>NC_069439.1:19701905-19754405 GCF_026875155.1 Cherax quadricarinatus | reverse complement strand
AACTTAAGGCAAGTGGAATAAGAGGAGAAATTTTTTCCTGGATAGAGGCGTGGCTGATAAATAGGCAGCAGAGAGTTTGCATAAATGGGGAGAAATCAGAGTAGGGGTACGTCACAAGCGGTGTTCCACAGGGGTCAGTGTTGGGCCCCTTGTTGTTCACAATTTACATAATGACATAGATGAGGGGATAAATAGCGACATCAGCAAATTTGTTATCAGCAAAATAGGCCGTCCAATTCATTCTAACAAGGACATTAGAACACTCCAGGATGATTTGAATAGACTGATGCAGTGGTCGAAGTGGCAGATGCAGTTTAATATAGAAAAATGCAAAGTTCTAAATGTTGGACAGGAAAATAACCATGCCACATATAAACTAAATAATGTAGATCTTAATATTACTGATTGCGTAAAGAATTTAGGAGTTCTGGTTAGCAGTAATCTGAAACCAAGACAACAGTGCATAAATGTTCGCAATAAAGCGAACAGAATCCTTGGCTTAATATCATGTATAAATAATAGAAGTCCTCAGGTTGTTCAGCTCTATATATCTTTGGTTAGGCCTCATTTAGATTATACTGCACAGTTTTGGTCACCGTATTACAGAATGGATATAAATGCTCTGGAAAATGTACAAAGGAGGATGACAAAGATGATCGTGTATCAGAAATCTTCCCTATGAGGACTAAGGATCTTAAATCTGCACCCTCTCGAAAGGCGTAGAATTTGGAGGGAATATGAATGAGGTGTATAAATGGAAAAGAGGAATAAATAAATGGGATCTAAATAACGTGCTAAAAATATCTATCCGAGACAGGACTCGCAGCAATGGTTTCAAGTTGGAAAAATTCAGATTCAGGAAGGATACAGGAAAGCACTGGTTTGGTAATAGAGTTGTGGTTGAGTGGAACAAACTCCCGAGTACCGTCATAGAAGCTAAAACGTTGTGTAGTTTTACAAATAGGTTACATAAACACATTAATAGGCGTGGGTGGGTTTGAGTTGAACCTGGGTAGCTTGTACTAGTAGGCCTGATACTTTGCTCATTCCTTAAGTGGATGTGGCCTGGACCTGACTAGGCTGGGTCAGTGGCATAAGCCGGTACGCGACTTCGACCTGCCTCGCATGGATCAGTAGGCCTGTTGCAGTGTTCCTTCTCTTATGTTCTTATGTTGTGTGTGTTCTGAGGTGATGGGTGCTGCTGAAGTGTGTCCTGAGAGTGATGGATGCGGTTGTGATGTGTAGTGATGGTGATAGGCGAGGCACTGAGAATGATGGGTACCTTCTCCACTGAATGTCTTTCTACGCATGTATCCCTCTGTGGATTTGTGTACTACCTAATATTATTCATGTACACAGTTTTTTTTTTTACGAGCCTATTTATTTATCCTGCCTGGAGTCTACCTGGAGGGTATTCCGGGTATCAATGCCCCCGCGGCCCGGTCCATGACCAGGCCTCCCGGTGGATCAGGACCTGATCAACGAGACTGTTACTGCTGGCCGCACGCAATTCAACGTACGAACCACAGCCCGGCTGATCCGGCACCGTCTTTAGGTATCTGTCCAGCTCCCTCTTGAAGACAACCAGGGGTCTACTGGTAATGCCCTTTATTGCTGGTGGGAGGCTGTTGAACAATCTTGGGCCCCGGACACTTATTGCGTTTTCTCTTAGTGTACCAGTGACGTCCCTATTTTTCATTGGGGGTATGTTGCATCGCCTGCCAAGTCTTTTGCTTTCGTATGGAGTGATTTCTGTGTGCATATTAGGGACCAGTCCCTCCAGAATCTTCCAGGTGTAGATTATGATACATCTCTCGCCTGCGCTCCAGTGAGTACAAGTCAAGTGCTTCCAGGGGTTCCCAGTAGGTAAGGTGTTTGATGGAACTTATACATGCAGTAAAGGTTCTCTTTACATTCTCTAGATCTGCAATTTTACCTGCCTTGAATGGGGATTTTAAAGTACAACAGTATTCCAGCCTAGAGAGAACAAGTGATTTAAAAAGGATCATCATTGGTTTGGCATCTCTTGTTTTGAATGTTCTCATTATCCATCCTATCAGTTTCCTCGCAGATGTGATAATGGCACTGTTGTGGTCCTTGAAGGTGAGATCCTCAGACATTACCACTCCCAGGTCCTTCACATTACTTTTACGCTCTATTGTGTGATTAGAGTTTGTATTATACTTAGTCCTAGTTATTATTTCCTCCAGTTTTCCATAACGGAGTAGTTGGAATTTGTCTTCACTGATCATATTATTCTCTGTTGCCCGTTGGAAAACTTGGTTTATATCTTCTTGGAGATTTGCTGTGTCCTCAATGGATGACTCTCTCATGCAGATCCTAGTATCGTCTGCAAAGGATGATACAGTACTATGGTTTACATCTCTATGTCTTATATGAGAATAAGGAACAGGATAGGTGAAAGTATTTTGCCTTGCGGGACAGTGCTCTTCACTATGGCAACATCTGATGTAACTCTGTTTACCACTGCTCTTTGTGTGCGATTCGTTAGAAAGTTGAAGATCCATCTGCCTACTATGCTAGTTATCCCTTTAGCACGCATTTTGTGTGCTATTACACCATGGTCGCACTTGTCAAAGGCGTTTGCAAAATCTGTGTATACTACATCCGCATTCTGTTTGTTTTCCAGTGCATCTAGGACCATATCATAGTGGTCTAGCAGCTGCGAAAGGTAGTTGAAATATATTTCTTTGAATATGTATGGACGTACGTGTGTGTGTGTGTGTGTGTGTGTGTGTGTGTGTGTGTGTGTGTGTGTGTGTGTGGTGTTGTGTGTGTGTTGTGTTGTGTGGTGTGGTGTGTGTGTGGTGTGTGTGGTGTGTGTGTGTGTGTGTGTGTGTGTGTGTTGTGTGTATGTGTGTGTGTCGTGTGTGTTGTTAGTTGTGTTAGTGTGTATGTTGGTGTGTTTGTTGTGTTGTTGTGGTGTTGTGTTAGTGTAGTTTGTGTTTAGTGGTGTGTGTGTATGTGTATGTGTAGTGTGTGTGTGGTGTGTTGGTGTGTGTTATGTGTGTGTGTATTGTGTAGTGTGTGTGTAGTTTGTGTGTGTGTGTGTGTGTGTGTATGTGTGTGATGTGATGTGTGTATGTGTGTGTATGTGTGTGTGTATGTGTGTTGTGTGTGTGTGTGTGTGTGTGTGTGTGTGTGTGTGTGTGTGTGTGTGGTGTGATTTGTGTGTATGTGTGTTGTGGTGCTGTTGTTGTGTGTGATTATATGTAAGGTGATTGTAGTTGGTGTTGTGATGTGTGAATGTAGTGAGTTGTTGTGTGTGTGTTTGTTGTGTGTTGTCTATGTGTCTAGTGATTCTGAAGTTTCGTCTGAAGTTTTCCAATTTTATAATCGTGTTGCAGAACAGATTTTTTTTATTGACTTACATGTATTATATTGTACGTTATTTCCATTAGTCTTCCGCTTCTTGGAAAATGATTCCTCTTATAATCATGATCAAAGCATTTAATTTTCATAACATCGTGCAGAAACAAGTATAATGAACTGAACAGCATACATTGTACCGCAGACAGGGCTTGTTTACATCTGTTGTCGCTACTGTCCAAGGTTTTATCTTATGTTTGTACGCGATGTCACTGACGCCAACGCCAACAGAATTCTGATATACGGAAGAATGGATAAAGAAAATTATATATCCACTTTTGGTGGAGTTGGAGTTTGGGTCAAGGAAAACTAACACACTCGCCATCTGACTTTGCCTCTTCATAATCTCAAAAAATTATCATAACAGGAGATAATAGACTTCGCCTGTAAAAGAGAAGGGGAAATTCATAAGCGAAAGGCAATTGGTGTTAATTTTTAAGAGCGATTAACTATGGTGCTCGACTAAGCAAGAACAAATTATCTGGAAGTTTTCCGTACTGATCCATTACTCCGGTCTTTGTGATCACGTTTCAAAGATTTTTTTTTTCCTTTTCAAAGCGTGTCACAAGCGAGTGACCATCTTGTTAATTTTTACACGCCTCGCAGATGACCCCCACTTCTTTGTATCATCGCTTCTCATCGTTCTCTATCTCAATTTCTCTCCTATTACGTTACATTGTTGCACGAGTGATCTTCGATTTTTATATATCTCATTATTTTGAAAGCTTTTGCTTCATCCAAGTGCAGAACTAGTTCCGGTTTCCTGAGTATGTACAGGCTTTCATGCACGTCATGATTCATAAATAATCATAACTGCTTTATATAATGCTCTCGCCCAGAGAAAAACAAAGGGTCATCTCGGAGATATGAATGTTAAATGGACACCTTCGAAAAAATAGCGCTTAAAAGATTAACATCTTTTGCACATGAAACATCTCCAACCAATGCCACACTTCTGCATATTTAAAAATCTCGTGTTGACAAGGGCTCTGCATACACGGCTTTTTCTCCGGCAGCGAGCCAGGGTCCAATCAGCGCAGAGGACGCCTGATGGCTAGCCAATCAGCGGAGGGCTTCAGGTCACTACAAGACACACCTTTTCCGGCGTAGTACTTGGGGCCTGTTCCTTGCTAAATAAATCCTTCAGCGCTCCTTCTTAAGTGGTAAACGGTCAGAGTCTTAATGAAAACCCGAGGGATAATAATAAGCAAAGGCTGCTTAAGCGCCAAACTAGTCTAGCTATCAATTCGATTAGCAAACTGGATTATTAAGTGGATTACGAAGTCAGCGGCTAGTTTGGCCGAAGTTTCTCGGGCGCGCTTGCTGGGCGGGAGCAGCTTGTTGGCTGGTCGCCTCTTTCCCCCACCGCGCACACCCTACATCATTTTTATTTTGTTCCGTTTCGCTTTTTCTTTCTGATTTTAGGCATTATTTAACCACTAAACCCAAACTCGCGATGCATGTTAAATATTAGCACCACACTGGGTACCCCGTGAACGAAAAAGCTAAACAGACTCAAAATTCTCACACAAAAAAATATTAGTTTGCGAATTTTGAATATATAATAGGCACCTAAAAATTGGGAGGGAAAGGAAATAGTCCTCCATATATAAGCAATAGATACCCACGCCAACAGCCAAAGATAAATTGAACTCCAGAATATACAAAGGATAATAGCAAAAATACGAGGAATCACGGTGTAAACATCGACAGAAGTGCCCAATAATAACCTCATGGAGGAAGAAAATCAGATTAATTAATCTGTATATTTCGAACCCCCTTCTGGGATCCTCTTCTACTGAAGAGGATCCCAGAAAGGGGTCGAAATATACAGATCAATTCATCTGAGTTTCTGTCTCCATGTTGATTATTATTGAGCATGGGCAAGTGTTCATTACTCTATAGTTATCCATCGACAGAGGTACTGAGCACCTGTAAGGTTATACGCAAGTTGTTTGTATTGTCACTGGCACGACACATTAGACGGATGATCTCTTGCACAAGGACTCTGTTGCCCCCTGTTCGTTTTCTCTCGATTATAACATTAACAGAGAAGCGTTAATTAACACTTAACTGTTAATTAATTTTACTCAATATTTGATATAATTATTATAGACAAATGATCTCTTAAATTACTTATGGCTTTCAAAAATGTACAAATATAATGTCACCAATATGACATTTTATTGTGGCAACGTTTCGCTCTCCAGGAGCTTTGTCACATTAGTACATCTGTGTCCATTTACCTAACATTTCTGTTGGTAATTCTACCATTATTACTGGCACTTAATTGGCATACAGCGCCTAGGGTACCGAGGGTAATCATATTTTTCACGATGGAATGGAAGGGTACTCTAATTACTTGGATCAACAGCCGTTCATCATCCCTTGAAAGACTTTCTCCCGAACGTTAAAATAAAAAGAAAAAGGATAGAGGACGGATAAAAGGCAGGTTTTGTCTAGAAATTTTTGCAATACAACAACCATGGAAATTTTGGAAATTACAAAAAAATATAGTGACATAAGAGATAATTGTAGTTGCTTTCATAAACTGAGACCTTAAATGTAATGCAGAAAACTTTAAAACAATAATTTAGTTTGGAAACAATGTGAATAGGTAAAACTTACTATTTTGGCTTAAATAGTAACGCTCTTCTTGCCGAATAAGGCAAGCGAAAATTTGTGTATGAAATAATTTCGCAAAAATCATTCTGAACCTAACGAAAAAATATATTTCATTGTGTTGTTTATTATTAAATTATTGTAAACTTATCTAAAATATATTTAGCTGGATTAGGCTAAAATAGATTGCGTTTGTTATAATAAGGTTAGGTAAGTTTTTTACGGTTTCTTTGGTTACAAATTATTAATTTTTACATTAACATTAATGAAAAAATATATTTTAAAGGTGTAAGAGAAATTTTTAGAAAGGACTTAGTTTTAAATGAATTCTTGTTAACTGACCAGTTTTTCCTATTCGGCACGACATTATATATATGTCGTGCCGAATATGTAAAACTGGTCAATTAGCAAGAACTCATTTAAAATTAAGTCTTTTCTGAAATTTTCTCTTATACGTTTAAAGATATATTTTTTTTCATTAATGTTAATGCAAAACTTTTTAATTTTGCACCAAAAGAATCTTAGAAAACTTACCTAACCTTATTATAAAAATAACAATTTATTTTAGCCTAACCCAACTAAATATATTTTAAATACATTTACAATAATTTAATACTAAACAAACACAATCAAATATATTTTTTTCGTTAGGTTCAGAATGATTTTGGAGAAATTATTGCATACACAAATTTTCACTTGTCCTATATGGCAAGATGAGCGTTGCTATTTAAGCCAAGATCGCAAGTTCTGCCTATTTGGCACGACATATATATATAAGCCATCGAATACAAAATATTGTAAAATTATATATCTGTCTGGAGAAATATAATTATAATCGTCCTGAACACTTAGTATCAATAATAACAGAACATATACATTACCGTTAATTATTCTGATTGATCTAATTTACCTGGTCACATTATCTACACTCAAATATAATACCAAACAATTTCACTAAAATGTCACTTTGGAAAATCACTTTTTAATAATATAGCTAAAAGGAGAAATAATTAATCATGTCAAAACATTGAAGATTGATACTTAATATTTTTTATATAATTCCTCCCAAATAAAACCAATTATATATATATATATATATATATATATATATATATAAATTATCGAATGAGAAATAGAATGAGAGTAAAAATTATAAATTTCTTACCTCACTAGTAAATTTTTGTTAAGGGATAAGATGCAAAAATTTTAGAAATTTTGTATTTTCCTGTTGTTCAACAGTCAGGCAGCTAATTACAAAATGTTTTATTGAAAATAATTTGTTGCATGTTTTTTTTCTTATTCAATTGAATAAATAATTTCTTTGAGAAGTAAAACTTTTTAATTTGCCAAATTCTGACATTTTTGAAAATTGTGACTGATGTAAAATGTTCAGAACCAATTTTAATTATTCAGTATAGATATATTTATTATAATTATTAATATACACAAATAATTTTTTGAAAATACTCGGAGTTTTCAGAAATGCACAAATATAATTTTGTTTTGAAACATCGGCTATTTCTAAGCAAGATAAAGGTGCTGCAAAGAAGGAAGCATTCACCATCACTCGTGCAATACCTTTCTTACCAGGAGTGCACGGATTTTATAATTCACATGACGTTTAAACAGCTACCACTCCACATGTCCTTCAGAGTGCAGGCGCAGTACTTCCCACCTTCAGAAGTTTTTTTTTTTTTAAGCGGCTTCAATGATTTATGGACAATTATATAACTTCTTGACAAATGTGTGTGTGAAGAACGTGTGGTGATGAAGAACGTGTCCAACCCCTGAAGAAGAGTGTATGGACACGAACGTGTCCTAGCCCTGAAGAACAGCGTGTCAAGACCCTGAAGAACAGCGTTTCACGGCCCTGAAGAACAAAGTGACCTGGCTCTGACAAATAGTATTTTGGCCCAAAACAACAAAGTGTTCTGGTCCCAAACAACAAAGTGTTCTGGTCCCAAACAACAAAGTGTTCTGGTCCCAAACAACAAAGTGTTCTGGTCCCAAACAACAAAGTGTTCTGGTCCCAAACAACAAAGTGTTCTGGTTCCAAACAACAAAGTGTTCTGGTTCCAAACAACAAAGTGTTCTGGTCCCAAACAACAAAGTGTTCTGGTCCCAAACAACAAAGTGTTCTGGTCCCAAACAACAAAGTGTTCTGGTCCCAAACAACAAAGTGTTCTGGTCTCAAACAACAAAGTGTTCTAGTCCCAAACAACAAAGTGTTCTGGTCCCAAAACAACAAAGTGTTCTAGTCCCAAACAACAAAGTGTTCGTCCCAAACAACAAAGTGTTCTGGTCTCAAACAACAAAGTGTTCTGGTCCCAAAACAACAAAGTGTTCTAGTCCCAAACAACAAAGTGTTCGTCCCAAACAACAAAGTGTTCTGGTCTCAAACAACAAAGTGTTCTGGTCCCAAACAACAAAGTGTTCTGGTCCCAAACAACAAAGTGTTCGTCCCAAACAACAAAGTGTTCTGGTCTCAAACAACAAAGTGTTCTGGTCTCAAACAACAAAGTGTTCTGGTCCCAAACAACAAAGTGTTCTGGTCCCAAACAACAAAGTGTTCTGGTCTCAAACAACAAAGTGTTCTAGTCCCAAACAACAAAGTGTTCTGGTCCCAAAACAACAAAGTGTTCTAGTCCCAAACAACAAAGTGTTCGTCCCAAACAACAAAGTGTTCTGGTTCCAAACAACAAAGTGTTCTGGTCCCAAACAACAAAGTGTTCTAGTCCCAAACAACAAAGTGTTCTGGTCCCAAACAACAAAGTGTTCTGGTCCCAAACAACAAAGTGTTCTGGTCCCAAACAACAAAGTGTTCTGGTCCCAAACAACAGTTCTAGTCCCAAACAACAAAGTGTTCTGGTCCCAAACAACAAAGTGTTCTGGTCCCAAACAACAAAGTGTTCGGGCCCTAAAATGCAAAATATTCAAGCCCTGAAGAAGAAAATATTCAGGTCCTGAGGAACAATATGTCCGGACCCCTAAGAACAAATTTTTCTGGCACCGAAGAATATATCTCAGCAGTTGAAAAAACCGTATTCCACTCACTATAGAACAGCGTGCGGTGGAAAATGAATAACAGCGATGAAAGTGTCTTTTAATCATCCGGAGTGTTCTTGCAATATAAGAAGTGCATTCTAAAAGCAAAATATATAATAACGGAAAGCAAAATAAGCGTGAAATGTGTTTAGATTCTGATAGTGTACTCGTATGGTGGAAAGTGCTGAGTATTGGTAGAAAGTGCATCACTAAATAGTGGAAAGGGCACCATTAGTGATGGAAAGGGAATCATTAACAAAGTAAAGCGAGTAATTAATGATAGAAAATGCATCAATAGTGGTGGAAAGGACATCATTAACGATGCAAAGGGGATCATTAATGATGAAAATTCTATACTAATGGAAAGTACCCATTTGCCTGTTCTGCGAGCTCTAAACATTGTAAAAATCTCTCGTCGGTCGATGCATGCAAGGAATGAGATGAAAGGCTAAAAAACCACCTGCCTGAAGGCTGGCTGCCTTGGACCAAAGCGTCTAGCGTTAGCTGAGCGCCAAGTTATTGGACCAGTGTGGTACAGTTGTAGAGCACTGCGTACCTTGTTCCAAGGTTCGTAGGTTCGAGTCTCCGTAGACCTGAGATTATAGTGTTTGTGAATATATATATATATATATATATATAATATATATATATATATATGGGGGAGAGATAGGATGATAGCTCTAAGCCTTTCGTGTTGCAATCAACACATCATCAGGAGCTTGCAAAGTTGCTGAAAAAAAGAGGATTTCCGAGCCAACACGATCCCAGAGGATGTATTCACTGGACTCTAGTATTCGCTAGAATCCAGTGAATATATATATAATATAATATATATATATATATATATATATATATATATATATATATATATATATATATATATATATATATAACACACACAGAAAGATAGATAGATGGTCACTTCAGGCAACCCACTGTGGAAGTGCTCCCAGGTGGCATACAATTCCGCATGTATGTATCACCCACGGTGGGAGAATGCGTCTTCTTATGGAGAGAAAGGATTAGCTTGTGGGTCCCATTAAACAAACACTGGCACACATAAATTGGCCATTAACCCTCTTACACAACAATTACAGCTTACAAACGTTCGTTACCACACATTACTGGTCATTAACGCTCACACATATTAATTAGTACAGTTAAACTGTAATCAATTGATGCCATTTGAAATTGGTATACAAAAAATCAGAGGCTGTAGCAATTTGAAAACATTGTGATGTATTTTGCAGTGCTTGATGATTCTGTCAAATTCTATTATGTGTTCATTTAGATTAATTAATTTCTGCTGCTTTGTTCTATATTTTTTTTTGTTATACACTGCACCAAATAAAAAAAATTATTTTTTCTCTTTTATTTTTAAGGGATTTGATTTTGTTTGATAATTAGCATTTTTTACAGATAATGATTCCTTATAATGAGGCTCATTGCTTCCACGATTCCTGTGTGCTGTGCCTAATGTTACAATGAAAGAAATGTTATGAACACGAGCAATGACTAGTGCACAAAATCGTATTTGTTATTATTATTATTATTATTATTATTATTATTATTATTATGAGGAATAGCTAAGCTTGTATGGGACGCACAGAACGAGCCTGGCCCAAGGCCGAGCTCCGAGAGTAGAAAAACTTTAGCAACTCAAAAGTATATCAAAGGAATGATCAGAAGACGATTGGGAGGTAGCTCTAATTCCTCTAAGCCCTTCACTAGTATCAGAGCACCCACTCTCCCTGCCCCTTGAAGAGTGAAATGTGTAGAAAAGAGAAAACAAAAGTACACCCTCAGCAAGAATTGCGCATCAGTGAGCAGTGTCAGGTTAGGTTAGGTAAGATTTGTCAGGAAACTGGGCAAGTGTTTCCTGAAGCGGGTCTTAGTCTTATCCTGACTCGCAGCAGCGGGTCAGCATACATAGAGCGTATACATAGTGTATGATGCATCGACGCATAACTTAGCATACCCCACAAGCTGATTCAGTGTGGCATCTCGATTTCTCTGCTTATTATCAATAGATCAACAGAGTGGTGTACTGTGAAGAGACGACAGTTACGTGTATATATATAAAATATATAATATATATAAATCCATCCACAAAACTCTTAAGACATGCCCATAAACCCAAGTAGAACATAATCAAGTTCTACACACAGAAACGTAGTTCCAATAAAAGTTTTCTGAAACGTATCCGTCTTGACACTTGTCAGCGATGAACTATTTCATGCACGATATTAATCACACTGCGGTAAGGAAAGAGGCAACGACCTGGATGAGGAATTGGTTGGAGAGAGGAAGTAGTAGGATTTATACATTTCTTCGAGGAAACGGTGGAGGCAGATGTCATCAACAGTTTGAAGAATAGGCATGAGATGGCTCAATCCAGAAATGTAGTGATCTAAGGTACTCCGATTATTATAATCAAGGGGAAGCGCTAAACCCGTAGGATTATACAGCGCCTGGGGTGGGGGGGGGGTGAATGTGGAAGGCATTCAGGCTTAATTCGGGGAACTGGAGCAGAGATCCAATTCCCTAAATCAAGAGCCCCTCACTAACATCAAGGAACCTTCCCTGAGGGGTAAGGTACTCCAAGTGCACGACACTAGATCTGTTGGGGTATTCGATAGTTTCGGCAATTGCACGTGATTGCGTTAATGAAATTGCTACTGTTTGCCACGTGGATACTCTCGTTACTTGTTTACTAAAACATTGCCAAAAATCAACACAAGGTAAACAAAAGAAAAATCGGGTTGCAAATGGCTGACGACGCAGACTAACTGTGGAAAAGGGCACTTGTGTATAGTTGTGGATATTTATACAAGAGCAACGTTTCGCTACGAGCGGCTTCAGAAGACTCATGTCGCCACTCGTGGCGAAACGCTTCATTTAATATCCAGAACTGTACACAGATGTTATTTTCAGCAAAAACAACAAATAATTTACATATCACGAACCATATCCATAATTCATTCCAAATCACTGGTTGGAAATTGCGATTTTTTTTTGACAAAAGAGCAAATATCCCCTCAGCAAGAGATATACTATATTCGATATGAGACAAGTACCCTA
This sequence comes from Cherax quadricarinatus, assembly GCF_026875155.1. NCBI lineage: Eukaryota > Metazoa > Arthropoda > Malacostraca > Decapoda > Parastacidae > Cherax > Cherax quadricarinatus. The sequence continues at coordinate 19,742,267 of NC_069439.1, read as the reverse complement.
TGGAGAGAGAGAGAGAGAGAGAGAGAGAGAGAGAGAGAGAGAGAGAGAGAGAGAGAGAGAGAGAGAGAGAGAGAGAGAGAGAGAGAGAGAGAGAGAGATTATAAACCTCTGGAATCCCACCTCTGCGGTAAGGTGAGAATGCCTGGGATGGGAGGCAGGGAAGTGAGAGGCAGTGCCAAGATCACTGGCTCGACCGCAGTAACCACACCTAGGTAAGTACACACAAACACACTAGTTTACAACTGCCTTTCCCTATGGAATATCCGGTGCTCTCCTCCTCCCTTATTTAGCCTCAGTGCCTACCTTGTCGTCACCTTGACCCCTGATGCCAGTGCCAACATGCCAGCATTTCACTTGATCACAGCTTCCCACTAACACTGACCACATCCCCCCTCCCCACTTCACCTGACATCTCCCACTTCGCCTGACTATAGCCCCGTTCCCACTGACCACAGATCTTTCCCCTTCCCCCTTACCCCCGACAACCGCCCACTCCCCCACCCCGTATTTCTTGGTTGCCTGACCACCCCAACAAATTTGATTCTTATTTATAGCTGTAGCACATACGATGTGACATGTGGGATTATTGTGCGTTTTGTAACGAACCACAATCATTAATTCAGTCATTCAAGCTATCTCTCGCTGTGTGTGTGTGTGTGTGTGTGTGTGTGTGTGTGTGTGTGTGTGTGTGTGTGTGTGTGTGTGTGTGTGTGTGTGTGTGTGTGTGTGATACCCCTGGGAAAGTGTGGTAGCCGCCAGCCTTGTATGCTTGCCCACCCGTCTGCTTGTGCAAGTGCATGAACTCTGCTTCTAAGAACTGTTCACTGTTCAAGCAGGACCATATTCATGGACATCAAGAAAACATTGTATACACACACACAAACACTAATCTCAGGCCGATGGAGACTCGAACCTACGAAGGTTCTTAAGTTCGAATCTCCTTCGGCCTGAGATTAGTGTTTGTGACTATTTTGCCTGTTCTGCGAATTCTAAACACACACACACACACACACACACACACACACACACACACACACAGCGAGGGAGCTGTCACAGAGTTGTCAGGAAGTGGAATAGCCTGGGTAGTAATGTAGTGGAGACAGGATTCATACATAGCTTTAAGAAGAGGTATGATAAAGCTCACGGAGCGGGAAGAGTGACCGGGTAGCGGCCAGGTGAAGAGGCAGGGCCAGGAGCAGGGGCCCGCAGCCACAACAAGGTGAGTACAACTAGGTGAGTACACACACACACACACACACACACACACACACACACACAAATATGAAAGAAAAAAGCCACGGTGAAAAAAATATGCAGGCAAACCTGAGGGTTTTCATGTGTTTACACACACATCTTCAGAGAAATAGGAAGGAGAGACACGAGCAGCACATTTTATGCTACAAAGTGATGTGATACCTCACTCAGAGGTGACAACTCCCTCAGTGAGGTCTCAAAGTGCACTGTTGGAGGCCTACTGGTCTGCATATAACAGAAAAACTGCTTCCATTAAAACAGCAAATTCCAAATATGTTTATATTTTAATATAAGCAATAATGTCCTACCAAAAAGAGAAAAAAAAATGTATACAGGAAATTTCAAATTAATCAGACCATCAACTTAGAAACATAAGAATGGAGAAACAATGCAGCAGGATCACCTGTCCCCTCCATGAAGGTTACTCCATAAAAAGCCACCTTCCCACATATACATTTGTTCATCATATCTAATAAGTTAAGACAAACTGTTCTTTTGACACTGGACACAATCAGTATTTTTGTGAAAAATATTTTCACCTTTAATATTATAAGCAATATTCTGAACTATAAAATATTCAAGTTTATAGATGCCAGAGCTCATATTTGAAATATGTTGTGCATCATGTTTAACAAATGATTATTCCACATTTTGTTGAATTAAATTACGTATAGGTAATTCTTTGGTATTAATTCAATCTACACATTGGCCTGTATCCCTTCACATGAATGAACAAACCACTGTATTTTTGTTGTTTAATTCTGGTCTCAAGTAACTTACCAGTTTGTCCTAAATAACAGCTATCACAACTTTAACGAAGAATGGAGTATACACAACCCAAAAAATCTTTGGGATAATTTTAAATTAATGTTTTACAGTGCTGTCATACCTAAGGTTTTAACATTGAGGTATTGAAGAGCTTGTGGAAGATGCAAGACACTTACTATATGCTAGAACTAACAAGTTCAAGATTATAATCAGTGTTCGGCTCTTTCTTGTACAACTTATTTTTAGCTTTACGAGCATAGTTTTATCAATAAATCTTCTAGGATATTGTAAGTCAGAAGAAATTTCATAGATTTTTCTAATTTCTCCATCATATAATTCAGCACTACATGTCCTAAGGACTCTTAAAATCATATAAATACGCTCTGTTTAACTTATTGGTTTTAATCATAACCATAATTTTTAAAAGGGTGGAGGGGTAAGCCAGCGGAAGGCCTCTGTCACGTGACCAAAAACTCCAGCTGTGGGTCATAAAACTAAGACCCGCGTCAGGAAACACTTGTCTTGTTTCCTGTCAAATCTAACTCGTTTGGTGATCCGAATAGTAATGTATTTATGAACAAATGTTCGATGGTTTACCATAAACATTGAACTTACACGTTCTACCAGACTTATAGAGATTTATGTCCAGGAACTGACTTTTTCCGTTTACCTGGAAGGGACCAGTGAGTTTAATCTGTGTAAAAAAAATCAGGACTTTCATTATAAAACTCACGAAATCGTAATGACACGAGTTTTGAGACACACTGATCGCGGGTTCAAACCCCACCCGTGGTATGGTTTCTTTCATTAAATGACCACAGAGTACATCATCCACATACCTCAACCATTTGGTATCTCTGGAAACCATGTTTTAAGAGTCCTTTGATATCAAAACATTTCATGCACAAATTACCCAATATAGGAGACAAATAATTATCCGTAGTCATGCTAAATTTCTGTAAATATAATTTGCCATTGAACACTAATTCACAGAGAAACGCATATTAAATCAATATGATTACAGTGCAAGAAAAGATTATATTTTTGGTTGATAAGGAAGTCCAACAGGTCATCTAGTGTATCTTCTGACAAAAAGCTTAAACAATTAACAAAATCCTTTCATAAATACTGTAACTTCAAACCTAAAAATGTTTGAGTCACAAAATAAAAAAAAACTCAATATATTCACTGGCTTCCCAGTTTATATCATCCAGAACTAGAAATGTTACATATATATAATATATATATATATTATATATATATATATATATATATATATATATATATATATATATATATATATATTATATATATTATATATATATATATTATATATATATATATATAATATATATATATATATATATATATATATTATATATATATATATATATATATATATATATATATATATATATATATTATATAATATATATATATATATATATATATATTATATATATATATATTATATATATATATATATATATATATATATATATATATATATAAATCTCATGGTCTATTTTTCGTAACTTTCAGGAATGTTAATATTTAAACTGTAATAAGTTACTTATTAATTAGAATTTATATCAAGTATATACTGTACTATATATATATATATATATATATATATATTATATATATATATATATATATATATATATATATATATATATATATATATATATATATTGGGGGAAATGTTAAACCAGTAACAAACATACACCGCATGGGAATTGGGAGGCAGTCAGATTTGACCCATGAAAAGAGGGAAGGGAAGGGGGTAGCTCCAATTCCCTTGATCAAGAGCCCTTAACCAGTATCATGACACCCCTCCTTGACGGGGGGGAAGGTAGTAGATGTATTCTTGTCTACTGTTATATCTGCCAAGTTAATGGTAAAATGGTAATTAGAAAATAAATGTTATTGGTTCAGTCTTTTCAATTACATTTTCTAGCTTATGATTTAATTAGTTGTTAATCTCAACACACACGGTTCCCAGTTTGTTATAAAAATCTAACATTTCATCGGTGCAGCCTCATTAAAGCTATATTTCCTAGATCTTGTGATTTTGAAGGATTCTGCTTCAATTTTAGGGATTCGAAAATTTATACAGATTATGGTAGTTCTTTAGGGTACAAAATTTGCATTTTTTTCATAGACTTGAAAAGGATGACACTACTTGTCTTTATGATTCGTATAGCCCAAGTAGGGCCGGATTATGGCATGGGCATCAGGGGCTGTAGCCTAGGGGCCTCAGCCAGCTGGAGCCCAGGGGCCTCCGCCAGCTTGAGGGCCTCCAGAGATGCTCAACAACAACTTACAATTTCCGAATGTTATGGGGAAATTTGGTTCCAAGAAATTACGCAAAACAAATGGTTTAACTTTAAAAGTGGTTACCCTTGTAAAAATTAATTTAATATTTCTTTAACTTTTTTTTCCCTTCTGAAAATATCACTGGTGTCCTCACAGTACCTGTAGTCCAGGAGCTACGAAGTTTTAATCTGGTTCTGATCCCAAGCAATGGGTAGCTTGCTACTATATAGTAGTGCTGTGTATTGTTAAAGATCGCTGCTGGAACGACTTACAACCCTCAATACCATGACTGTTATAATTCACATCTAACCCACAGTACAGTGGATGGAATAATTCACAACCTACAATACAGTGCCTGGGACAATTCACAACTTACAATACCGTGACTAGGACAATTCAAAACTTACAATACCGTGACTAGGACAATTCCGAACTTACAATACCGTGACTAGGACAATTCAGAACTTACAATACCGTGACTAGGACAATTCACTGCCTACAATACCCTGACTGCGTCAATTCACAACCTACAATACCGTGATTGGGACAATTCCTAACTCGCAAATCGAAGAGGAAGCTTAAAACGATGTTTCGGTCCGTCGAGAACCATCATCGAGGCACTAAACTGGGCCACAACGACCGAAATGTGGTCTTAAGTGTTCTCTTTGAAGTGTGAATCTTAAGTCCAACAACTGGCAGCAAAAATAACAAATACATTTAACAACATATACAGCCACCAAAAAGTAAAAAAAAAAAATGGCTTAGTCAAAATATTAGAAATCATGTTCGAGGCATTTTTTACAAAAAATGTCGAAAATAAGTCAATTAAAGAAATTAAAGACACACACTAGACACATATAATAATTTAATAGTCCCTAACCCAAAATACATATGAAATAATATGACTAATTTAATCCCTACTCAATACATTTTCAATACAATTGTCTCAAAAAAAAAAGAAAAAGAAAAACTACCCATGAAGCGTCTGGTGCATACGAAATTCCTCAGGATTTTTTTAATCAGTCATGCATAGAACAAACGGGTAGAAATATAAACAACAGAGTATATGTTATGCTTTACACCTCATTCTGTGCCTATATATACCCCTCTGACCCGGGTGATGAAGCTCCGGGCCATGAAGACCCGGGTCAGGACCCGTCCTGACGGACCTCTGTGTACCTGTCCCTGTAGTGCTTGTAATGGCTTGACAAAGCTCCTGGAGAGCGAAACGTTGCCACAATAAAAATATCACATTAGCTGCACTTGTGTCATTTTACCTAACATATTGTCGATAATTCTGCCAACATTACACTAAATAAACATGATCTGTTACATAAACATAAATGTTAGATGAACATGAGAGATGTTAGATGAACATGAGAGATGTTAGATGAACATGAGAGATGTTAGATGAACATGAGAGATGTTAGATGAACATGAGAGATGTTATATACACATTAGAGATGTGTTCGATATGCGTGAGACAGTTCTGCAATTTTTCCATGGTTGGTGTTGCAAAAAAAATTGCAGATCCAGCCTTTTTTTTTTTTTAAGTGTATCACTCTGTTGAGAGATTAATCAAGTCATGATTTGATAGAAATTTGCATGGAACTAAATGTATTCCCTATAAAGGCTTGTTAAACAACGCCTGTCTATTCGTTTTCCACTACTGTGGGCAGGTCAGGATCCAGTTCTACAGAGAGTTTATAAATAATTTACGTAATATCAATTGGGAACCTGCCTTTACTCTCAATAAAACAAAATATAAAAAACATAAGATCATGAGAAGGAAGGAGCACCGCAGCAGGCCTACTGGCCCAAGATAGGCATGCCTAACTCACCCACAGTTGCAAAATCCTCGAGTATATTAATAGTGAATCACGACCCAGTTTCAACATCACACAAACCCAGTGGAAATCTGACACTGCCCAAGTCCTGAGGTCACTTCCTCCTTATCCAGAGTCACGCAGTGTGACCTGTTATGGCATATGTGAGAGGGAGAGTTATACAGCACTAACATTATGTTCAAATGTATTGTTTGTCTGTAGGCTCGTTTGTCCCACTGATGAGCGTTTATTAAACTTGGTGGGAGTAGTTTATGTGTGACGTGTGAGGTAACAAGATGTAATGGTTGAGAATGGGAGGCTGAAGTGTCCTAAAACTATGCAAGGGCAGTGCAAATATCCAGAGTATTTGGGAGAGAGAGAATGTGTATTATTTTAGTGTGTGTGTGTGTGTGTGTGTGTGTGTGTGTGTGTGTGTGTGTGTGTGTGTGTGTGTGTGGGCGCGCGTGTGCGTGTTTATGTTTCTGTAGGGCTTAAATTTATAGTTCCTGGCTTTGCCTAAAGGATCCTATCATGTGTATCCTTGAAGCTATGTATACTATTTGCCTCCACCTCTTCATCAAGAGCGATCCACTTACTCTCCATCGTAAGACTGAAAAAGTACTTCCTAACGTCCCTATGTCTCACCTGCGCCTGTAGTTTCCGTTTATGTCACTTGGTTCCCTCTTCTTGCATCACATCCACGTGCAATAATTCATCCTATAAAATCCTCAGAGAATTTTGTATGTCATGATTATATCCACCCTGATTGTCTCTTCCTGTATTACTAAATAAAATGTCTCAAGTCTCTATTAATAGTCAATTTACATCAACTCAAGTACCAGTCGGGTTACGAATATGTTCTTCTCTTTCTCGTTCAGATCATTTCTCTTTCTGAACATGCTGATGCTGAAGAAATATTTCAGACTTCACTGTTTGAATTCACATCATTAGCTCTTATGTAAAACACATGAAACTCATCGCCTCTCAGCCAAGTCATTTGAGTATTTAATATGTCGTGATCATGTCTTCCCTGATTTTCTTGTTTTCTGTTTTGCTAGGAAGTTCAGTTCTTCATTCTTCAAAGGTTATTTCTCCTAATTTCTTGATGAATCTCATTCTTGTTTAAGTGTGGGCTCTATACTGCTGATGCAAACGTTACAATGAACCGGACACACTCGTGTGATCTGTTTGCAGGTCTTCAGTGGCATTTATAGGTTTGGGATAAAGTTTTACTTCTGCCTTCCTGTCTTTCCTGGCTAGACACTGCATATCTTTCATTGTAATCCCAATTCCCGCTGTTCTTCAGGTCACGAACTCGCCTATCTCTTAATAATTTCATTTCCTCTAGTCATTTTTTTTTATCTTATTCCACTTCTGTTTCTCTCTCTCTCTCTCTCTCTCTCTCTCTCTCTCTCTCTCTCTCTCTCTCTCTCTCTCTCTCTCTCTCTCTCTGGGATTTCTTCCAATAGGAAGTTGATACTTAAGATTGTGTTGTGGGTGGCACTCGGCGGCATCTCGCTGTCCATTTCTCGTCTATCAGATGCGTTTAAGGTAACTGCCAGTTCCAGTCATGATGTTTCATATACTCTTAATGTGATCGCATCTCTGAGATGCTCACACAGGAAGTTTTTCCATCAAATTGTCCCTGAGCTTTGCCATCCAGTTGCCTGGTCCTCTATGTGGCTCCTTGTTCTCTTTATTCCCTTCTTGACGAAGTATTTCTTGATGAGTATATCTGCCATGGTATGGTAGGCTTTATCACTTCGGAAGTTTTGTTTGCCATTGCCCTAGAGTTCTTGTCCTCCTGTTCTCTGCCTCATGGTATTTGGTGAATAGGTGTAGATTATTATCCCTTTTGTTATGGGTCCCCGGTCACTATTATATGTATGTAGTCATTGAATTAGCTTCTGTTTATCACTCTCAGATTCTCAAAATGTCACTTGTTTTTACTTGCTACTCAGTCACATTATTTCCCAAGTTTTCTTTTTTTTTTCTTTCTTAAGTACTTCATACCACACTGAAAATATTGTTTATATGAATTTTGTCTCCCTGTGGACTGTGATGTCTGCCATTAGTTTAATTTTTCATTATTTTTATTTTTTTATCTTCATGCATCTGTACCGTAATTTGACTTCTCTGTCTTTTGTGTTTGATTTGTTATATCATAGTTCGTCTTACAGGTTGTTAATTGAAAATGAATATTCGTGGATAGGATAGTAATAGGTTGGGTTAAGGATGAGGAGTGCTTGTGGTTTGCGTTTTGGTATTAGTTTATGAGATTTCCGAGGACGAGGGCATACTAATAAGTGTGTTAGAGGAGAGTACGTATAGGATGTACATGGTGGTATGCTGATACCGACAGATTTTGGAAGAGGATACTGTGTACAGTTCAGGACATTTATTAAACGTGAATGGATGCTACCTTTTCCACAGAGTGCTTGTAGTTAGATGGCAAAGAGTTGGGAGAGGGTTTTATGGGAAGGTGGGGAAAATAGGAGGGATTGCTTCTCTTCTAGGAAAACTCTGCTTATGAGACGGGGTGGACAGGGATTTTTCTTCCCTGTTCTATTGCCCATTTCTCCATTTAGCGTTATCTTTTGTATGTCCAATCCATCAATTGCTCTGTCTTCCTTCTGATCCAGTCTGGTTATAAAATACACATGTCTGAATCTTCATTTTTGCTATTGGTTCGTTTTTCACCCTAAGATTCTGTTTATCATAAATCTAATGAAAGAACCACTTAACAGAAGTCGATTCTATCAGACAGCTTATCACCTGGTTTATTTCCTCCGTTCCGTCTGTGCTACATATGTTTCCTCTCATTTCTTTTTCATCCTCCCTTCTCTCCAGTTTTGATTTGGCACGTCAGTCAGATAGTAAATCATACACCTTCCTCCATCATTCATTTGGCTGATAATCCAGATTGTCCCTTCCGTCGTCAACAGTTCTCTCGTGGTGTTAGGTAAGACACATATGCAACAGTTAGGTATCTTTATTTCGAAACGTTTCGCCCTCACAGTAGGCTTCTTCAGTCGAGTACAGAAAAGTTGATAGAAGCAGAAGATACTTGAAGACGATGTAATCAGTCCATCACCCTTAAAGTTTTGAGGTGGTCAGTCAACTTTTCTGTACTCGACTGAAGAAGCCTACTGTGTAGGCGAAACGTTTCGAAATAAAGATACCTAACTGTTGCGTATGTGTCTTACCTAACAATCTGTCGGTATTTTATACCATTTTAATGTTCAGTTCTCTCGTGGTCATCTCGCTCTTGTACTGTCTGGTCTCTTCTGTGAAGAGGTCCTAAAATATTGTTTTTCTCCATTCTCAATTGTCGCATATTCTCTTCCAATCCCTAGGACTGACCGACTGCTACAATGCACCCAAAATTCGCATTTAGAAGAGGAACCACGTAACGATATTCGGTCCATCCTGACCTGAAAATGGTCCAGAACGGACCGAAACATCAGAAGATTCATTTGCTAAATGCTGGTTTTTGGTGAATTGTTCCAGCAACGCTACTGCGACTTATTTAATCTCCACCTCTCACAATAATCCATCTTTCTCACTCCCCACCTTCCGTCCTTACTTTTAAACCTATCCTCTTTCTCCTAATGTCGGGCACTTACCTTTATATACCATACTTCGTGTTTCTAAATCTGGCTACTGCTCTGTTATAATGCAGTCACTACCCTCCTTTTATGCTCTTTCATTACACGTATGACTCTAGGATTTCTACGACCTTGTTCCACTTTCAGTGAGTTCGTTAAGGTTAGGTGACCAAGTACATGTGGGTGTAGTATGAGATGGAGGTATTGTAAGGCAGTGTAGTGTGTTGGGTGGGTGGTGTGGTGTGTAGGTGGTGTGGTGTGTAGGTGGTGTGGTGTGTAGGTGGTGTGGTGTGTAGGTGGTGTGGTGTGTAGGTGGTGTGGTGTGGAGTTTGTGTTTGGTGTGCTATGTGGATGGTGTATTGTGGTGTTTGGCTGGTTGTATAGTGTTGAGTTGCGGTGTGTGTGTGTGTGTGTGTGTGTGTGTGTGTGTGTGTGTGTGTGTGTGTGTGTGTGTGTGAACATACTACATACATATGCGTGTTAAAACTCCTAGACAAAATCACGAGTTGTCTTCCTCTTCTGTGTTAAATATCCCTTGTGAGGTGACACCGATCGTCGACTGGGCGGAAGCCGCCCACTTAATAGGCGGTGACTATGCCTACTATAACAATAGTTACCATGGGCGGTGGAGGTTGGTGAAATCTGAGGAAGTCGGGCAGGTGGCCGGGGTACTGGTGGTGGGCGTGCGTAGGCGTATGAGAAGTGGGCGGGTGAGCGTAATTCCCACCCAGCCGCCCGTTAGGTAGATCCATTTTGCTTCCTGGTTCAAGTATTGTTGAAGTGGGCTGGTATAGGTTTAGTGACTGTTGTGGGTTAGTTGGAGTGGGCTGGGATTGGTTAAGTGACTGTGGGTTAGATGGGATAAGTGAGGGTTATTGCAAGAGATTGGTTGGGTATATTATGGGTTGTTAGTGGGCGGGTGGGTGGTGAGTGGGGCTGGGAAGACTGATAGGGGATTACGAATGAGTGGGCATATGTGAATGTAAGGTGGTGGTGGTTGGGGAAGGTAGGTAGTAGTAGTCGATGGCATGTGGTAGTGGTGGTAATGTTGGAGAGCAAGTGGTGATGGTGGTGGTGATAATGTTGGAGAGCAAGTGGTGGTGGTAATATTGGAGAGCAAGTGGTGATGGTGGTGGTGGTGGTAATGTTGAAGAGCAAGTGGTGATGGTGGTAATGCTGGAGGGCAAGTGGTTATGGTGGTGGTGGTGGTAATGTTGAAGAGCAAGTGGTGATGGTGGTAATGCTGGAGGCAAGTGGTTATGGTGGTGGTGAGTGGAATGTTGAAGGGCAAGTGGTGATGGTGGTAATGTGGAGGGCAAGTGGTTATGGTGGTGGTGGTGGTAATGTTGCAGAGCAAGTAGTTATGGTGTGGTGGTGGTAAGTTGGAGAGCAGTGGTGATGGTAATGATGGTGGTAATGTTGGAGAGCAAGTGGTGATGGTGATGATGGTGGTAATGTTGGAGAGCAAGTGGTGGTGATGGTGGTGGTTTAGTAGGACTGGTGGTGATGGTTTTGGAGGGCTGGGGGAGGTAGTTTTGGAGGGCAGGGGAATGTTGGCGGAGATGGTGGTGAAGGGTAGGTGGTGGAGGGCAGATGGTGAAGGGCAGGTGGTGAAGATCAGGTAGTAGAGGACAGGTGGTGGTGGGACACAAGGACATGTGTCTACATCTTCAGACAGTGTCCATCACACGAATGAACAGCTACAGTCAACTTGTTGTTGTTGTTGTTGTTGTTGTTGTTGTTGCTGCTGCTATCGTACGCATGAGGACTTGAAGACAACGTGTGCGCTCAGAGTGGGTGTCTTGTACACTCAAGGAAAGTGGGCGTGGGCGTCTTGGCAGCGGGTGTATCCCCTTGTACCCCAAGAAGTTAGGCCTTCTTCAGTCGGGAGCTTCAAAGCACGGGGCAGGAAAATAGGGCAAAGAGTGGATGAAAGTTTAAACACGGTCCACCGGGCGTGCCAGTCACGGATACTCCGTGTCACACGTCCTCCTACTGCTGTTGCAGGCGTGTATGCCTTCGCAGGAGTTTCCTAAGACACGACAAGTTCACAGCACGACACAAAGATCACACAAGCACCGCGAGCAGTGCGGCAGACACGGCGCCTGCAGCAAAAATACCCCGTGCCCTGACGTTTTTGAGAGTCGTGCCGTGATAAATACTCGTGATTTTTACTAGAAACTGTTACCTAATTGGCAGTAGTGATCAGAGGTGAGGATGGGTGGCGGGGCAGCGGCGGGGCCGTGGGCGAGCCAGGGCGGTGGGTCAACTTAGACCTGGTCAGGGGTGACTAAGGTGAAGAACCCTGCAGGATTGTTGTGGTCATGCTCCGTCTCCCACTCCCACAATCCCCCTCTCCGAATGCTATCATCTGAAACGCGACGAGATCATGTGAAAAGTGTATGCCCGGGTGCATGCCCCTTCGCCGCAGTGGTGTGGGGCAGCACCTACCAGGTCCCCCTGGTTGCCCCAGTCACTCTCTCTCTGCTTGCTGCCCGCCCCGCGGCTCCTGCCCCAGCTATGCCCCCACCCACAACACTAACTGCCCCACCTTCCTCTGCCCCTCCCGCCGACCTACACCACTGACCCTACACCACAGTGATGCCCAAGAACCATAATAGTAAAGAACAGCGTGTGCAGGTAGTCATGGTCACGGGGTGAGGGTGAACGCAGCAGCGTCTGGCGCTTATCAGTCTAGTGTGCAATGCAGGCCAGCTCGCCACACAAGTTCCTCGCTTACACACACACACACCAGGAGCTTCATCACATGTGGATTTCAGCTTGCAGTGGCCACCCCATGGGCCACCATGGCCATACCTCAGCCTCTCGGCCCAGGGAGTATACGGAGACATTAGACAATGTGTTAAGACTAGCAATGCAGGTTGGGAGAAGAGGGTGAGCGCTTAAGAGTGGCTTGATCGTCCCCGGGCGGGTGAGGCAGAGAGGGCTGGGAGCAGCGGGATATGGGCGTACGGGCGGCATGGTGGCGTCATGGGGTGTGAAGTACGCTCTCTCTATCTGTGAATGAAACCCGCCTGGCGTAGGTGGTGGTTGGACTTGCGCAGTTTAACATATGGTTGCTGGTTTGCGGCTTGTTGGTCGGTAGGTAAACCAGCGGCCGCCGCCGCCGCCTCCCATACAGCGCGCCGCGCCCAGAGACACGATAAGAAAAAAATAAGAAACAGATCAATTAAGTTGGTTGCCTAAACCTTGAAATAACACAGCGTCTACAAAACTGCAAGGCAGAAATGTAACTCAAATGAATTTATTCAACACTAACTTGCAAAGCAACAACTTCAGAAACAGAGTTTCTACCGTCAAGAAATTGCACCCCACAGTTCCATAATAATATTCCATCAGAGTCATCGAAAGTGCAGTTAAAACTCTCTCAAGTCAAAAACTAGCGTAATCTTTCTTGTAGCATCGTGCAGCAGGCAGCCAGCTTCTCCTCCTCCTCCTCCTCCTCCTCCCCCACCAAGCTTCTTTCCCCCAACACACCTCCTCTCCCCCAACACACCTCTTCACCCCCAACTCCCATTTCCACGCCCCTAACCCTCCCAAAGTGATCCTGGAGCCCGCCCTCCCGTGGCTGCGTTTCCCCCCGACTCCGCCCCGTGTTACTCCCGCTTCCCCCACCTCCCTCTGCAACTGTTGCTTCCACCAGTGCTGCCAACCTTCGGATTCTCCATGCCTCCTACCGTCTCTCCCCCTCCTCTCTCCCTCTCCATCATCCCTCCCAACCCATCGTCCCTCCCCCCCAACCAAGGCCCGACTGGCTGGCTAGCCGGACCAGAGAGAAGGATAAGTTCCTGAAGAAGTCCGCTTACCGACTCTCTCGCTACCACATACATATACACTGTCCATTGCTTGAAAGAAAATACTGACAATTTCTTTCGTAAATGCTGAAAATATAATATATATTTGAAGTAGTAACAGTGTATAAGGTAGTAATGCAGGGCAAAAATTTCTTCTTGGTCAGACACTAAGAATTGCTTTGCTTACCGACATCAGATACCGTTTTCACTTGTTTTGGAAAATCTAAATAATGCAAACAGAGGATTAGTGTGTGTATAGATGGCATGTGAAAAAATCTTTTATTCGTTCATAGAAGCACCACACACACACACACACACACACATATTACTGTAGGTGGGATCTGTGTGAGTATAGATCACATGTGAAGAAATCTTGTATACATCGATAGAAGCACCAGACACACGGATATAACTGTAGGTGCAGATGCTAGAGAAGGGAGACACGGTAACCGCCTATCTCTGTGTTTTGAAGACTGAGGCTTACTCCAAAGTACATGGTGCAATGAACAGTACTCGTACAAATTTACATGACTGCTTATACGGTACTAGAATCAACACACAGTACATGACCTGGATGGTACTGGGATCAACACACTATACATGACGATCTTGAGGGCACTGGAATCAGCACAATATGAAGTCCTGGAAGGCACTGCAACGCACAGTACGCCATGACCTGGATGGTGCAACTGGAACTGCAACAGTACATAAAGACTAATGCACACTACATAATGGTCTGGACAGTGCTGGAAACAACGAAAGAGTACTGAAAATGTATAAAGCGTTGCAAGGGAGTTCTCTACCAGCCAGTGCATATTATTTCAAATCTGGTAAGTTAGTTCATGTTAATACTTAAAACAGATGAACAATCGTGGAAGTATAGCATGTATATAACATATATGAAAAATAACAGAACAGAAACACCATACATTGTTATATACATGCAACGGAATTACACTCTCCACTTATCAGGCACTATCCCAGTTTGTAGTGATATGTTGAAAAGATTAGCCGAAGGTTTGCTAAGTTCCTCTTTACATTCCTTTAAAACCCTTACAAATAATTCAAATCTTACCACAAGGCTAAAGAAGCGAATTCCAAACACCATATATTAGCATATACTGTATAACCAAAGTAAATACCTGGTGTATATAGGTGATCTGGTTCAATAACAATCACTATATGGGAAGAACGACTTAGCTTAAAACTATCATATATTCTTTTAACAATGATTGTAAGAAGTCCTGGAATTCTGTTTGGATTACCAATAGATAATTTTTTACCTGTCACTCCTATTTCAACAATTGATTTGCTCACAAAAGTTGTCTTGTGGAGCGTTCCAATTCTCTCCAGGTGTAATACTATGTTTTATCTGGCTCTATATCTATAGTTGTTTTCATTTTGCTCTATATAAAACTGATGTTTTTTTTATAATGGACATGTAAAACACAAATATTAACATTCTGTAGGCAATTCTTAATGTTTCTCGTCTCACATATACATCAAAAATAAAATTTTGAGCAAAGGAGGAATTTCAGTAAAATTAGCTTAAAATGGTACAACCAATATATTTTTAGCTGAGATTACTTCCTTATCTTCTGGATTATAAATACTGTTCAATGAAATTATCAAAGTTTCTAAGGCACTTTTGGTTAAAGCTATACCTTATTTTTCGATTATTTCATCATCTGTAATACGTGGAAAAAAAATATGCACAGCTTTCAAGAATAAGGAAAAGAACACCAAATGAATATGTGAGCTTTGAGTGAGCAGAGCTTTCAAGAGCAGGTGAAAGAACACAATGTTCAATTCTGCTCCCAAAAAACAATGGTTATCATTATCCATATTATAAAATCGGAGATCACTGTTTTCATAACAAATTTAAATGGTATGAAGGTTTGCTCAAACTCTGAAGATTTTCTAAAGGACGTAAGAAGTTCCTCAACTTTTAGATTGCCTTAATGGTAGTTAAAATGAACAGTTAATATAACTATTTTTTTTGCGTGTGTGTGTGTGTGTGTAATTTAAGCACTATAAGATAATTTTAACATAATCTTGTATCTCTAACCAGTTGATGTCATTTTGAAAGAGTGAAGGGAAACAAGCAATGAGATGTATTGTATAGTGAGGTGAGTGTGTGCGTGATGGCATGTCCTGTGTGACGTGAGCTGACAGGTGCCTATCACCGAAGCGACATCATCTGTAGGGAATTATCTCAAGCAGGGAGAGATTATATAACCTCTGTTATTATATTTTAAGCACTTTTTCCCCCCATAATGTTGTGAACAATAAATGGCTCAATTTTTATTAATAAATCAGGACTGACATTGAAAATACGGTCCTTATTGCACATAATTATGATCGGTTAATATTTTTCCACGTAACTGGTTTAGAAGCAACAGTTATTATGCAGGGCTTTTGTTGTGACAGCGTTTCGCTCTATGATAAGCAAGTGCTTAGAGCAAAACGTCGCCCCACATCTAAATCTTGCTTTGAGCTTGTCTCTCCCTCTCAACAATCATCTTACAATCTAATCAACAGAGAGAGGAACAGCCTTCAAATATTAGAAAATATTAGATTCCTGATATAAATAACGTTTTTAGGTAAGGGAACGATTGCCGCCCAGCAGTGTAAGAAACATTTGCACACAAAATGCTATGATTTCCACCCAAAAGTTTGCCACAACAGGGGAGAAACGTGTCTTTAACTAAATATATTTGAACTATTGCTCCTGACAAAAGTGACTCTTTTACGGAATGAACCGATTACGGACAATCAGTGGCAGAATCATTTGCTGCGAAAACTATATTTCAAACACAACGTTTTCACCCCCACGGAGAGAAAAACATTACCTTTAATTATCTTGCTACATCCAGTAAAATACGACAACGTTCGTACACAGTGGACTTCATCAAGTCACAAACACAATCTTTTGTAACAAAAGCCTTTGTTAGGCAAACGTTGTCGATTAAGAGTTGCATTCAATTGCATTTGTGTCTGCTTTTCCACTGATAAAGCTTAACACCTTTCATATTCATCATGATTATGAACATTACATACAACACATTGACACATAACGAATTCGAACACAAACTAAGCAAAGTTTCGAGACATTAACATTAAACATTCACGACACATTTAACACAGAAACATTCGACACACACAAACATTCGACACACAAACCCACAATCATTCGAACATTAACACAAACATTCGACACATTAACACAAACATTCGACCACTAACACAAACATTCGATACACTAACACAAACATTCGACACATTAACACAAACATTCGACACATTAACACAAACATTCGACACATTAGCACAAACATTGGACACACTAACACAAACGCGCAATGAGAAATAAAGAAGTTTATACACCACTTAGGGCACTTTCTTAGGGCACTTTTCACCCACTTGGGAGGGCCCCCCCTCTCAATCCACTGAGTCCCCAGGGGGCAAAACGTGTTATACATATCCTCAGCATTGCTCGTGTGTCTTGAAACTACAGTAGGCTAACTGGCCCATGCTAAGCAAGTCCTTTTCACAGCCCACTCTCCACACTCATACGTCCAGCCTATTTTTGAAAGCTGTCTAAAGAACGTGCTTCACTGACTCTACTTGCCACTTCCGTCTACTTATCTGCAACTCTACTTCTCAGCAATTTATCTACAAAAAAACAGTTTTTATACAACTAATTTTAATAATTTTTTCTACAACTCTTTGTAACAACTCTTGTTAACCAGTAATTTTTATACAACTCTTGTTAACCAGTAATTTATATACAACTCTTGTTAACCAGTAATTTTTATACAACTCTTGTTAACTAGTAATTTATATACAACTCCTTTTAACCAATAATTTATATACAATTCTATTAACTATTTGCCGTAATTTACATAAGACACTAAACAGTAATTTACATACAACTATTAAAAAAGTAATTTATCAATTTCATTGACCAGGAATGTGTCTACAGTTTTATTAACTAGTAATTTATCTAAAAATATTAACAGTAAGTTTTTAACAGTGTATATAACATCAGAAAATTTAACAATGGAAAAATCAGAGTCAAGATTTTCTTTAATATTGTCACTAGGGGAAATAAATGGTGATTTTATGTGCCTAAGACTACAGGAGAAGCTGTTTATTGGGACAACGTCTCGCCCTGCGTAGAGTTTGATCAAGTCGTGGGCGAAACGTTGTCACAATGTACCAGTTTGCCTTTTCTTCATTTTATTAATGGTATGCAGTACCGTCATGGATATATTTTCCGAGTATATTCAGAGTGTATTAATCAAAGTGTATGCAAAACACATCCATAACAGTCATATTCAGAGTATATCCACCAGGGTATACCCAGAGTATATCCAGAGTGTATTCAGAGTATATCTACCAGAGTATACCCAGAGTGTATTCAGAGCATATCCACCAGAGTATTCCCAGAGTATATTCACCAGAGTATACCCAGAGTATATTCACCAGTGTATAGCCAGAGTATATTCCCAGTATATTTATCAACATATTTTCATTTACTTATTATCTTTCTTTCAATACCAGTACTATGTAATTATATTTAAAACCACTATTATTATTATTATTATTATTATTATTATTATTATTATTATTATTATTGTTGTTGTAGTTTTTTATATTGTTTATCATTTTTTTAATTTGAGGAGAAGCTCTAAACCAGTATGGGTCACGTAGCACCTAGGGAAGGGGAGGTAATAAGGTTCGATTCGAGGAAGAGGAGAGAAGTGACTTCAGCTCCTTGCATCAAGAGCCTGACACAAGATATATAAACGCCAAGTAGTTAACTTCCTAAATATCCTGGCCCTTGATAGAGTCGTCCTAATGTTGAAGGGATCTTGATCCAAAGAATTGAAACTGTTCTCCACTTCCATGGAACAAACCTGATGGCCTACCATTCCTACAGGCGTTTTAGGACTCCCTTACACGTTAAGCTCTTCATGTAAATACAATAGTAATAATAACAATGATAATTATACTATTATTGAAAATGATGATGATAATAATAATAATAATAATAATAACAATAATAATAATAATAATTAATAATAATAAGAATAATAATGAGGAAAGGCGAGGATGTTGCATTTCAGAGGGTCATCTAACTATGTGAGCGCAATTCTGACAAAACAGTAATTAAGCGAATGACTCTGAATGTGTTTCCTCTTAGTCGATTGCCCCTATCTCGTTGAGAGGCTTCCAGTATATTTTAAAAAACTGTGATAATAATAATATATGGTTCACACCATACACTACTGACACAGGGAAATACCTGAATTCAGAAATAGTCTCCTGTCGGTTCATATACCAGTATTTTACTGAATGGACAAGAGCGGTGTTGTGTCTGTGGCTGAAAGTAACGAAGACAATGAGAGAGCGACCACAGACACGCAACATCACAGGTGAGATCAATTTTCCCATAGCCATAACAACAGTTTCTTATTGTCAAGTTATGTATGCATTATGTATGCTTACTCAACACGGACATCATTTTACAATTTAATACTCTTGATGTGGCTAATATACCCCACGTACTAGTGCATAATACACCACCCCAACATACACCGCTACACATTTCTAATATACACTATTCCCCACCACTTCACTACCCCAACACACACGACCACTACACTACCCCAACACACATCTCCACTACACTACCCCCAACACACACCACCACTGTACTACCCCAACACACACCACCACTACACTACCCCAACACACACACCACCACTACACTACCCCAAACACACCACCACCACTACACTACCCCAACACACACCACCACATACTACCCCAACACAACACCACCACTACACTACCCCAACACACACCACCACTTTCACTACCCCAACACACACACCACCACTACACTACCCCAACACACACCACCACTATACTACCCCAACACACACCACCAAAATACATACCCCAACACACACCACCACTACACTACCCCAACACACACCACCACTATACTACCCCAACACACACCACCATATACTACCCCACACACACCACCAAAATACTACCCAACACACACCACCAATATACTACCCCCAACACACACCACCACTATACTACCCCAACACACACCACCACTATACTACCCCAACACACACCACCACTATACTACCCAAACACACACCACCACTAACTACCCCCAACACACACCACCACTATACTACCCCAACACACACCACCACTATACTACCCCAACACACACCACCACTATACTACCCCAACACACACCACCACTATACTACCCCAACACACACCACCACTATACTACCCCAACACACACCACCACTACACTACCCCAACACACACCACCACTACACTACCCCCAACACACACCACCACTATACTACCCCAACACACACCACCACTACACTACCCCAACACACACCACCACTATACTACCCCAACACACACCACCACTGTACTACCCCAACACACACCACCACTACACTACCCCAACACACACCACCACTACACTACACCCCAACACACACCACCACTATACTACCCCAACACACACCACCACTATACTACCCCAACACACACCACCATCTACCCCAACACACACCACCACTACACTACCCCCAACACACGACAGACTCACCACACAAATGATCAAATTATCCCTGCCATCCCTGTTGTGGGATATACAAAGGGAAGTGAATAATAAATGAATTCTATACCTTTGAAAATATTACAAAATCATTAAGACGCTATGAAATCCAAAATATTCTATACAATTTTTATACCGAAAGTATTTTGTACTGCAGTGATGTACATGGTGTACGAGAAGGCTGCATAGGCTCTATAGGTGTACATATTAGGCACTAGCAATATTGCAGATAGTTTAAAGTCACTTTGCACTTAGTACACATCGTAGGGGTAGGACGTTCAGGTTGTACAGTGTGCAGGTAAATAGCATACAGCTTGGTGTACAGGTAGGGAGCATACAGTGTACAGGTAGGCAGTGTTAAGCACACAGTTAAGAGGTAGGTAGCATACAACGTATAGATACAGTGCACAGGCAGGAAACATACAAAGTATGCAGGTAGCCGTATACATCTTACATTCATTGCATAAACAGTGTACATCACACAGGTAGTATTATACGGTGTACAGTATAGGGAAAAAGGGGAGGGAGGGAGAGAAGACTTGTAACTAGGGGGGGGGACTGAAATACCCCCCTCGGTTTCTCGGCCCTCTCTAATATGGTGTCGGCGCTCTCTCTCTCTCTCTCTCTCTCTCTCTCTCTCTCTCTCTCTCTCTCTCTCTCTCTCTCTCTCTCTCTCTCTCTACACTCTCTCTCTCTCTCACAATCACACACACACACACACACACACACACACACAGGAGCCGCGTCTCGACCCCTGCAACCAACTGCGCACCAACTAACTCATATTACTGTAATTTTCTATATCTCATCCATCAGCATGAATTACAGTCCTCTGCAGCAGCTCCGGTGCTGTAATGCCCACTCAGCTTACAGCATAATCACTGCTGTTATGATAACTCTCTGTTCGCCGCATTACTACCGCTGTTTTACCTTAATTTACAGTTTTATAAATGCTGTTAAGCTAACTCGGTTTACAGCACCATCAATGATCTTGTGGGAATTCAACTTGACAGCATTAGCGTTATCATTGTAAATGTCTGTGTGTGTATTTGTCACGGTCATCGTATTGTCATCACTTTCATCATGCCACTTCATCACTCTCATCATTTCACTTTTCTCTTTCGTCACATTCATCATCCCGCTTGTTTGTGTCGTCAAGCTAACCTCTGTCACTGTGTGTCTGTGTCTGTCTATCTGTGTCTCTGACTGTCCGTCTCTCTCTCTCTCTCTCTCTCTCTCACATACACACTACTACAAACATTAACACAAACACACCACCACAAACATTCGACACACTAACACAGACATTCGACACAGTAACACAAACATTCGACACACTAACACAAAAATTCCACACACTAACACAAACATTCGACACACTAACACAAACGCGCATTTCCCGAATGCAGTGAACGGGGAGACTATGCAAATCAAGGCCTTTGTCGAGTTCAAGTCAGCAGTTTGGTGCGCCCAGCCTACCACTGTTGAACTGGAAACCTGGACATCATTAATCCTGAGGAGAGTTTCCAAATACCTGAAGGAGGACTCAATTATGATTACTTTCCTTCACAAACAATAAACTTTGCGACAGCTTTTAATACTGAACGTTACCGATAGGTGTACGTGTGCATCTGGATGTACACCATGGAGGAATTAAGTACACGTACGCAAACAATCTACACTCCCACAAACACAAGAAAACATACATATTCACGAACAACAGCACATACCCACTTGCGAGCAAGTAAACACGCGTATACCAATACAAACACAATATGAGCACACATTCACAAATATACACAGATATAAATACACAAGAAAAAAAAATACTTCAGTCAAAATAGGAAATATAACCTGAGCGCTATCAAGCGCTTGCATACATTCCTCTGAAGATGTGTAAGCACATGAAAGCGATCATCTTTTATTTCCTACTTTCACTGTGGTATTTTTTCATAAATGCAATCACGCGTTTTGTAATTTCTTACATAAATACACATATTTGTACTGCATAGACAACAGCAGGTAGGAATTTCGCTCATCTTTACCATAGTTATGGCAAGAGGGAGACACCACAAGTGGGAGATGGGAGGAAGAAGAGGTTTGAAGGGAGAAAGGATGGAATGATGGAAGTAGTAGGTGGGAAAAACGTAGGGTGGAGATAAGGAAAGCGTAGGGGAACAGGTATAAGGCGTAAGTTAAGAGGGGGTGGAGGGAATGAGGGGAGGATGAGGATGGAGTAAGGAAGAGGGCACATTAAAAGTCCCCTCAGACAATGAGTTATTTTATCTCGACTCTTGAGAAATACTTAGCGCCTTTCTTCTTGCTTCTCCGTAAACAAAAAAAAAATGAGAAAACTTGGTAAAAAAAAATTTTCGGAAAGAGAATCAACAAACACCTCTTGTTTATAAGACTGGTCCACTTCCCCCAGTTTCCTACTCCTTCTTCTTTTCCCTCCCCCTTCCTTATTTCCTACTCTTCTCCCTCCTTTTCCACCTGTCTACCTTGTTTTACCTTCCATCACCACCCCTCCATCACCACCTCTCCATCACCACCTCTCCATCACTACCCCTCCATCACTACCCCTCCATCACTACCCCTCCATCACTACCCCTCCATCACTACCCCTCCATCACTACCCCTCCATCACCACCCCTCCATCACTACCCTCCATCACCACCCCTCCATCACTACCCCTCCATCATCACCCCTCATTTTCTCCTTACCACTAACCCTTTTTCCCCTTATCACCTTATTCCCCAGTACCCCTTTCACATCTCCCACCACACCGGCATCCCTTGAATTTCCGGAAACCGAGCAGCGAAGGAGAACTGAAAAAAAAAGTCAGCGAAGTGTATCTACGAAAGTATGATACGCACGCACGCACGCACGCACGCACACACACACACACACACACACACACACACACACACACACACACACACACACACACACACACACAAAGGTTTGCAACAAGGCTAGTCCCAGAGCTCAAGGGAATGTCGTACGAGGAAAGGTTAAGGGAAATCGGACTGACGACACTGGAGGACAGAAGGGTCAGGGGAGACATGATAACGACATACAAGATACTGCGGGGAATACACAAGGTGGACAGAGATAGGATGTTCCAGAGAGGGGACACAGGGACAAGGGGTCACAACTGGAAGCTGAAGACTCAGACGAGTCACAGGGACGTTAGAAAGTATTTCTTCAGTCACAGAGTTGTCAGCAAGTGGAATAGCCTAGCAAGTGAAGTAGTGGAGGCAGGAACCATACATAGTTTTAAGAAGAGGTATGACAAAGCTCAGGAAGCAGAGAGAGAGAGGATCCAGTAGCGATCAGTGAAGAGGCAGGGCCAGGAGCTGAGTCTCGACCCCTGCAACCACAATTAGGTGAGTACAATTAGGTGAGTACACACACACACACACACACACACACACACACTAGGTGAGTACACACACCACACACACACACACACACCTGCTGCCTCTGCACTCAGCGCGCAATAAATATATAAAAAAAACTTGTCAGCCTTCTTGTCAGTACCAAAAATGCCAGGCCAAAGTTAGCCTTCGTGAGTGTAGTGAAAACGAAACTCAAACTGGAATAAGAGTTTTTTTTTTTACCTAAGACGTTTTAAATCCAATAGAAGAAAAATCTGAATATCTGATAAGACTATCATAGTGGCTTTTTTTTTTTTTGATATGTGTATTAGAAGAAAGAAATAGTTAGCTGTGTGTCCGTATATATATTCCAAAACGTAATTATCTTTTATAAGTATTGGCAGAAATGACTAACGGAAAAGATGTAAATTTTCTTATTCTTCGAGAAGTCTTATCAAAAGTGAGTAATCTTGCTCGAGTATTCAAAAAATAAGACGAAGAAAATATTCATCGTTGTTGGGTTTTCCTCTCAAGATAGTTTATCGACAGCAAGTTTACCTCTTTTGGAATGTTCCGCTGTTGGGAATTCAAAGAAAACTCACCCCACTTTTCTTAGGTCTTTGTAGGAGCAAAGCATTGAAGATAAATCACTTTTAACTTGTACACACTCACGAGCGAGACATTCAAGCAACCGGGGGGGGGAAGAGAGAGAGAGAGGAGAGAGAAGAGAGAGAGAGAGAGAGAGAGAGAGAGAGAGAGAGAGAGAGAGAGAGAGAGAGAGAGAGAGAGAGAGAGAGAGAATGAGAGTAGAGATTGAGATTCATACACACACACACACAAATGAGGACTAGGAAAGGCTACGATGGCTCTGGACAAACTACAATATTGACAAAACAAGTGGATCTGTGAAATCAACCTCAGCAGCAGCAATGTTATGCAAATTAGAAAAGAGTAAGAAGACCGGAAACTGAGCATAGACCCCGGGGACAGAGGCTACGAACCTCAAGAAGGAAAACCTGGTAGTAAACATAATGCTGAGCATATCACCAAATCTAAGAGTAGCTTTCAGTTATGTCAACAGAGTTATTTACGAAATAGTGACGTTTGTCTTGGAGTATAAACCATTTATAGCCTTTCATTTTCCTAATCAACTTTTTTTCTCATTAATTGTACATTTACAAACAGGAATACATCTACCTATCTATTCTTGGTATGCAATATACATATACCAGAAACATTGCTGGTTCTGATATTGATCCTTTTGGAGCCCCAGTTGTGAGACTTTCCCATTCTGACGTCCCTTATTGGACAGTCACTCTGTCACTTTCCCATAAGGTACTCTTTGCTTTACTATGTAGCACATTCCCAGTTATTCCTGCCTGCTCCTTAGGGTTTAGCCTCAGTTTCTTGTGAGGTATATACAGCATCAAATGCCTTATTGCAATCCAAGAATATGCGTACCACCCTTTTCATCTCTTTTTTGGCTACTGTTACTTTGTCACTGAACTCAGTAGGACACTAAAACCAGATTTGCTATCTAATCCCGTTCTAGTTTATTTTTTTTATTTATCCCCTCTCCTCAAAGTGTTCCACCAACCTCCGGATTTTTTCCATTACTTTGCATAATAGGCATGTCAGTCATAGTAATCCCTAGCTTGGTGCTTCCTGTTTGTTTCCATTCTTCAATACTGTGTCTTCCGGATCTCTGGCAATTGTCCCGTATTGATTGGCATGTTGACTGAGGCTAGTGGTTCAGACAGGGTTTCTCCTCCCTCTCCCAGAATCCATGGTAACTATCAAGGATCATCGCCTTTCAGGTATTCAGCTCAGTCAAATGCTTTATCACCTCTTTACCTTGTTGTATGAATGATGCTCAGAATCCGGTGGTGCACCATTTCTCTTTGATACTCTAGTATTGCCCTCCTCCTGTTTCTATTGTGAGAACGTCTCAACAAATGGTTTGTTCTTTTCCTTGCAGTCTTCTTTGTCATTTCTCATTACGTGACTAAAGCAGTTCTCGTTCAAATTTAACTCTTTACTGTTATTTCATTCTCAAATTGTCGCTCGGCATCTCTTCTGAGCCCAGAATATTACTTTTTGGCTCTTTGCTCAGTTCTCTATACTCTTTCGTCATTCATTATCTGTAGTTTTTCCATGCTCTTGTGCTTTGGTTTGTCCTCACTGCATCTTTGTTTGAACTTCAGGCTCGCCCTTTTCTTACCATTATTATTTTTTCTCCTTTTTCTCCTTTTCCTTCTGCCTCCCTGCACTATCCGACTAAGTACTCAATCATCTCAGTCGTTGACTTTCCTTCCAGTTCCTTTTTTACTTGGCACTGCGTTCAGGAATTCTCTCACTTCTTCAGAGTTTCCTCTTCTGAAACTTTATTTCTCCTGTTTCACCCTTTTTCTTTCCTTCCCTCAGTGTCAGCTTCCACAAAGTACTCGAAAATTCAATTCTGTGTTGGGCCACTTTTACCCAGAGGTGTTTCGTATTCTATTTCACCTATATCAGAAGGGCTTGTGATAAATAAAGGACCTAGTCTTGCTGGTTCATCTCCACCTCTCTCTCTCTTGTTGTATCCTTAACGTACTGTGTATGTACACGTAGGGAACTAAATGACTGTGTGAATATGTGCGTGTACACGTAGGGGTGTGTGTGAACGTGTGTATGTGTGATTGTGGATGAGAGAGAGAATGAATGGCTATAGAATGAATGATTCAAGCGTCCATAAGAGTCAGTGAAACATTGAGCGTGTATAATGGATCTGAAATACGGGCAAAAATGTGTATCCCCTGCGTCCATATACGAACACTCAACACCGCAAGGTTAAAGGCTATGGCCTCGAAATATTGAAAGATTTCAACTTGCAATAACTGAATAAGAGAGAGAGAGAGAGAGAGAGAGAGAGGGAGGGGGGCAGACACACAGTCGTTCGATTGATTTCAGACGACTGGATCGATTGCCCATAGCTGCTCTAAGGTTAACAGTGGGAAACTAAAAGCACTGATGGTTAAGAGGTACATATATAGTTAAGGTTGGACGGTGTGAGGGCCTCCCAGTAGTGCTTAGTTAGACGCCACATCGGATTCGCTCGTGCTGACTGCAAAACAAGACAGCCACAGGTAAGTATAAAGAGCAAAGAACCGTTCAGAGGGTTGTGATTTGTGGACGTAGTGACTTGTTCGTCAGTGATTTGTACAATTATTTTGCTTGCTGTATTTCAGTACTTTCTTTGCGAGCGAGCTCACACACACACACACACACACACACACACACACACACACACACACACACATACACACACCACACACACACACCACACACACCACAGACCATACACCACACACACCACACACACCACACACACACACACACACACACACACACACACCACCCACACACACACACACACACACACACACACACACACACACACACACACACACACACGGGCCTAGTGTCTAATCGACATGTGCCTAGTAACAAAATGGTAACACACACACACACACACACACATACACACACACACACACACATCGATACCTCAAAGGCAATGGGACCGGACAACATCTCCCCGTGGGTCCTTAGAGAGGGAGCAGATATGTTGTGCGTGCCACTTACCACAATCTTCAACACGTCCCTGGAAACTGGGCAACTACCTGAGGTATGGAAGACGGCAAATGTAGTTCCCATTTTTAAAAAAGGAGACAGAAAAGAGGCACTAAACTATAGACCTGTGTCATTGACGTGTATAGTATGCAAAATTATGGAGAAGATTATCAGGAGGAGAGTGGTGGAGCACCTGGAACGGAACAAGAGTATAAATGCCAACCAGCACGGATTCATGGAAGGCAAATCCTGTGTCACAAACCTTCTGGAGTTTTATGATAAAATAACAGAAGTAAGACACGAGAGAGAGGGGTGGGTTGATTGCATCTTTTTGGACTGCAAGAAGCCTTTGACACAGTTCCTCGCAGAAGCTAGAGCATCAGGCGCATATAACAGGAAGGGCACTGCAATGGATCAGAGAATACCTGACAGGGAGACAACAACAAGTCATGGTACGTAATGATGTATCACAGTGGGCACCTGTGACGAGCGGGGTCCCACAGGGGTCGGTCCTAGGACCAGTGCTATTTTTGGTATATGTGAACGACATGATGGAAGGGTTAGACTCAGAAGTGTCCTTGTTTGCAGATGATGTGAAGTTAATGAGGAGAATTAAATCTGATGAGGACCAGGCAGGACTTCAAAGAGACCTGGACAGACTGGACACCTGGTCCAGCAAATGGCTTCTCGAATTTAATCCTGCCAAATGCAAAGTCATGAAGATAGGGAAAGGGCACAGAAGACCACAGACCGAGTATAGGCTAGGTGGCCAAAGACTGCAAACCTCACTCAAGGAAAGATCTTGGGGTGAGTATAACACCGAGCATGTCTCCGGAAGCACACAACCAGATAACTGCTGCAGCATATGGGCGCCTGGCAAACCTGAGAACAGCATTCCGATACCTTAGTAAGGAATCGTTCAAGACACTGTACACTGTGTATGTCAGGCCCATACTGGAGTATGCAGCACCTGTTTGGAACCCGCACTTGATAAAGCACGTCAAGAAACTAGAGAAAGTACAAAGGTTTGCGACAAGGTTAGTTCCAGAGCTAAGGGGAATGTCCTATGAAGAAAGATTAAGGGAAATCGGTCTGACGACACTGGATGACAGGAGGGTCAGGGGAGACATGATAACGACATATAAAATACTGCGTGGAATAGACAAGGTGGACAAAGACAGGATGTTCCAGGGAGGGGACACAGAAACAAGAGGCCACAATTGGAAGTTGAAGACACAAATGAGTCAGAGAGATATTAGGAAGTATTTCTTCAGTCAGAGTTGTAAGGCAGTGGAATAGCCTAGAAAATGACGTAGTGGAGGCAGGAACCATACACAGTTTTAAGACGAGGTTTGATAAAGCTCATGGAGCGGGGAGAGAGAGGGCCCAGTAGCAACCGGTGAAGAGGCGGGGCCAGGAGCTAAGAATCGACCCCTGCAACCACAAATAGGTGAGTACAAATAGGTGAGTACACACACACACACACACACACGGGCCTAGTGTCTAATCGACATGTGCCTAGTACAAAATGGTAACACACCACCACCACCACAACGCACACACACACACACACACACACCGCAACACACACACGCACACCACCACACACACACACACACACGCACACACACACACGCACACACACACACACGCACACACACACACGCACGCACACACACACACACACACACACACACACACACACCACACACACACACACTACACACACACTACAGTAGTCCTCCACCTACTGATGGCTTCAGAACATCGTCGTGGTAACTCACTGGACCGTGTTGTGTCACACTAACTCACTCATACACATACATACACACACACACACACACACACACACACACACACACACACACACACACACACACACACACGATCGAGGCACACATTACAAATCCACGATTACTCAAAACAATTGGATATATTATGGCGTGTTAATAAGTTGTTGTACCGCTCCACACTGGCTGAAAGGCGCTTATTACATGACAGTAATATTACATACGTTAATTTTGGCACGCCCTGACTGACAGCAAATATGATTGATTGAGGGAATGGCATTATTTTTGAAGCCGTAGTTCACCAAATGAAATCAATGTTAGTTATTTATGTGACAAGTCAAAACTGGACTATAAAATATATATATATTTTTTTCTGCTGACTGATTCGCTGATTGTACGTAAAGTTGGATTTTTTTTTTCGGTATAACACAAGATATTCAAAACTCCATGGCAGACACATATGGTTGTGTTGTACACTTAGTTTTTGAGGCGATAAAGGTAGATGTAAAATCTGTGGAAGATTTTACGAGATGCATAGAGAAGTAAAGTTACGACTAGAGCACCGAGAATGCGCTGTGTGTGTGTGTAGTGTGTGTATTCGCCTATTTGTGCTCACCTGCTTGTGGTTGCAGGAGTAGAGTCGAAGCTCCTGGCCCCGCCTCTTCGCTGGTCGTTATTAAGTTCACTCTCCCCCAGCTCCAAGAGCTTTATCGTACTTCTTTGTGTATATGTGTGAGTGCACGCGTGCGTGCTTGGAAGAGAGAGAGAGAGAGAGAGAGAGAGAGAGAGAGAGAGAGAGAGAGAGAGAGGAGAGATCCTTGGGGTGAAATTTGACTCCAAACTAACCATGAAGAACCATGTTGTAAATCTTGCAAACAAGGCAGCCAGGAAGCTTACAGCACTTCGCCGTATCTCCCATCTGCTTGACAGTAGGGGTTGCAAGATCCTGTACGAGGCACAAGTACGCTCGCACCTTGAGTATGCTCCACTTTCTTGGTTTGCCTGTCCCCCCTCTCATCTGCGACTGCTTGACAGAGTAGAGAACAGAGCAAGACGTCTCATCTCTCGCCTGGACCCATCCTGGATAGATCTGTCATTTCAGCAGAGCCTTCAACATAGGAGGGATGTGGGTGGCCTTACTGTTATGTACAAGGCCAATATTGTCAAAATACCACACTTGGATCCACTTCGAGGACAGCGTGAAACAAGCTTTTTATGCCACAAGACGGGCAGAAAGCAGCAACTTCACTCTGGCTGTACCCTTCTCCAGAACATCACTCCATCTGAGATCATACATACCCAGGATGACTCGAGTATGGAACACATTCGTACAGCATAATGATGTCAACGAGATAAAGTCAGTTGATCAAATGAAAATGCTGGCCCACAGATGGCTCCAACTTCATCCTGTTTCCTACTTGTATGTCTCATAACAATAAAAATGCTTTCAAATGAGCTGATGTAGGTAACAGCTCTTAGCTTGCCAATAAAGTTAGGAATCCTTAACCTGTAAATAGCTGTCAATAAAGCTAGGGATACTTAACCTGTCAAACCCTGTGTAAAAAAAGAGAGAGAGAGAGACTTCAAACAAAACAATGAGGTAAACAGGTGGTGATGCAAACCAGGAGGGAAGGAATATTAAAGGAGAAAAAGGAAGAAAAAAATGAAGGAAATAAGGAGGAAAGGGGATGGAGGAAAGAAAGGGAGGTATGCAGAGGAATAGGGAGGAGGAATGAACGGAGATGGAGAGAGGAGGGATTGGTAGGGTAGGGGAGAGGTAAGGGGAGGAGAGAGAGCCGCCGCCACCACCACCACCACCACCACCACAAAGGCTCATGGCAGGTGTGGTGGCAACGACCAACAAACACAACTGTGTTGTGGTTGACTTTGCTTAGCTGTGGGTAGAGCTTTGGTTAGCTTGGCTTACCTTCCCTCTGGCTCACTCGCACTCAACCCTTTGTAACCTAGAAATACACATTGCTGCTCCTGTTTCTCTTGACAAAACGCACGTTGTGACGTGTGTTTGTATATATTTGTCTCTCTCTATCTTATCCTTCCTCCTTCTCTCCACCAAAGTGTTCGGTATTTATCTAAGATTTTTTTTATCGTATGTGTATTGTTATATGTGTATGTGTGCAATAAGATCACATGGAACGGGCGATATCTTAATATGTAATATAGCCACAATCTAAAGAGAGGAATATTCCAAGTGCTCTCGTGATTTCTCACATTATCAAGGAACTGTAAAAATAATATGTCAATGGAAGGCTTATGTATGTATGTATGTATTGTGTATATGTGTGTATGCAGTTGCCAGATAATACGAGTCAAACACAAACAGAAGCTTAAGACATTTACTAAGGCAACGTTTCGCCGGTTATGGATTTTTATCAATCTAATACAAAGAAGCCAAATTCACGGAGAATATAAAAGACAGTCCGGTTCTAAACAGCTACTGTTGTGGTCACCCGTTTCTCTGATGAATAAATAGTCTTTGAAGTTCAGGAGATGGCGGTGCGAGATGCGGTGTATGGTTCATGGGACCGCTGGAATTATTCCTTTGACAAAGGAACTTGTGTTCCCTGATGCGATGCTCGAGACTTCTGAAAGACTTCCTGATTCATGGATCGTCGCACCCATATGTGAAATAAAATCGAAAATCTGGAGGAAGAACAGAAAGAAAAAAGGGAAAAAGTATGGATTGGTGAAGATATTGTGTGAGACGAGTCTGGTGGAATATGACAGGATAAATGTAGAATAGAGAGTAGAAGAGAGTAGCCCTGATCCACCGGAGGCCTGATCAAGGACTGGGCTGCTGAGGCGATGACCTCCGGAACAGCCTCCAGGTAGACTCCAGGTATCACACTGCTGATGTATTCAATTTTGCTATATTTAAAAAAATAATGTCAGCACTACATTCTCAGTATTGCGTGTTTCTATTTGTTACTAAATTTCTAATTGTGCTGAATGTAATGATGTAAATAGTTTAGAAAACAGATAAGTTGAAGAATTAGAGACTGGTGCAGCATTTGGGAATCTTAATGATGGAAACCAGGTGACAGGCAGCAGGTCCAGCACTGTACCACTGAGCTACCAGGTGACAGGTAGCAGGTCCAGCACTGTACCACTGAGCTACCAGGTGACAGGTAGCAGGTCCAGCATTGTACCACTGAGCTACTTGGTGGCAGATAACAGGTTAAACAATGTACTACTGAGTAACAACTCTTGGCCTGTTACCTGTCGGGATCACACTTCGAGCCCTCGTCTATTCTTCTGTTTAACAACAGTTGTTTCATTATCACTTGCTTCCACACCTGACAGTATATAATATTGCTGTTTTACAAACATGTTGCTCCACAACACTGCAGGAGTGGGTTTCACTGACTAATCACTGTAAAAGAGCAGTGGTGAGTGCCCACGCTTGGGCGTGGTGCGGGGTGCCAGCAACAACATGTGCCTTGAACTGCCTCACCATCTTCCACATCAAAGACAACTTTCCTCCCCAAGTGACAGGTTTTTTATAGATAGTGAGTGCCAGGTGGGTGCCAGCACTGCCACTCGACCTCCCTCAACACGTGTCCAGAGAGGCACTTCTGGAAGCATTACCAACCACTGCAACTCCTCCTGCAATTATATTTCCCACTTCCTCTATTCCACTTCTCACCACCGTTTCCTTCACTTTCCATCTGCCCTCTACCTTCCTCTTTCCTCCACTCCCCACTGCGTCTTCTCCACCACCGTCTACTCGTTCACGTCCCTCTGTTCCTCCTCTACTTCTCTCTTCCCTTCCATCTCTCACTTCTCTCTATCCACAAATATACACAGGTATATATATATATATATTATTATATATATATATATATATATATATATATATATATATATATATATATATATATTACACACACCTCTAAGTATATACAACAAAGATATAACTGAATATAATAATAATAATAATAATATAATAATAAAAATAATAAATTATACATTTTTCATAATTTTCCATTAATACTGTAAAAGTAGCCGTTGTTGTTTTTCAATATTTATTCATATTGTAGTTAACATTATTAATAATGTTCAATTTATGACACATAAATGGCTGAATGATAGACATTTACTTGACATTATAGTAATTGCTGAAAGGTTCTACATGAACGTGAGGAAAATTAAACTAAAGTTGCTTATGATTGTAAAAAAAGAAAGAACTGATGATACCTGCTTGGTTGGTGTGTGTGTGTGTGTGTGTGTGTGTGTGTGTGTGTGTGTGTGTGTGTGTGTGTGTGTGTGTGTGTGTGTTTTCTCAAGTATCCCAGTCCATCCCCATTTTATCTCATGTTAATTCCTATCATAAACTTGGCCATCCTCTTTTTTTAACTGAGTCTCTTCCTAACCTATTCAAGTAAGCCCAGTGATTTAGTGTGATATTCCCAACCTACACAAGTCTGTGAAAAAAGTTAAAACACTTGTGCAACGCTGGAACATTTTACAAGGAAAACTTTCCCTCACTGGGAGCTCCCTCTATCCAATCTCTGGATAGATAAAGCTCCCAGTAAGCGAAGCTCTATGTATATACACACACATACATACAGAGAGAGACAATGTTCCTGTTACTATCTCGTCTCATCTCTCTGAAATTACTTACAATAGCTATTACAACACAAAAACAATCTATATTTTTTTTCTACACACCTCCAAAATCCCTCAAGTTGTGAATTTAAAAAAAAAAAATGAAAGTCTTCCTTCCAGCAACTCGAAGTGCGATTCATCGAAATAAAAAAAAAATAGAAAGGTCTCCCCCAAACTGTAACTCAGGACCCCAATTGGCGAGAAGTCTGGCACCCCACTGGGTCTTGACACTAGTGGCATCATCCTTCTAACAGGTCAAGCTGGGGGTGTCCAGGAGGGGGAAGGTGTCCGGCTCCCTCACATGTTGAAGGTGTTGTTGTGCATGGAGGAGGTGCAGAAAGGGGCAGATGGGATAGCAGCATTGGGAAGATTTTAAAAATAGGTTTGGGTAGCTTCGAAGATAGAGTCGGGTGCATAAGAACTCGTAGTAAGCTTAATGTCCCGTGATCCTCAGATCCAACGCTTCCCACTCGAATCTTTAGATATGAGATTCCTATCGCAAACTGTGATAAAATCTTGAGAGGAAATGATGGGGCCTAGAGGACCACCAATTAAATATTCCAGTTACATGCATTTGTCTATGTCGTTATATCATACCAATGCCAGTCCAGAAGAAAGAGGAGGAATACATGGGAACAACGACAGCAGACAACATGGCAGTCCACACCTTAGCTATTTGCTGAGAGCTCTCTATTTCTATCTAGATTCCGTAGGAGGAAGAGGAAGAGGACGAGGAAGAGGAGGTGGAGGAAGAGGAAAAAGTGGAGAAAGAGGAAGAAGTGAAGGAAGAGGAGGAAAATGCCAGGAGACCTGAAGTACAAGAGGCGCCTTGTCTAGCACGACCAGTCAACCAAACTCATAATCTCTGCCTCTTTCCTTTGCGTTAAACGGGTCATCTTTTTCTCCCTTGACTTCCACTTACTGAGTCCCCCCGGTGACCTGCCCGTCCTCTGCCACGCCCAGCCTTTCAACCAGAGGCAGTGGGGTTGTAATTAAAACCTCATAACTGGCAATTCTGAGAGTTTTGTCATGTCCAAGGAAGTCACTGACGTCTTAAGTAGAAACGTCAATAAATACTCACTATCAGCCGTATTGTGTTTAAATGCAAATGGAGTACTGCAAACAACAGGGACAACAGGACAACGTTTCGCTCTGCGTAGCGCTTTATCAAATCATGTATAAGAGAGAGGAGAGAAAGCTAACGCGTAGGCGGCTATGTATATATATCACCTGATTTTGTGATTATCTTACATGTGTGTGTGTGAATGTATGCATGTGTGTGTGTGTGTGTTGTGTGTGTGTGTGTGTGTGTGTGTGTGTGTGTGTTCATGCATAAGTGAGGTCCACTCTCAGGAGGGGATGGGCTTAGACAAGGATGGGTAAGGGGATGGTGGGTCAGGATTGGGTGAGTCAGGATTGGGTGAGTCGTGATTGGGTGAGTTTGTGATTGACTTTAGTCGTGATTGACTGAGTCATGATTGGGCTGAGTCAGATTGAGAGTCTGATGACTGAGTCATTTATTGACTGATTCATGATTGACTGAGTCATGATTGACTGAGTCATTTATTGACTGAGTCATGATTGACTGAGTCATGATTGACTGAGTCATGATGACTGAGTCATGATTGACTGAGTCATGATTTACTGAGTCATGATAGAGTCATGATTGATGAGTCATGAAATTTATGGTATGATTGACTGAGTCGATTGGACTGAGTCTGATGATGAGTCATGATTGACTGAGTCATGATTGGGTGGGTCAGATTTGGGTGAGTCGATTGGGGGCCAGGAAGGATAACACAGAAAAGGGAAAGAACTGGGTCGAAATCCGTTTCTAGTAAAGTCGAAAATATTTTCAAACCTATGCATGTAAACAGGATCAGACGCCTCTAGTAATATAAAACCCGGAGTAATTTAGCTAATCACGTAATAGTGAAATAACATTAATTACCTTAAAGCTAATCAGAATCCTAACTAATGAAGATACGATTTTTTTTTTCAACTTTGATTTTTACGCTGCACTATGAAAAAAATTCGTTAGTCTCAATTGTTTTTAAATGCAATTGATAATCTTGTCATATTTATATAAGGGAAAAGAGCTTTCGCATTTCTATTATCTTTGGATTTGTTTATTAGCTCTGGAGGGAAGAATTTATAGCTATGCCGACAGAGTGTATGAAAGGGACTTCTTTATCAGCTACATTTCGCTCATGGGACCTTGGTCATGGTCGACTATCCGAGGGTCATTAAGGCTGCATGTCACTAGTAAATCACCATTTCACGAGGGTCATTCAGGGGTGCATGTCACCCCTATCACTAGTCAAATGGATCATTAAGGTGCATGTACAGGTATAAACCCCTAGTCACAAGGATCATTAAGGCTGCATGTCACGAGTATACCACTAGTCACAAGGATCATTAAGACTGCATGTCACCTGTAAACCACAATCAAGAATCCTTTTAATCTATATTATGGATAAAAGTATACTTAAGGGTTGCATAATGAATATACGAAGTAAGGTTTTTGAAAGCGAGGCACGTTTCGATCAGTGAAAGGGCGTTTTTAAACCCCCAAAAAAAAAATTACGACTTCGCTCCTGCGGCATTTGGCTGGGTTTTTTACGTTATTAGCATCTTTTGTACATAGTGGTGTGCCAGAGTGAAGTGCCGGGGTGAAGTTGGCAAAAGTAGCTGGCCACCCTTCCAAAAAGGGAAATTATACCTTAGGATTAACATCTCTGGGAAAAAAACTTGGGAGGTTCGACGACCAAAAATTGAAAGTAATGATTTTATTTTTCCACCCATCCCCCCCTTTACCGAAAAACAAAAACCCAAAAACAAAACCAAAAAATAAAGAAAATTTTAAAAAAAAAAAATTTTTAGGTTATTTTTTAAATTTTAGGAAGAATTTAAATATCCCAGTTAGAAAAAAAGCAAAATTTTTTCTATTTTTGGTTAACAAGTAACCCATTTCTCCTCCACCCTTTTTTAAAAACGGGGCAAATTTTTTTAAAAAACCCCTGTTTAAATTTTTTCCTGATTTTTTTTTAATTTAAAAATTAATTTAAAATTTTAAAAATAAATTTTATTATAAATTTTTAAAAAATTTATAAAAAAAAATTTAAATAAATTTAATTTTTTAAAAAAAATTTTTTAATATTAAAATAAAAATTTAAAAATATTAAAAAATTTAAATAAATATTAAATAAAAAAAAAAAAAAAAAAATTTTTTTTTTTTTTTTTTTTTTTTTTTTTTTAAAAAAATTTTTTTTTTTTTTTTTTTTTTTTTTTTTAAATTTTTTAAATTTTTTTTTTTTTTAAAAAAATTTTTTTTTTTTTTTTTTTTTTTATTTTTTTTTAAAAAATTTTTTTTTTTTTTTTTTTTTTTTTTTAAAAATTTTTTTTTTTTTTTTAAAAAAAAAATTTTTTTTTTTTTTTTATTTAAAAAATTTTTTTTTTTTTAATTTTTTTTTTTTTTTTTTTTTTTTTTTTTATTTTTTTAAAAAAATTTTTTTTTTTTTTTTTTTTTTTTTTAAAAATTTTTTTTTTTTTTTTTTTTTTTTTTTTTTTTTTTTTTTTTTTTAAATTTTTTTTTTTTTTTTTAAAAATTTTATATTTAATATATATTTTATTAAATATATTTATTTAATAATTATATTTTTATTATATTATATTTAATATATATATAATATATTTATATATATTTATTATATATTTATATATATTATTTTTTAAAATATTTTTATTTTTATATATATATTAAATTTATATTTTAAATATATTATATATATTATATATATAAAAATATTTTATTTTTTATATTTTAAAAATATTATATTTAAAAATATATATTTATATTTATATATATATATATATTTAAAAATATTTTAAAAAATATATTTTTTATAATTATATTATATTTATATAGAAAATATATTAATATATTATATTATATATATATATATATTAAATATATTTTATTATAATTAAAAATATTATATTTATATATATATAATATTTATATATATTATATTATATATATATATATATTATATATATTTATAAAAATTTTTTTTATTTTTTTTTAATATTTTATTATATATTATATTATATTTTATATATATTTATTAAAAAATTTTATATATTTAATTTATATATATTTATTTAATATATTTATAAATAATTTTTTAAATATTTATAATATTATATATTTTTTATATATAATATAAAATATTATATTTATATATATTATAATTTATTATATATTTATACATAAAATATTATATATATATAAGTTATATTATATATATTAAAATTTTATTATAATATTATAAATATTTATAATAATATATATATAATAAAAATTTTAATATATATATATTATATATATAAAATATATATATAATATATATTTTTAAAATTTATATAATATATATATTATTAAATATAATATATATAAAAAATTATTTTTAATATTTTAATATATATATATATTATAATATATATATATATATATTTTATATATATAATATAAAATTTTAAATTTTATAATATATATATAATATATTATATTATATTACGAGGAGGGATTTAGAAACTTATTTATCTAAGATGAGAAAGAGATCAGGAATTAAATTATATATCTAACGGGGTTTAAAGGATAAAGAAGTTACAGCCCATTGTACCTAACCCTGGGGTAGGAGTTGGAAGTTTCGCTGTATATTCAAGCTGATATGAGATAAGGAATCAGAACCTTGTTTATCTAAGTGGGAAGATGTTTGAGTGCTGCTGGCAAGCATTACACTAAACATAATTCCAAAAACACGTGCTTGCTTTATCTCTCAGATAATAATGTGGTCGTGATATAAGTAGTGGTGTTGTGATGTGTGTGGTGTGTGGGTGTGGTGTGTTTTGGGCGCGCGCTATGTGATGGGTATGGGTGGAATTATATAATTCATTAGCTGTTCTTTAAGCTTTCTGTGTCTGTCGAACAGCTGCCATAGTATTTTGTCCCAGAGACTGTTAATCCTAATGGTATTAATTTCTCCGTTATGTGAGAGGTGGTCCAGTCTACAGTCTTGCCAGACTTCACTCCGGCATCTTTCACTCTGGCACCATCCACTATGGTACTAAAGATGCTAATAACGGTAAAAGAATCCAGCCAAATGCCGCAGGAGCGATAGTCGTAATTACTTTTTTGGGTTAAACAGCCTCTTTACACGTGATCGAAACTGTGCCTCGCGTTCGAAACCATTACTTCGTATATATCATTATGCATATCCTTAGAGTATACTTTTATCCATATATTAGATTAAAAGGATTCTTGATTGTGGTTTACAGGTGACATGCAGTCTTAATGATCCTTGTGACTAGTGGTATACTCGTGACATGCAGCCTTAATGATCCTTGTGACTAGTGGTATACTCGTGACATGCAGCCTTAATGATCCATTTGACTAGTGATAGGGGTGACATGCAGCCTGAATGACCCTCGTGAATGGTGATTTACTAGTGACATGCAGCCTTAATGACCCTCGGATAGTCGACCATGACCAAGGTCCCATGAGCGAAATGTAGCTGATAAAGAAGTCCCTTTCATACACTCTGTCGGCATAGCTATAAATTCTTCCCTCCAGAGCTAATAAACAAATCCAAAGATAATAGAAATGCTGTAGCTCATTTTCCCTTACTATAAATATGACAAGATTATCATTGCACTTAAACTAATTGAGACTAACGAATTTTTTTTCATAGTGCAGCGTAATATTCAAAGTTGAAAAAAAAAATCTGTATCTTCATTAGTTAGGTTCTGATTAGCTTTAAGGTAATTAATGTTATTTCTAGCTATTACGTGATTAGCTAAATTACTCCCGTGTTTTATAGTTACATAGATGGCGTCTGATGCCTTGCTACATGCGATAGGTATTGAAAAATATTTTCGACTTTACTAGTAACGTGATTTCAGAGCCCTAGTTCTTTCCCCTTTTCTGTGTTATCCTTCCCTGGCCCACCCAATGCTGACTCACCCAATGCTGACCCACCCAATCATGACTCAGTCAATCATGACTCAGTCAATCATGACTCAGTCAATCATGACTCAGTCAATCATGACTCAGTCAATCATGACTCAGTCAATCATGACTCAGTCTATCATGACTCAGTCAATCATGACTCAGTCAATCATGACTCAGTCAATCATGACTCAGTCAATCATGACTCAGTCAATCATGACTCAGTCAATCATGACTCAGTCAATCATGACTCAGTCAATCATGACTCCAGTCAATCATGGGCTCAGTCAAACATGACTCAGTCAATCATGACTCAGTCAATCATGACTCAGTCAATCACGACTCAGTCAATCACGACTCACCCAATCACGACTCACCCAATCCTGACTCACCCAATCCTGACCCACCATCCCCTTACCCATCCTTGTCTAAGCCCATCCCCTCCTGAGAGTGGACCTCACTTATGCATGAACACACACACCCCACACACACACACACACACACAACACACACACACACACACATGCATACATTCACCCCACACACATGTAAGATAATCACAAAATCAGGTGATATATTACATAGCCGCTAGGTTAGCTTTCTTTCCTCTCTCTTAAAATGATTTTTAAAGCGCTACGCAGAGCGAACTTGTCCCGTTGTCCCCGTTTTTTGCGTACCCTT
>NC_069439.1:19649380-19701405 GCF_026875155.1 Cherax quadricarinatus | reverse complement strand
AGGGGGTTTTGGTACTGGGGGGGATTTTTTTTCCGGCATTATATCTGTATCTGTTTGGTTTTGGGAGTGGAGGCCATCGACTGTGGTTCCCCTCCAGGAATGACTGGATTTGGTGTACGATTTCTGCCATTTCCTGCCATTTTTTTCCCTTCCTGGCACTAAAAAACCTCTCCCTCTTGAGTGGCTGTGGCTACCCAGGTTTTCCCATGGCCTGGATGTTTTGTATCTTTTTGTCCCCTTTAGATGGTATGCCTGGCAATTTAAGTTATAGCACAGTCTTTCCTGTACTGAAGAGGTACACAGTTCAGGGTGAAAAAGCTTACAGGAAGGGAGTTTGCATTTTCCTGTTGTCATATGGGCATGGCATTTTCTAGGTGGTCATAGTTGCACGTCCCATCTGTTTTTCCAGATTTCCCATGCCAGCAGATACCGAGTGCATAGTATGTGCACAGCTTGGTTTCCATTTGCCTTGGGGTTTTCTGTGACTGTATTCCCTGTTGGTGCATGTTTCCCTGTCTTACTTCTATCCTCCCTAGCACTAACAATGGAGCTCCCACCAGTTTGTTTTTGGTAATAAAATCCTCACTATTGCTAGTGGAGTCCTCTTGTTTGCTATTTCCTGCGGTATTTCTAGTTTGCAATATTGGTTTTATCTTATCTTTGACTACACTTGTTTCCCTACTATGGCTCCTGTCCCCTACGAGGTCATTTATATGTATTCCTTCCTGCGTATAATTCCCGACTACCTGGACAAAATCTCCAGCTTCACCATTACCGTCTCCCAGGACAGCATCTCTAGCTTCACCATTTCTGTCTCCCAGGACAGCACCTCCAGCTTCACCATTACTGTCTCCCAGGACAGCACTATCAGCCCCACATTTACTGACTACCAGGACATCATCTCCAGCCTTACAGTTTGACTACATGGCCAGTAACAAGGGCAGTACCATTCAGCCCAGACTTTTTATGTTCCCATCTGTTGTAAAAAGCTTCCAGGTTTTCTATGAAAGCAGCTTTGATGTTGACCTCTTTTAATACCCCTTTTGATTTTAGTCCACAGATTTATCTCATTTGGGCATACCCAAAAACACTTCCCTGTTTTAATACTGCTTGTAGCTAGTTCTTGGATATCTGCACAAGGGGCGTGGCACCAATTTCCACAAAAATGACAATTTATGCATGTGGAAGCCCGTTTGTTTGACTGACCACAGACTACACACACCTCAGCACCAGACGTCAGTTTAGAGAAAAGTGACGTCTCAGCGGGTCTCACCTAGACACCGCTGCTCAAACTCACCACATAAGAGCAGTCAGCAGGCCCCAGACTACCACCAGCGTGTCTACCCCAACGCCATATTTGCCACCAGTGAAGAGAATGCTAGTTCAAGAGAACATTGCAAACCATGCCGAGAGTATTACTTCTGAACCCTCAAATGATGTCCTTTACCAAGGTCATATGCAACCTGAGACTAGAGACAAAGATATTCAGAACCATTATGAAAACTTCGTACCTACGCATAATGGACAAAGTTCATGCGTTATTAGCAAATATACCTGACCACCAAACACAGCTCAGAGGCAATCATGGGGGGGGGGGGGGGCTGATGGCCTCGGCTCACTGTAGTAGTGTATAAAACTTTTGCAGTGGAACGCACAGGGAGACCCTGATCCCAGCCACAGCACAGTTTCCGCCTTAGAAGACGCTGTAGCTATCAGAAGCAGATTCACAAAGACATCTCCTTAGAGTCTCGAACGGGTCATCTCAGGACATTCCTGGTGAATCAGTGTGCTGCACGCATAAGTATGCTCTCTCACTCGCTGGTCTTTATGTCCTGTGGTTTTATTCCACGGACTGCTAAAGCCACCAGGGGTGAACCTCTCCTAATAACGTGACCTATATGTAGTTTTTTTTTTTTTTAATTGTAGCAATTGGGAGACCTGGGTGTACTTTGTAGGACTTTGGCATAGTTATTGTGCGAGACTGTATAGTTACTGCTTGAGGATGGTAAAAAAAAAAAAAAAAAAAAAAAAAAAAAAAAAAAAAAAAAAAAAAAAGCTAATTCGAGGTTATTTTCTCGGCAGAATATTGTGTGTAAACTATGCAAAGAAGTTTAGACAAATTACGTCTACAAAAAAAAAGTTTTATTTTTAAATATAGTACATTCTGTTAAGTACAGTATCCTTCGTGAAACTAAACAATACTTTTTTTTTTTATTGTTAGAGAAAAGCAAAGATCTATTATGACAATTTCCACAGCTGAAATTATGGTGCTTGAATAGGTATGGTAACTTTTAAGCTTAAATTTTATTAACTAATAAAAAATATTCTGAGAAAAGTTTTGTAAATAACTTTAGTATTAATTATTTTCATATATTAGAAAACCCCAAGTTTATAAATGAACTCTTAAAGATTTTTCAGTAGTGAGGGCAAGTGATGACCGAGTAGAATTCCTTGAGGCTGTGTGAAATAGTGCGTGCTGGTGGGCATCGTGCACTCCGACGACTGGGCTGCTGTGGCTTGCAACAACAGCCTACACCTACCTCATCACGACGTTGTAGACCTAAGTCAGGAGTTTTTAATTCTAAGTCTTTACTTCGGTCGAGACTTTGTTTCAACCAAAGTTTCGACTTAGTGGGTAATGGAGCGCCTAGGAAGAAGTCACAAGGAAATGGAGAGTAGCTCCAGTTCTTTGGATCAAGAGGCAGTCACCAGCATCTATGCAAGAAAATTCCATCCAAATTTATAGATAAACTTCTTACGCTGTGACCTTCATGCATATTTAAGTAAATCTATTTATTTATGGGAAGGCGCTAGACCCGTAGGGGTCATACATCGTCTGGGAAAGGAGACACGATCGAATTCGATCCAACGAACGAAGGGCCAAGTTCAGCTACTCGCATGAACTTCACCAGTATCAATGACCCTGAGTGAACTGTGTTGCGGTGGCCAGAGTTTCTCTCACTCTGGTGTTGGTCTCCGCCTATTATTTTCAAGGTCTAACTTTGCAATGGATAGTTGGTAAACTCTCCATCATTCATAAAAGCTAAATCCGTATAGGTCAGGTCTACAGCACACTCAGGAAGGTTCATTTATACGAGGATGCTGGGCATTATGTAACCTACGGTTAAATCACTTACATCGCGATATAATTGTTTTTATTATATACTTCAGTTGAAGAAATGGCAATAGTATTTTAACACTTAATTAATATGTTGCACTGAGATACACGTTACCGATTCTTTCGGCGTTGATCGTAAAGAATTGGAACAGCACTCCATACCTTATGCTCTAAATGGCAGTAGAATGATACTGACACCTAAATGTATTCACGTTCTTGCTGATCATTCAATGATAGACCTTGACAAATTTATAACAGTGACGAAAACTATTGTCAGAAAAGAACAGCCTCTGTCTGCTACCCGAGGAAGTGAAGAATGTGTAGTTGCCGGTGATCCAAAATCAAACTCCTCAAACACAGAGTCTGGCGTAGAAAGCGAAGCCTGGCGAGAAGATCCTACGAGGGAAAAGTTATCTTGGGAAGAATGCTGCAGATCGCTCCTGTTACGTTTTGGTTACCTGCTGACGCCACTCCCAGAACCAAGTGGCGAGCCACCAACACTTTCTGTCTGGAAGAAATGATATAAAAGTTCACTGAATTGATGAAGTATGGATGCCAGTGGTAGTGACAAAAGCATTAAAGACGCTGTAATACATTAATATTCTCATTTAGTTTTTAAAAGTCCTGGGAATTATCAAGTTCCCTAATGCACGTAAATTTATAAAATTAGGGTGAAGAATGAGACACA
The DNA here is from genome assembly GCF_026875155.1 of Cherax quadricarinatus. Classification (NCBI taxonomy): domain Eukaryota; kingdom Metazoa; phylum Arthropoda; class Malacostraca; order Decapoda; family Parastacidae; genus Cherax; species Cherax quadricarinatus. The sequence continues at coordinate 19,697,599 of NC_069439.1, read as the reverse complement.
ATCAACACGTGGGAATCTGAGTTAAAGTTAAGCGCCACAGTGACTATCAGTCAGCACAAAGAGTCGGTGTAAGGAAAGGATACACAAATAACCCGCACAGAATAGGAGCTTACGACGACGCTTCGGTCCCGACTTCGACCATTGTGCGACTTTGTAAATGGACAAAGTCGGACGCGAAACGTCGTCGTAAGCTGCCTCCTATGTGGCGAGTTATTGTGTATCGTTTTCCTGTCACGGTATTGTGCTTTTTTTGTTATTTTTTAAGGAGTAGTAGTTTGGTTTATCAGTCCTACAGCCTGGAATCGATTGTCCAGTCCATGAATTTTGGCTGAGGACCTGAGGAAATCTAACTCTTCTCCTTACAAAACCGTTCTTCTTTGTAACTGACTAATTAAGCCACTGTTGTGGCGAAAAGTTAAATGAAAAAGATACTATAATGTTTGTACAAATGTCTCATTCTACAACGTGGTCGATTTTCTCGACCACTTAACTCAAAAGAAAATTAGTAATGTTGAATGTGGAAGTCGGAAGAAATACATGCACTTTTTGCAATATAAGGAAGGCAGAACAAAAAGACCAAGGGCCTCAGAACCAAAGAAAAATCACAATCGCGCGCGCAAAGTCTTCCTGTAAGTTTCACGATTTGAGCAGGTTCTTAGTATCCACATGGGAAGGCAGGGTAGACTTTGTCATCATGAAAGTTGTCTTCCGTGGTCCGGTATTTTCTTCTCTCTAGTGCAATTCCGTTACTCATTTTTGAATTCTTCAGTTTTGAGACTTACGTCGTCCTTAGTTTATCTATTTAACCGTTATGTCAGTCACTAATGTGTGCTGCTACTACCAGCAGTTAAAACTAGAATTTTTCCCCCAGATTATAATCATTCATTGCTAAATGTGTGCATTTTCCTGACACTAGCAACTATCGACGAGGTTAACAATTTTCCAGACATCAGATGAGGAATAAGCGACGGTTCAAGAGTGCGCCTAATAGTAAGCTCCTGCCCACCATAACAGCTTGAATTCAACTGCGTCACTTGTCATACCTTCCCACAGTGCACCGGGATTAACTGTTTGCTAGCGTTTGTTATTCTGGTTCACCTGTTGTGTAACATGGGCAGCCAGTTTTCACACAATTATACATTTGTTTAATTGAAATTTTATTATTTTAATGTTATTTTAGTTAGGGTAAGTTCGAATAATGTATTTTAACATTTTTGTATAATTACCCGACAGTAATAAAATGAAGTAAAGATGAGTACTTTATGTCTGCATTTTCACACTTGGTTAAAAAAAAAAAAAAAGGTGGTACGAGTTGGATTTTCTTTGGACTATTTCCAACAAGCATTTTTGATAAATTAGACACATGTGGCCACACAGTGGCTTCATCATGTCCCATACGAGGAGAAACCTTGAAGAACAGGAGGTGAATGAGGAATCAGTCCCGTCAACCTTGAGTCGATGTGTCAGTCCATCACTCTTGAGTAGAATACGGCATATGAGCGGAGAAGCAACTTAATAAACCGTATGGCAGTGAGAGGTGCAGCAGTCATAGGTGGTGTCACATTGTTTTCAATGTGAAGTTTTTTTTTTTTTATATTTTATTTAAAACCTTACAATACAAGGTGGAAATTATATTAAAAGGTACACATAATGAAGTTAAATCACAAATCCCCAATTCCACCACCCTTACAAAATGCTACAACATACGAATGTTTCGACAAGCTAATACACACACCATGTACCACAGTTATACCAGTCATAACCTGTGAAGGCGAAACTTTTGAACAATTTCATTCATCATCATCACCCCCCCCCCCCCATCTCGCAACTATAACCATCACCAACCTGACTGCTGCATCTAATTAACATTAAGGATACAAAGGAATTAACACTATCATGAGTGATGCAGTAGACCTCTTAGACACAAAATATTAATAACAATGAAATGGATACAGCATTACTTAACACAATGACACTAACTGGAGAAAGAAAACCCAAAAGTTAATTTTTCTAAGAAGGTTCTATATTGAATGTTCAACTCTCAAAGGCAACTATGTGCATCTTAGCAGTAAACCCTATTCAATGTCAACATATAATAAATAAAACTTCATATTATGAAAAACATCACAGAATACAAAGTAAAAAGTATAAACCCCACCAGTAGCGTCTACACGCAAAAAAATTCCACATACTTCCTAACACAGACAAAACAAAACAAAATTTTTTGTGACAACTGCACCTAAAACACACTCACATCATATGACTTAGACTGCTTATGTACATAATAACAACATAATAATATGACTTAAGATCTGCTATGTACATAGATAAACATAATAAGAAAATCTAATTTGAATGATCACAGTGATCAATCAGCCTTCACATATCAGGCGTTAAGAGAATAATTCTCATAGTACAAGTCCAACTTGCATGTAGTCCCATCTCGCTACATACATAATATGCGTATTATCTACACATAATACTAACACATGCTGGACAAGCAACTGTCCTACACTTTCCACTCAATATGCCAGCCTCTACCCTCGCAATGCAACATGAGTAGGCCACCCCCCCCCCCCCTTGAATACCTTATCATCATCACTAACAACCTTGAAAGGAACAGGAGACTAATGAAAGTGTAATAGTCCATTGTCACAACAAAAAAAACTGGCCAGCTCCACAGTGCCAGCACCCTTGGTTCCACAGATTCACTCACGCATCATTCATCCAACACTCACGCAAACATTTTTGTCATCCATACCATGGAGCACCTGTTTTCCACCCATGACTTTACCTACCACCACACACTTTCCAACATCGTACCCTCCCCTCCTCGTATATTACAATCTAATAAAACCTGTAACGTAAGATCCTATATCCCTCTGAAAAATCCTTCAACCCACCTCCACCCATAAATTTCCTTATTTCTTTCTGCATACCGTTTTTTATAGAACGTTTACCTGCTAACACCCACCTCTTCGACCTCAGTAACCTGTTTCCCCCGCAATCCCCACACTATATAGAATAATCTGCCATAATGTATCCCACAGCTCTGATTACACTTTCCTCCCAACCCCCCACGTCGAGACTTATGCTCTCAAATACAGAAATTCCTTTACCTCCTATCCTATTTATCACCCTACTTAACCACCCCCATGACACTCCTCATTCCATCACCAAAATATACTACATGCAAAGCCGACTCCTCCCCACCACATATCCCACCTCCCCCCCGTCAAGACGCGTCTATCCCGTAGAACCACACCCGACGGTAAAATGCGTGCAAAAACGATTACAATGACATAGCGAACACGAGGTTGCAACCTCATCCTACCAACCTATTCCATTAAAAAATACTTCCCCATGGCATACATGGAAAAATCCCTCTACAGGGCGCTACAACCCTCCCGCTAACAATCTAACACAACCTACCTATTTTAACCTATGCCCTGGCTCTCCGTTCCACGCCAGAGGAGCCCTCAACACAGTTTCACACTCATGCAACTCAACTCCTGGATACAGCCGTTGCACTCTGTTAACTTTCATATTGTCTTGGAGAGCTTGAACGTTGAAGCGTTTAGGAGTTATGAGGAGAATGTCGTCAACATAACGGAGCCAGGTGACAGACGAAGGAATAATGGTGGAGAAACGTTCGGCTTCTAGATGTTCCATGTATAGGTTCGCCAGGACTGCACTGAGTGGCGAACCCATGGGTAGTCCAAAAGTTCAACGATGAGAAATTTCAATTACTCAGATATGGTAAACATGAGGAAATTAAATCTTCATCAGAGTACAAAACAAATTCTGGCCACAAAATAGAGCGAAATACCAACGTCAAAGACCTGGGAGTGATCATGTCGGAGGATCTCACCTTCAAGGACCATAACATTGTATCAATCACATCTGCTAGAAAAATGACAGGATGGATAATGAGAACCTTCAAAACTAGGGAGGCAAAGCCGATGATGACACTCTTCAGGTCACTTGTTCTATCTAGGCTGGAATATTGCTGCACACTAACAGCACCTTTCAAGGCAGGTGAAATTGCCGACCTAGAAAATGTACAGAGAACTTTCACGGCGTGCATAACGGAGATAAAACACCTCAATTATTGGGAGCGCTTGAGGTTCCTAAACCTGTATTCCCTGGAACGCAGGAGGTTGAGATACATGATTATATACACCTGGAAAATCCTAGAGGGACTAGTACTGAACTTGCACACGAAAATCACTCACTACGAAAGCAAAAGACTTGGCAGACGATGCACCATCCCCCCAATGAAAAGCAGGGGTGTCACTAGCACGTTAAGAGACCATACAATAAGTGTCAGGGGCCCGAGACTGTTCAACTGCCTCCCAGCACACATAAGGGGGATTACCAACAGACCCGTGGCAGTCTTCAAGCTGGCACTGGACAAGCACCTAAAGTCAGTTCCTGATCAGCCGGGCTGTGGCTCGTACGTTGGTTTGCGTGCAGCCAGCAGCAACAGCCTGGTTGATCAGGCTCTGATCCACCAGGAGGCCTGGTCACAGACCGGGCCGCGGGGGCGTTGACCCCCGGAACTCTCTCTCCTGGTAAACTCCAGGTAATTAAAAGGGAGGTGATGAGGGAAAGTGTGGGTGGGGGGGGGGTTTGGCCAGGATCCATAACAGATTGCAACGGATGTATACAGGAGTTGAGTTGCATGAGTGTGAAACTGTGTTGAGGGCTCTGGCGTGGGATCGAGAGCCAGCAAAGGTTAAAATAGGTAGGTTGTGTTGATTGTTAGCCGGGAGGGTTGTAGCACCTGTAGAGGGAATTTTCCCCATGTATGCATGGGGAAGTATATGGAATAGGTTGAGTAGGATGAGGTTGCAACCACGAGTTCGGTATGTAATGTATCAGTTTTTCTGCACGCATTTACGTCGGGTGTGGTTCTACGTGGATAGACTAGTCGATTGACGGGTGGATGGGAAATGTGGTGGGGAGGGAGTCGGGCTTTTTCATGTAGTATATTTTTGTGATTGAATGAGGATTGTCAAATTTTAGATTTTTGCCACCGAAGTGGCTAGTTTATTGTGCACACCCATATCCATCCTGTGGAACGTTAGCGCAGAGCATATGGAAACACAAAATGCCTAGGAACAGTCCCCAAAGGGTTAAACAGGAATATATAAGGATTTATATCTGCATATCTATAGTTCACTTATCAGTTATAAGAGCAAATTTAGGAAATTTCGCTAGTATATCTAGTATCTTATTTTCCATTAATAAGATATCTTGACATGTCCATAGGTTATTATACTGTCTGTCTCTGTATTTCTCAATAATGGCAATTAAGCAACATAGTGTTCAAAGAGAGTGAACTATATGCCTGATCACAAAATTTACATTTAAGTTTGAACATCATCTGTGTTCTCCCAAACGTCAGAAGTACATGTAACCAAGCCTAAGCCTGGCCACGACCATCAGTCAGTCTGTACAACATTGCAAGAAGTTGCTCCATAAACATACTTATTCACCTTCAAAGTTATCATAGTGGGTATAGATCTACTCAGGCTTCCTAACTGCATTCCTATTAAGAATCATTTCAATTATTACTGCTCTCCTATAATATTCTAATGCTAGACACATTTATACCAAAGTTTATATTTCTACATTCTCCTTCTCGATACTCTTCTTGGCTAACATATCAACTTTATCATGAAGGAGTAATCCAATGTGTATGGGATCCTACAATTGTACATTAATTCCTTCGTCCCTAATTTTTTGAAGTATCTATACCTGGCTTCCCCCAATGAGCTGTTTGTTGGAGTCATTATATGAGTCAAGAGCCTTCAATTATGACATTGAATCAGTAATTGATGATAGAGTCAAGCTCAGTGTCATAGGTTTTAGCTTTAAGCGCCATTAGGATTGGCAAACAAATCAAGTTTTGCAGTGTAGACGCCCGGTTGTTAAGTCTTATGCCTAACTCAACCAAATTTATATCGTTTCTTATACTTTTTTGTTTATATTTATTTAAAACATTACAAATACAAGGTGGAAATTATATTAAAAGTACACATAAGAGTTAAATCACAAATTCCCAATTCACCCTTACAAAAGATTACAACAGACAAAAGTGTTCTGACAACCTTATACCACACACCAATATACACCCAGTTAATACCAGTCCATATACCCATGAAGGGCTGAAACTTTTGACACAATTTCACCCCCCCCCTCCCCTCCCCCTCCCGCCAAAATAGAACCATCACCAACCTGACTGCATCTTAAACTTAACATTAAAGATACATAGGAATTACACTATCAAGAGTGATACAGTAACATCTTATACACAAAATAATTATAACAATTAAAAAACGGGATACATGTCATTACTTAACACAATGACACCCTCAACCAGGTGAAAGAAAACCCCAAAAGCTTAATTTTCTAAGAAGGTGCAATATTGAATGTCAACTCTCAAAGCCACTTATGTGCAGTCATTAGCGTGTAAACCCTAATCATGCAACTAGTATATAAATAAGAACTGTATATTATGAAAAACATCACAGAATACAAAGGTTAAAGTATAGACCCCAGCCCATGTAGCGGCTACACACAAAAATTCTGAATACTTCCTAACACAGACAAAAAAAAACAAAATTTTTGTGACAACTGCACCTAAACACAACTCACATCAATGAACTTAAGACTGCTATGTACATAAGATACATAATAAACTAATTTTGAATGGACACAGTTGATCAATCAGCTTCACATATCAGGCGTTAGAGAATAATTCACATAGTAACAAGTCCAACTTGCATGTATCCCATCTCGCTACATACAATAAAATGCATAAAATCTACACATAATACTAACACACTGGAAACAATCAACTGGCCATCACTTCCAACTATGCAGCCTAAAAAAAACCCACGCTGAATGTCAACAGAGATGTAGGCAACCCCCCCGCCCTTTGAATAACCTAATCCATCCATCACTACTACCTTGAAGGAACAGGAGTACTATATGAATAGGTATAGTCCATGTCACACAAAAAAACTGGGCCAGCTTCCACAGGTGCCAGCACCCTGGTTCACATATTCACTCACGCATCATTTCATTCCAACACTCACGCAAAGACATTTGTTGTCATCCCATTACCAAGGGAGGGCGACCCGTTTTTCACACATTGACATTCCCCTAACCCAGCACACTTTCCAATCGTACCCCTCACCCTCCCTCGTTATATTACAAGTCTATATAAACCTGTAAACGTAAGTTGCTTATAATCCCTCTGAAAAACTTCACCCACCTCCTCCCCATAAATTTCCTATTTCTGCATACCCGTTTTTAGAAAGTTACCGCTAACCCACCCACCTCTTCGACGCACATTAACCAGTTTCCCCTTCCCCCGCAATCCCCACACTAATATAGATATAATCTGCCATAATGTATCCCTAGCTCTGATTACACTTTCCTCCCAACCCCCCACGTCGAGACTTAATGCTCTCAATACAGAAATTCCTTTACCTCCTATCCTATTTATCACCCTACTTAACCACCCCTTGACACTCCTCATTCCATCACAAAAATATACTACATGAAAAGCCGACTCCTCCCCACCACATATCCCACACTCCCCCCCGTCAACGACGCGTCTATCCCGTAGAACCACACCCGACGGTAAAATGCCGTGCAGAAAACGATACATGACATCCCGAACACGAGGTTGCAACCTCATCCTACTCAACCTATTCCATATACTTCCCCATGCATACATGGGGAAAATTCCCTCTACAGGCGCTACAACCCTCCCGGCTAACAATCTACACAACCTACCTATTTTAACCTTTGCTGGCTCTCGATCCCACGCCAGAGCCCTCAACACAGTTTCACACTCATGCAACTCAACTCCTGTATACATCCGTTGCAATCTGTTATGGATCCTGGCCAAACCCCCCCCACCCACACTTTCCCTCATCACCTCCCTTTTAATGAAGACACATTTGACCCTCCGCTTTAAGTCCAGCAATCCCAGCCCCCCCTTACTTACAGGTAACATTACCACATCCCTTTTAATCCAATCACAGCTCGAACCCCACAAGAATTTAAAAACCTTCCTAAGTATGTTCGTTATTGCTGGCCCAGTTAATGGGAACACGGCTGCCACGTGCCATACTTTGCTATACAGTAAGATATTAATAGCAATGGCACGCTGCACAAGGGTCAAATGATAAGGTCGCAATGCACCCAAGCGTCCCTGAATCCTTTCTACCATCCTAATCGAGTTTTCCGTGCGTGCCACAGTTAGATCGTCTGCATAAATCAGACCGCAAATTTTTAACGAATTCACCTGCCTCCCCACAACTGCACTACCCCAATCAACCCTACCGGCCCAAGCCCCTAACCCCATAACCATGGATTTATCTGAATTTACCCTCATACCAGTTGCCCCTGCGAACATTTTTACTACCCCGTCTAATGTGTCCATTGACATCCCCTCCCTGATCAGAACAGTTGTATCATCCACATACCCAATTAAAACTGGCCAAACCCTCGCAACCTCACACCCTGGTCCCTCTACGTGACACATACGCTGCTCCACCAATCTATAAAAGGGGTCCTGTATGCACGCAAACAATAATTGTGACATAGGACACCCCTGCCTAATTCCCCTACCCATTACAATCTTCTCACCCAATCGACCATTAATCTGTACCCTCGCTATTGCACCTCCATACAACGCCTCAACCCAACCCACTATTTCATCCCCAAACCCCTGACCCCTGAGGATGGCTTTTAATGCTTTCCTATCCACTCTATCGTATGCCCCTTGCCAATCGAGCGCCACCAAACCTCCCTCCCTCCCCCCCCTTTTGCCTCCACGAAATCCCTAAGTAACCCATGCCCCTCCACCATGGACCTCCCTGGCAAACCAAACTGAGTTTTTGATACTACCCGCCCCACCACACACTTGACCCGATTTCCCAAAATCTTCGCAAACAATTTATAATCTGCGCATAACAACGAGATCGCCCGGTAATCCCGAAGCGTATGCTGCCCCTTACCTTTCGGTACCAATACAACGACAGCCGTTGCCTGCTTCTCACCCAGCTCACCTCTCTCCTTCATGCAATTTAATAACCTAACCAAAAAACGCCTCATTAATTCCCAATGCTGCTGATAAAACTCTGCCGGGAGTCCATCAATTCCCGGTGCTTTGCCCTTTCGCATTCCACTTAAAGCCCTCCATATTTCTCCCTCAGTTATTTCCCCACCCAGTGCTTCCCTATCACTGTTACGCAACTGACATACCACACTCCCACACACCTGTTCTAAAACCCCATCCTCTACCCCTTCTCGTTGCCAGTACTTCTCATACCACTTGTCAGCAAACGCCCCCATTCCTTCCGTAGCTTGTATGACCTGCCCCTCCCTGTACCCTCCTATCGACTCATGAACCTCCAACCATGGAATAGTCATTGCCTGCTGTCTTTGTTTCTGCCTACGCAATACGCACGATGAAGGTCTATCGCCCCATAACACCTCTTCCACCCCCGCCTGTACCCGCACCGCTTGGAACCTCTCATCCTGTACCTCACGCAGTCTCCCTTTAATTGCCATAATATCATCCATGGGATAATTGCCCGCCACCGCCCCCCTCGCATAGCAACCCCGTAATCTATCCTCCAAATAGTTAGCAAGCCCATATTTTAAAGAATTGATACGTTTCCCTTCCTTTACGTAATATTGCTTAATCCGTTCTTTAGCCACACCATCCCACCACATCACCACATCCTCTACCCCATTTATCTCTGCACTTAACCCCTCCCACAGCGTTGCAAATCCCTCTATCCCCTCCTCATCACCTAACACACTTGTATTTAATTTCCAATAACCCCTAGATATACCTGCTAGTGACTCCCACGCCACCTCTGCTACTACCGCCCGATGATCCGAATAAGCTACTTCTATTGTACGGAAAAATGTCAACCCAACCCCTTGAGATATATACAGCCTATCCAACCTAGCAGCGTAACCCCGTCTTACAAAAGTGTGTTCTACCTCCCACGCCCCTCCTCCAACCGCATCCCGCAACTGAATATCTCTCAAAAGATCTCGCAAGGCCGCCGACACGTGCCCCGCCCCTTTTGGTTCCACGTCAGCCCTCCTAATAACGCAGTTCCAGTCCCCACCAACGACGGCCACTGTAGGTAACCCACGTAAGAAGAAAACTAGTTCTTCACATACAAAATCCCTTTTTACCCTCACATCATTTTCTGCTGGTGCATACACACTTACAAAAGAAACCCTCTGCCCCATCCACCACCCATCCACGCGCAATATTCTTCCCCCCCCTCCCCCCTCACTTCTTAGCAACACAAACGGGCTCGCCTCCCTGATCAATATCCCCACACCACCTTTCAGACGTGCAGATGGCAGAGTCATAACCTGAAACCCCTCCACCTCGAGCACTCTTCCCTCCTTGAAATTGTGTTCTTGCAGGAACACTACATCCACCCTATATTTATACAGAAACATTCGAAACCATTCCTTCTTCACACTATTACACAATCCATTGACGTTCACAGTCATACACCTAAGGCCTCTTTATAGTTTCCAACCCTTCCTCCTCTCTTCATTCATCCCAGGGCCTCCTGCCCCAGAGCCAGCACAAGGCTTCACACCATCAACCCCCCCCCCTTTTTTGCGATGCCTCTTATCATGACTACTTCGACAGTGCTCTTCCTTCCTCCCAGACCTCTGCGCCGGCGTCAGGACATCATCTGAGTCTGACGCCGCCGCTCTCTTCCTCGTGATGCCCTCTACATCCATGTTATCTTCTGAGGTTCCCTCACGATGAACCTCAACCTCCACCACGCCCCGTTCCACAGCACACGGCGACAACTCTCTCTTACTAGTTGGCCCGTCAACCCTGCTATGTTTTTTATCCTTACATTCCTCTACAGGCAACGCCGTGCCTCTCACCAGCTCAGGAACAACATCCTCTGCAGGCGGTGTCAATGTCCTTAACACTTCCTGAAGTTTTTCCTCCAGACCCTGCACCTCCTCCTGACTTGCACTTCTTTACTTGCCCTTTTGGGGTTTTAACAGACCCTTTTTTCTTTCACAGTTTAAACCTCACACTGCCAGCCCCTCCTTTTTGGGAAATCCTCCCCCTCTTCACTCCAAAAAGCGCCCGGGCCCCTTTTGTTTTCCCGCAGGGGCTTCAAAAGCTATCACGCTGGAAAACTGGTGCTTCAAAAAATTTTGCGCGGGTTTCCCCTCCTCGGGCTTCACCACTTTTCCCCCAAAAAGGGTCGTACCCCCCAACATATTCTGAAACGTACGCCCTTGTCCGGAAACGATCCCAAATAACTTGCATCCGAAGTCCCCCAAACACGACGAAAGAGGGGTATGGGATGTCTCAGAGTCATTTCAGGGAAAAGGTACCCCCCGGGGAAACTTTCCCCATTTTAAGACCTGCCGTTCTTTTTGGCCCTTTTTGTCCAGATGAAAGGTTCCCATATGTCTCAAAAACACCCCTTTAACCAGCCTCATCTGCCTCAAATGGGACATTACGTATTTTAAACCCCCCAAAAAAAAAGTGGCGAGATACGTCGATAAAAACCACCTTCAAAGCGGGAGTAGCGTCAAGAAAAAACGCTTGGAATCTCGTCCCAAAAGACTCATACACGGAGGGGAAATTTTAAATTTTGACGAAGATTCTAAAACCCCCATTCGGGGGTACCCCAATACCCCCTCATCGCCTGGTTTCCCATAGGTCCCCCCTGATAAATTTTTGGGGAGAAATATTTGCACTAAAAGGGGGGCAAAATCGCCCACGAAGCACTCAATACCAATAAAAAAATTTACGCGCCCCTCACACTCAGCGCCTTTTTATAAAAGGGTAGCTCCCCCTTTGAAACGCAGGGGGTTTGCAGCGCAAAACCTAAAACCAAAACCGTGGTCAGGCAGCGAATTAGTTTAACTAGGGAGGTGGCAACAAGAGCAGATGCAGCCCCTGCCAAAAGGGGACCCCTGTTTAGACCCATCAGGGGTAATAACTTGTGATAGCTTTTTACAAACCAGCTAGGTGAAAAATTTTTTCTTGAGCAGTTGCTTAACAAGGATTTAAAAAGGGTTTTCTAGCAATTTAGCTTTTTGGGAGGGACTTGTAGGGATGTGGTATTAAATGGAAAATCTTCCCCTGGGGGGGTGAAATGCTCTGTTGCCCAAAAGGATACGTTCATGCAGGTTATAAAACTTAATGCAATTGCACGTTTTCACAATCCATTTAGATCTGTGTGTATTTACCTCTAGACACTTGGTAAGATTCACTGTGACAGTGTCTGGTTCGTTTCTCAACATTCTAATACCGAGTACAGTGTTAATTTCAACAATCCTATCACTGATACTAGAAATACCAAGCTCCTTCCTCATGTTAAGAACTTTTGTAGATCTGGGTAAGTAAGTAAGTAAGTAAGTTTATTCAGGTATACACAAATACAGTTACATAGAATTATCATACATAGCAGCATATGTGTAGAGAACCTAGGATAACCCAAAAAAGTCAGACAGAGTGACTTATTTCCATTGGGAAATAATCCTGAGAGCTTCATTTTGCATTAACTCCAAGGGTCGGAGAGAACTTTCTCTAGCTAATATCAACATGGGAGCAGCATAATCAATTAAGGACCTAACATAGGCTATGTACATCATTCTCACGATTCTCACATTTGCACCATAGTTGGGATTGTAGCCAGCAACAGCTTTGAGAGCATTTAGCCTAGCTTTACATTTCTTGTTTAGTTGTGGTATAGTGTATTTGTTAAAGGGTACATATACACCAAGATATCTGTAAGTTTTAACGTAGCTAATGATTTCACCCTGCAAATAGATGGGTGGGGGATGTCGTTTGCTTGTTAATATCTTAGTTTTAGAGGAAGATATTATGAGGCCTAGTCGATTACAAATTGCTTGAACTTCATTAAGAATGAAGGGGTGGTTAAATAGGGTGATAAATAGGATAGGAGGTAAAGGAATTTCTGAATTGAATGCATTAAGTCTCGACGTGGGGGGTTGGGAGGAAAGTGTAATCAGAGCTGTGGGATACATTATGGCAGATTATATCTATATAGTGTGGGGATTGCGGGGGGGAAAAAAGGTTACTGAGGTGAAGAGGAGGGTGTTAGCGGTAACGTTCTATAAAACGGTATGCAGAAATAAGGAAATTTATGTGAGGAGGTGGGTGAAGGATTTTTCAGAGGGACATAGGCAACTTACGTTACAGGTTTTATTAGACTTGTAATATATGAGGGAGGGGAGGGTATGATTGGAAAGTGTTGCTGGGGTAGGGAAGTCATGGGTGAAAACAGGGTTGCCTCCCTGGTAATGGATAACAAATGTTTGCGAGAGTGTTGGATGAGTGATGCGTGAGTGAATAATATGTGGACCACGGGTGCTAGCACCTATGGAGCTGGCCAGTTTTTTGTGTGACTGGACTATACACTTATTATACATATTGTGTGTGGTAATATTGATTTACGGTAATGACATTGTAATTTGGAGATTTGCTATAATAATTGCATGTATTTGCTCCAACTTGTTATTATTATTATTATTAAAGATTCGCCGGTATTCTCCCGGCCCGGGCCTTTTCCAAGTGGTGGCCCGGCCTTGGCTCCCTCTTTAGGGAGTGTCTGAGACCTAAGTCTCCCATGGGAGGAGGCACAAGTACCTCCTCATCTTTGGGACCAACTGTCCCCAGGCCTAGCCACAAGCTAGGCCTCTCTGGTCTGCCATCCCCGCCCCAAGGGGGCTAATGGGAATGACAGTCTTATGAGCTAAAGGCTCGGGCTCAGGCACCTACCCTACCCTAGAAGGGTTAGGCATGGTGTCGATGTCCAACTTGTTTTCTAGGTGCCTTGCACTGCATAGTGTTGATGCTGTGATCATGCACTGTGTGCAGAGATATGCTGTGATATGTTTGTATTAATGTCTGTGCATTATTGTTCGTCACTGGTGATCTGCAATTTTCAGTTGTGTTTTGAGAGTAAAGAGTTTAATGTACTTCAGATAGTGTAAATAAAGTTGGGCAACAGTGGTGTTATAGGTTTTTGTGGTTAGGTGTGTGCTAGGCACAGTATTTATGTGTTACTTATGTCATGGTTATATTTTATGTTGTATTGTACTGTTGTTGAGGAAAATTTTATAGGGTGCTTACCTGTATGTACCTCAACATTATATACATACAAGTAATCTCATTGGGAGACAACCATATTGTTTACCGTAGTCACCCCGTGTAGACATGTGAGAAAACTTACCCACTTCTGGTCACAGTTGTGAGCAGTATTCAGAACTTCTTAGAGCCGCCTCTGAAACCTTCTACTACTCTAAATCCAAATGACTTCCATAATAATCATAAGTCTTATAAAAATCATACCTATTACAATGATTCTAAACTTCGAACATTGAAACGTACTGCTCGCAGACTAGGCCTAGCCTATAGAAACCATCGTACCCCTGAAATGCTGAGCCTCTTCCAAACTGCCCTTGCTGCTGCCAGAGAGCGTATGACAGAGCTGCGGCAAACAGACTGGGAACAAATTGTCCACGTCTTAAGCTCCAACCCCACTTAGACCGGGCCATGGAGGACATAAATAGAAATAAGGGTAACAGAACTGGGGCAGATCGCGCACACCCATCCCTTGCATAGGCAATGAGTTTTACTCAGTGCTTGGGCTGCTACCTCTAGCTATGACGTCTTCCCGTACCACCACAGGAGAGTAGATTAATGACAAAAATATGAGCAAGGGAGACATGTTTGCATTATGCTCAGCAAGGGCAGATGACAATGCAACATTCTTTCACTAATTATGAACTTGATGCCTGCACTAACTAAGGCAACTCCACGTCGCCTTGGTGAGGATGTATTACTTACAACATACTCAGATTGCTGTGTCGAGTACCCAGGTAATCCTTACTTTTGAATTATATAACATGAGTTATGTCACTGGGGAGCTCCCTTAAATCATGGACCAAATAGCCCACATTATTTCCCGATTCCTAACCCATATCACAAAACTCAATTTCGCCAATATCCCTTATCTAGCTTGCTTGTTAAAACATTTGAAAGGATGATTCTTAATCGTCCTTATGCACAGAATTAGAGTAATATCTTGTCACCCCCGGTTTACTGCATGGCCTTCAAATGCATGGAAGGATGGTGGCAACATTGCATTACAACCTATCTCACTCTGCACACTGACAGCTCATACACTAACTACGTTCCTTGACCTTAATCCTTCCGCTTTTGATGTAGCCACCAACCATTTAATCATTAGTGAACTGCCCAGAATGGATGTTGGAGATGGCTTCTCCGCTGGACTTTATTAAAGGCTTACTGTCCAACAGAAAGTCGTCTGTGTTGTTCCAGGACATAGAATGTAACAAGAGATTTTTGAATTAGGAACCCCACAGGGAGTGTGCTTAGTCCACCCTTTTCAACATTTGAATTAATGCCTTACTTTCATGCCATGCCTAGCCAGCCCCAACATTATATGGTAGTTTTGCTGATGACCATAATGATTCGCACTAACCGATTCTCCAACACCCAAAACATTCTTAATCATGTTTTAGCCTCGTGTCAGGACCTGGGGTTAATAATCTCAGGATAAAACAAGATACTCAACAGGCGTCCTCCTCGGCAGAGAGCACAGTTCTCAGATCCAGTTGCATGATGGGTCTCTTCCTAGAATAGTAAGCATATACAGTTATCTAGGCTTTGGAGTTCCACTACTTGACCCTGTTGTAACGAGACTTTGTCGCCAATAACAAAGAAAGGCTGAGAGCAACTTAGAGTTGTGGAGGTTTTCATCCCAGGTTATGGTGCTAATGTTTAAAATTGTGATAATGAAGTATATTGCTTATATTAATCATTGGTCTTGATTTATGCAGCGCCACTACTTGCAACTCTTGTCCTGACTGGAAGCTTGGTGGGTGAAAACTGCCAAAACGAAGCAATTGAGGATCATCCTAGGAAGCCCGTCGTACTGCCAAAAATTTGTAATTGCGGAAGGAGAGAGGCTTACGTTGCGAGGCGCGAGGGACATAGTGACTATTTGCTAGTGGGAGTAGTGAGACATGTGAATGGGGGTGTAGTGGCGTGAGCGCGGCAGTACACTGATGAGCAGGATACAGGGAGTATATGCCCATAGTGCTGCGATCCCGATACCAGATTCTCTTTTCGCAGGCTGTATCTGTGATGTACGGGGGGGGGGGGGGGGCCGCGTGATAGGAAGCCCTCCAAACTTTCCTCAGCACTGGTGACATCCGTCCAGAGGATCGAAAAAAACTGGAACCGACTCCGCATGAACCAGCTACATGATCTATAACAAGTTGGACAACCAGAGACATTTCCCTGCTACATGGGATATTACCCGCATTCCAAACTACCATTCCTCCATTTCCCCCAAAACTCGTCTTAAATCACAACCAAAGCTTCGTCTTGAAGCCAAAACATGAAGCCTTAAAGCTTGTATTGATAACTTAGTCTCACAGAACAATCTTTCACAATTATTTACGTCGATGTTTCTGTTCACCAGTCCACTGGTGCAGCTGGTAGTGCTGCTGTTGTACACACAGAGGGATGCTCTCATAAAGAAATTGAGCACGCATCAATAACTGGTCCTCAACCCTTCAATACAGAACTGTTTGCCATACTCCTTGCACTCAAAATGTGTCCATGTAACTAAGGATGACACTTTAATTGTAACTGATTCTCTGTCATCCATAAATGCTCTCAACTCATTAATTATAATTGTGGCATGCTTTTGTCAGAAGCCAGAACATAGATATGGTAAGATTGTGACAGTGGAGGTCAGAGTGCACATGCTGTGGATTCCATCACACATGGTCTTCAGTTGCATATAGAACTGATAATTGGCTTAAGCTGTATGCTTTCAAAAGAGGGGTAAGATTACAATCTTGGGTTGTCAGTTAGCAGTTTGAGAACAATAATACGAAAAGAACTTCAAATGAAACTTTATGACTTAAGACTTAGGGAGATTGAACTCAAGTCAGTCCATCTATCATCATTACATCATGCAGGAAGAGGCCACATTCTATGGTGCATCCAACATAGAATAAGCAAGACTCTTGGATGTCACTACTGCCCGGCTCCGGCTGGGTTCAAGGTATCTTTGGCAGGTTAAATCACCACCAACCAGATTGTAGACCAAACGAAATGTAAAACTTTGCCAGATGGACTAATTGTCACACATTGCGTCATTATGTACTGGAGTTGGATAAAAATTAATGAATTTAGAACAACTCACTCAGAAGTGTTCAAGAAATGGCTAAGTATTTTATCCACAGTGGTATATGCAGGGCCCATTCTGTAAGAAATACCCTGACTTTGCTAGCTGTAAATAAGCATCCAATGTGTGCATTGTGGCATGTGTGTGTGTGTGTGTGTTGTGTGGTGTGTGTTGGTGTGTGTGTGTGTGTGTGTGTGTGAAGGTGTGGAGTGTGTGGTGTGTTTGTGTGTGTGTGTGTGTGTGTGTGTGGTGTGTGTGTGTGTGTGTGCGTGCTGTGTGTGGTGTGTGTTGAGGTGTGTGTGCGGGTGTGTGTGAAGGTGGTGGAGTGTGAGTGCGTGTGTGTGTGTGGTGTGTGGTGCGTGTGTGGGTGTGTGTGTGCGTGGTGAGGTGGTGGTGAGTGTGTGTGTGTATGTGGTGTGTGGGTGTGGTGTTAGGGTGTGTTTGTGTGGTGTGAGGTGTGTTTGTGTGTGTGGGTGTTGTGTGTGTGGGTGTGTGTGTGTGGTGTGCGTCCTTGTTTGTATGCATATATTTGTACGCTCTGTGCACATGACCGTGCTGCGCCCCTCTGTGTGTATGTTGCGCGCGTGCGCTAGTGTGGTAGTATGATCCACTTAATATTTGTTATTATAACTCATTACAATGTGACCAGGTGTTGACGTATCAGTTGTCTCTACTTTGTAATTTGTTCCATACTGTAACCAATGTTTAGGAATGAGCTGATTCATTACCTCTGTAACTTGCCAATTATTAGTGCCAGCGTCTTACGCTTGAGTTCATTACCTTTGTAACAGTTCAGGCTGTCATAACTTTGGGACCATCACTGGACCCATTATGTACCTTTTGTAATCTTTTGACTCCGCCCACAGGAATGGTATTGGTGCATAAAGATAGTAAACTAAAGTTGTGTGTTGTGTGTGTGGTGTGTGCGTTGTGTGTGTGTATGTGACTCAACAATCAATATTTGCACCTTAACACATTACAGTTGTGACCGGGTGTGGGAAGTTGAAGTGCTCATTACTCTAGAATTTTTTCATGATTGTAGCCAAAGTATAAACGTAAGTAACCATTCTTACAGAATTCATTACTTTGTAACTTGTGAGCTCATTACCTTGTTGTACCAGTTCAGCTATCAAAACATTGGGGGGCCCAGTCGCCTGACCCCATTCGTACCTCTGTAATCTGTAAATGACCTTTGTAACTTGTCATGAATTGTGACCAACAAACCTGGTGTTCATTTACTTTGTAAATTGTGAGTTCATTACCTTTGTAAATTGTGAGTTCATTACCTTTGTAAATTGTGAGTTCATTACCTCTAACTTGCTCAGCTATCAAAACTTTGGAGTCCAGTCCCTGGACCAATTATGTACCTCTGTAATCTTTTGACTACCGCCCACAGGATGGGTATGGGGTGCATAATAAACATTAAACTAACTAAAACCTCTGGTCACTGCAGGTGGCCCCTCGACCCTCACAATCTTGTCCACATCTATCCGAGACCAGTATAAATTGGGTAGCACCCTCAAGCACGGCGCTATTAATTAATTGTGGACTGTATAGATTATATTAGTTAAACTGAATGAAGGGGGGGAGGGGGTAGGATACACATGGATACATCCATCAAGGAAAAACATTTGTACATAATCCCACCACTTACCAGATATTCCCTGGTGGTCACTTGATGTGGCTGGATCACCCTTAACCTATCCAATTAAAACATACCTAACTGGCCAGTATCAGTCTGTTATAACTGAAGGGTTACTAACGGGGGGTGATTGATGCTCCTTATTTCCTCCATTCACCATCTCATTTCGACGTCCCGCCACACCGACACGGTTCTTATTCCAACAGACGAGGTATCCGTTGGTTTGTTTCGGTTAGAAGTCGGGGTTCCCATAAAACTTCACTATCCTCGATATGATAATGACGCGTTCCTCGGACAGGCGATCTATTTCACATCCCGCATTCTCTTAACTTAATGTTATTATCACTGATTCCCATTGCCATTCACAAGACATTTAACGTCTCATAATCATTATACACATTAGAGGTCACTCCATTAAGATCTGAGGCCGATGAGTAAGGATTAAAATCATGGGTATTTCCCCTGGACACACACCATGGCCGTTGCACCAGTCACACCCCGGGCGAACCATTATTCACTAATTTTACCACCTTTTTACGGTGGTCCCGTAAATCACGTTCCTTCACTCTTCACTAGGGACAGTCACGACACTTCCTATTATGAATTGAGGCCTATATTAATCCTTAGGCCGCCGTGAATGCCAATTTCCTGGTTTCCATGCTTTCCCAGCCTCCTCACCACATTCAAAACACTCCCGCCTCCCCCATGGCCCGAGTCGACCTATACCCCCGCACATCCGCGCATGCACAAAGGGAACTCTTGGTTCTATCCTATTGTCAAATACATTTTTGACTCATATCGACACATTAAACACCTATTAGGCGCTATAGCTTTGGAAAATCAAAAATTTTCCACAAGGCCTATATTAATCCTTAGGCCGCTGTGAACGCCCGTTTCCTCATCCCCGGTTTTCACAGCCTCCTCACTACATTCAAAACACTGCCGCCACCTCGTGCCCCAGCTCGACCCCTAACCCCCCGCACATCTGCGCAGGCGCAGCGGGAACCCAGTTGGTTCCATTCAAAATACAAATACATTTTGACCCAAATCAACACATTAAACACTTATTAGGCACTATAGCTTCGGAAATTAAATAATTTCCACAGTTGTCAATAGCACTATGTTATGTCCACATAAGCTGTATAGAGCTTGAATGTCATAGTTGAAGCTGTGTTATTGTTTTTAACACTGGAATTGCATGTTTAAATATGTAGAGGCTTACATGTGTTGGATTTTGAGACTAAGTTTATACCTATGGTTTTGTAGTAATTTTGTATGTCTTTGTGACTTTTCTATATCACCATTGTTGTGTAATACATATTGTTATGTAACTGAACCATTAGGACAATTACATAAATTAATGTTTTGATCATTGCTGTGTGACATTAGATTAGGCAACATTCATTGTTTATAGTATGTTAGGTTGTAAATAGTGGGGTAGTTGGATATCCCCGGGGGTGGGGTAATATGTCTTTATAATATGTTCAGTGCAATGAATTGCATGGTCTGTAGTCGATTATTAAGTACCATTTCGAGGGATGTGTATATAAAAGTGTTGTTCATATCATGTAATTCTGTTGAGTAGCTCCAACATGTTATTATTATTATTAAAGATTCGCCGGTATTCTCCCAAACCCGGGCCTTTTTCCAAAAGGGGGGTTGGCCCGCATAAATTAAACAAAACTCACGAAAAACATTTGTTGTCATCCATTACCAGGGAGGCGACCCTGTTTTCACCCATGACTTCCCTACCCCAGCAACACTTTCCAATCATACCCTCCCCTCCCTCGTATTTTAAAAGGGCTAATAAAACCTGTAACGAAAAGTTGCCTATATCCCTCTGAAAAATCCTTCACCCACCTCCTCCCATAAAATTTCCTTTTTTCTGGCATACCGTTTTAAACAACGTTACCGCTAAAAACCATCCTCTTCCCCTCATAACCTTTTTCCCCCCCCCCGAATCCCCACTATATTAGATATAATCTGCCCATAATGTTTTCCCACAGCTCTGATTACATTTTCCCCCCCAACCCCCCACGTCGAGACTTAATGCTCCCCAATACAGAAATTCCTTTACCTTTTTAATCCTATTTATCACCCTCCCTTAACCACCCCTTGACACCCCCTCATTCCATCACAAAAAATATACTACATAAAAAGGCCGACTAATCCCCCCCCACCACATATTCCCCCCCCTCCCCCCCGTCAACGACGGGGTCTATCCCGTAAAAACCACACCCGCCCGGAAAAAATGCCGTGCGGGAAAACAAATACTTGCCCTTCCCGAAAACGGGTTTGAACCTCATCCTACTCAACCTTTTTTTTCCCATTTTAAATTTCCCCCAAATGCATACATGGGGGAAAAATTTCCCCTCTAAGGCGCAAAACCCCCCCCCGGCTAACAACCCTACAAAACCCTACCTTTTTAAAAAACCTTTTTGTGGCTCTCGATCCCAGGGCCAGGGGCCCTCAACACATTTTCCCACACTCAGCAACCAACTCCTGTTTTAAAATCCGTTGAAAATCTGTTATGGATCCTGGCCAAACCCCCCCCCCAACCAAAACTTTCCCTCATCACCTCCCTTTTAAAAAGCCCCAATTTGCCCTCCGTTTTAAAGGTCCAGCAACCCCACCCCCCCCCCCCCCTTTTACGGGAACTTTTCCACCCCCCTTTTTAAATTTCCAAATCGGGGGCCTCAAACCCCCACAAAAATTTTAAAAAACCTTCCTAAGCATTTTTCGTTTTGGGGCCCCAATTTAAGGGGGGAACACGGCTGCCACGTGCCATTTTTTGGGCTATCCCAGTAAAAAATTTTAATAGAAATTTGGAAACGCGGGACAAGGGTCAAATGAAAAGGGTTTGGGCAATGCCCCAAGCCCCCCTGAATCCTTTTTAAAACCATCCTAATCGATTTTTTCCGTCGTGCCTTTTTTTAGATCGTCTGAAAAATCAGCCCGCAAATTTTTAAAAAAATTTCCCCTCCCTCCTCACAACTCCCATACCACAACCCCCCCCTTTCCGGGCCCCCAAAGCCCCAAACCCCAAAAACCAGGGGTTTTATCTAAATTTTTACCCCTAAAAAACCTTTTTCCCCCTGCAAAACATTTTTATTTACCCTGCCCCTAAGGGTTCCTTTTGAAAATCCCCCCCCTAAATCAGAACAGTTGAAACCCCCAAAAACCCCAAATTTAAAAAGGGCCAAACCCCCCAAAAACCTCACCCCCCCTGGTCCCTCTAGGGAACATACGCTGCCCCACCAACTAAAAAAGGGGGTCCTGTATGCACGAAAACAAAAATTTGGGTGACATAGGACACCCCCCCTAATTCCCCTAACCCATTACAATCTTCTCACCCAATCGACCATTAATCTGTACCCTCGTTTTTTTGCACCCCCCCATACAAACCCCTTAAACCCAACCCCCCTATTTTCACCCCAAAACCCCTGACCCCTGGGGGAGGGGCTTTTAAGGGCTTTCCTATCCACCTACCCGTATCCCCTTTGGGGCCAATCGAGCCCCCCCAAAACCCTCCCCCCCTCCCCCCCCTTTTTTCCCTCCACAAAATCCCAAGTAACCCATCCCCCTCCACCATGGACCTCCCGGGAAAACCCAAAAACTGAGTTTTTGATACTCCCCCCGCCCCCCCCCCACCACACTTGACCCGATTCCCAAAATCTTCGCAAACTTTTTTATAATCTGGGGCAAAAAAAACGAGATCCCCCGGAAATTCCCGAAGCTTTTTGCTCCCCCTTAAACCTTTTCCCCGGTCCCAAATACAACGACAGCCGTTCCCTTTGTTTTTTCCCCCCAGCTCCCCTCTCTCCTTCTGCAATTTAAAAACCAAACCCAAAAAAATCCCTCTTAAATTTCCCCAAGCTGCGTTAAAAATCTCCCGGGGGAGTCCAGAAATTTCCAAAGGTGCTTTCCCCCTTTTGCATTCCACTTAAACCCCTTTCCATTTTTCCCCCCTCGGGTTTTTTTTCCCCCCCCAAATCCCCCCTTTAATCACTTTAAAGAAACCCTGACATCCCCCAACTCCCACACACCTGTTCTAAAACCCCCATCCTCAAACCCCTTCTCGTTGCTGGGTATTTTCTCTTTCCAAACTTGTCAGCAAACGCCCCCCTTTCCCTTTTCCAACTTGAAAGCCCTGCCCCCCCCCTGAAAACCCTCCTATCGACCATAACCCTCCAACCAGGGAAATAGTCATTGCCTGCTGTTTTTTTTTGGGCCTACGCAATACGCACGATAAAGGTCTATCCCCCCCAAAAACTCTTCCCCCCCCGGGCCTGTACCCCGCACCACTTGGAACCTTCATCCTTTTACCTCACGAAAAGTCCCCCTTTAATTGCCAAAAAACCAAAACCAAAGGGATAATTGCCCCCCCACCGCCCCCCTCGCATAGAAAACCCCGAAAACCCCAATCCCCCCCCAAAATATTTGGGCAAGCCCATATTTTTTAAAAATTGATACGTTTTCCCCCTTCCCCTTTACGTAAAAATTGCTTAATCCGTTCTTTAGCCAAAACCATCCCACCCATCCCCCACACCCCTTACCCATTTTTCTCTGCCCTTAACCCCTCCCACAGCGTTTGAAAAACCCTTTTACCCCCCTCCCCCCATCACCTAACACACTTGTTTTCCCAATTTTCCCAAAAACCCCCCTAGATAAAACCTGCTAGTAAACTCCCACGCCACCTTGCTACAACCCCCCGATGATCCGAAAAAGCTACTTCTATTGTACGGAAAAATGTAAACCCCAAACCCCCTTTGGAAAATTTTTACAGCCTATCCAACCAGCACGTAACCTTGTCTTTTAAAAAAAGTGTGTTCTATCTCCCACGCCCCCCCCCACCAAACCGGGATTTCCCGCAACTGAATTTCCCCTTTAAAAAATCTCGCAAGGGCCCCCGAACGTTTCCCCGGGCCCCCCTTTGGTTTTTTTTCCCGTTTTACCCGCCCTCCCAATAAACGGGATTCCAAATCCCCACCAACGGGCACCACTGTAAAGGAACCCCGGGAAGAAGAAAAAATTTTTTTTTCTTTACATACAAAATCCCCCTTTTTTCCCTCACAATCATTTTCTGCTGGTTTCAAAACACACTTACAAAAAAATACCCTCTGCCCCCTTTCCCCCACCCCATCCAAAGCGCAAAAATTTTCCCCCCCTCCCCCCCTCCCCTTTTAGGGAAAAACAAACGGGCTCGCCCCCCTGATCAATTTTCCCCCACCCCTTTCAGACGTTTCAGATTTGGGAAGTCCCTAAACCCGAAACCCCCCCACCTCCCAGGCCCCTCTTTTCCCTCCTTGGAATTGTGTTCTTGCAGGAAAAAACTACATCCAAAACCCCATATTTATACAGAAAAATTCGAAACCATTCCTTCTTCACACTATTACCCCAATCCCTTAAAGTTCACAGTCATACACCTAAGGGTCTTTATAGTTTCCCCAAACCCCCCCCCTTTTCCCCTTTTTATTAATTTCCCCGGGCCCCCCACCCCAGAGCCAAACACAAGGCTTTACACCAAACAACCCCCCCCCCTTTTTTTTCCCATGCCTTTATCATGACTACTTCGACAGTTCTTTTTTTTTCCTTCCTCCCAGACCCCTGCGCCGGCCCTCAGGGGCATCATCTGAGTCTGACGCCGCCCCCTCTCTTCCTCGTGATGGGGGCCCTTTTTCATCCATGGGTTTTCTTCTGAGGTTCCCTCACATGAACCTCAACCCTCCCCAGCCCCGTTAAAAGCACAAAGGGTCAACTCTCCCCTTACTAAATTGGCCCGGGGCAACCCTTTCTAAGTTTTTTTGCCTTTTCTTCCTCTACGGCAAAGGTCCTCCCCACCACTCAGGGAAAAACCCTCCTCTGCAGGTGGGTCAAAGTCCTTAACAAATTTTTGAAGCTTTCCCCTAAAGCCTGCACCTCCTCCTGCACTTGCACTTTTGTACTTTTTCCCTTTTGTAGTAAACAGAAACCTTTTACAAACACAGCCCTTTTCCTCACCCCCATGCCATTCTCCTCCCTTTTGGGGAAACCCACACTTTTCCCCTCCACAAGCGGGCCCCGGCCCTTTCTTTCGCATGGGCTCCTTCCCAAAAGCTATTCCCCCCGCTTTGGGGGAAATGGTTTCTCAGCCGTTTGCGCTGGCGCCCCTCCCCACTTCCACGCAAAACCCGCTGGAATATGGTCTCCCCCCCACATATTCTGTGGGACTCTTGTCCCGGGTTTCATACCAAAAAAACTTGCGTCCCAAGTCCTCCAACACACTTTAAAACGGTAAGGGATTTTCCAGAGTCATCTTCAGGGAAAAAGGGGGCCCCCCAAAAGGACGGCCCATGTAAGCACCTGCCGTCCCCTTGGGCCCTTTTTTGCCCGATGTACGGTCCCAAAGGGTTCAAAAACACTCCTTTTCAGGCCCCATCCCGCCTCAAATGGGACATTACTATTTTTAAAAACCCACGTAAATTTGGGGAAAATACGTCGGGTCAAACGCACCCTTCACGGGTGGAGTAGCGTCAAGACTTTACGCTTGGAAAACCGTGACCCCAAAGGGCTCATACACGGACCTGGAATTCAATTTGAGAAGATTTTGTAAGCCCCCCTTCCCGGGGTTTCACCTAAAAACACCCCATCGTCCTGGATTCCCCTAGGGCTCCCTAATGATTGTTGGGGAAAGACTTGGGCCCGAGAGGGTGAAATCGCCCCCCCCCGAAGCAGTCAATTTCCAATGGTTTTTTTCGCGCCTCCTCACATAGGGGCCAAAGTTGAAACCCGGTTTTGGGGCGCCCGAAACAGCGAGGGGTTTCAGAGCATACCGCACTCTACCGTGGTTTACAGCGAAAAATTAAAAGGTGGGGTAGTTGGTATCCCCGGGGGGGGGGTAATATGTTTTTTATAAAATTTTTTCAGTGCAAAGAAATTTCTGGTCTGTGTTCGATTATTTTGTTTCCCTTTTCGGGGATTTTAAAATAAAAGTGTTGTTATATCTTTTAATTCTGTTTTAGTAAACTCCCAACATGGTTTGTGTTTTAATGATAGGATAGGGGAGGAGGGGGGAGGGGGTTTCCCCCACGGAGTTTTTTGTGGGGGGTAAAAAATTAGCTGTAGGGGGAGGATTGTGAAAAATTTTAGAATTAAATGAGTTTTTTCATATTATATTTTGTAATGTCATTTTTAAATAAAAAAAAAAAAAAAAAAAAATAAATAAACCAACAATATCTGCTTGCATCTTATATCTCAAACTTTAATTGTTTAGTTTCCCTTTTAAAAATCCCGCAAATTAAAAAAAGAAATAATTTTATTAAAAATATTTTATTATTATTTCCACCCCCAAAATTGCAAAATTTTTCAGCCTTTAAAATTAAATAACAAGCTTTTGTTTTTTTAAAAATTTTTTAAAAAACTCTTTCCCCTTTTTTTTTTAATATTAAAAGGTTTTATATAAAACCTTTGTATCCTTAACTTATAAAAATTTTAAAAATTTTTTTATTAATAAACAACGATTGTTTCGATAAATTTGTTTTGCCCAAAATTTTTCAAACAAATAATATTTTTGGACTAATAAGTTCCTGAAACCTGTGGTCACCAGATAATTTATTTTTATAACACCATTTCTAAAAAACAACAAATTAACACAGCAAGACGCGACACATATCCAAAATAACATTAAAAAGAATGGGTAAACTTGAGCCTATTTCACAATAAATTTAACTGACATAACGTACAGATAACACTCAGTACCAGGGTCAAAATATTAAGTATATAAACATACATTGAAACAGTGTTACTGGTGTAGTTTACATAATATTACTATGACAAATGTTCAATTTTTTTTATTTAAAACATAGAACAAATACAATAATGTATAAGAGTATAAAATTAAAAACCATACTAGATATTACAAAACCTCTAGTACACAATCCCGGTACATTTTAAGAACACCATAGATCATGGCCATATTACAACCATATACATAACCCACAACCATATACATAACCCACAACCATATACATAACCCACAACCATATACATAACCCACAACACATCCTACAAACCCTCCTACAACAATAATCATTATTGGCAGTGCTGACACACAGCTGACACTCAGCTGACACTCAGCTGACATACAGCTGACACACAGCTGACACTCAGCTGACACACAGCTGACACTCAGCTGACACTCAGCTGACACTTCTCCCCCTTAACATGTGTACAGTTAATTATCCTAATTTTTTTTTATATATTTTATTTAAAAGTTGATGTACAAATATATATAGGTACATATATTAATATGTAACACTGACACTGATGATGAGCAATACCATTCACTACACAATCTACTGAATAAGCACATATTCGCTGCCTGACCACGGTAGAGTGCGGTTGTGCTCTGCACCCCTCTGCTGTTTTCAGGCGAGCTCCCTTGTCAGTTACCTGGCTGCAGCGGTGTGAAGTGGTGCTGTCACGCCTCTGTTAACTACATAGGTACACATTCGCTGCCTGACCACGGTAGTGTGCGGTAGTGCTCTGCACCCCTCTGTTGTTTGTAGGCGAGCGCCCTTGTCAGTTACCTGGCTGCAGTGGTGTGAAGTGGTGCTGTCACACCTCGGCTGACAACTTAGGTGCACTGTGATCGTCAAGATGGCGGTTAGTCTGAGACGAAGGATAAATACTGTACGCATCGAGCTACTTAAAGGAACGATAACGCCCAGTTCTGCGCAAGTCTTATTGCCAAAGATCATACGGGAGACTTATGGAGTACAAGATAGTGACTTGTATGGTGTAGCATTGAACGGAGGACAACGAATTTTCGTCAAACTGCTATCACCAACGGTTTATGAATCGTTAGTCACAGGTTTCAGGACGTGAGTTTTAAAACGTCACACAGCTGTCACTGTAAGAATGATAGATGTTTCACGGTATTATACGTGGATCAAGTTACGCAACGTTCCCTTTGAGGCGGACGAGGCGGATAAAAGGAAAGTTTTGAGAAGTATGGGACGGTGCATTATGCTCAACATGGTACGTGGGCGGCAGGACCCTATGTGGTTTTCCAGAGGGTTCTTTCAACCTCAAATGACGTTGAGGCACCCAATACCATATATGTGTACCTACAAGATTTCAGGACGCAGGTAATGGTAATGTACCCAGGACAACGACGTACGTGCCGCCTTTGTGGTTGAGTATGATCACATAGCGGCGACCTGTGGACAAGCGAAGACATGTGCCTGGACCTGTGGGGGACGTCGCAGCCCCTGCTTCAAAGGTGGCAGGTGAGGAACAAACATCGGATGGAGGGGGCGTGGTGTTTTGTGGAGCGAGATAGTGGATCGGGCACACAGGACTGGTGGTGAGTTGGAGTCCCGCCCCCAACTGCCTGATCAGGTGTCGTCTCCTGTGGATAAGGAGGAGCAGCAAGTACAAGAGAAGGTTTTTTGGATAGAGGAGGAATTGGTGGAGGTGTTGAAGACGTTGTCCCACCAGAGAGGGAGTTAATCTGAGCGTGGTGTTCATTGGGAATCGCGCTTCCAGAAAGTCTGGGACATGATAATTTGGGACGGGGATGGTGGTTTGGAGTCGTCCATTGACTCATTAAACCATTCTCAGGTGGAGGTGGAGGTTCATCGAGAGGTAATCTTGACCAAGATATGTGTAACATAAACTGTTATGAGAAAGAGGGCGGCTACATCAGATTCTGATGACGTCCTTATGCCTGCACAAAGGCCGGGGGAACAGACTGAGGTGAAGTGTGAAGGTAGTGGTGTAGGTGGGGTAGCCATGTAGGAGGCACGGAAGAAGGGGGGAGGGAAAGAGAGCACTCTGAAGGTGTTGAACGTAAATTCAAGCTCGGGAAAGTTGTAAAGAGTGATGAGAGGAAGCAGGGGTGGAAACTTTAATAGGCCTTGGGTGTATGTCTGTAATGTTAAGGGGTTATGTAGCGGTTGAAGAAGAGATTGGTTCGTAATTTTCTGAATAAATTTCTAGAGTGGATGTTGTGTTCCTGCAGGAGCACAATTTCAAAGGGGGTAGGGTTGTTGGAGGTGGCAGGTTTTCCCGGGTAGTTACCCTGCCATCTTCCCGTCTAAAAGGTGGTGTGGGAATTTTAATAAGGGAGACGAGCCCGTTTGTTTTGCAGAAAAGCGAGGAGGAGGGGGAGGGGGGTGTTACGTGTGGATGGGTGGTGGATGGGTAAGCGTGTGTCTTTTGTGAGTGTGAAATGCGCCCGGCAGAAAATAACATAAAGGTAAAGAATGATTTTGTGTGTGAGGATCTTGTGTTTTTCCTAAGTGCACTGCCAGAGGTGGCGATAGTTGGTGGGGACTGGAAATAGTGTAATCAGGGTGGCTGATGGGGCCCCAAGAGGGGCTGGATAATGTCTGTGGCTCTTAGGGATTTATTAAGGGATGTTAGGTTACGTGATGCCTTCGGGGGGAGGGGGAGACTGAATATACGTTTGTTAGGAGTGGATATGCTGGGAGACTAGATAGAGTGTACCTTTCTCAGGGAGGGGAAATGTGAAATCTTTCAGTTACTGTGGAGGCTACAATGTCAGATCATAGGGCAGTGGTGGTGGAGGTTGGGTGGGGGACTTTGCGGACATATATAGAAGTTATTGGAAATTAAAAAAAGTGTTTTTAGGTGATGAGAAGGGGTTGGAGGGGTTTTCAGTCCTATGGAGGGAGCTTAGTGTGGAAGAACAGGGAGTGGATGACATTGTGACATGGTGGGATATTTGTTGCAAAGGGAAAAAGGATTAGAAAGTTTTATGTGGAGAAGGGAAAAAACGTATTAATAATTTAAAATATGGACTGGCTAACTATTTAGAGGATAGGTTAAGAGGTTGCTATGGGCAGGGGGGGAGGTGGGAATAATTTTCCTATGGATGAAATAGCTGAAATAAAGGGGAGGTTGAGGGTGTTGCAAAATGAAAGGTTTCAAGCTGTAAGGGTACAGGCAGGGGTGGAAGAGGTGCTTTGGGGCGACAAGCCATCAGCGTGTGTTTTGCGGCATCAAAAGCAAAGGCAGGCGGTGACCAGCTTCCCCATGTTTAGAGGTAACAGAGATGGTTGGGGAATTATAGAGCAGGGCAGGAGTACGAACCACGAAGGGGATGTGTGCGTATGCGGGGCTTGGTACGAGAAGTACTGGAACAGTGGGGGGGGGGGGGGTGACGTGGCGTTGGACAAGGTGAGTACGTATGTGACGTGTAATTTAGGAAATAGTGATAGAAAGGCTTTAGGTGGGACTATTACGGCAGAGGAAATAGAGAATGGGGTTTTAAGGGGAATGGGAAGGGGAAAGCGCCGGGTATTGACGGTTCTCCCAGTAGAATTTCTATTTACAACATTTGGGCCCTTAATAAGGGGATTTATGTTAGGTTTTTTAATCGTATGAAGGAGAAGGGTAGTTGGGGGGAAAAAGCAGGTAACAGCAGTTGTAGTGTTGGTCCCGAAGGTCAAGGGGCAGCCCCCACCCTTTGGGAAATACCGAGCCATATCACTGCTGTGTGCAGACTATAAGGTGTTCACAAAAATTTTAGGTAATAGGTTCAAATTTTGTTGTGGGAAGGGTGTGTCAAAATCTCAGTTTGGGTGCCGGGAAGGTCGATGATTGAAGGACATGGGATAACTGAGAAAGTTTTGTGGAACTAAGGGTGGGGTGAAGGGGCGGCTTTGTTGCTCTAGATTGGCAGGAAACATATGATAGTGGGAAAAGGGACTTTGAAGGATTTACAAGAAAGGGTTTTGGGAGAAACAGTCGAGTGGGTAATACCTATACAAGGGGCGAAAATGGGGATACGTTATGGGTTTATGGGAGGATATTTGCAATGGGTAAGGCCTTAGACAGGGATGCCCCATTTTCCCAAATATTGTTTGCGTGTTTCCAGGACCCCTTTTATAGACGGTTGACCGCAGCTATGTACGCCATGTGAGGGAAGTGTGGGGGGTGGGAGGGCCTGGCCGGGTTTAATTGGATACGTTGACGACACCACTGTGCTCATTCGTGAAGGGATGCCAATGGGAGTGTTGGATGAGGTTGTGCAATTATTTGGAAGTGCCACGGGTATGCAGGTAAATAGTGCGAAGTCAAGGTGCATGGGGTTGGGTTCTTGGGTGGGGGGTGTGGGGGGGAGATGCAATGTTGTTAAAGAATGGGCGATGTCTTTAAAGATTTGTGGTATTATTTATAAGGATGACATGGTTGTGGCACGGGAGGAAAACTCGGATAGGTTATTGGAAAGCTTTGATCGTGGGGCGTCTAGGTGTTCTGAGACCCCAGCACCAAACTCTTATACAGCGAGTGATAGTCGTAAACATTTTATTGTATAGTAAGATTTGGCATGTTGCAGCTGTGTTCCCAATTACAGGGACAGCGATTGCGGGAATTCTAAGACGGGTGTACAAATTTTTGTGGGGTTCACATTGTGATTGGTTACAGAGGGAAGTTGTAATGTTACCTGTAAGTCAGGGTGGGTTGGGGTTGATGGATTTGAGACAGAGGGCTAAATGTGTGTTTATTAAAAAGGGAAGTGTTGCGTGAGGGTGTGAATGTGGGGGGAGTTGGGAATGATACACGACAGGCTGGGTGTGTGGTATTGAGGAATGGAGTTGAGGGAATGCGAAATCGTTTTGAGGGCTGTGATGTTGGTTAAGGAACTGGGGAAAGGTTCGTATAAGGTTTTGTGTGGTTACTTGTAGTAGGTGCGTTTTTCCCAGTTGAGGGTTTGTTCCCCATGTATGCATGGAAGAGTATTTGGTTTAGATTTAGTAAATGAAGTTAAACCCTCCGGCGCGTGAGGTGATGTTTCGTTTCCTGCATGGGATCCTGCCGTCTGGTGAGATACTACGAAACAGGGCAGGTTGTAGAGGGTGGGGGGTGTGGTATCTGTGGAGGGGATGAGACTGCGTTCCATGTAGTTTACTTTTTGTGAAGGGCTAGAGGAGGTTAGGTGCTGGTTAAGTAGGTTGGTACAGAGGGTGGGGGGCCGTGGGTGGGCGGTTCTGCGTGCTTTAAGTCTAGAAACGGGTGGGTTAGACGAGGGTGTCATAAGAGCTTAGATTAAAAACATGGAGATTATTTTATATATGTCGTGGGTGATGAGGGGGGGGGAGAGGGGATAGTGAGGAGAGAAGAGAGGTTCTTGCGGTAACGTTCTATCGTACGATGTGTCGTAACAGAGATTTGTATGGGAGGAGGTGGGATCAGGGGTTTCTCAGAGGGGTATAGAATGCTAACGTTAGGGTTCTGTAAATCTGTGATTAATAATGAGTGAGTGAAGGGGTTTCATAGGTTGGAGGGAGTAAGGGGGTCACAGCGGGCTCGCCTCCCTGGGGGGGGGGGTGGGCGTGAGAGTGTTGTGAATGGTGGGTTTGGAAAGGTTCCTGGTTTTCATTGAGACTTTTTGGCAGCCAAGTGTGGATGTAGAGCTCAAGGTTCGTTTATGTTAGTATAACACTTTTCAGAATGTAGGTATAATATAGTAGATTTTTTTATGTATAATTTGATGTGTATCAGTATTGTATGATACGATTCTTGAGTAGTAAGTTATTTGCGACATGAAGTGTGTTTTAGTTTTGTATGTAGGGTTACGTGCTGAGTTTTTGCACGATGAAGATATACTTAGATACTGTTTTGCTTTGTGCATACAGTGATTTTGATTAATGTGATTTTGTGAAACTTTTTGTGTGACGTGTGTGTGTGTGTGTGTGTGTGTGTGTGTGTGTGGTGTGTGTGTGTGGGTGTGGGGTGTGTGTGTGTGTGTGTGTGTGTGTGTGTGTGTGTGTGTGTTGTGTGTGTGTGTGGGGTGTGTGTGTGGTGTGTGTGTGTGTGTGTGGTGTGTGTGTGTGGGGGTTTGTGGGTGTGTGTGTGTGTGTGTGTGTGTGTGTGTGTGTGTGTGTGTGTGTGTGTGTGTGTGGGTGTGGGTTTGTGTGTGTGGGTGTGGGTTTTGTGTGTGCGTGTGTGTGTGTGTGTGTGTGGGTGTGTGTGTGTGGGTGTGGGT
Source organism: Cherax quadricarinatus (assembly GCF_026875155.1). Classification (NCBI taxonomy): domain Eukaryota; kingdom Metazoa; phylum Arthropoda; class Malacostraca; order Decapoda; family Parastacidae; genus Cherax; species Cherax quadricarinatus. The sequence continues at coordinate 19,664,667 of NC_069439.1, read as the reverse complement.
GTGTTTGTGGTGTGCGGTGTGTGTGTGTGTGTTGTGTGTGTGTGTGTGTGTTTTTGTGGGTGTGTGTGTGTGGGTGTGGGTGTGGGTGTGTGTGTGCGTGTGTGTGTGGTGTGTGTGTGGGTGTGTGTGTGTGGGTGTGGGTGTGGGTGTGTGTGTGCGTGTGTTGTGTGTGTGTGTTGTGTGTGTGGGGTGTGGGTGTGTGTGTGTGGGTGTGGGTGTGGGTTTGTGTGTGTGCGTGGTGTGTGTGTGTTGTGTGGGTGTGTGTGTGTGTGGGTGTGGGTGGGGGTGTGTGTGTGCGTGTGTGTGTGTGTTGTGTGTGTGTGTGTGTGTGTGTGTGTGTGTGTGTGTGTGGTTTTCTCACCTATTTGTCTCACTTTTTGGGGTTTTGCAGGGGTCGAGTCCTAGCTCCTGGCCCCGCCTCTTCACCGGTTGCTACTAGGCCCTCTCTCTCCCCGCTCCATGAGCTTTATCAAACCTCGTCTTAAAACTGTGTATGGTTCCTGCCTCCACTACGCCATTTTCTAGGCTATTCCACTGCCTTACAACTCTATTGACTGAAGAAATATTCCTACTATCTCTCTGACTCATTTGCGTCTTCAACTTCCAATTGTGGCCTCTTGTTTCTGTGTCCCCTCCCTGGAACAACCTGTCCTTGTCCACCTTGTCTATTCCACGCAGTATTTTATATGTCGTTATCATGTCTCCCCCGACCCCCCTGTCCTCCCGTGTCGTCAGGCCCATTTCCCTTAATCTTTCTTCCATAGGACATTCCCCTTAGCTCTGGAACTAACCTTGTTGCAAACCTTTGTACTTTCTCTAGTTTCTTGACGTGCTTTATCAAGTGCGGGTTCCCAAAAAGGTGCTGCATACTCCAGTATGGGCCTGACTAACAGTGTACAGTTGTTTGAATGATTCCTTACTAAGGTGTCGGAATGCTGTTCTCAGGTTTGCCCGGCGCCCTTATGCTGCAGCAGTTATCTGATTGATGTGTGCTTCCGGGGACATGCTCGGTGTTATACTCACCCCAAGATCTTTCTCCTTGAGTGAGGTTTGCAGTCTTTGGCCACCTAGCCTATACTCTGTCTGTGGTCTTCTGTGCCCTTCCCCTATCTTCATGACTTTGCATTTGGCAGGATTAAATTCGAGAAGCCATTTTTGGACCAGGTGTCCAGTCTGTCCAGGTCTCTTTGAAGTCCTGCCTGGTCCTCATCAGATTTAATTCTCCTCATTAACTTCACATCATCTGCAAACAGGGACACTTCTGAGTCTAACCCTTCCGTCATGTCGTTCACATATACCAAAAATAGCACTGGTCCTAGGACCGACCCTGTAGGACCCCGCTCGTCACAGGTGCCCACTGTGATACATCATTATGTACCATGACTCGTTGTTGCCTCCCTGTCAGGTATTCTCTGATCATTGCAGTGCCTTCCTGTTATATGCGCCTGATGCTCTAGCTTCTGCACTAATCTCTTGTGAGGAACTGTGTCAAAGGCTTCTTGCAGTCCAAGAAGATGCAATCAACCCACCCCTCTCTCTCTTGTCTTACTTCTGTTATTTTATACATAAAACTCCAGAAGGTTTTGTGACACAGGATTTGCCTTCCGTGAATCCGTGCTGGTTGGCATTTATACTCCTGTTCCGTTCCAGGTGCTCCACCACTCTCCTCCTGATAATCTTCTCCATAATTTTGCATACTATACACGTCATGACACAGGTCTATAGTTTAGTGCCTCTTTTCTGTCTCCTTTTTTTGAAAATGGGAACTACATTTGCCTTCTTCCATACTCAGGTAGTTGCCCAGTTTCCAGGGATGTGTTGAAGATTGTGGTAAGTGGTACGCACAACATATCTGCTCCCTCTCTAAGGACCCATGGAGAGATGTTGTCCGGTCCCATTGCCTTTGAGGTATCGATGTCCCTTAGCAGTTTCTTCACCTCCTCCTCATCTGTATGTATGTCGTCCAACACTTGTTGGTGTATTCCTTGTTGGTGTCCCCATCTGGTCTGTCCCCCCAGTGTGTGTGTGTGTGTGTGTGTGTGGGTGTGGGTGTGTGTGTGGGTGTGTGTAAATATATATCCCTATCTAATGTATTGAGCCTTTGTCATGGGTCAGACGTTATGTAATACTTTATATATGTACGACTCGAGTCTTTTTAAAGTTTATAATTCTGGTCTGTACCCTGATACCGGTTTGGTGTCAATGCTAAGTTCTTGATGTTAAGTTTTAGTCTGTATGGTATACAGACATATCTAGACAGTTTGTTTTTTCGTATGTTGGTATATGTAAAGCTGTATTGTTAGGGATACATCTCCTTGCCAACCTCAACAGAACACATGACCATAACACAAGGCACAGATCACTCTTTGATGTTCCTCGTGTCCATCTCACACTATGCAAAAACTCAATGCACATAAAAGGCCCTAAAATCTGGAATTCATTACCTGTAAATATAAAAGAAACACAACCTGTTTATAAATTCAAGTCTCTTCTCAAAGATTACTTACTCACCCAAAACCAAATAAATACTGAATAACTGAACATTATAAATTGTATATCTTAATGTTTCTCACAATTATATCACATAAATGTTAAACCTAAAACCCAATCTAACTTTATTATTTTTTAAATACACTACCTAACAGAATCACTACCTAACTGAATGCAACCATATGACCTGTCTTTGTAATACTCACTTGTGCTTTATAGTTATCTGTTTACATTAATGTTTTATCACTGATTTCATCATTGCTTAGTAGCAGCGCTGTATAGTCCTTGTGGCTTAGCGCTTCTTTTTGATTATAATAATAATAATAATCATTGCTTAGTTAATCTTAAGTTAATTTTAAGCCAGCCCGTAATGCTATGCATAGTATAAGTGGCTTTGGCATGCTGCTCTTATCTGTATTTTTTTTGTACCTCTGTATGTGTGCACAAATTGGAAATAAATAAAATAAAAAAAAATAAATACATATGTAGATGTTCTAGTAAGATTATGATGTTAGGTTTTGGTTTTTTGATTAATGCGAAGGATGGGATTTAACTGACATAACTTCTTTGTATATTTTATGTTCAAGTGTATTGAGCCTTTGTCAGATGTCATGTTATATGTGCACGTTATATATATGTAAGGTTTTGCTTTAATGAAAGTGTATATGTCAATTCATGACCCTGTGACAGTATTTTTTTTTTTTTTAGCTATGTTCTTGCCGTAAGTTGTTGTATGTTTTTGCAGCAATATCTTGCGAGCATATAGGTACAATCTGTTTGTCAGTTAATTTGATTGAGATCCATACTGTTTCTTTATTTTTATGTTAAACTGTAATGGTTTTAAATAAAATATAAAAAAAAATAAGCACATACATAAGGGTGATGTGTTATTTCGTTTTTTATTTTTTTATTTTTCAACCTATTTATTTTATTTTTGGTGTACTTTTAGACGTGCAAATGTAGAAGAATGTGACAAAGTTTCACTGTTATTGGCCAACAAACAACAGAGAAACAAATATTAACATAATTTTGATATATGGCAGGATGAAATCACAAATTGGCACTACGACTTGCTGATGATTAAGAGTTGGGTTTACATACGAGAAGTGGAATCAGGGACACACGGGTCGCCTCCTGGAGGGGTGAAGTGAGGTGTCTGTGTATAGAAAGGTGTAGATGTGTGGCATATGTGTATGTAAGCATGCAACTGGTACACAGACTCAAACAAAGGTGACATTATCAAGTAATTATGTATAACCGAATGAAGAATTCTGTGTTTTGATGTTCAGGTCGTCTCCATGACCTCTGCATGTATTGAAGCGGCAGCGCCACGGCAGCAGCGAACTTCCAAGCTCCGTACTTTCTCACAACCTACCAGAGCTACCAATGCTCCTATGGATGACCAAGTTACAAGCAAAACAGCCACTACCCAAACTTAGCACACCCAGAATGACCAAAGATTACCAACAGTGAAACCTACAAATCGAAAAAATAGAGAACAAAGAAGACTGCAAACAAACCGTAAGCAATAACAACCCCGCTTCCAGCCCGCAACAACGTACCCTAAGCTTGTAAAACTACAAACTTCTTCATAACACATAACCACCACTACCTGTCTTATTATGGTCGCAGATAAGAAGGCAACAGCACCAAGCCAGCAAGAATCAGCTCTGAAAAATCGAACTATTCAACAAGTGTAGAACATTAGACGCCGCCCCTGCAACCTGCACCCCACTCAACCACCACTCAAGGAGCCACCCCACAACAATAACCACAAACATGGCTGCCACCCCAGCCACATCCTCCCCTCTCTTCTCCCCGGATTCCACCTACCAAGTATCTCCTCAGGTATGACCGAACGATACCCGATACCCTAAAGCATGCATCTCCCACATATATTATTGGAAAATATGAATCTTATACGAGAGACGCTTAAGCAAAACAAACCCCAGGATGACACAAGCTCGAAAACAAAATCCTCAGTCTTGAACAAAAGGTTTCAACACCAGAACTACAAACTTTGACAATACGTCATCCAGAACCGTCATAGATATCCCATACCCAACAAATAATATCTCTTAATAAAAGGTTGAAGAACAGTAAACGAAGGAAGAGCACCTTGGCATACCCTTCAAATGGATCTACTGTTGCTCTCCTAAGAAGATAAAACGAACACGATAAACAATCACCATTAATAGTTAACATTCCATCTCATACTTTTTTCCGATTTCCAAGTGATATTAACCAAAGCAAACCGTAAAGAAATTACACTGCAGTTCATAAAACCAACCAAGTGTTATTGTACAAGTCAAGAAATAAAAGAAGCCAGGTTTACTAGGAATCCCTGGTAGACAAAGTGTTAGCTTAATTCCACTCACATACAGAAAAAAGACTTCATTTATTGCATCTATTAAAGTAAAGCAAAGGTAAAATATAAACGAGTGTCTTAACCAAAAAACGCAAACCCCACCTGTAAGAGTCAGAACACATAAGCGGAGAGAATAATGACACATACACCCAAAGCTTCCCACGGGATGGGAAAATTTCTAGTTAGGAAAACAATATGTAGGTCAACTGTACACAATCACTGAACCGAGAATGAATCTATCACGATTTCTCAGGATACTAATCTTAGAGAGAATAACTAAAACAATTTCCAACTAAAACCCTACGTAGTGTAGTGGACTTTTTTCTTCTCAAGTATGTTCAAATTTCATTTTACAATCCCTGTATAATAAATTAATCAACTACTCTCATTTATTGATGATTTTACTAGTAGAAGCATAGTGTCACCATTATGTGATATTTGTTATTTACTATTGTCGCTTAAACAATACTGAATTGATACTTTCTCTGTCCATATTACTACCTCATATTTTTTTTAAATACTATCAATTGATAATTACTTACAAAATAATAAATATCATTTTTAAACTAAAATTCCAATTTACCATTAACAAATTGTCATTTAATTCTACCATTACTTGTCAAATTACCTTTACCTGTTTAAATACCGCACATTTACTATCTAGATTACTCTAATTACCTTGAAAGCCATATAATATCTCAAGTCTAACTACCATTGCATATTGCATGAAATAAACATTAGCCTTTTCACTTTTTTGTAATCATTATTACTTACTAAAATTAATACACACCAGTAATTACTACCAGTCAATTTAATTTTGTACCTTTAAACCATTATTTTATATACTTCATAATAACATTTTGTAGCAAAATTTCAAGTTTTATATATCAACCCCAACCTTTATTATATCCCTTGTACCTTGTACCATCACCCTCTTACTAATCATAATATAAACAAGACATTGGCCATTGTTATTATTTTACTATTTTTCTTTTGGTACTTTAATTGTGAATTTTATTTGTTCAATTTAAAGTCTAGGTATTAATCGTGATCCTGTCACAAACCTTATACCAGACTCATTGCCATTACACGTACACTCTTTCAAATTGTAAATTTTTATATTAAAAAGTTTACTATTTAATTCTACCATCTGCCCATTTAACTTTGCTTACCATTACTAATTTTTAGTCCCTTATATTTTTCCCTCGCCTTTATTTTTAAGCTTTAATAAACTGTCCTTAGTTAAATATTCACAATTGGTTTAAAAGATCAAGTGCTATTCTTAGTGCTAAAGTAGAATAAAGTTCACACCAATTTTCCATTATATTTCCAAACTTAATTTTTTTTGATTATCCACTTTATTGGTCACTCGCGCGATACCTATATTAGTCCCTTTTATATTAATAATTTTATACTATAATTCTAATTTAAAAAATTATCTTTATGTACTACCTACTATCATATCACCAAGCGCCATTATTTGATCATCACTTTATTTGTATTAGTCCCTTAGACTCATTATTTTACATTTAGGAAATAATCCAGTGCTATTTTGTAGCTTAAGACTATTTACTTTAGTTTAAATACTAATTCAAACTAGAAGTTCACTACAAATCTTATGGATTACACAAGCATTTGATCCTGATACCAACCTCTTACTTAAGGAACTTTAAATAATCAAACAGTTAACTGTAATATAACTACACTGCAGAACAATCAAAGGCAACTTCTCAGTGCCAACAACAACAAAACCAATATTTAACTACAATATCAATCTTTTAATTAAGCAAGCATTTTACGATGACCTCATAGCATGTACTAAATATCCTTACATGCTCAATATGTCCATCATACACTAACGGAAACCTGGCTAAAGCCTATATACATATGTCTAAAGCCATTCCTGTTACACAGCCAATACACAACTGGTAGGCCCGATCAACAAGGGGTGCACAGCCATATACTAGGCTCAACCAACTATAATGTATCACTAATACTTTCACAAGGATGAACATGGGGATTATATAATAGCTAAATTCAAATCAAGTACAACAAAAACACCTCTCACATTGATAAACTATCGACACAGAGAGTCCACAGTCAAACATTAAGACCAATTTAGTCAAAATCTAGGAACTATAAACTGATGTGCCACCATGAACAAAGATCCCTTTCTACTCTCAGTGACTTCAATATAAACTCCTGCAAGACCAGACCCACACGTTACTGAATTCCCAAACACAATGAGTAACTGTTATTTACTACCAACAGTAACAAACCTACAAGAGTTTAACAGAGACTAAGATTCCCTACTTGACCACATCTGGACCAACACCAAATCTCCCTTTAAAATCAGGCATAAAACAGATAATACCACAGACCACTACCCTACTTTCCTTATAACAACACTTGGTAAAGCTACCCAAGACACTAACTAAAGTCACCTTCAGACTTTCACAATGAGGCAGCCTATTAATAACTCCCAACAGCAAGAGCAAACATTGGATTAGGCACACTGAGCTAGAAACCTATACAGATATCGACGAATGTATTTAAATCATTTTTCGAAAACAAAACAACCAATACCTCTATAACAAGCACTGCCCTAAAAAACTAAACAGAGTGACAGCACAAGTGACTGAACCAGTCCCTGGCTAACACCCACATTCTCCAAATCCATAAATACAAAACACCAATAAGAAAAACGTACAGAATGTGGTCACATAACCAGAGACCAAATCAAAACTTACTCTCAATCCTAACCGAGCCATCGTAAGCAGGGCAAAAAAATTGTATTATGAGAACAATTATCCATCTTACAGGTGATTATAAAAAAGACCTGGAATACCCTTCAGAAATCTGGGAAACAAAAAAAAGAGTATCACAAATAGCGAAAAAAATTACAAAAAACAGATGATCACACTCCCAACTCCCACAACAGAAACAGCAAACAGACTCAATTGATTTCTTCTCCACTATAGACAAACCTGCCAATAAAATCCCCAAGGCTTCAGATACCCCATCCAAATTACTCCCCGTCACCGGCCAACACCCAACACACTGTTCCTAGCTCCGACTAAACCCATACGAACGTCTCCCTACTTATCAACGCACTAAAAAACATGGCAGGAGATTTAAACACCTTACCACCCCTTATAATACAAAAAAGAGTCACAAGTGCTATCACCCAATCTCTGCAACACTCTTTAAACAAATCCATTGAATCCTCCAACCATTCCCTACATCCTCTAAATACAAGTCAACCCCGATCCACAAAGACGAGACCCAAACATATTTGAATAACTATCGACCAATATCCAACGTACACACCTCTCATCAAAAATCTTCGAAAATATAATTCATAAACGAATCTACTCCTACCTTATCTCCAAATACACAAACTCAAAAACCCCTCAATTGGATTCAGGCCTAATAAAAAAACTAATGATGCTATAAACACATGCTAGAACATATATACACTGAATAGAGAAAAACAGAAGTCCCACTGGGATCTTCATTGACTTACAAAAGCTTTGATACAGTTCTTGACCATGACTTGCTCCACGAAAATTGTACACTACAGGTATAAGAGGGCAACTCCCTCAACTACCTCAAGTCTTTTAACCTCAGCAACAGAAGCCACTAAATGTACGCACATGGGCAAACTCTTCTGCACATACATTACAGACATGGTGTCCCCACAGGAAGCTGTCCTTGCCACTACTCTCTTCTCTATAACATAAAGACCTTCCAAATGCTTCGCAATTACTCAAAACCCACACTATTGCAGATGACACTACATACTCTTCTCCTGCACCCCTAGCCCAGTCACGCTAAGCCAATACTGTAAATACCGAATGACAGAAAATAGACACCTGATGAAGGACAACCAAACTTACAACTAAACATTGAACAAAACCTACTTCATTCAGTTTGGTACAGAGTCTACAGATGCCCTCTTAACATAATGATAAATGTATCACCGTAACACAAACTAACAAGGGAAAATTCTAAGGATTCCACCTTGTTAATAGACACACATTTCATCATACACAAAATACATCAAATTTCTAAAGACAATTTCCAGACTGGGAGGCATACTAATCGAAGATACGGTACTATGTCCACAGACAGCCCTCCTGCCCCTATTTCACTCTCTATTTACTCCCTATCTCACCTATGACATTTGTGCCTGGGGCTCAACAACAATTAACTCATCTCAACCCACTAATTCACCAACAAAGGACTCAGTTAGAATGATAACGAAATTCTCACTACAGCAAGGCACACTCCACCTCTCCAATATTCAATACACTAACCTACTCACCATTAACAAAACACCAACTTATTACTGCATCGCTATTACATACATAGAACACTTACTTGATATTAACCCTCCCCTCAAAACAACTCCTAGCCAACCACAACAAACACATGATCCATTAACACAAGCTACAGATCACTCTTTGATTTTCCTTCGTGTCCATCTCACCCTAAGCAAGACTCATGCACATAAAAGGGCACCTAAAATCTGAATTCATTACCTTATAAATAAAAAGAAACACAACCTAACCTTTAGCTATCAAATTCAAAGTCACTTCATCAAAGATTACTTACTTCAAAAAGCTCTACCAAAACCAAATAAAAACTGAATAACTGAACATTATAAATTGTATATCTAATGTTTCTCACAATTATAGCATATAAAGGTTAAAACCTAAAACCCAATCTAACTTTATTATTTTTTTAAATACACTACCTAACAGAATCACTACCTAACAGATGCAACACATATGACCATGTCTTTGTAATACTCACTTGTGCTTTATAGTTATCTGTTTACCATTAATGTTTTATCACATGATTTCATCATTGCTAGTAGCAGCCGTATAGTCCTTTGGGCTTAGCGCTTCTTGATTGATTATAATAATAATAATAATCATTGTCGTTAGTTAATCATAATTAATTTTAAGACCCATCCGTAACGCTATGCTAGTATAAGTGCTTTGGCAAACTGCTCTTTACTGTATTTTTTTTGTACCACTGAATGTGTAGTTCACAAATTGGAAATAAATAAATAAATAAATAAAATAATCAAAAAGTGTTGATGGTGTCCAGATTATAGGTGTAATGGACCTTGAAGACTTTTGGCTTCTAGAGTTGTGCGGTTATAGCCTTTATTCGGGCAATTCATTCGATAATCTATCGCAATGAGAGTTACTTTAAATTATGATGTTTGTTGTTTTAGTGTTGGTTTTAGGCGAGTGTACTGACTTTTATTCTAGCATTAAAATGTGCTCATCCCAGTTGATTGAGAGATGAACCTAATGACTTCCATAAATTTGTAATGCCCACGGTAAAATGTGTAATGGGAGAGTAATGGTTTAGTGCTCTTACTTTATAAACTGTGGCTCAGTAGCCGTGGTAAGAGGCGTATTAATATTTAGTAATATTTATTAATAATCTAATTAATTATAAGTGTGTTTGGACTTGCTGATATTTTGTGTTTCTTTATTTGTTGTGGATGGGTAGGGGGTGTAAACTCTGTTTACCAGTACAAGGTAGGGGGGGGGGGGGGTTTGTGTGGTGGGTTTGTGTTGTGTGGATTTTAGATAGAGGGTTTGTTTCTAATTCATGTTGTGGGGGTTTGAATGTTGTACTTCTGGCCAATATCATCACGTAATTAGTTCATAATTTATTGATCACGTGTCGAAATAACTGATCAGTGATCACAGTCGTGCATGAGTAAGAAGAATACGCGATATACTTAATTTATCTGTGGCAGTTGAATCGATTAAACCAAATCGAATTATATGCAGTGAAGTTTAGATGGATAAAGCTATAGTTGATTTACGGCCTGGATAAAGATGGCAAGATCCCGTTTTATGAATAGACTCCAACGCTTGATCACATGAAAAACAGTAATTAATATTTGTAGTTTGTTATTTAAATCTTATCTATATTCGTCTATAGTGATTAGGCAATATTGGGTAGGTCAAGTAGCAAGACTCATTAACAGATCATACAATTCCTTCTCCTCTAAAAGTGTAGCTCGTAGTCTACGCTAGTTTAAAGATATCCTATTTTATTCATACTAATGCGTAATAGTCAAATGATAGTTTATATTTATGGTTCTGCAGGAGACACAGACTATAGTAACACTCTTTATGATTACTTACAACTATCACTTAAGGTCTATTCACATTATTACAAAGCAGCAGCGTCAATGTAATTTCTTATGCCATACACGGCTGTCGAACTCGAAACATACTGTTCACTGGCGTTCACTGATGTTGTCTTTCAACACTAGACAAGGAAAATTTGTGTTCAATATCGCGACAATCTTTGTTATGTTTATCTTTCAAGGATAAGTTTTTTATGTATACATATATATATATTTATATATATATATTTATATATATATATATATATATTGATATATAATATAAACGTGGTTTTCTATAGGTTAGTTGTTGTCTATAACCCCTACGTGTTTATGCTATGGAATAATAATATTAATAATAATAATAAAAATAATAATAAAATAATAATATTCACAATTAACCCGCACATAGGAAGGAGAAGGTTAGTACAACGTTCGGTCGAGTTGACCATTTTACATATCATTAACTTTGGTTAATTGTAATAAAGTTGTTAGAATTACCGACAATATGTAAAGTAAGAAAGGACCACAAATGCAACTAAAGTGACATTTTGTGGCAACGTTTTCCGCCTCCAGGAGCTTTATCAAGCCTTTACGAACGTGCCACAATTAAATGTCACATTAGTTTTGCATTGTGTCCTTTACTTTACAACTTTGTAAATCCCTGATCGGACCGAAACTTCGTCATAAGTTTAAGGGTCACTTCTAAGTATTTCCGACGTTTTTTAAGTTTTTCAAGCAATGGATAAGAAACCCTTTATATGTGGTGGAAAGTGTCCCACCAGTCTTAAAAGCGCTAATGGACCTTTTCATTAACATTTCATTCTTTACTTATATTATGTAGGGATTGTAGTTGTGTACGAAAGGTATAGAATACCGACAGAGAGAAGTAAGGACACATGTGCAACATCTGGAACTTTTAATGTACAATAAAGATACCCAAAGTTGCACAGTTGTCTTACTCCATCAGTGATGTAGTGTGCCAGGATGAAGAGGAGGGGCGTGAGTGTAGCGGCGAGGTATGGAGATAGTGGTGGGTGATTGCAGTGTCGAGAATGTGACGAGGGTGATATGGATAATATATTTAATATGGTTATGATTCGACGATGAAAATATAAGTGGAAAATAGTGACTTGTTGTCTTTCAACAGCATAACGACACAGACAGTTTCACGAAGACAGCTGATGAAAGAGCTACCGAACCTCCAAAGCAACACTCCCCTCAAGGAAGGTTCCTTGATGTTGGTGAGGCTCTTGAGTTAGGGAATTGGAATCCGTGCTCCATTTTCCCCAAATTAAGGCCTGGAATGCCTTCCACATACCCCCCCCCCCCAGCGCTGTATAATCCTCCGGGTTTACGCTTCCCCCTTGATTGTAAATAATAATAAACCAAGAGCCTCATGGTAGAAAGACAAGCACAAGCCGACACCTAGTAAATCAAGAACAAGTAGATAAATGGGCCAACAACTGACAGTTGATAAAATTAGGCACCTGTACAATATGGGTATTTTAGTAAGAAAACGTGTCTCCACAGACTGATTGAAGCACTGTGTGACAAAACGTTTCCTTAATAAAGATACTCTAGTGTTCCACATTTATCTAATTTATCAATTCAAGGAGACATGAACGATTATATTTTTAACAGAGTTTCGCTCTTCCCACTTCTCCTTTGATGCGCTTGCTCCTCTCAACCTACCGTGGGGTTACAACGTGTTCATCTCATTGGCGCATCTGACCATACATCTGTTATACCCGGCTGTTTCTGCGTTGTGCACTGATATAAAAACCGTTTGTGAGGTCAGAATATACAGGATTTCAATGAAATAGCTTAATATGCCAGGGCTGAGATAAAAAAAAAAAACATGCCTTGTAAACCAGGCTGCCCTGATTTGAGGGATTTGTAGCTGAGTGGTGTGAAGCGTCACTCTGGGAACCTTGCCTGTCTCCCGGTAGTGGAATCATGTTCTGCAGACTCAGATCTTTCACTGTATATGTATACATATACTTCGTGCCAAATAGGTAAAACTTGCGAGTTTGGCCTAAATAGCAGCGCTCTTTTTGCCGAATAAGGCAAGCAAAAACAAGCGCATGCAAAAATTTTGAGAAAATCATTCTGAATCTCGTCTTGTAGTCGGTATCGGTCAGACGTGAGATCATTCACTGTGAACTTCTCGAGTTGTATTTCGTGTGTTTTTTAATTCATTTTGTTTTCTTGGTTGTTTACGGTATGTTCTTTTCTCTGTTATTTAAGGTTTTTTCTCTATTAAACTGTGCGTTATTTTGCATAATTAAGGATTTTTCAACTTTGATTATTTTTTCTGTGCTTAAAACTTTAAAAAAAAAACTACTTACAGTGAACGGTTCGTAGGGGTGGAAAACGTCTAAAATGTTAGTGTTCTCTGTTATTCTAGGTTCTTACATTTATTTTACTATTACACTGTGCATTCTGGGGCATAATTAACCATTTTTGCGCTTAAAAATCTTAAAAAAAAACAATATTTACATACAGTTCGTAGGAGTCTGGAAAGGATTAATCGTATTTACATACAATCCAGTGAGGAAATTAGGTTCGAACCACCACCAAATCGGGTCACGACAAGAGTTTTGGAACGAATTATGGTCGTGACCAGAGGTTCCACTGTATATGCAAGACAAGCCACTAAAAGGTGGAAATCTTTAGCTCAACTACTTTCACACTTCTCAGTGCGTCATCAGGAGCTATGCAAAGTTGCAAGGCTACACCTGAAGGAGGGGAAGTTTTCTCAGAGTAGCGCAGTATGGGTTTGTCACCTGCCGCAGCCTCTCTCAACCCCCCTTCCTTCCCGTGACTTGTCTTTCATAGGTAAGATCGCTGTCTGGGATTGTTTGCTCTACTACCACACATAAAATATATATATATATATATATATATTATATATATATATATATATTAGTTACCTTTCGTATAATTATATTAAAAAGAGAAATTTCGTTTTTCTTTTTGGGCCCCTGCTCGGTGGGATAGGCCGGTTTGTTATTTATATATATATATGTGTGTGTGTGTGTGTGTGTGTGTGTGTGTGTGTGGTGTGTGTGTGTGTGTGTGTGTGTGTGTGTGTGTATGGTGTGTGTGTTGTGTTGTGTGTATGTGTGTGTGTATGTGTGTGTGTATGTGTGTGTGTGTGTGTGTGTGTGTGTGTGTTGTGTGTGTGTGTGTGTGTGTGTGTGTGTGTTGTGTGTGTGTGTGTGTGTGTGTGTGTGTGTTGTGTGTGAAGTTGACAGTTACTTTTCGCTGATGATATTGTGCTTTTGTGGGATTCTAAAGAAAGATGCAAAGATTAGTGGACAAATTTGGGAGTGTGTGTCAATGTAGAAAGTTGAAAGTGAACATAGATAAGAGTAAAGTGGTGAGGATATTAAACGATTTAGATATAGAAAAACTGGATATCACATTAGAGGGATTATGGAAGAAGTGAATGTTTTCAGATATTTGGGAGTTGGCTTGTCAGCGGATGGGTTTATAAAGCATGAGGATAACCAGAGAACTGATGATGGAAAAAAGGTGAGTGGTGCGTTGAGGTATCTGTGGAGACAGAACGTTATCCATGGAGGCAAAGAAGGGAATGTACGAGAGTATAGTGGTACCAACACTTTTATATGGGTGTGAAGCTTGGGTTGTAAGTGCTGCAGGGAGGAGGCGGCTGGAGGCAGTGCAGATGCCTTGTCTAAGGGCAATGTGTGGTGTAAATGGTATGCAGAGAATTCGTAGTGTGGAAATTAGGAGGTGTGGAGTTACTAAAAGTATTAGTCAGAGGGCTGAGGAGGGGCTGTTAAGGTGGTTTGGTCATTTAGAAAGAATGGAACAAATTAGAATGATTTTAAGAGCGTATAACTCTGTAGGAAAAGGAAGGGGTTTAGGGGTTGTCACCGAAGCGGTTGGAGGGAGGGGGTAGAGGAAGATTCTGGGCGAGGGGCTTGGACTTCCAGGAAGCGTGCGTGAGCGTGTTAGATATGGAGACGAATGGTTTATGGGACCTGACGAGCTGTTGGAGTGTGAGCAGGGTAATATTTAGTGAAGAGATTCAGGGAAACCGGTTAGCCGGACTTGAGTCCTGGAAAGCACAATGTCTGCACTTTAAAGGAAGGGGTTGGGATATTGGCAGTTTGAAGGGACATCTAAACTGTCGTATCTGAGCGCCTCTGCAAAGACAGTGATTATGTATGAGTTGAAAGTGTTGAATGATGCAAGTTTTTTCTTTGTTTTTAGGTCACCGTGTCTCGGTGGGAA
>NC_069439.1:19639380-19646880 GCF_026875155.1 Cherax quadricarinatus | reverse complement strand
AATAATAATAATAATAATAATAATAATACACAAATAACCCGCACATAGGAAGGAGAAGGTTATTACAACGTTTCGGTCCGACTTGGACCATTTACATAGTCAATATACTTTGTAAATTGTAATAAAGTTGGTAGAATTACCGACAATATGTAAAGTAAAAGGACACAAATGCAACTAATGTGACATTTTGTGGCAACGTTTCGCTCTCCAGGAGCTTTATCAAGCCATTACGAAACGTTGCCACAATAAAATGTCACATTAGTTGCATTTGTGTCCTTTTACTTTACAACTTTGTAAATGGCCCTGATCGGACCGAAACGTCGTCATAAGTTTAAGGGTTACTTCTAAGTATTTCGACGGGTTTTTTAAGGTTTTTCTAGCAATGTGGATAAGAAACCCTTTATATGGTGTGGAAAGTGTCCAGTCTTAAAAGCGCTAATGACCTTTTCATTAACATCTTCATTCTTTACTTATGATGTATGGTAGTGATTGTAGTGTGCCAGGATGATGAGTAGGGGCGGTGATTGTAGCGGCGAGGGTGATTGGTAGATAGTGGTGGTGATTGCAGTGTCGAGAATGTGACGAGGGTGATAGTGGATAATAGTTTTAATAGTGGTTATGATTCCCGATGAAAATGATAAGTGAAAATGGTGGATTTGTTGTCTTTCAACAGCATAACGACACTGACAGTTTCAAGAAACAGCTGATGATAAGAGCTACCGAAAGCTCCAAGAGCTCTCTCCCCTCAAGGAAGGTTCCTTGATGTTGGTGAGGGGCTCTTGATTTAGGGAATTGGATCTGTGCTCCAGTTCCCCAAATTAAGCCTGAATGCCTTCCACATACCCCCCCCCAGGCGCTGTATAATCCTCCGGGTTTAGCGCTTCCCCCTTGATTGTAATAATAATAATCCAAGAGCTCTCATGGTTGAAAGACAAGCAGCAAGCCGACACCTAGTAAATCAAGAACACGTAGATAAATGGTCCAGACAACCGACAAGTTGATAAATTAGTCACCTGTACAATACTGGGTATTTTTAGTAAGAAAACGTTTCTCCACACAGGACTGATGAAGTCACTGTGTGACAAAACGTTTCCTTAATAAAGATACTCTAGTGTTCCACATTTATCTAATTTATCAATTCAAGGAGACAGTGAACGATATATTTTTAACAAGAGTTCGCTCTTCCCACTTCTCTTTGATGCGCTTGCTCTCTCCAACCTACGTGGGGTTGACAACGTGTTCATCTCATTGGCCGCATCTGACCATACATCTGAGCCTAACTTCAGTGTACTGATAACTAAGCTGGGAGAGCCTGAACCATGACAGGTAAACACCAGCCTTTTGTGGTCTCTTCCTCCTCCGCCAGGGTGTGTTTTGGTGTTTTCATATCTCGTTGTGACAGACCTAACAAGGCAACTGTTAGCCGCCTTGTACCTTTCTCAGTGGTTGAGGGGCATAGTTTGACTGGCAAATTGTGCCGACAAGGATGGTACTGGGGATCGACACCATGCCCAGCCCTTCTAGGGCAGGGTAAGTGCCTGAGCCAGAGCTTGCAGCTCACATGACTGTCATTCCCATTAGCCCCCTTGGGGCGAGGATGGCTGATCAGAGAGGCCTAGCTTCTCCCTACTAGCCCCGTGAGGGCGGGGAATGTAGCTAGGCCTGGGGACAGTTGGTCCCAACATTGGAGGGGTACTTGTGCCTCCTCCCATGGGAGACTTAGGTCTCAGACACTCCCTAGACAGGAAGCCAAGGCCGGGCCACCACTTGCAAAAGGCCCGGGCCGGGAGACTACCGGCGAATCGACAAGAAGAATATATCTTAACTTCTCAAATTTTATTAATTATAAATGAATCTAATTTGTATAATCCTAAACAAATGTTCATGTTAATTTCAAAACTACGTTTTTAATGAAAGTTCATTCTATTATATTTCTCTCAACTATGGCCCTGCTTAATACAGCTTTTTTCAGCCTTTTGAAAATCAATTGGATAGTTAAAATCTCTCACATGAAAACAGAGCATTTATGCCTTCTACTCATCTGTTATTTTTATAGTTTCTTGATAATGTGAGAAATCACGAAATCACTTGGAAGTTCACTATTCTTTTCACAGTGGTCGTTCTGCATATTGTGATATCTGATTATCAAGGAACATATAGTTCCTTGATAATGTGAGAAGTCACGAAAGCGCTTGGAATTTCACTATCCTTTCATAGTGGCTGTTTTGCATATATATATATATATATATATATATATATATATATATATATATATATATATATATATATATATATATATATATATATATATATATGTATATATATATATATATATGTATATATATATATATATGTATATATATATATATATGTATATATATATTATATATATATATATATATATATATATATATATATATATATATATAGTTATATATATATATATATATATATATATATATATATATATATATATATATATATATATATATATATATATATATATACCACACAATAACATCACAACATTACTGAGAGCACATGTGTAATTTAGGTATTGTTCTTATATTTACGGGGAAGCTCTTAGGTCGTAGAGACCATATAAAGCATGAAGAGTGGTAGGTAATCGGGTTGGTTTATAGAATGGGAACATTACTGATCCTTGGATCAGTAATCATTCACCAGTATCGAGGTCCATCCATTGAAGGGAAGAAACATGAAAATAATTGTAGGAGAAAAAGAGAGAGATAGAGTGAGAGAGTAGCGTTGAAGCTCAGGTAACTAATCAACTGATGAGACTAGTGGTTTTCCTCTGAATTGTGCCTCAATAATTTTGTTAGAGTGGTAGCGTCCGTAACTGTGCGTTAAGTACTCTACATAATGCTTAGTTAGAGAAGTAGCTTCCCCAGACATGAAATCAGGACTCCAAAGCTGAGGGAGAGAGGCAGCTTCCCCAGTCATGAACTCAGGACTCCAAAGCTGAGGGAGAAAGGCTGTTTCCCCAGACATGAGATCAGGACTCCAAAGCTAAGGGAGAGAGGCAGCTTCCCCTGACACGAGATCGGGACTCCAAAACTGAGGGAGAGAGACAGCTTTCGCAGACATGAGATCAGGACTCCAAAGCTGAGGGAGAAAGGCAGCTTCCCCAGACATGAAATCAGGACTCCAAAGCTGAGGGAGATAGGAAGCTTCCCCAGACATGAGATCAGGACTCCAAAGCTGAGGGAGAAAGGCTGCTTCCCCAGACATGAGACCAGGACTCCAAAGCTAAGGGAGAGAGGCAGCTTCCCCTGACACGAGATCGGGACTCCAAAGCTGAGAGAGAGAGGCAGCTTTCGCAGACATGAGATCAGGACTCCAAAGCTGAGGGAGAAAGGCAGCTTTCACAGAGATGAAATCAGGACTCCAAAGCTGAGGAAAAGAGGCAGCTTCCTCAGATATGAGAGCAGTGCTCTAAACAAAAACAAATGACACACAGGCGTGAAATACTTCCCAAGTCTGAAAAGTCTATGTACTTCCCTGCCTTCCTGAGTGTATCAACTGCATGTAGTATAACTGGAGGAACCTCAGCAGCTGCGACACCATACATAACAAGACTGGCAGTAATTCTCAGGGTATTATGCTGAAAAGCATCGCCGGGAATACCGTGCATGTTAAATAAATTGTAAAAATATTAAAATCTTTGAAGAAATTGGCTGTTTTTTTTTTTTTTTTTTTTAATTTTGCAGCCGACATAACAGAGTCGACGATTCAGCGTATGGTCACGTAGTAAGAGTAACTGAAGTCAGAGTTTATGGTCAGGTAGCAAGATCAGCTGTAGAGTCAGCTAGTGGTCATGCGGGACTTGGTGGAGAATTAGCGTGAGATAAGGTTGTGAGACTAGCTGAAGTCGGAGCGTGTGGTCATGTAGAAATTAGCTAAATAGTTTGTGGTCAGGTGGCAAGAGGAGGAGGGGAATTTTCAGCAGAGGGGAGCAGTACCAGTTACACTGTCAGCCTGGTCGTCAGTGGTGGGTCGTCCACTGTCATCAAACATAACGTAATTAAGAGTCAGACAAAAATGGTTGGCAGCTTCCGTTGAACGGAGGAGTCATCCAGGGGTATTTCACCTGCCCCTGCCTTCCTTCCCTCACCTGGCCCTACCCTCCTTCCCCTCACCTGCCCCTATCTCTCCCCTTCACCTGGGGTCTCTCTCCTGGGAAAAATAGCATAAAAATCTCCCCTTTTTACCCCCTCATGATCACGTTATGAAGTCATCCTGACCTCTTATTTAAAAGATTTTTACTTCCGCATCCAGGAATGACTGCCGATTAAGCCATTATCCTGCCGGAAAAATCTTTGGCGGCTTCCGCACCCTGCGGAAGAAAGAATCAAGGATATTTTTGGAGAAGGTGGTGGTGGTGGCGCTGGAGTATCTAACAGCCTTGACGGCAATTATACACCTTTCCCGTTCGTGTTGACGGCGGAGCCAGGGGACTCCCTCTCGTCGACCACACACCGGAAGATCCCTATCACATTATTTACACTAATGGCAAGAACGAGTCGCTGGGCGGATCGTGTCTCCCGAGACACTAAAAAAAACCAATGTGGTTTTTATGAGCAACTGTGAAATATCTTGACCGCAAATTATAGTCTACTCCTCCACCCTCTCTCTCTCTCTCTCTCTCTCTCTCTCTCTCTCTCTCTCTCTCTCTCTCTCTCCTCTCTCTCTCTCTCCTCCTCCTCCTCCTCTTCCACCTTAACCACGTCCAAACTCCACCAGCTCCTTCACCATCTCTGAGAACATTGGTGCAGCGTTTTGTTGTCCGAGACGTGTCAAGTACGTGGTAACGCATTCGACTCACAACTGAAAGAATCCGGGTTTGATTCCAGGAAGAGTCGTATTGTTAAGTCTCTTTACACATGCTCATCTAGCAGGAAACAGATACCTGGGCATTAGTGAACTGTTGAGAGTAGCGTCCCAGAGAAAATACAACAGTAAAAATATATCATTCTGTACTGAATTATTCTATCGAAATCCTAGAATGATACTCTAAGTAGCGGAATCAATTCAAGGATGGAGAAGAGAGCTTCCACTACATATGCTAAATGAACTAAACAGGTTTAGCGCTTAATGCTTTTATTATTATATGAGAACGTTCTCAACCTTGGTCTTGAGTCATCACGACTAAGATACTGAACATCGGCTTTCTGGTTGAGGGGATTGATTACCTCATCCTCCACTGTCTTCTGTGTATAGTTCTGCAAGGACGAGGCACTGATTGCCTCATCATCCACTGCGTTAGTATCTCATCTCTGTACTGAAGTGTTAAAGTCACTGGTTGGCGACACGTCGTCAAATAAAGATACCCAGGAATTGCGCACGCGTCTAATTCTTAATCTTCTAGGTATTTTATACCAATATTGTAATGACCATAAGGGGATGGAGGCAGAGGGTAACTTGACTTGATCCAAGGAGAGGATAGCTCCAGTTAATTTGATTAAGAGCTCTTCACGAGCATCAAGGCGCCTCTCTCTAGAGGAGCAGCGTCTCTGGAACCCTCATTCCAAGCTTGGTCACTGACAGCTTGGATGACAACAGATGCTGAGGTAAGTGGCAGTCTCAACGTGCGCCTCAGGATAACCTTCAAAACTATTATTATTTCAACGCCTTTGAGATCGGTAAGGTGTTAGCAAGCAACCTCTCCCTCTTGGGTAACAGATGGCGTCAACACGCAGCTGGAAACCCTTCCTCCGAGTTTCCAATAGCGTGCGTCGTGTTACCGACACTAAGAACAACTATAATGTATCTAGCACTAAGTGGCCTGAACCACCAGATATTTTACTTCGTTACAGTTTCTTAATTATACGTTAATATAGGCTAGTGTATACTTCTAGCAACACAGCGAGTGAATGAATGGTTATGCATATATTTCCTTTTTTTTTGGAGGTCACATGAAGACGGTCGGTGCGTTCAAAAAAATGTTTTACCTTAACCTAATGGAGCATAACAAATATTAAATTTCCGTTGCATGTTAGATAGGAAAAATATCAACGAACGGCAATACAGAGGAAATTGAACAATCTAACTAGAGGAAGAGTCTCAGAGTTCACTCGAACAAGCGAGGTAACCCCAGAATTATCGCTATCTAGCAGTCTGCAATATGGCTTGTTGGCAATAAGATCCCACCCTAAAGTGGCTCTTGCAAATAACAATGATGCAAGACAGCGGTTTCTTCCTCAGTTTATCACATCTGTCACATCCTCACCAGGAAGAAGAATGAGTGTGATGGAGAGGAAGTGACAGCACACCATACTGAGTAATTGAACCAGCAAATGTTATTAAGACGGTCACGACAGGATGTGATCCAGTGGCTTTTTTGTCTATTAATACGCCTGCTGTCTTCCACCTAGAGTGATTCCCAAAGAAACACATTCACCGTCATTCATTCAATGCCTTCCAGAAGCGGGCAGACATTATAATCCAGAATCCTTCAGAATCACATCCCCCACCCATCCTTCAGAGTGCAGGCACTGTACTTCCCACCTTCAGAATCACATTCCCCACCCATCCTTCAGAGTGCAGGCACTGTACTTCCCACCTTCAGAATCACATTCCCCACCCATCCTTCAGAGTGCAGGCACTGTACTTCCCACCTTCAGAATCACATTCCCCACCCATCCTTCAGAGTGCAGGCACTGTACTTCCAATCGCTTTATGGGCAAATAACGCAAATATTGCTACATGGAATATCACCACACAACCTGGCTTGGACGATCAGGTCGTGGTCTTGACAAGGTCATAGTCTTGGCGACCAGGTCTGGAGATTCTCAAGGAGACATGGTCTCTCCACATTTCCTTAAAAATGACTTTTTAAGGAACAGCGGTGATAGAGAAACATCAGGAACAGCAGTAATAACATCAGCACCAGCAGCATCAGAGACCACGTGGCAGGCAGAGATAATGACTGGTCAGGAGACCATAAATTCTTCAGGTGAGCACCTCTTTAAGCCACTACCGGAGGCCACCATCTTATCTGCCAGGGATCTACTGCACCAGTGGAGAATAACTGGAAGTAGGGAGAGATGTGCACTTCCTGGGTTGGTGAAGGTGATAACTTTGCTCAAGCTCGTGAAATACTCTCTCTTGTCCTAGATCACATAGGCCCGAGATGTAAAAGCAGTAATAATAGTTATAGTAGTAATTGTAGCAGTAATAGCAGTGACAGGGAACCGGATAATACCCATACCCAGCCTTTGCAGTATACTCAGTTAATTCCTCTTGAAGCTGGAACATTGGTTCTTGAGAACCCATACAA
This sequence comes from Cherax quadricarinatus, assembly GCF_026875155.1. Classification (NCBI taxonomy): domain Eukaryota; kingdom Metazoa; phylum Arthropoda; class Malacostraca; order Decapoda; family Parastacidae; genus Cherax; species Cherax quadricarinatus. The sequence continues at coordinate 19,639,583 of NC_069439.1, read as the reverse complement.
ATACACAGGAAAACCCTCGCCCGTCTATTATATATCCAAATAATGGCCAAAACACACACAAATATGACATAACATATGAACTTTTGCTCAATAATACTCCGCATGGAGACAAACTAAGGAGATTAACTGATCTGTGTATCTCGACCCCACCTTCTATTCTATATATCTGCTGAAGAGGATCCCAGAGGAGGGTTGAAATATAC
>NC_069439.1:19606880-19634380 GCF_026875155.1 Cherax quadricarinatus | reverse complement strand
AGTTATTAATTTTTCTCTGTGGTTATGTCTCTCCTTTGCGATTATGAGTTTGCTTTCTAGTCGTGGATCTGCTCTGCGGTTAGGAAGTTTGTGTGCGGTCATACGCAAGCTTTGCTGCTGTATTGCGGCTGTATTGCGTCTGTAATGTTTATCTTTTGGTTTAAAATCAGTCGAATATGAAGATTTTATATATGTAGATCATATATGTACCCTAAGAGATTGTGGAATTTGGTAATACATAGAGTGCACCGACAGTATGTAAATAAGACACAATGAGTGTCATGACACTTGATGAAGACGTTTCGCTCACCAGGGACTTCACCAATGAAGTCCTTGGCGGGAGAAATGTTTTCAAAACAAATCGCCATTACCCAAATTGTGTCTTATTTACACAAACTATGGGAATTGCTAAGTGTTTTAAACAATGCTTGCTAAACACAACACAATAAAAACTCACCTAATGTACACACTGTTCACACAAAAATAAACAATCAAAATTAAACCAAAACAGTTGTTAAAATTATGAAAAATTCAGTTAAAAAGGAGAAAACTTTCATGTTTAAAAGATCATCATTTCGGTCACAAAAAAAAAAAATCCCTTAAAAGTCATCGAGGTCTGTACAGTCACCCCGGTGATTTAATTAGGTAACAAATGTGCAAGAAAACAAAAATCTTGCTGAGATCCTGAACAATATCGAGTATCTGTTAATGGTGTCTGTGATCTGTGACAGGTTTTAAGATACTGTCCACTTTCGAGGTACGGCCTGAGGCTGATTTCCTGGTCAACTAGGCTGTTGCTGCCAGCAGCAAGCAGGCTTACCGTAGCCATCACAGTTTTACTGATATGGCATTGGTTTCAAGCTTAGTTTCCTCTTAGTAACCTTTCAATCGCTAACGTAGGAATACTTACTAACGTAGGAATACTGACATACTAACGCAGGAATACTGACTTACTAACGCAGGAATACTGACTTACTAACGCAGGAATACTGACTTACTAACGCAGGAATACTGACTTACTAACGCAGGAATACTGACTTACTATCACAGGAATACTGACTTACTAACGCAGGAATACTGACTTACTAACGCAGGAATACTGACTTACTAACACAGGAATACTTACTAACTCAGGAATACTGACTTACTAACACAGGAATACTTACTAACTCAGGAATACTGACTTACTAACACAGGAATACTGACTTACTAACGCAGGAATACTGACTTACTATCACAGGAATACTGACTTACTATCACAGGAATACTGACTTACTAACACAGGAATACTGACTTACTAACACAGGAATACTGACTTACTAACACAGGAATACTGACTTACTAACACAGGAATACTTACTAACTCAGGAATACTGACTTACTAACACAGGAATACTGACTTACTAATGCAGGAATACTGACTTACTATCGCAGGAATACTGACTTACTATCACAGGAATACTGACTTACTAACACAGGAATACTGACTTACTAACACAGGAATACTGACTTACTAACACAGGAATACTGACTTACTAACACAGGAATACTTACTAACTCAGGAATACTGACTTACTAACACAGGAATACTGACTTACTAACGCAGGAATACTGACTTACTATCGCAGGAATACTGACTTACTATCACAGGAATACTGACTTACTAACACAGGAATACTGACTTACTAACGCAGGAATACTGACTTACTAACACAGGAATACTGACTTACTAACACAGGAATATTGACTTACTAACACAGGAATACTGACTTACTAACACAGGAATACTTACTAACTCAGGAATACTGACTTACTAACACAGGAATACTGACTTACTAACGCAGGAATACTGACTTACTAACACAGGAATACTTACTAACTCAGGAATACTGACTTACTAACGCAGGACTACTGACTTAGTAAGTCAGTATTCCTGCGTTGGTAACGCAGGAACACTGACTTACTAACGCAGGAATACTGACTTACTAACGCAGGAATACTGACTCGTTAAAGCCGAAAAACCGACACACTAACGAAGGAACACTAACTCGGTACGTGGAAACACTTGCTCGCTAACGTAGGAATACACAGTCGGGCAGAGGATGTCTGCGTAATGGATATTAAATAGCTAAGAAACAAACAAATACGTATTACCGATGTTTATTAAATCTGGCTGCAACGTAAAAACAAAATGCATTTATATTTGGTTTATGTACATAGTCGCTGCCTCAGGAAATTCTTCGTGGATCGTAGAGAAATTCCTATTATAAAACTGTTGTTATTTTATATATATTATATATATATATATATATATATATATATATATATATATATATATATAATATATATATATATATTTAAATAATGTGGGTGCTACCACCAGGCGTGGGTGCTACCACCAGGCGTGGGTGCTACCACTAGGCGTGGGTGCTACCACCAGGTGTGGGTGCTACCACTAGGCGTGGGTGCTACCGCCTGGGGTGGGTGCTATCACCATACGTGGGTGCTACCATCAGGCGTGGGTGCTACCACCAGATGTGGGTGCTACCACCAAGCGTGGGCGCTACCACCAGGCGTGGGCGCTACGACCATGCGTGGGTGCTACCACCAGGCGTGGATGCTACCACCAAGCGTGGTTGCTACCACCGAGCGTGGTTGCTACCACCGAGCGTGGGTGCTACCACCAGGCGTGGGTGCTACCACCAAGCGTGGGTGCTACCACCAGGCGTGGGTGCTACCACCAGGTGTGGGTGCTACCACCAGGCGTGGGTGCTACCACCAGAGTGCCGTGAGTGCTACCACCAAAGCGTGAGCGCTACCACCAGGCGTGGGTGCTACCACCAGGTGTGGGTGCTACCACCAGGCGTGGGTGCTACCACCAGGCGTGGGTGCAACCACCAGGCGTGAGTGCTACCAAGCGTGGGTGCTACCACCAAGCGTGGGTGCTACCACCAGGCGTGGGTGCTACCACCAGGCGTGGGTGCTATCACCAGGCGTGGGTGCTACCACCAGGCATGAGTGCTACCAACAGGCGTGGGTGCTACCACCAGGCGTGGGTGCTACCACCAGGTGTGGGTGCCACCACCAGGCGTGGGTGCCACCACCAGGCGTGGGTGCCACCACCAGGCGTGGGTGCCACCACCAGGCGTGGGTGCTACCACCAGACGTGTGTGCTATCACCAGGCGTGGGTGCTATCACCATACGTGGGGGCTACCACCAGACGTGGGCGCTATCACCATACGTGGGTGCTACCACCATGCGTGGGTGCTACCACCAGGTGTGGGTGCTACCACCAGGCGTGGGTGCTACAACCAGGAGTGGGTGCTACCACCAGGCGTGAGTGCTACCGCCTAGCGTGGGTGCTATCACCATACGTGGCTGCTACCACCAGGCGTGAGTGCTACCACCAAGCGTGGGTGCTACCACAAGGTGTGGGTGCTACCACCAGACGTGGATGCTACCACCAGACGTGGATGCTACCACCAGGCGTGAATGCTACCACAAAGCGTGGGTGCTACCACCTAGCGTGGGTGCAACCACCAGGCGTGGGTGCTACCACCAAGCGTGGGTGCTGCCACCTGGTGTGGGTGTTACCACCAGGCGTTGGTGCTACCACCAGGCGTGAGTGCTACCGCCTAGCGTGGGTGCTATCACCAGGCGTGGGTGCTACCACCAGGCGTAAGTGCTACCACCAAGCGTGGGCGCTACCACCAAGCGTTGGCGCTGCCACCAGGCGTGGGCGCTACCACCAGGTGTGGGTGCTGCCACCAAGCGTGGGTGCTACCACCAGGTGTGGGTGCTACCACCAGGCGTGAGTGCTACCACCAGACGTGGGTGCTATCACCAGGCGTGGATGCTACCACCAGGCATGGGTGTTACGAACAGGCGTGGGTGCTACCACCAGGCGTGGGTGCTACCACCAGGCGTGAGTGCTACCACCAGGCGTGGGTGCTATCACCAGGCGTGGGTGCTACCACCAGGCGTGAGTGCTACCACCAAGCGTGGGCGCTGCCACCAGGCGTGGGTGCTACCACCAGGCGTGGGTGCTACCACCAGGCGTGGGTGCTACCACCAGGCGTGGGTGCTACCAGCGGAAATAAAAGAAGACACAACAAAGAGATAATGAATTTGTGATTCATCAAATTCAGATAATAATTAGTAATAACCTTGTTGGTGTGCTCACCCAACCACGCTTCAGTAGTCACCCTCATTATAAAAAACTAAACAACGTAGAGAAACTCACGTTATAATATATATTATGCACATTCGCGGCACCTAATTTGACCATTTATAGCGAAATGTGAAGGATGTAATCTGAACATGACACTCGATTTTTTTAGGTACCCTTCTACGTGTGCGCGTGCGAGCACGCGAGTGCGTGAGTGTGTGTATGTTCGTGGGTTTCTACGTAGGTGTGAGGCTCACCAACCCAAAAAACTGTGTTCTGTGTCTAGTCTTTTCATTTTCTCTCCACCATTCACGTTACTGTATTTTAATCGTGTCGAAACTGTATTCTAATAACTATAGTATCGAACACTTTAGCTTTTAATAAGTGTCAAATGGTTAAAAAAAAAAAGTGTAGAGAATACTTGTCAGTGCTTGATAACAACCCACATGGAAACAGAAACTCGGAAGATTAATGGATCTATATTTCGACCCCTTCTGGGATCCTCTTCATCTGCTGAAGAGGATCCCAGAAGGGGATCCAAATATACAAATCAGTTACTCTTCGTGTGTCTGTGTCCCCATGTGGGATATTATTGAGCAAGTGTCAAATATTTTTACATCCTCGAAAAGTAATATATATTTCATCAGACAGATTTTTACCCAAGAATAAAATGAATATCCCAGCATTAGGACTGGATTCGCATTCCCTAGGGCAAGACTTGTGTCATATACCTTCCCACGAGTTGTGACCAGTCACGTCAAATTCTCTAAACGTAGTAAATATGGAAATCTAAACTCGGTTTTTTTCACAGAAAATCAGCATTAGGAAAACGTTTTTTTAAAAGAAGTTAAAAAAAAAAGAAAGAAAACTAGAAAACCGCAAAACGAAAAAAAAATTATATATATATATATATATATATATATATATATATATATATATATATATATATATATATATATATATATATATATATATAACATTATATATTGCTATAAATATCTGAAAAAATATACGAGTATCTACAATTTTAATTCTTTTAGTTACGAAGGGAGTCTTGGAGGTAGGGAGGGCCGACGGGTCACAGATTAAAACACGTCCCGCTAGTGAATATTGCTGAGGCCAGGTGAGGCTCACCGCTCCCCAGCGCTCCACTTAGCCAGCGCACCAAGGCGCGGCGCCCCCTGTCCCTGCGGAAGCCCATCATGGTGGTGGGGGGACAAAAAAATTCCCAAACAACAACAACGAGGAAGGGGGAAAAAAATTCCCCGGGATGGTCTCAGCTGTTGACGGCGATGATTGTTTTAGTAGACGTCTGAGGGGGCTAGAGTGAGGGGACGGGGGTTAGTGTGAGGGGAGGGGGATTTGAGTGAGGGGGAGGGGGAAGGTTATAGAAGGGGGCAGGTTTAGGGAGGGGGGCAGGTAAGGGAAGGGGAATGCAGGTATTGTTGCTGGGGCTAAACATACATTTGCGGGTGTTAGCTGTGGTAGCAAGGGGTGTGGATAGCTCCTAGGGGAAACACAGTTGTTTCTGCCGCTTAACACATACACTGCCTGTGGGTGTAAGCCAGACCAGCGACACCAAGGGGAGAGTGCATGACTGGTAGCAGGGAAAGTGGTGGGGGTGGGGGCGTTCATTTTAGGTGGGATGGGTGTTATTTGATGTAGAGAGAGAGAGAGAGAGAGAGAGAGAGAGAGAGAGAGAGAGAGAGAGAGAGAGAGAGAGAGAGAGAGAGAGAGAGAGAGAGAGAGAGAGGAGAAAAGCGGTAGGAACGAATGGGAGGACCAAGATCACTATATATTTAAAAATTACTAGACATGAACATTTCTCCTCGTCTTTCTTTTCCTCCACCCTCACCACCACCTCCTCCGCCTTCTCCTCTTTCTCCTTCTCCTCCTCTTTCTTCTCTTCTCCTCCTCCTCCTCCTCCAGGATACGTACAGTTTGCCTTGAGACCCAATCTATCTCGTCCCGAATAGATTTAAATACAATATATAAACAGCTGTTATTATTGTTATTATTGGTATTATTATATTGACCGTCACCCAGCGAGGTAGGGTGACTCATAAAGAGGAAACAGGTTCACCATCATTCACTCAATCGCTGTTTTGCCAATGTTGAACGACCCTTGCAAAGCAAGGGCAGTTCAACACTGGTGATGGTGAAGGTTCGATCCTCCGTCCACTAGCAGTGAAACAGAAAAGCTACTTTAGTACCCAGGTTTCCTTCATATGTTAAAAGGATACAGAGTTTCCCAGCTCTGGCCGACAAATTTCACTGCCGTTTTCAAACGGCAGTGAAATTGTGTGATGGAGTCTTGAGGAAATAAACGCATATCCAGCGCCTGGGTATCTTTAATTGAAGACGTTTCGCCTAATAGTGCCTTCATCAGTTCAGTACAGAGAAATTTAAAGACAGCATAAGGTGAGGTAGTCAGTCTCTCAGCCTTGCAGAGCTATGCACAGAAGACAGTGGGAGGTGAGGGTATCAGTCCGTCAGCCTGGAAGCTGGTGTTCCAGGCTGAGGGACTGATGACTTCATCTTCTAACGTCCTCGAATAAAATCTTTGCACCGAAGTGAAAGAATCGAAATTTTTCAAGAAAAGAGACCCAAGGTTTGCACATGCATAAAATTCCTCATCTTTCCATTATTGTGGTATCGTTTCACTCTCCAGGAGCTTTGTCAAGGTGGCTTGACAAAGCTCCAGAGAGAGAAACGTTGCCACAATAAAATGTCACATTAGCTACACATGTGTCCTTTTACCTAACATATTGTCGGTAATTCTACCAACATTATTACAATAGTGTAGCGATAGTCTCTGATTTGAAACCCATCTTACGGGTGTTAAGTAAACACAAGTTTCTTAATTATAAATATCGTACAGCAGGTCAAATGCATAGACCAATTAAGTAAATGATTTACAAAGCAGACAAGCTGATAAATGAGACACTTGTGCAATATTTTATCTTTACTCTGGCCTCTAGAAGAGTGGCGAAACGTTTCTAGAATAAAGATACCCAAATGTTGTAGTGGCGAAACGTTTCTAGAATAAAGATACCCAAATGTTGTAGTGGCGAAACGTTTCTAGAATAAAGATACCCAAATGTTGTAGTGGCGAAACGTTTCTAGAATAAAGATACCCAAATGTTGTAGTGGCGAAACGTTTCTAGAATAAAGATACCCAAATGTTGTAGTGGCGAAACGTTTCTAGAATAAAGATATCCAAATGTTGTAGTGGCGAAACGTTTCTAGAATAAAGATACCCAAATGTTGTAGTGGCGAAACGTTTCTAGAATAAAGATACCCAAATGTTGTAGTGCGAACGTTTCTAGAATAAGATACAAATGTGTAGTGCGATAAAGTGTTTCTTTAGAATAAAGATACCCATAAATGTTTAGTCGACTAATTTTAGATAAATTACCCAAATGTTGTTAGTGGCGAAACGTTCTAAATAAAGTACCAATGTTGTAGTTACTAATACATCAATAGGAAATGCGAGTTTAAAGGTGTGCACTTTCTAGGCTTATAGTAATATAAGTTTCATTAAATTATGTCATAAAGATTATGTTATTGATTAGGAAAGCGCTATAGTATGGTCATACGCCAGCGGAATAGGCCTTAATGCCGTTGCACCTCTAGATCGCAAAAAATAAATTCGTTTCAGAAGTCATCAAGCGAGAGTAATATTTTACCCAATTTCTACACGTAGCAATTTGTATAACGCAACAATATGTGATTCCTAAATTTATACCTTCCAGGCAATGGCATTGTAGAATTTCCCATGGAGGTTTAGAACAGAGGCACTCTTTGCTGCCTGGCGCGAGTGCCACCTTCTGGGGGTGTTGTGCAGGTGCCAGAGGTCTAGATCCTCTCTGGTGTTCGCTAGGGACACTTTGACACTAATGTAGCTGCGATGCTCAGTGCTCGGCACTGGCAGTCTTCCAGCAAGTGGCACTTGAAATTCCTTGGCAATGTTGTTTGCAGTGGATTAATTAATATCATATTACTGATGGTTTGTGATACTGACAAGTTCGGAATAAGACACATGTGCAACACCTAGTTATCTTTATGAGACTAAGCTTATCGCCTGCACAAAAGGCTTCATCAGTCGAGTACTATAGAACATTGGAGACAGTAGTTTAAATTTGACGTGATCCATCCGTCAGTGTTGGTAGGTGGTGGTCAGTCCCTCGAAGGTGAAACATAGGCATGTGTCCAGACCTTGTGTGTTATAAAATATATATGTTAAGGGAGAAGACGTTGCACATGTGTCTTATTTATCATGGAATTCATATTAAGTGCGTTCACATTATAGTTGGGTGCTTTCATTTTTATACCCACGTCTGTCGCAGTAACTCGGCTGTGACAACTATGAGGGGTCGTAATTCTAGCTCAATTTAGCACATTTCTCAAGAGATTACAATGCATTACACTTGGAATGTTCTTTACGTTCGTGTCTTTTCAGTGGGTTTCCAGAAAATGGTTGACAGAGTTGTTAATACATTAGTGAGGTAAAATCACCTGCCATTGGGTGTTGCCATATGATGACCCGTTCACTGGTGCTTTGGATTTGGGGCTAAGGAAAGGAAGAACTAAAGTGCTGGCGTTACGGTGTTATAGACAGTGGTATCGAACCCAAGACATGAATATAAACAACTCGCACATAGGAGAGAGAAGCCTATGACGACTTTTTAGTTCCTACGTGTGACTTGTAAATGGTCCAAGTCGGACCGAAACTTTGTCAAAAGCTAATATGTTCGGGATATTTGTGAATGCACCAGTCAAGGTATGAATATGGTAGCCACTAAAGCTATGGCGAGCCACGAAGTGACAGCAGGCTTGCCCAGTGAAGAGTTCTGAGGATAAACAATCCTGGTCACCACCACTGCCGGAGGGAGGAAGGCCAGCAGGAGCCAGGGGAGTCGCCGGGTGTGTCGGTGAGAGCAGTGAAGCACCGGCGGGAGTTGGCCATTTAGGAGGGCGTCTCTGACATGGCTAGCCCAATGTCCAGTCTCCTCCCCGGGGCCGGGGACACTGCCCTGTCAATTGTGTGGCGCCCACGCAAATTGTGACACGTTGACACCTTCCAGTATTTAAGCTCGGCAGGACTCTTTCCTGCGCTCGAGGTCAATTTTCTATTTTTCTACTGCTGTCCACGCACACACCAGACACATACACACAACACACACACACACACATCCACACACACACGCACACTCGACCCCTGCAACCACAAATGAGTACACACACACACACACAACCAGCGAAGAGGAGGGGCCAGGAGCTGTGAATCGACCCCTGCAACCACAAATAGATGAATACAAATAGGTGACAACACACTCACACACACAAATAGTGAGAAAGTGCTTTCACCATCCGAGGACAGTGTAATGGTTAGAAAAAGGATAAGGGTAACACTGTTATTAGTTTACTCGCCAGGGAAAGAACCTGACGCACGTTTTCATTGTAAGATGAGTCTCTCAGTGGAGCTGGAGGCGCTACAAGAATTGATGTCTAAGGACACTTGAATATTGGGTAGTCGATGGCACTATTGTTAACCTTGACAACTTTGACAAATTCTATAGATATCAAATGCCGATATCTAGGCCTTTTCTGTATCCATAATGCAGATATTTAGGCCTTTTGTGTTTCCATTGCTCTTCGCTACCGTCCTCAGGATGGATATGGGATGCACAATAAACTAGACGTTCGACAGCAAAATCTAAATCTAATCTACAATCGCTCACAACTACCACACCTCCCTAGTGCATTCCTGATCCTTTCGTTCCTCCCATAACCTGTCATAACTCCCCCTCCCAGGTCTTCCCAGGTCAGTCATAACCCACCCCCTCCCATCGCCTCATCCTTCACTTGGTGTAGTGGGAAGGGCATCAGGTCGCTCACTATTGTGATCATTCAGCTAAGAATCACAAGATCCCGGGATAAATTCCCTGGTCTGGAGAAATGTAGAGGCAAGTTGTCTTACACCCTGCTGCAGCTTTCCGCTTAGCAATAAAAATAGGTACCTGTGTGTTAGTCGCCTGTTGTAGGTCGCATCCAGGGGTCAAATGTTATAAAACTCCAGTTCCAGTTCTGCTGGAGTGTACTGTGTAAACAAATACTCCAGTTTCTTTGTATTAGAAACTCCAGTACCTGATGAAATGTCACATTCTCTGCAAGAAAACATCGCGTCTTGCAAGAAAACGCTCGCGTCTTGCAAGAAAACACTCGCGTCTTGCAAGACAACGCCCCAGTCCTTCGTGTTAAGAAACTCCAGCACCTGCTGGAAGCATTCATATGCTGGATAAAAGATGTGTGTACCTAATGATAGCAATTAAGAGAAAAAAAATTGTAGAGGGGAAACGCGGCCTCATTAGGTCACTGGAGGCGATATTTACCTCCTCATGAGTCACGTTACTATTAGTTAATTACTCCGACTGTATTTTTCAGTTCCCCTGAAACACGCAGAGGCTCAAAAATTGTCTTTGAGGAGTGGACAGCGGCTGCAGTAACCCACCTGGTCACTGTCGGAAAGTAAACTAGAGGGGTCTTAGAGTGGAGATAACCTACCTGGTCACTGTCGGAAAGTAGACAGCTAGAGGGGTCCTGGAGTACGGGTTACTGTCTGAAAACCGGTAATGTCTACGCCGAGGTAGATTCTTCCCTTAGCCTGGCTGGCTGGCTGCGAGAGAAGCGAGCGGAGGATCGAGCCTCCACTGCTACTGGTGTTGAACGACCCCCACGCTTCCCCATGAATAGAAAAAATCAACACTGAATCAGTTCATATCAAAATATTAAAAGCGGTAAACCAGTAGGGGTCGTATAGCGCCTGGGCTGATGGAAGAAAATCAGGTTCGACCCGAGAAAGTATAGAATATAAAACCGTTACCCAACTCACTCTGTTAAGAAACTATAATTGAAGTTTCTATTTTGGACCATTACGAAGTATTTTAAGTCTCTCGATAATGGTTCAGGACTGAGCGAAACGTCGTATTTGGTCATCTCAGGAAAGTATAGGTTATTTAGTGTATCATTAGACTATCTCTAAGGTGATAAATTAGACACATGTGCAACTCTTAGGTATCTTTATTGAGGAAACGTTTCGCCACACAGTGGCTTCATCAGTCCATACAAAGGAGAATCTTGAAGAACAGGAGGAGAATGATGTAATCAGTCCCTCAACCTTGAGTCGATGTGGACTGGCCACATCGACTCAAGGTTGAGGGACTGATTACCTCATTCTCCTCCTGTTCTTCAAGATTCTCCTTTGTATGGACTGATGAAGCCACTGTGTGGCGAAACATTTCCTTAATAAAGATACCCAAGAGTTGCACATGTGTCTAATTTATGAATGTGTCGGTTCTCTGAACCATTCGTCTACTAATTCTAAGGTGTTGGCGACGGTAGCTATCAACGCTACATTAGTGTTCCTCTAGATTCTAGATAGTCGCTACTGGTAACGCACTTAGGTACGTTGTTAGCTAGTACTCAGAGTAACAAATATGGACATATTGGTAGTTACTCCCAGTATTGCAAATGCAGACATGTTAGTTACTACCAGTAACGCAAATGAGCATATTGTTAGTTACTGCCGGTGTCGCATATAGGTATATTGGTAGTTACTGTGACCGTACAAGTGTATAGATAATTGCAATAACTTCCCCCACTCCCGTATAGCATCACTAATTCCTTGTAACCTCGTCTCTGTACTCCTTAACTTGTACCTACAGACGCTGCAACGAGGAGCGGAACAGCTTACTATACGGTTGAACTCTGTATCGAGCTTTACGTATCTCTGTATAGAGCTTACGTACGAATCTCTGTATAGGGCTTACGTATGAATCTCTGTATAGAGCTTACGTACGAATCTCAGTATAGGGCTTACGTATGAATCTCTATTTTTACTGTGGGACTGTGGGTGAACGATTTATTTACGTATAAATCCGTGTATTTTTACTCTGGGACTGTGGGGGAACAAATGAGTAAACACCAATGTTTATCTTATCAATGTTTATGTTATCAACACTACAAAGACCACAATGGAAATAAGTCTCTGACCATTTTTGTGTTACTGTTTAATTTACACATATGTTAAACTATGTATATAATTGTACATATGTGTACCTCTACATAATAAACTTAATAATTCACTATGTATGATTGCAGCTGAAAGTCGTATCAAAAATTGAATAAGTATTTTTTTTTACGTATTATTCAATCCCCGATAGACTACATTCAATTGCGTGTACCAAATAAGAGAACTTAGTGCATGCAGTATTGCCAAGTTGATGAGCGAGTCACATGTGCAATATTTAGATATGCCAGTGTTATATTCGCAAGTATTCGACTCAAGAAGTCTGCTTTGCGAGCGAAACGTTTCAACACCCAAGATATCCAAGTTTTACTCAGACACCTGCAGTTGTATAGGGCTGTATACTTGACTCTGCTGTGTGTATATTTGTGTATTGCAATCTACTGTATATTTCTACTAGTGTATATTTGTACTAGTGTATACTAGTGTATATTTATAAGTGTATACTAGTGTATATGTATACCAGTGTATACTAATACTAGTGTACATTTATACCAGTGTATACTAATGCTAGTGTATATTTATACTAGTGTATATTTACACTAGTGTATATCTATACTAATGTATACCAGTGTATATTTGTTGAGAAGTTTTGGTTGACAAAAATATCGTTTAGCGTCCGTAACAATGTTGTCATTCAAAGGGATTCTCAGATGGCTGGTCGATGGCTCTTGATCTAAGGAATCGGAGCAGCTTTCTCCCTTCTGATTACCCCCAGTTCCTCGGGTGCTTTATAAACCACCACAGGTTTATCACTTTGTAATGGGTTTATGTATTGTAAAACCTTATTTAAAACTTAGGTTTTAACTCCTCGGAACCTTTAAGTTTTTATAATCGTGATACAGCTCCTCTATATACAGTAATGCATTTTTTTTGTAAATTGAAAAATATAAGAAGGCCTGGTCGTGGACCGGGCCGCTGGGGAGTTGACCCCCGAAATACCCTCCAGGTATAATTAAATCCCCGTAACCGGGGGAATACAGGTATCCTTTTCATCGTGGCATTTCCCTAATATATAAAGTGCTCGTTAAGTGGAGGAACAGTGGCGAAAAGTGCCGAAAAGTGCCTTACTGAGATATTACAGGGGAGTTGGTGCCCCTTGCACCCCCACTCTATTGCTAGCGCACTCGGCTCACGCACTGAGGTCCGAGAGCCGATTCCCGATGCGTTTGGAAACATTAGGACGTGTTTACTTAAGACACCTGTCGTCCATCTTCACCCATCAGTAAAATGGGTTCATGGGTGTTAGTCGACTGGCGTGGGTCGCATCCTGGGACAAAACTGACCTAATTTGCCCGAAATGCTCTGCATAACAAGGAGCTTTCTATATAGTAGTATGTCACTGATGTCAGCTAGGTCTGTATACCTTGTACATGTACTTGTAGAAATAAAGATTGTTATTATTATTGTGAATGGTGACTCAACGTCAAGGGGTCGCAAATCTCTATTACAGTGAAAGTAACCCAGCGTCATGGGAGCCTCTGGCCAGTCAGAGCAGAGGTAAGGATGCTCTAGTTGTCAGACATACAGCTAGAGCTTCAAAAATCCAGAGCTTCTATCTGGAAATACTGAAAGATAAAAAGTTTTTAGCCTTGATATAAGCCAACAAAACTTTTACCAGAGTAGCCAAAGCTTAAAAATTAGGTCGTAAAATGCATCACATTGTGTGCGAGTGTGTATGCATTCTATAATATATATATTAAAGGAAAGTAAAAAGAAAGCGTGTGAAAACGAGAGTGAAAATTGAAGAGAGCGAATGAAAGAGCAACAGCGATTGAAACCCAGCTAGAACGCGGGAGAAAACGAGAGAGAGTGCGAGTGAGAGAACGAGAGAACACGGGTTGGAAAGAGCGAGAACCCGAACGGCAGAAAACGTGACAGAAAAGCACATCAGAATGCTCGCTAGTAGTAACAGTGCTCCAGGCAGGTCAAACAAGACAGCTCTGCTAGAAGCAGGTCGAGTAACAATCCGTGTTACATCAGAGGCACCATGCGTATACTGGCGTACAGAGCAAGTGCACTTGACTCGGCGAGCCAGGACGGACTGGAGCGTGCAGAAAAACACGTTGAAATATTCAGAACAACGGTAACCCAGAGAGAGGGTAAAAATTATACGCAAATGAAACGGTAGTGGAAAATACACTCAACTGTGTAAATCATCTACTTGCGTAAACACCGTTGTAAATAATGCACAGGGGTGAATAGCCCACTGTTGTAAATATTCTACCGGTGCATATCGCCTAGTGATGTAAATAATCTTCAGGAGTAAATAGCTCAATAGTGTTAAACATCTATAATTGTTAGAAATCGAGTGGTGAAAACGGCCCATGGGTGTAAATAGCCTATTGGGGCAAATAACTCAAAGATGTAAGTAGCCCAGGTTCTATACCATGCCACCTGTAGAACCACCTGTCAAAGTTACTTAAGGAACCATTTGTCAAAGTTACTTAACACACCACTTGTCAAAGTTACTTAGAGAACCAGTTAAAAAAGTTATATGGGGCCCCACCTGTCAAAGATAACTAAGGACCCACCTGTCAAAAGTACTGAAAGAATTACCTTCAACGATTCCTTAAGAAACCACCTGTCGAAGGCAGTTTGCTCTACATTGTTTTCTTTCTTACGTGTTTAAGGCAATTTCTTTGCCAATTATCACAGAGACCAACACTGTTAATGATGCTATGATATCCCTCAAGGGAGGTTCTTTGATACTAGTGGGGAAGGGTGCGCTCTAAATCCATGTTGAAAACGGTATAAAATACTGACAAGTTGATGATTAAGACACTTGTCCAACAGTTGAGACTCTTTATTGCCGAAACGTTTCGCCTGTACAGTAGGCTTCTTCAGTCAGAGTCAATAGGTGTAGTTGCGAAATGAAGATGGTGTAATCAGTCCCTCATCAAGGTTGATGGACTGATTACATCATTGTAATTTCACTATTACACCTGCTGCCTCTGTATTTAACTGAAGTCTACTGTGTAGGGGAAACATTTAAACAGTAAAGATCCCCAACTGTTGCACATCTGTCTTAATCATCTTAATCCAAGGAATTATATTTTTCCTACCCTTTCTTGCATCGAAAGCGATTGCCTCCGATTCCCCACGATCTTAAAACAGTGATTTTAGCCTATCAGGATGAATTAAGATTTATCATCAGGTATCCCTGCAGTGTCTCAATACTCTAAGAAATCAAACATAATTTTGATAGGGGGCAAAAACCGGGGGCTTTATCAAATATATTTTCGCTCACTGTGGAGCTTTATCACATGTCCTAATGTAGGTAAAACATCGCATAATAAAGCTAAGTATTATGGCATGTTTGATGCTTGTAAACATACGAAGAGACATGTTTTGAACACGTTATTTATATGCTGAGGTATGTTCATACCATGTACACATTGTAAGCATATTATGTTAAAGATATAGTATTGTACATTTGTCTAAGAATTTAAACTTATTTACGACATAGTTCTCGTAAATTGATAAAATATTATGTACAGCTCTACCCCACGAACATGTACACACAGATTATATATATATATATATATATATATATATATATATATAATATATATATATATATATATATAATAATATATCATAGCGTATTAACATCATACACCTTGGGGATTGCAATAATTATTGTCTCTCTGATGATCTGCGAACAATGGGTTAACTAGGGAAAAATTAAAAGCTTACTCCCAACTACGTAATGGCGAGCAATGTTCTAACCAATTGCTAAAATTATACTTTAATGACTCCAGTTATTAGGACGTAATTATCCCAATTATCTGCAGATGACTTGTTATATACAGACCTTAGTGCTCTGCATCGATGTGAAGATATCAGTGGTCTTCACTGATATTTAAACTTCAGTGGTCTGCAGTGATAGGAAGACTTCACTGCTCTGTGATGTTTCCCTTGCATGCTCTCCTAAGAGTCGAGATTATAATCACTTCAATTTAGGCTTTATTACCTATTGTAAACTCTACTTCTTGTCTTAGTTAAGCTTGGTATAATCTAACTGGGAATATATTATTCATCACACCTAATTTACCTTAGTTGAAATTATTTTAGACTGATAGTCAACATTAAACCGAAGGATGTGTGTAACAATCGCCTCATTAAGCCTCGCATTCAGACGTAATTCACATTGTTTCGCAATCTCTCACCATCTCTCTCTCTCTCTCAGCTTCACAAAGATTTTTTCATCTCCCAGTCTCGCAGTTTTTTCTCATCTCCCCCAGTCTCTCAAAATCGTTTTTTTTTTTTAATTTCTCATCTCGCAAAAATTTCTCATTTCCCAGTCTCGCAAAATCTTTTTTTTCATTTTACATCTCGCAAAGATTACTCATCTCCCAGCCTCTCAAAGTTTCTCTCATCTCCCAGCTTCGTTATAAACACTACTTACCTAGCATCTCTCATCTTCCAGCCTCGCTAAAAAAAAAAAATCCCATATCATAGCCTCGCTAATCATCTCATCTTTTAGTCTGGCTAATTATCTCATCTCCCGCTATCTCCCAGCATCATCGAGCATCAAGCGGCTATCACCATGTATCACCACTGCCTGACCTTCCACCCCGTCATGTCAGCCAGTGCGCCACTTCATCATCCTTCCCCTTTTAATATTTCATTATAAATCTGTGAATATGTGACGTGCTTGCGTATTTCAGCAGATTTTAATAACAGCTTTTCTAACTAAGCGTATTACAGCTGTTACTGTATCACAGCTGTTATTGTATAACGGTTGTCATTGTATAACGGTTGTCATTATATCACAGTTGTTATTGAATCACAGTTGTCATTGTATCACAGCTGTCACTGCATCAAAGTTGTCATTGCATCGCAGTTGTCATTGCATCACAGTTGTCATTGCATCACAGTTGTCATTGTATCACAGCTGTCATTGCATCACAGCTGTCATTGTACCACAACTGTCATTGTATCACAACTGTCATTGTAACAACTGTCATTGTATCACAACTGTCATTGTATCACATCTGTAACTGTCTCTCAGTTGTCCTTGTATCACAGTTGTCATTGTATCACAGCTGTCATTGTATCACAGTTGTCATTGTATCACAGCTGTCATTATACCACGGCAGTCATTGTATCACAGTTGTCATTGTAACACAGCTGTCATTGTATCACAGTTGTCATTGTATCACAGTTGGCATTGTATCACAGTTGTCATTGTATCACAGTTGTCATTGTATCACAGTTGTCATTATATCACTGTTGTCATTGTATCACAGCTGTCATTATACCACAGCTGTCATTGTATCACAGTTGTCATTGTAACACAGCTGTCATTGTACCACAGCTGTCATTGTATCACAATTGTCATTGTATCACAGTTGTCATTGTATCACAGTTGTCATTGTATCACAGTTGTCATTGTATCACAGTTGTCATTGTATCACAGTTGTCATTGCAACACAGCTGTCATTGCAACACAGCTGTCATTGTATCACAGCTGTCATTGTATCACAGCTGTCATTTTATCACAGCTGTCATTGTATCACAGTTGTCATTGTATCACAGCTATCGTTGTATCACAGTTGTCATTGTATCACAGCTGTCATTGTATCACAGTTGTCATTGTATCACAGTTGTCATTGTATCACAGTTGTCATTGTATCACAGCTGTCATTGTATCACAGCTGTCACTGAATCACAGTTGTCATTGTATCACAGCTGTCATTGTATCACAGCTGTCACTGCATAACAGCTGTCACTATCACAGCTGTCACTATCACAGTTGTCATTGTATCACAGTTGTCATTGTAACACAGCTGTCACTGCATCACAGTTGTCATTGTATCACAGTTGTCATTGTATCACAGCTGTCACTGCATAACAGCTGTCACTATCACAGCTGTCATTGTATCACAGCTGTCATTGTATCACAACTGTCATTGTATCGTGAGTCTGCTTTTAATTACTCGAACAATGTTTCAATAAATGGATATTTTTTTTTTTAAATTTTGTAGTAGTGATGTTCCAAAATTCTTTTAATAAAATATTTCCTCTGATATTATAAAAAAAAATTAATCTAAATGAAGAAATTGGTAACAGGAAGAAACCTGAATGAAATGAAAATAAACGAAATATAAAGAAAAATGTCCACAAAACAGAACAAAAAAATAAATCGTCTAGGAAATCCTCCCTCTGACAAAATTATTTCCGAGTGACCAGAAAAAAAAAATCACAAAAAGATTACCTCACGACAATTTTTTTTTTTCAGTGAACTGGCTCCCGCATGAGAGGGAAAAAAAAAGCCTCATGCACGAAAAAAAAACTGACACAAAAGACATCCTTATCGCCATGGACCACGAGAGTTACTATCCAACCTACCCTCCAACTTTTTTTTTTTTTTTTTTTTTTTTTTTTTTTTTTTGAGTTTGGTATTTTGTATATAAATCTGGGGAAAGCTCTAACTCCGCAAGGGTCATATAATGCCTGGGAAATACGAGGAAACCAGTTTCGAGCCAAGGAAGGACAAGTTTATTTCCTTGGATTAACAATACGCCGTCTTACAATACGCATGATTACAATACACCTTATTACAATACACCCCAATACAATACACCCCATTACAATACACCCCATTACAATACACCCCATTACAATATACCCCAATATAATACACCCCATTACAATACACCCCATTACAATACACCCCAATACAATACACCCCATTACAATACACCCCATTACAATACACCCCATTACAATATACCCCAATATAATACACCCCATTACAATACACCCCATTACAATACACCCCAATACAATACGCCCAATTGCAATTCACATTACAATACGCCGTACGCTTTCAGGCGTAAGACACCATCTTATTTCGTTATTGCGGGTTAAATGTGAGTGAACACAGGTTAATGTTCGTTAACTCAGCTAAACCCAACCAAATAGTTATAATCATAAACAGAATTTATAAAATGGTGGAGTGGTAAGCCAGCGGAAGGCCTCGGTCAGATGATCAAAAGCTCCAGCTGCGGGTTATCATATGATTAAGACCCGCATCCAGTTTTCCGACAAATCTTACCTAACCTAACCAACCAAACGTAACCTAACCTAACTTATCCTAGAATTTTCTGCAAAAGTTCAAGCGTTGTGAAATAAACCATACCATGGGCGGGGTTAGAAAACGCGTCGGTCTGAAGTTTTGAGATTCTCTGATCGCGGGTTCTAACCCCGCCCGTGGTATGGTTTGTTTGCAATCGTGTCATTACGATTTCGTGAGTTTTGAAATAAACGAAGAGAAAATCGGTAGAATTGGGGAGCAGGGTGTATAGCCATGAACTGGACAAAACAGGCTGCATAGCCATGAACTGGACACGACAGGTTGCATAGCCATGAACTGGACAAGACAGGTTGCATAGCCATGAACTGGACAAGCCAGGTTGCATAGCCATGAACTGGACAAGACAGGCTGCATAGCAATGAACTATACAAGCCAGGTTGCATAGCCATGAACTGGACAAGCCAGGTTGCATAGCAATGAACTGGACAAGCCAGGTTGCATAGCCATGAACTAGACAAGACAGGTTGCATAGCCATGAACTGGACAAACCAGGTTGCATAGCAATGAACTGGACAAGACAGGTTGCACAGCCATGAACTAGACAAGCCAGGTTGCATAGCCATGAACTGGACAAGCCAGGTTGCATAGCAATGAACTGGACAAGACAGGTTGCACAGCCATGAACTAGACAAGACAGGTTGCATAGCCATGAACTGGACAAGACAGGCTGCATAGCAATGAACTGGACAAGACAGGTTGCATAGCCATGAAATGGACAAGACAGGTTGCATAGCCATGAACTGGACAAGACAGGTTGCATAGCCATGAACTGGACAAGACAGGTTGCATAGCCATGAACTGGACAAGACAGGTTGCATAGCCATGAACTGGACAAGACAGGTTGCATAGCCATGAACTGGACAAGACAGGTTGCATAGCCATGAACTGGACAAGACAGGTTGCATAGCCATGAACTGGACAAGACAGGTTGCATAGCCATGAACTGGACAAGACAGGTTGTATAGCCATGAACTGGACAAGACAGGTTGCATAGCCATGAACTGGACAAGACAGGTTGCATAGCCATGAACTGGACAAGACAGGTTGCATAGCCATGAACTGGACAAGACAGGTTGCATGGCAATGCACTGGACAAGTCAGGTTGCATAGCCACGAACTGGGCAAGACAGACTGCATAGCCATGAACCGAGCGAGACAGGTTGCATAGCCATGAATTGGGCAGGGCACTAATTTCCAGTACCCACAATCGTACTTCAAATCCATAGGTGCAGGTTCCGGTCATGGATACCCACGCTCTTGAGAAATTACAGAACAAGGTTTTACTGTGGCGCTTTGTCGTAGCTTCAACTAGACTAAGCTCTACACAGGGCGGAGCGTTGTCACGATAAAAGAATCTAGAGCTTGTATCTCTCTAGAATGCGCTGTTTCATCCTGCGCACGTTTTTATCCACGTGGCTGATATCTGCGATGGTTGTAAGTGATGGTGGTGGTGGTGACTGATGATGGTGGTGGTGGTGGTGGTGGTGGTGGTGGTGGTGGTGATTGATGATGGTGGTGGTGGTGAGTGTTGGTGGTGGTGGTAGGTGATGCTGGTATACTGAGTGTCAGGAGAAATCTGCAAGTAGATTCGATACCAGTCTAGTCACGCGATGACCCGGCTTCCTTCAGATTCAGATCCTTCAGCTGAGGCCTCTCGTTGCCTTGCCTGCCCACTCCGTAAAGAAAAAAAATCAGTATCGCATCACAAACTGCAACATTTTAGTTTCTTCACGCCACCTAGAAAACAGATGGACACTTTGTAGTATTCTAACATATAACTGAGTGACACTCACAACCTAGACTGCAAATAGTGAGAAAATAACAGCAGAATAAGTTCTTTCTTTCTCTCTCTCTAAAAACACACACACACACAACACCACACACACACACACACACACACACACACACACACACACACACATCCCAAGGACTCACTAAGTTAATGTGTTTTGACAACAATAGCTATGTATCACACTACGACCACAAGTTCAAACTACGTGTCACACCACGACACCAGCAGACACGTGTCATGTTCACTGAGTCTAACAAGCCCAAGTGTCATGTCATGACCCCTTGTTCAACACCTCAACAACCATGTCAGGCTGCACTCTCGCAACAGGCACTAATGACCATGAGGCAAGTGACGCCCATATACAAAGCACCACACATAAAAACCCCACACGACAGCCCGCATCAACATCACGCCCATGCTTCAAGACCACGCCCAGGAAAACGAAAAAAAAAAACAGGTATGATGTGATAATTGCTACTCAGAAACCCACTTGTCAGCGTCGCTTTTTTGTTGCTATGTTGCTTGGATAACCACGACGTTCTGCCCACAACAACGAAGACTAGTTGCTTAATACGCTTTTATTGGGACAACGTTCCACTCTGCCTAGAGCTTTAAACGAGTGGAGTTCAAAGTCAAGGCAAGACACTCCTTAAACTAAGCAAAAAGACACAAGTTCAACTAAAGTGACATTTTATTGTGGCAAAACACCTGGAGAGCGAAACGTTGCCACAGTAAAATATCACATTAGTTGCACTTGTGTCCTTTTACTTAACATATTGTCGGTAATCCTACCAACGTTAATCCAGACCTTAACTAGCTGGCCAGTGTACTAGCCACTATACCATGTTGGCCTAATGAGACTCAGACCATCTAGTATTTCCAGACACATTAGGAGAGTTAGCTAGCATGGGCCACACTGTGTCCACAAATGCAGCTTGTTTACAGATGGATTTCACACTGCATCAAGTCATCTATATCAAGTCATAACATGATGAAGATCTACGTAGTGCGGAACGTCAACTTAATACAAGCTTGTGCTCCAATGTATCTACTTTGCTAGGTGCTTCTTGAGAGGTCTTTAACTATGCCGGTAGTTCATCTCTTAATCCATTCCGTATGTCTTTGTTAAGTGTTTTATGTGCGAAGTACCCATGGTTAGTTTGTTAGGTTTAAGACCTAATACTACACAAGGGTCATTAAAACTGCAGTTCAACTGTTCAGCAACATGATGGAAACTTTAATCTTTAAAACATGAATAGAGTAAACTGCCAGTGTAAATACACAGAGCTACACACACCTCTGTATACCCTGTGCCAATAGTGGTACTAAAGCACCCGATGAAAAGGTGACAAGTGGACACACTGTTTCTCTTATGTCTAACTACCGCCACTGTCTCTGTTTCTCTGCTAATCATCACATATGTGACTTCCACTTTAGAGTTCACGGGTAATGTAGGTGTGTGGAGCCAAGGAGTGGATATAAGACTCCGTCAGCCACACCCAGCCTACAGGCTGCAAGATTGACAGCCTCCTCAATCACCGCCACTTTTGTAAGGAATGACAACACACCCAGCCTGCCCGGATTCCTTCATGATACAGGACTCCCTCTCTTTCCCTCCCATTTTCCCCTTCGCCTCTTTCCTCCCCGCTACCTCTCCATCTCCCATCTCCTGCTCTCCCTCCCCTCTCCCTAATCCACTCATCTTTCCCATTTTTATAATAGTCCTGCCAGTATGCACCCTCGCCTCTCTTGCAAATTGCCGCCCCTTCTCATGCTGCATCTCTCACTCCTCTTCCCCACAATCCCCTCTCTCACCTGCTGCCTCCTCGTCCCTTCCCTAGCCCCTTTCCTTCTCTCGCCCCTTTCCTTCCCTCGCACCACCCTCAGTTGTCTATTGAGCTCTTCTAACCCTCCCTCGAGTTCTCCATTCCTGGGCTCTCCCTTTCTTCCTGCATCCCTCTCCTCCACTCTCCCAACCACTTACCTTCTGTTCACCTCGCTAGCTGGCAAGAAGTCCCTAGCAATGTTATTCACTACAGAAAACAACCCAGCTCAACGCTGACTAAGCTAAAATTATTCTAACTTGGAACCCACTATGAATATAATCCTTGTGTTGGACTTTGGGTATAAACAAAATAGGAATAACGGGAATACCAAAGTAGAAAAAAAATACCGTTCAGGACAGACCAAAATGTCGTTTAGAACTCCTTAGTAGAGTATGGTCTGTGAAAGGAGTAACTAATGGCTATGTTTCACTGTAAATTCACATCTCGTAACATTGGAATAATTTCTGTGATATATCAAGGTACCTTGTAAGTGAAAATAAGATCCCAAGATATTTTTTTAAAACACTGGCCTTCTCCCACCAAGGTAGGGCAACTCGAAAAGAAAAAACACTTTCACCATCACTCATTCAATTACTGTCATGACAGAGGCGTGCTGATATAACAGTTCGATACCCCTCCAAACTGCAATATCCCCACTCCTTCAAAGTGAGGAATATTACAGACATTAAGCAAATGTCCTAAATTTGCTTGCAACAAGCAAGACATAATCTATAGATATAATAGAGCATATCCACATATACTGTTGCTAAACCTTTTGAGGCCTAGTTCCTAGGCCTTTTATGTATACATAAGCTCTTGCCCTGCCACCCACAGGATGTATGATTTGGATGCAAGCTGGCAGCAAAATCTTATGAGGAGAGTGGTGAGAATGTGAGAGGAAAGAATGTGTGAGACTGGAGGTGGAAATGTGAGGCTAGTGGTGAGAATGTGAGGTGAGCTGTTGGAATGTAAGGGGAGGAAGAATAAACATGATAAACAGCTGAAGCTCAGAAGATGAGAGATGGAGGTATGAGAGACAGATGCTGTAGGAGGTGGGACGCGCGTGGGAAAGGAGTTGAAATATAAAGCTGTGAGGGGAAGGGTTGCAAAGTGGGTGGGTGGCCGGACCAGAGGTCAAGCAGGATGAGGAGGAAGGGGACACTGGGTTACTAGGGGGGGGGGAAGGGGTAACCAGAGTGAAAGCAAGGGTTAGGTAGGTCGGGTCAGGGGTTATTGGTGCCGAGATCAAGTGGGGAGGGGGCGAGGAGTAAGCAGAAGAGGTGAAAGGTGGCTGACAGGGAGAGGGGAGCATTGGACAGCAGAGAGAGGGAAAGGGGGGACAGGTGAGGGGTAGGTATGGGTACAAGTCATGTGCCTGGGCGGTGTTGTGAGATGGGTCAGCTCGGTTCATGATGTTTTATAAGGCGTTGCGAGATGGTTTATACCAGGTTGGCTGCGTTTTTCCCAGTTTGGTAAACAGTGCGAGGCTTTTTCACTCTTTATTGAATGTTAATACGTCATGAAAACTTGTTTTTACGAACGCCACAAATTAGATTGGCTGTTTTTTCCCTCTCCTTTTTCTTTTTTTTTCCTCCCCCACTCCGTCATAACAGGAGCTGGATCCGAGGAGTCTTGTTGAATTTAATTGTGTTGTGTCGCTTGGTTACGCTGCCATCTCGCAGGCCCAATCACAAGTGAGAGAAAAATAAATTCACTTTAATTTTTTTTAACCACTGCTACCCCGACTTTCTCGATAAAAATGGTTTCCTCTTTCGCTATGCCAAGAGTTTATCTATGATGCCAAGCATAGTCCAGTGGCACGCCTTGCAACTTGACGTTTATAGAGAATAAGTGTAGTAAGGGAGGGCTGACGGGCGGGGAACAGGGCGGATTCTACATACGAAGTAGTTCCCACACACTCAGTATTCTTTAAGTGACGACCTAGAATTTATTAGCATCGGATTCGCATCCTTCAAACTTAGTCTGCTCCTCCTAGCTTGTCTAGGAAGCGGTGATGGAAGGTACTGAGCACTGGAACACCATGGGAGAGTGAGAAAAGTTGTCAGCCAAGTTAGTGTAACCCAAAGAAGGAAACACATTTACTGTCACTCATTCCCAAATTGTATTGTTAGAAGTGTATAGAAATCACAGTTCATAGGATCCAATGAAACATTCTCGGTCATCCTCAAAAAAAAAAAGTATATTCTGTACTTTCCAACATAAAATACATTCATATAAGTTACCTTGATTGCACTCTGACAGCACCTCAACCCTCTTTAAGCTAATTGTCTCTACTCACTATACTCAGCTTAAAAATTTCCTTCTTTATATCCTTAGTAACTGCTAACAAAAAAAAACCGGGATGACCATTCTCTTGCTATAGGCATCTTTTGTCACCTCTTACGATACGCATAACTTACGATACGCATGACTTTACGGGTAAAGGATTCCAATCCACCCCCCGTGGGGTTGGATAGGAAACCCCACTCTAAGAACTTCTAAGAAATACAGTACAAGCTTTTTTCATAAAAACAATCATGGCACTGTCTATGGGGAGTTAAATCGCCAGCTATTCTTCTCTTTTTTGTTCCTCCCTCCTTCCCTTTGCCTACTTGACTGACTGCGTGCCTACCTATCTGCCTGCCTGTTTCCTTTCTTTCCTCCCTCCCTCCCTCCCATACAGTTATTCCCTTTTTTTCCGGGTGACCCCTCACTCCCTCCCTCCGTCTCTCTTGCTTAACTGTATGCCTGTCTTCCAAACCCACCCTTCCCTGCCTCTCACCAACACAACACACCTGAGAACCACAAAGTAATACCAGCGAGCACACCTGTACGTCACACACCTGCACCAACCACGACACCCGAACACCATAAACGAACACCAGCGTTCATATCCATACACCACCATCTCTCAGTTTAAGCTATGGACCAAACTCCCATTTTTCCCAAACTAGCTGATATTTTCACCTTTTTATTTGAGTTACTCCTATGCAACACATTTTTTTTCTATTCGCGTTATTAAGTAGCCATCAACGGGCGACGAGTTTTTTTCCCCTGGTGCCTGGATGGGCAGTCTTTAGAAAACGACAAAGCGTTCCCCGTCACGCCAGAAGAGTGGCTGTGCCTTTTCCGTACCTATCATACACAAAAATCGAGCATTTTGCAGCGGGATATATATTGTATTTGTTTCAGCTCCCTTTTTTGTATTTGTCAGGTGAAAAGTTATGCGACACGGAATTGTTTATTTCCCCCACAAAACCAGCTTTCAATAATTCGGAAAGATGGGTATTTTTTCCAAGTTTATGTATTTTACATGGGATCCATTGTGGGTTTTTTGGTTTTTAATTGACATCTGAGTTGTGGTGTTGTCAGCCGGGGCTGGTGGAGAGAATTTATGACGTATATTTATTTATCTACCCTCGCATATATTTTTTTTTTTTTTAGATAAATATTTTTTGATGTTTTTAAGCTTATTATTTTCCAACAAGATACTACTAGCGTCATAATGACAGCAACTTCGCGAAACAGAGGCAAAAATAAAAAGTGCTTCAGTCAGTTCTGTAGTACTGTCAAGTCGTGAGTCTTAGATGGACTGAAGTATCTAGATATTGGAGCTGGAGCAGCATCACAGTCCATGTATTTTTTTTTTCCTTCCGTATCCCCCGAGAAAAGTAACTGAGAATTGTGAGAATTTACGATTTTTCTGTTACTTTTCTCGGGGGTTGGGGGTATGTGATGCTACTCCACCCTGTCATCCAAATGAGATGGAATTTGAGGGGGGCAAGATTTTTTTGATACCGGGCGCACTCACTGCACAGGCCCAGTATCTCATATCTAGGCCATAATGTACTGCTCACAGTTTATCTGAGTGAAGTAAGCTTATGATGTAGAGCTAGAGCCAGCACCCTGGCCTCAATGATGTAGTTCCACGTGATGGAGAACGTCGGAGTTAATCCTCATAATTTGTATAGTAACTTAATGTGCGTATATCTCCTTTTCTCCTGGGATAATGAATGAGTTTAAAGTATATTAGACTATGGTAGGTCAGATTGGGCTAGGCTGGATTAGATTAAGTCATGGTAAGATAGGTTAGATTTCAAAACTTGTATTTTGAATATTCAGCTACTTAAACTGCTTTTTTTTTTAAACCGGGAGTCAAAATACCATGAGAGAAATTGGCAGTGAGCCATATTACCGGATTTCCAATTACCGATATATCTGATTACTTACTTTGAGCTGGGGGCAGAGCAACAGTTTTCAAGAAAGCCAGGAATGGCAAGAGACAGAGACTGGTCTATGAACCACAGGGAACCAGGGAGGGTTTTCTCGTAACCTTCTCGTTAAATGCATCTCTGGCAAGCGGCTGGGAGAGAATATGCCAGGTACCCAAACAAAGTCGAAGCATTTTCCTCTTTGAACTTCTTTGCTCTCAGTAATACACACACACACACACACACACACACACAATACAGGATCCATACATAGCTTTAAGAAGAGGTAGGATAAAGCTCACGGAGCG
>NC_069439.1:19599380-19601880 GCF_026875155.1 Cherax quadricarinatus | reverse complement strand
ATGCTTTTCAACTTCTTCAAGTATCAGGACAACTGTTACCAACAGTACTTTGGGATGGCAATGGGCAGCCCTCTCAGTGCTGTGCTTGCCAACCTCATGGAAAACCTGGAGACAGAGAAATTCAGCAGCCTCATTCCCAACACCGTTACCTGGCTATGATACGTTGATGATATATTGGTTTTCTATCCGAGACGTCTCAATATCCAGGCCCTTCTCAACAAGATCAGTGCAGCCGAACCATCAATAAAGTTTACACTTGAACTCGAAAAGGATAGCAAACTTCCTTTTCTCGACGTCCTCCTGTGCGGATCTCACGACAGTGACAAACTTCTCTTCAAAGCGTATAGAAGACCTACCAACAAGGACGATCTTATACACTTTTACTCACACCAAGACACCCGCACTAAAAGAGGAGTCCTCATTGGCTTCTTCTTGAGAGCTCTTCGCATCTCCAGCCCTTGTTTTCTTGAAGAAGAAAGTATTTACATACCACAAGCCTTTACACGTCTTCAGTTTCCATCTTTCTTCATCCGAGATTGCAGGCTCAAGGCACAAGCTATCCTCAACAAACTGCCCATGGAACAGCCCTCTAAGCAGTTCATAGTGCCCCCATGTGGTGATGTTGCCAAGAATACTCGCCGGGGACTTGCTAAGAGTAACGTCAACGTTTCCACCATAAACACAGCATCTATCAAAGACCTCACTACGAAACGCCGCCCTACACCTCTAACTTCCACAGCAGGCGTCTACACCATCCCCTGTGGAGTCTGTCCTAAGAATTATGTAGGCTAGACAGGCAGAGATTTTGCGGTCCGCCTGAACGAGCATCGAAGTGCCTGTAACAGAGACGATTTAAGTTACGCCTGTGTCCTCCACAGAGACTCTACGAGGCATTTGATGAACTGGAATGAGGCACAACTCGTTCTCACCGAACCAGACCTCAGACGCCGACGGTGCCTAGAAGCCTCGCTAATCGACGTCACCGACACAATAGAACGTAACACCGGAAACCACAAAATTTCTAAAACATTAGCATACATGATACTCAACCAGACTAAGCACCACCAACCCAACAACACAGGAGTTACATGATCTCATCGTCTACCCGTCCTCATCCCAACATGCCATTCTTCAGGTCACCATGCGTCACTCACGCCTCACTCTCCACCTATATATAATGTCTTTCCACCTCTGTATAAGTGATCAAGGTCCCAGGACCGAAACGTTTTCTAATAAATATGTCATAGTGTTTGCTTACGTGTCTTTCTAAACCAACTTGTCGGTATTTATTACCAAAGGTTTTATACAATATATATACATTATATATATATATATATATATATATATATATATATATATATATATATATATATTATATATATATATATTATATATATATGTCGTGCCGAATATGTAAAACTGGTCAATTAGCAAGAACTCATTTAAAATTAAGTCCTTTTTTAAATTTTCTTTTATACGTTTAAAGATGTATTTTTTTCATTAATGTTAATGTAAAAAAATTTAATTTTGCACCAAAAGAATCTTAGAAAACTTACCTAACCTTATTATAAGAAGAACAATTTATTTTAGCTTAACCCAACTAAATATATTTTAGATTTGTTTACAGTAATTTAATACTAAACAAACACAATGAAATATATTTTTTAAGTTAGGTTCAGAATGATTTTGGCGAAATTATTGCATACACAAATTTTCACTTGTCCTATATGGCAAGATGAGCGTTGCTATTTAAGCCAAGATCGCAAGTTCTGCCTATTCGGCACGACATATATATATATATGCAAAACAACCACTCTGAAAGAATAGAGAAATTCCAAGCGCTTTCGTAGCCACGAAAGCACTTGGAATTTCTCTATCTTTTCAGAGTGGTTGTTTTTCATATTTTGAAATCACCTGTTTACTGTGATCTTATTGCATAATATATATATATATATTATATATAATATATATATATATATATATATATATATATATATATATATATATACATATATATATATATATATATATATATATATATATATTATTAATATATATATATATATATATTATGACACCAGTTTTGAAGGCTAAGAGGTATTATCTTGCCTCACCTCACTTCAAAGCCCAGCCCTATCTAAGGTATGATACTACCCACAACAGTTTACTAATACTCAGGTACTTATTACCAAGTGAACAAGGGAGGTAGTTGTAAGAAAACATGCCCAAAATATGCACCTATGCCGGGTATTGAACCACGAACTTCCTGTACACGAGCTGAGTGCGCTGCCAACTAGTTAAAGGCAGCAACTGGATCAATTGACCCAGTACAGTATACTACATTTAACTCTTGATTTGTTATCCCTATATATGTTGTCTTCCTTCCCCTGCAGCACATTCTGCTGATGAGGACTCATCTCAGGAGTCGAAATATATAGTGCTATTTCCATTGCTCTTTTTCCTTCTACATGTGGCATAACCTTGAGAAAATATTTTACAT
>NC_069439.1:19521880-19591880 GCF_026875155.1 Cherax quadricarinatus | reverse complement strand
AGATGCCCTTTCCTAGCTTTGAACTGGGTCCATCTCTTTGAAACACCGTGTACTTTTCCATAGTCACCATTATTCTAACCAACCATTACTCTAACCAACCATTACCATTCGTGTCAGTCACCTCAACCAGTTCCACCAACAACCGCCTCTCTCAGCAATTACATATAAAAAACTTCCACCAATCTTCCCCATTAATTTTAACCAGTTTATAAATTTTAGATAAAAATAATTTTTTTTTATTTTATAACATATATTAACGTCTGAATTCACTGATGTATACAATATATAGTATATTTGCATTTTAGTAAAAAACTACCCAAGCATGAAATAGTAGAGATTGTTTAACTATTTTAAATCACCTATCAAATCTGTTTAAATAATTTAATCTCTTATACCATTTATCTTTTTGGTAAATAAATTGGTTTATTTTTCAATTGTCTTGGAATTACCTAAGCTGCGGATCTCAAATTGAGATCGAAATAAACTGGTGCTCATTTTGAGTGTTGTTGTGGGTTTATTAAAACACTAACACATAATCAATACTCTACAGTTTTTTTTTTTTTTTCATAAAAGAACGAATAGGAGAAAAGATTATGTGAATCAGAGGTAAAATGTCAGGGTTTTTTTTATATTAGGTTGAAGATAGCGATTACATATTTTTTATTTTTACTTATAGATGGAAAAATTAAGTAATTGTATATATATTTCCAGTGTATGTGAGTGGTTGGTTAATTTCAATGGTACAATAATTTTCAAAAAATTATATTACCTGGTAAATGCATAGAGCATTTCGATGATTATTTTTGTAAACGAGACCATGTCTGCCTGTATCAATATCTGTGAAGTTGTTCTTTTGAACGAGGGGGATATTTGTCGACCGGTGGTGGTAAATTCTCTGATCGAACAAATCAACGAGATCTAAATAACGCACCGAAGACAAAAAGTGAAGAAAAGACGTGGCTTTGACTCAAGAAATCGTAATGACACGATTGTAATCAAACCACGTACCAGTAGTTATGGATTTACATAGAAATCTTTAACGGGGAAAATATGGCATTTACGGCGTGATCAGCCACACAGATGATACAAAATACATGCATCCATATGCACTCCTGGGAGTACATGTACATATGCGTGCATTTCGTAACCCTGTACAGTTTGATGAAGTTTTTGAGAGAGAAAAACGTTTTCTTAATTAATGCTTCGTCAGTGACCCATGTCTTCAAAAATAACAGGATTTTGTGTAACCACAGCTAGAATGGATCTCGCGCACAACACCAAGACGCACGGGTGTTAGTTCTCGTAATGCGGGAGTAAATAGTAAACTTTATTCATCATTGTAAGTTGGATGTAAATGGTGGGTTGTGTAGGTTCATGCCTTTTAATGTTTACATTGACGGTGATGAGCTAGAGCCCTCAGGGTTATGTAGGGGAATGGGAGGCGATCGGATGCGATTCGAGGAAGGGAAGGGTAGCTCCAATTCCTTGAATCGAGACTTTGGACACGTCCCTTGAAGGGAAGCTAGAAGCCTGGAGGCGAACACGCTTCACTGAATCGACAGATAGCGGTAGTTTGGCGAGCTACAAATTTTTTGCTAACTGATGATCCACGGGCGTTCACTAACATTTGATATACACAAACGAAGCGTGAATACTTTAGAAACACGAGGAACCCTGAGGCAAAACAAGTATTAGATGTAGCACTAAGGTGTGTGAGTGTATGGTGTGCAAGAGTCGCTAGCGCCTGTGTTGACGGTGGTAGGAGCTGAGTCAGGCCAGGCAAGGCAAGACCAATACCCTCCACCACCGTAGCAACAGCCACACCGATGGCTGGGCTCCAAGTGAAGCCTGCAGCCTCCCTGAACCCCCGCAGCCTCCTCGCTCCTCCCATCTCCTCCCTGAGCCCCCACACCCTCCCGACTCCGCCTACCTCCGCCGACTCCTCCCATCTCCTTGCTCCGCCCCTTTACCCCCGCCTCCCGCCTCCCTCGCTCGCCCCCGCCTCCCGACCCCAACACCCCACCATACGCACACACTCGACTCCACGCATGTGTGAAAGGAAGTCATTTTGCGCACATGCCCTGTAAGATTGCGAGTTTTAACAAGGGGCAGGGCCCCCTAGCAGAGTCCCCCGCCCCTCCGTTCTCTGTTGGTCGGCCGTCTTGGGCCCCCCGCGCCCCCACTCTCCACCGATTTTGAGAAAACGGGAAACCAGGGGAGGCTTTGATGTCGGCTATCAGAGATAACAAGCAAATCGCCACACTTGTCATCTTATTTACTGTACGGTCTTGAAGGGATAGCTATTACATTTCTCTCCTGCAGGCGATAAGGAGAGTAGAGATTGTTTCATGCGCCATTATTCGTGAAGGCTATTGTTACCACCGAAGAAACTACGGCCGCTCAGGCTGGCCTGCCTGCTATTTCCTCCTCGCTGACTTTGTCCAGACTTAACTTTTATTGCGCTCATATATCACTGGGAAAAGGATTCTTGTTGGCT
Organism: Cherax quadricarinatus; assembly: GCF_026875155.1. Lineage (NCBI taxonomy): Eukaryota > Metazoa > Arthropoda > Malacostraca > Decapoda > Parastacidae > Cherax > Cherax quadricarinatus. The sequence continues at coordinate 19,589,383 of NC_069439.1, read as the reverse complement.
AACTCTTGCTCATCAACAAATACACTGTTTATTTTTTTCCCCTCCTCCCTCGGTGGTTTTAAAACTGCATCGCTGAAGAGTGGAAGTCATCTTGAAGAGGAGGGTAAGACGCCTAGATGGAAAGGACACCTCGAAGGAAAGACGCTTAGAAGGGAAGACGCCTTGAAGACGCCTTGAAGGAAAGACACCTTGAAGGAAAGACGCCTTGAAGGAAAGACGCCTTTAAAGAAAGACGCCTTGAAAGAAAGACGCCTTGAAAGAAAGACGCCTTGAAAGAAAGACGCCTTGAAAGAAAGACGCCTTGAAAGAAAGACGCCTTGAAAGAAAGACGTCTTGAAAGTAAGACGCCTGGAATTATAGACACCTTGAAGGAAAGACGCCTCGAAAGTAAGACGCCTTAAAGGAAAGACGCCTTAAAGAAGGAGAGACGCCTAGAAGGAAAGATGCCTCGAAGGAAAGACGCCTAGAAGGAAAGACGCCTCGACGGTAAGACGCTTTAAAGGAAAGACGCTTTAAAGGAAAGATGCTTTAAAGGAAAGACGCCTTAAAGAAGGAAAGGCGCCTAGATGGAAAGACGCCTTGAAGAGAAGATGCTCTGAAGAGAGTGGAAAGATGTACTCAAGAAGCGGGAAAGCTCCATTGAAGAAAAAGAAAAAAGGATACTTTAAAGAAGGGAAATCTTTTTGAAGAGGAAACCAAAGCGTAGAAGTCGGAAAAAAGTCTCTTAAAAGAAAGAAAAAAAAACTTGAAGCCTTAAAGGAAAAAGTTTTGAAGGGAAAAAATGTAGATGAAGGTGAAAAAAAATTGAAGAAAAGAAATAAACTTTGGAGAAGAAGCCTTGAAGAGGAAAAGAAGCCGGAAAAAGAGGGAAAGAAGCCTTGAAAAGGAAGGAAAGAAGCCTTGAAAAGGAAGGAAAGAAGCATTGAAAAAGAAGGAAAGAAGCATTGAAAAGGAAGGAAAGAAGCATTGAAAAGGAAGGAAAGAAGCATTGAAAAGGAAGGAAAGAAAGCCTTGAAAAGGAAGGAAAGAAGCATTGAAAAGGAAGGAAAGAATCCTTGAAAAGGAAGGAAAGAATCCTTGAAAAGGAAGGAAAGAATCCTTGAAAAGGAAGGAAAGAAGCCTTGAAAAGGAAGGAAAGAAGCATTGAAAAGGAAGGAAAGAAGCATTGAAAAAGAAGGAAAGAAGCCTTGAAAAGGATGGAAAGAATCCTTGAAAAGGAAGGAAAGAATCCTTGAAAAGGAAGGAAAGAAGCCTTGAAAAGGAAGGAAAGAAGCATTGAAAAGGAAGGAAAGAAGCCTTGAAAAGGAAGGAAAGAAGCCTTGAAAAGGAAGGAAAGAAGCTTGAAAAGGAAGGAAAGAACTTGAAAAGGAAGGAAAGAAGCCTTGAAAAGGAAGGAAAGAAGCCTTGAAAAGGAAGGAAAGAAGCCTTGAAAAAAAAGAAAGAAATCCTTGAAAAGGAAGGAAAGAATCCTTGAAGAAAAAAAAAGAATCCTTGAAGAGGTGAAACATGCCTTAAAGAACTGAAGCTTATTAGAATGAATACCCTTTCAAAAGACTGGATTTTAATAACCTCAAATTTAATGTATTATCCCTACAATTAACTCAATAAACCTATGTACAAAAAGATCCCTTATTACATATTATATGCTATATTTGAAATGTTAAACCTTTATTTACATGTTTCAATACACATCTCTATTTACGTTATTTTTATTTCCCTTTTTTTTAAGATTCTGCTATTACATTTATACCGGTCTGTGGCCTTTTCCAAGTGTGCCCGCGCTTCTGGCCCCTTTTAAGTGTGGCCCGAGCCTTCTCCCATGGAGGAGGCACAAGTACCCTCTCATCTTTGGGACCAACTGTCCCCAGGCCTAGCTACATTCCCCGCCCTCACGGGGGTCGTAGGGAGAAGCTAGGCCTCTCTGGTCAGCCATCCTAGCCCCAAGGGGGTAATGGGAATGACAGTCTTGTGAGCTACAAGCTCTGGCTCAGGCACTTACCCTGCCCTAGAAGGGCTGGGCATGGTGTCGATACGTGCATTAGTTTACATGGGATGGCAGGTATTATTGACAGGTGTTGTTGACAGGTGTTGTTGACAGGTATTGTTGACAGGTATTGTTGACAGGTATTGTTGACAGGTATTGTTGACAGGTATTGTTGACAGGTATTGTTGACAGGTATTGTTGACAGGTATTGTTGACAGGTATTGTTGACAGGTATTGTTGACAGGTATTGTTGACAGGTATTGTTGACAGGTGTTGTTGACAGGTATTTGATGCCAAACTTTTATTATAAATGACTTTTCGCTCCGTAATAACTTGCTAAGGTTCTTAGTAGAGCGAAATGTCGTCTATAATGTTTCTTCCACCCCAAGAGTTTTTCTGCTATAGTACTTCTATAATTCTATGTAAATTAATACTACTACTACTACTACTAACTAATAATAATAATAATAATAATAATAATAATAATAAATTCTCAGTCACCTTTCTGGATACTTGCAGTACATCGAGGTGTATTTTTTCACTGTATATTTGCTTCGAGTTTACTTTAATTCCAATTTTAAGGATTAAAGTCTTCTTGTCTGGTGGTGAAAAGGTTACGTGTAGTCTTAATAACTCTTAGTGTAGTTGATAAGTTTTGTCTGATTTATTTTTGGGTTTTCCCAGGTAATTTACACAGTGATAAATGTAGTTGTGTACCTGTGTAATAAACTTGCTAACCTCCATCAACCAACAGTTTACTTAATCAGAGACACTGACTCTCCTTTTATGTAATTCAACAATAACACAGTGTTAGGAAAATAATTTTCTCCCTATTCTTCTGCAGTTGCAGACAAGATAATTCATTATGAAAAAAAAAAAAAAGCTGACAATGGTGCTGTGCAAGTCTCTCTCAGCAAAACTTTGGAATCATTACTTAAAAAAGGGCAATGAAAAAAACCGTGTTAATAAACCTCCCCCTCCTTCAGAGCTCTAAAAGAACTCCCCGGGACGACAGATTAATTCTCGGATATGTTAAAACTCGATATTTCTTCAGACGTCAGACTCTTGAGTCTCAGGTTTCGTAAGAGAACGTCAAGTCGAATGACAGTTTTTCAACGGAAAGCAACTAGTCGCTAGCAAGTTTAACCCTATTTACACTAGTGATGCTCAGTGTCCGTCTTTTGTTAGGTATTTTATTAGGACACGCAACCTAACACACACACACATACACATATACACATACACACATACACACACACACACACAAACACACACACACACACAAACCTCATGTATATAAATTCCTATGGGGGGGAGCAATGTATGAAGGACGTTAAAAAAATAGGGTCTCCCTTCAGGGGGAAATGGATGTGTTGATGGTGAGATCTTAATTCAAGGGAATTGAACCACGATCTCTTTCCCTCGGATTAAATTTGATATCCTCCCATTCTCCAAGCTCTACATGACTCTTCCAAGTTTTTCACTCTTCTGCGACTATGATAATAATTTGTAGGAAATAACTGATAAATGTTCGGAAATAATTAGTAAATCTTTGGAAATAACTGGTAAATCTTTGGAAATATCTGGTAAATCTTGAGAGTAAAATTCTTGGACTATGGTTGAAAATTCGGATCTTCCACAGAGCGCGAGTGTGTAAAAGGCTTCCATAGAGAGTATAAAAGGCTTCCACGGAGCGTTAAAGTGTAAAAGGCTTCCACAGAGCGCGCGAGCGTAAAAGGCTTCCATAGAGCGCGAGAACACAGCATTCACAAGCTAGCCATTTCCTTCACATTCCTTGCGTTCTTCACTGCATCTCCGTCCTTGAAATACAATGTAAGGAATACTTCAATGGATACCTCCCTGTGAGGGATACCTCCCAAGGAGGTATACCTGTGATAGATATGTCACAGGTATCTCTCACAGGGAGGCATCCCTTTAAATATTCCTCACAGGGAGGTCCCCCTCTAGATATTCCTAACAACAGTGATGAAATCAACCCTTGGAACAGCAGCCACTACGGGTCTAAGCATCCTTATCCTTGATGCCGATGAAGGGATCTTGATACCAAGGAACTGAACCTACCCTAACTCTGGTCAAACCTGCTTACCTCGACTTCCCTAGGCGCTCAATGTGACTAACCCCTACGAAGTCAGGGCTTCGTCAGTCGAAGTAACGAGCACGAATCAGGCAATCACCTTACCACAACGTCCGCCATGATGTTACTAAAACTGGTAACTGGCATTAGGTACCTCAGTCAGTAGTAATCTGGTATGTTTACCATAGAAGATAATTGATTATAACAGATATCATTGTCCTTTGCGATTCTCGTTTAAGTGGAGGAACAAGGGGTTGGAGGAAAAAGAATTTAGAAAGAAAAAGGGGACGGAGGGACAAGGGTTGGAAGGACAAGGGAATCGAGGGCAACCAAGGGACAGTTTGGGTGAAACGAATAGGAGTGAGAGTGAGTATTAAAGTCGAAGATGAAGTGCTGAAGTCGATCGAGATCACACACAATGGAAACCGTGAGTTATCTTTTTAGATCTGAAGGAAGGTAATTCCATTCCCTTGAATGTCAATCACTAGCGTCAAGGTAACTCCCTCCTCTTCTCACCTCTTTCAAGGGTAGTTTTTGTCACTATCAAAAATACGAGTGAGATATGATGGGCAGAAGAATGGGGGGAAAGTAGTCTAGCTTACTATGCCCCCATGTCCTAAGGGAGGGACACAGTGGAGCCTCCTGCATGTTGCTTGGGACATAGTGAAATGTGTGACATGTTGTCTGGGACTATTTGTGTGAACATTTTGCATGGTAAACCCAGTGTGTTGTGCCTCACAGACACTGTGGGAGTGAGACACAGCTCATGGGGCGTGTTGTGTAGCACTGGGAGGGTTAAAATGACCGGGATGTGTTGCCTACTTCATGTTGCTGAGCCTCACACACCATGTTTACCTGGCCAAGAGCTCCCACACTCGCCTGAGGACAAGTATGCAGCGTGTCTGGCTCGCGCTGTGCGGACGGAGTATCGAGCCTCCCCATGTCAATCACTTTCATGTGTTTTAATGTCAAACATGCGGATTTTCTCTCATCATTGACAATTGTTCATTATACTCCAACCACCACCATAAATATAATATATATTACTGTTGGTCACTGAAACAAAAGGGAAAATTTATTTTTTTTTTTTTTTCCTCGCCTCCCCTGTTTTCTGTGTTCATTTTTTGGCTAAAAAAAATTATTCGTGTTTTGTGTCGATTGGACTTCATTTAGTGGTGTCCCAGCGACACTAAATTTTCTCCCCTACAGTACGGGAATTCCCGATTATATTAATTAACATTTACTTTATTGTACACTGCTACTGCCCTAAAAGAGCCAGTTTGTGAAAGTGCATAGGTGCGTGTCTGTGTGACCACCACTCGTGTGTGTGTGTGTGTGTGTGTGTGTGTGTGTGGTGTGTGTGTGTGTGTGTGTGTGTGTGTGTGTGTGTGTGTGTGTGTGTGTGTGTGTGTACTCACCTAGTTGAGGTTGCGGGGGTCGAGTCCGAGCTCCTGGCCCCGCCTCTTCACTGATCGCTACTAGGTCACTCTCCCTGAGCCGTGAGCTTTATCATACCTCTGCTTTAAAGCTATGTATGGATCCTGCCTCCACTACATCGCTTCCCAAACTATTCCACTTACTGACTACTCTGTGGTTGAAGAATTACTTCCTAACATCCTGTGATTCATCTGTGTCTTTAGCTTCCAACTGTGTCCCCTTGTTACTGTGTCCAATCTCTGGAAAAATCCTGTCTTTGTCCCCCTTGTCAATTCCTCTCAGTATTTTGTTTTGTCATTTCATGTCCCCCCTATCTCTCCTGTCCTCCAGTGTCGTCAGGTTGTTTTTCCCTTAACCTCTCCTCGTAGGACATACCTCTTAGCTCTGGGACTAGTCTTGTTGCAAACCTTTGCACTTTTCTCTAGTTTCTTTACGTGCTTGGCTAGGTGTGGGTTCCAAACTGGTGCCGCATACTCCAATATGGGCCTAACGTATACGGTGTACAGGGTCCTGAACGATTCCTTATTAAGATGTCGGAATGCTGTTCTGAGGTTTGCTAGGCGCCCATATGCTGCAGCAGTTATTTGGTTGATGTGCGCTTCAGGAGATGTGCCTGGTGTTATACTCACCCCAAGATCTTTTTCCTTGAGTGAGGTTTGTAGTCTCTGACCCCCTAGACTGTACTCCGTCTGCGGCCTTCTTTGCCTTTCCCCAATCTTCATGACTTTGCACTTGGTGGGATTTTAAAATCCAGGAGCCAATTGCTGGACCAGGTCTGCAGCCTGTCCAGATCCCTTTGTAGTTCTGCTGGTCTTCGATCGAGTGTATTTCTTCTCATCAAAATTCACGTCATCTGCAAACAGGGACACCTCAGAGTCTATTCCTTCCGTCATGTCATTCACAAATACCAGAAACAGCACTGGTCCTAGGACTGACCCCTGCGGGACCCCCCTGGTCACAGGTGCCCACTCTGACACCTCGCCACGTACCATGACTCGCTGCTGTCTTCCTGACAAGTATTCCCTGATCCATTGTAGTGCCTTCCCTGTTATCCCTGCTTGGTCCTCCAGTTTTTGCACCAATCTCTTGTGTGGAACTGTGTCAAACGCCTTCTTGCAGTCCAAGAAAATGCAATCCACCCACCCCTCTCTCTCTTGTCTTACTGCTGTCACCATGTCATAGAACTCCAGTAGGTTTGTGACACAGGATTTCCCGTCCCTGAAACCATGCTGGCTGCTGTTGATGAGTGTGTGTGTGTGTGTGTGTGTGTGTGTGTGTGTGTGTGTGTGTGTGTGTGTGTGTGTGTGTGTACGCGTGCTCACGCTCAGACACCTCAACCAAATGTAATTTTTGCGAACTTTATGCTGCAAGAGAAGTCACAGTCCACACCATAAAATCCCTATAAAACAAAAGCCTTAAATACGAAGCCCTGAATCACCGGATTCCATATACGACTCATGTCATAAACATCCACTAATTACGTGGTGACTGATAGCAAGAAACCCTCCTCGTAGGCTCCTCGTCCTCGACTGACGAAATCGTAATAAGACGACTGTCAACAAACCACGGTACTGGTTGGGTTAGAACCCATGGCGTTAGAACTCCAGGCCAGTGCGTAAGCCACTGGGCCAATTGGCTACACTAAAATTCATCAAACTAGGTATATTTAACGAGTCGAAGGTCTGGTATTGTAACAAATTCTCAACAATCATTCGTTAGTTAGGGTGAGGGACGGATCCAAATGTCATGGTGGGACGTTTCACTCTATGGAAAGGTAGAGAATTGGTGTACAATACAAACACAATGAATAAAAAAAAACGTCCAATGAGTGGGCGAAAAGTTGTCAACGAAGGACTACATTTATCAGGCATTTCATTTTGTTTACAATCTGTATGCAAAGTCTATTTCTGATTTTTTTTACGTGGAAGAATAGGCAAGTTTACCTTTCTTAGTTTTTTGTTATTAGAAATTATATTGATTTCAACATTCTTAGCACACATAATTCTTAATATATTTTCATCGTATACTTAATAGGTATACCTTTTCTGAATATACTTCCTGCGAATCTATCTCTCTCATGGGAGTAATACCTCTTGTATGCGAGTATAACTTAAATGCACTTTTATAAACGTAAGATATATTCGTGAATCTGAGTATCCCTGGTGTATGGGTTATATATACACAGATTTATATATAGTGTATATTACCTACCAATACACATAGGTAGGGGAGAAAAAATAAGGTACTTATATTGTGGGGAATTAGAGTATAGGGTTATCTGGTAAGGGATTTGGGGATGGGGATTAGGGGTCAAAGGGTTGGGGATGAGTGGTGACGGAAGGGGCAAGAGCATTAAAGGGCTTTTGATCCATGCCATTAAAGCTATTCTGCCCATTCCTCGGATCAAACAAATTACCACCTCATGACGCCATATGACCCTAACGAGTTATTAACCGTTTCCCCATGAATATAATTCCAATGGGTTAAATTTAACCCCCTTTCCTCCTTAGCTCCATTTTCAATTATGTTTTTTAGTCCCAATACAGAATAATTTTTGGCACCTTACACAAAATCACGCCTCTGAATTGTATATAATTCATTAACTAGAATTGTGTGTTTGTGTATGGTTATTCTTGCATCTTTGTTTTGCCTCTTTTCTCCCGGTCAAAATTTTGCTTTATATTGTACATGTACGCTTTCTTCCAATTCACTTTACGCACGTACGTCTTCTGTTGTTCTATAGCGTACGTGAACGTTTTCTGTTGCTCCATAGCGTACATGAACGTTTTCTGTTGCGACAGTGTCCATTTTCTGTTATTCCTAGTATAAATTCTCTGTTGCTATATAGTGTCCATTTTCTGTTATTCCTAGTACAAATTCTCTCTTTCTATATAGTGTCCATTTTCTGTTATTCCTAGTATAAATTCTCTGTTGCTATTTAGTGTCCATTTTCTGTTATTCCTAGTATAAATTCTCTGTTACTATATAGTGTTCATTTTCTGTCATTCCTAGTATAAATTCTCTGTTGCTAGTGTCCATTTTCTGTTATTCCTAGTATAAATTCTGTTACTATATAGTGTCCATTTTCTGTTATTCCTAGTATAAATTCTCTGTTGCTATATAGTGTCCATTTTCTGTTATTCCTAGTATAAATTCTCTGTTGCTATATAGTGTCCATTTTCTGTTATTCCTAATATAAATTCTCTGTTACTATATAGTGTCCATTTTCTGTTATTCCTAGTATAAATTCTCTGTTGCTATATAGTGTCCATTTTCTGTTATTCCTAGTATAAATTCTCTGTTGCTATATAGTGTCCATTTTCTGTTATTCCTAGTAAAAATTCTCAGTTATATAGTGTCCATTTTCTGTTATTGCTAGTGCAAATTTTCTGTTGCTACATAGTGTACATTTTCTGTTACTCCTAGTGTACACATTCACTTTGTTACTAAATAGCATTCAAATTTTTTGCTTCAAATTGTGTTTTTTTTTTTATTTTTTTTATATTGTACAGCTCAAATTATTCATCTGTGGTTGTTAGGATATACTTTTGCATTTATTCTTTTTATCCTCATGTAATACTGGTTTAGCGAATCCTTGGATGTTATTTTCTGGATTAATTTTAGAGGCAATGAAATGGTCTTTTCCATATATTAAAAATCAGCGCTGTCTAAGGTATACAGTATTATCATTCCCTGCACAGGTTGCCACTCACAACAGTCGACTACCATCCAGGCACCTAATTTACTGCTAGGTAAGCAGTAAATTAGGTGCCTGGATCACCCTGCTTAGGATAACATCCATCGACACCATGCCTAGCCTTTCTAGGGCAGGGTAGGTGCCTGAGCCCGAGCTTGTAGCTCACAAGACTGTTATTCCCATTAGCCCCCTTGGGGCGGGGATGGCAGACCAGAGAGGCCTAGCTTGTGGCTAGGCCTGGGGACAGTTGGTCCCAAAGATGAGTAGGTACTTGTGCCTCCTCCCATGGGAGACTTAGGTCTGAGATACTCCCTAAAGAGGGAGCCAAGGCCGGGCCACCACTTGCAAAAGGCCCGGGCTGGGAGAATACCGGCGAATCTTTAATAATCATAATAATAATAAGGATAAGATCCACAACAATCGACTAATATCTTAGTTACTTAGAAGTAAATAAGTGCTAAGGGTAACAGATACATACTTTCCCATACGTCTCATCCTGTCCAGGATGCTACCCACAACTGTCGACAAACATGCAGGTACCTAATTTACTGCTAAGTGAGGAAGGGCAACAGGTGTAAGGAGACTTGCCCATACGCCCCACCCTGCCCAGGATGCCACTCACTTCTGCCGATTAACATCCATTTACCTATTTAACGCTTAGTGAGGTTTTTACCTGACTGCAATGACTAACTGGTCATCGACTACTTCCTGCAACATTTTTCTTCAGGCAGTGGTAATTATTAAAGCATCTGTCATAAGTTTGATTTACCATAAAAAAAACGTATGCCGTTTAATTAAAGATACGCGATGAAAGACGTCACTGGTAGCGCATAATTTAGTTTCGATGATGTGTGTAAAAGTGGATACTGATTGGCTACATTATGTATCCGAAGACATGGTAATATCAGAATTATGTCAAGACTCTTAATGTAGATTAAGATACATAAGCATTAATGCAATAACAATTATACCATTCCTTGTGTTATAGCTTTGTATTATAGAGCTGTATTATAATGTTGCATCGTGTTATTGGTGAACAATGTCGACCAGATGATGAGTAAGACCTGTGCAATACTAGGAGTGTTTATTGACCACGTGTCTCGTCAGTGAAGATCCCTAGTGTAGCACGTGTGTGTTTTGTAGTGTAGCACGTGTGTGTTTTGTACTGTAGCACTGATCTGTCACACCCTCACCCCTGACCTGACCTGACCTGACATGTCACCCTTCCCTTCCTCATTTCTGAGCTTATCTATCAGGGCCCTGCAGCCCAGCCTGGAATTATTGTCAACATTTAGTAGGCCATCTAAGGTGTAGGTACACTACACAAATAACCCACACATACGAGAGGGAAGATTATGACGACGTTTCGGTGCGACTTGGACTATTTACAAGTCACACTGACATACGAAGGTGAGGGAGCCAGTATTTATAGGAGAAGGGGGACAGGGACGGAGAAAAGAGGTCTAGGTATGTAATCTTATTTTATTTACCATATACAGCCTGCAATCTAGCATTCAATCTCACAATCTTGTTCACAATGTTGGTGTTAGTAGTATGACCAGAGAGCACCCCAGTAAAAAGGAGAACATCCCAGTGGAAACGGGAGAACCACGATGGAGATGCAAGTTTATGGAATTAAGTCAGATTTTTGTGTGGTTTATTCTATGTAAGTATTAATGAGAACAATTACCCTAAAATTTATTATAGCATGAAATATAGTGTAAATACCTAGATGTACTCATTGAGGCCTAGTTCCTAGACCTTTTATGCTTTCATGTGTTTTTGCACTACTGTCCACGGAACTGATATGGGATGCACATTGAAGAAGCTGTTATCGTCTTCAGGATGGATATCAGGTACACAATAAGCCTGCCAATACCGTCCACAGGATGGATATGGAGTGCACAACAAACTAACCATAATTTTCCACAGGATGAATATGGGATACACATACTAACCATTACCGTCCACAGGATGAATATGGGAAACACAAACTAGCTAATACTGTCCACAGGGTGAATATGGGATACGCAAACTAGCTAATACCGTCCACAAGATGGATATGGGAAGCACAAACTAACCATTACGGTCCACAGGATGAATATGGGATACACAAACTAACCATTACCGTCCACAGGATGAATATGGGATACACAAACTAACCAATACCGTCCACAGGATGAATATGGGATACTCAAACTAGCCATTACCATCCACAGAATGGGTATGGGGCTCACAATTAACTAGCCACTCTCGTCCACAGGATAGAAGGCAAAATCTGAATCTGTACTCTGTAAATGTATAACAGTTTTAAACCATAGATAGTACATCATAGATTACTAATATTACTTCTTTTCCTACTACCACTATTACTATTACTACTACTTTCACCACTACTACTGCAGGTGACAACTATAATCTTTAGAAAGAGCAACCAAGCGAGAGGCAGAGAGCCATACCGAAGGAGCGAAAGTGCTCGAGAGAGATAACGAAATGGAGAAAAAGAAAAGACGTTAGAGAAGCGGAGGAAGAGAGCGAGGAAAGATAAAAAAAAAGAGGAGAGAAAGAGAGCAATGAGGTAAGAGAAGAGATGGTTGGGAGGGGGGGGGGAGAGTATTAATAAGCATGAGCGAGAGAGAGAGAATGGGAGAGATAGAGAAAATGAAATAACCCCGTTTTCTTCCCAAAGTCCCGTGGAGCACCAAGGAAAAAATGGAGGAAGCAGAATGCCGTAGGACATTTTTTGCGATGCAATGCAGGAGCCTTTTTTCCTAGCCCAAACTTACAGGAATGAGGAAATTACGTTAATAACGATGGAAGAGTGGCAACGCAATGCGTTTACAATGTTAGGTTTACAGGGTCGAGCTTATCAAGTAGCGTTTACAACGTCGCTTTTACAGTGTAACAAGGGGATGCTTCTAAATTGGCAACGTAACCTCTACGTTGCTTATCCAGCGTAACAAACTTGTTCTTGTGTACTCTTATGATGACTGGTATTTACATTTTTCATATTTTTTTCCAGTCTTGCTTTTCCTGTTAATATCCTCAATGATTCTCTCTCTCTCTCTCTCTCTCTCTCTCTCTCTCTCTCTCTCTCTCTCTCTCTCTCTCTCTCTCTCTCTCTCTCTGTTACCACTTTAGGTCTCCCTGGTCTCTCTGGCTTTTCAGCACTAACTTTCTCTTGCTCGCTCTTTCTCTTACCCTTGCTCTCTCTCCCATTCTCTCATTACGGAAGGAAATGGGGGGAGGAGGGGTGCGGGTTCCCCTCCTCAACTCCTGATATCCACTTATTACCACTTATACTCCATTTAATCAGCACTTATACAAGGTTATACAAGATTATTAAGAGGTTGGAATAACATAATACCCCATAATGAGTCAATACAATGATCTCATACTTAAATATGAGAATCGGAAATACAGAATATCCAAGTGAAAAGTTTACTTACAGTTAGTCTTAATAGTTCACTTGTACACATCTGTTAGTCTGAGTTAGGCACTTGTGTAACACTTCTAGGTGTTGTTAGTGTAATAATGACACCCAGGTGCTGCACATGGTGTCTTATTCTGTAACACTTCTAGGTGTTGTTAGTGTAATAATGACACCCAGGTGCTGCACATGGTGTCTTATTCATGTACTTGACGGCCTTGTAAACTATATAGTGATTCATTCGTATGTTCGTGCACCTATGACCATGGTTTAAGCTCATTCTATGTAATTAGCTCCTCTTTCCCCTGTTCCCCCATGATGAAGGTACAAGGAATCCTTTTACCACAACCCTTTATATTCCACTGGTAGGGTTGGAGCAACATCCCATCCCATCCCACTCTCTCTCTCTCTCTCTCTCTCTCTCTCTCTCCTTTCCTCTCTCTCTCTCCTTTCCTCTCTCTCTCTCCTTTCCTCTCTCTCTCTCCCTTCCTCACTCTCTCTCTCTCCCTCTCTTTTAATCACAGCCACCCAAGACTATAATCACTCGTGACTATAATCCACCGAGACAATAATCACCCAAAGCTATCATCCCAAAGCTATAATCACCAAGGCTCTGGACTCAGCTAGTAAATACATTTTACTCACTCATTGTGCTGGTCAGGAGAGGATTACCTCAGGTCATTGAAGTTGGTCTAACACAGCGCAGGATTATGATAATCTTCGCTATAATTGGGGGATTTGGAGGCCAGTCTTTGGCACTGCTATGCTGAGGTCAGCCTCCGATCAGTCATTTCGTAATGCAGTAATACAATAAATACAAAATAGATCAATTACCTCTATTTGGGAGCCTTCTGAGTCAGTAAATTATTTATTAAATGACAAATTTTTATATTATGCCATTTTATTTTTTTTTCATATAAATCAACGTTAAAAAATTTTAGCTGTATTTAAAAATTCGGGAAAACTATTGAGCTAATTCAAAGAAACGCTAAACTCGTAGGGGTCATACAGCGCCTGTGGGACGGAATGAAAGATTTGAGCCGGGGAAGGGGGGGAGGAAGGGGTAAATAATTCCTTGGATCAAGAGCCCCTTCACCGGCATCAAGGCACCTCACTTGAAATAATTAAATCTAACCACTGATTAAACACAATTCTCTTTTCCCATTTATTTGCCAAGCTTAATTATTATAATTTCACTAAGCTTGAGCTTAATGCCTCTCTAATTACCGGTTTTAATGTTAAATGGATCAAAGGATAGATTAACTGCATTATAGATTCGTATTTCCTTCAAAATTTATTCAGAAAGTGATTTACGTCAGTTCTAGAATCCTCCCTTCAAGGAGGCGTTTCGATACTGGTAATGGGCTCTTGATCCTGATAGTTGGAGTTATCCCTCCCTTTCCTAGGAACAAACCTGATTACCTCCCATTTTCCAGCACTGTATGGCCATCTCGGTAAATAATAATAATAATAATAATAATAATAATAATAATAATAATAATAATAATAATAATAATAATAACGATAATGATAATTCAAGATGGTGAAACTAGGCATATTAGTGTAATTACGTTTTATTAGTACGAAAACTAGCAGAACTAGTAAGAAATTTAGCTCTCCCCCCCCAAAAAAAAAAAAGAAAAAGAGAACGAACAATCGATCGCTGGTACTGTCCACATTCCTCACTCATCGCCTCGATGCCGTTCTTTGGTGCCGTTCATGAAGCAAAAAGCTGATTCGTTCATTAGCCAAATCCCGATCTCGCTAAGTCTCACTTAAGTTAATAATCACCTTGACTCTCCGGATTTTGTAGCGGATGAAACGCAAACTCCCAATCCTCTTGACTTAATAGGATGCAACCAATCCTAAATTGAAAGGTCTTAAAAAAATCACTCATGGCTGCCTTTTTACAGTGATATTTTTGTATCAGCTGTTGCTGTAACCGCTACGTAGCGCCTGTAGCCTGTACTGCTACAGGTGCATTTCTACAGCTGTATTTCTTAAAAAAAATTAATTGTAGCGTATAGGATGTTAATGCTGCAGTGTGAACTCCTGGGACTGGTGCTGCCTTATATCGTGTTACAGTCTCCTGTTGGGGATTTTCTAACCTCCTGTCATTTATAATTTTTCGTCCTCCTGTCATTTATGTTTCATCCTCCTGTCATTTAAAATGTCTCATCCATTTATATTGTCTCATCTTCCTGTCATTTATAGTGTACCAGCCTCCTGTCATTTATAGTGTACCATCCTCCTGTCATTTATAGTGTACCATCCTCCTGTCATTTATAGTGTACCAACCTCCTGTCATTTATAATGTACCATCCTCCTGTCATTTATAGTGTACCATCCTCCTGTCATTTATAGTGTGCTATCCTCCTGTCATTTATAGTGTACCATGCTCCTGTCATTTATAGTGTACTATCCTGTCATTTATAGTGTACCATCCTCCTGTCATTTATAGTGTACCATCCTCCTGCCATTTATAGTGTACTATCCTCCTGTCATTTATAATGTACCAACCTCCTGTCATTTGTGATGTTTCATTTCTCTGTCATTTGCCTTGTCCCAGCCTCCTGCCCATCATGTCCCAACCTAATGCCTATCATGTCCCAACCTCCTGCCCATCATGTTCCAACCTAATGCCCATCATGTCCCAACCTCCTGCCACTCGCGTGGACACCGTACCGCCACTCAGGGTGAGGCCACTCTGAGTGTGTGTGATCCAATTAATGTCTCGAAATTCAGAAACTAAAGCTATTTTACCATCTCTAAATTCCAGGTCTCTGATGGGTCCACGAGAACTCGATATGCCACTCAGATCGTAAAGCATATCGTCATTATTACAGACGTTCACAAGGTGTAGTGAACTATCAGAAAAAGCTACTCAGATCCTGATTGATTCCCGACTATGTAGGTCACTCTACGAGGATCAGAGATTGGGATTAGATTAAACCCAATCAGTGGTGAAAAATGTCGAAGGTTGGGAATACACAGAAGCGATTTCAAAATTTCTCTGATCGATCAGACTGTGATTGGTCTAAATTATTCCTCTCAGAGATGTTCTGATATTCAAGAGAAAAGCGCTAAACCCAGCAGGATCACACAGAGCTATGAAAACGGGAAGAGGTAATCAAGTTTGATCCGTGGATGGAGAGGAAGCTGAAAGACCTTGGATCAACAGCCCTTCCTACAGTATAATTTGAGCGAATTATACTTCATTGTACTTGACACTACTAAAATTTTTTTTAGCGATTTAAATGGAGTTTATTCCCCCCTTTAAATGGAAAGAAAAGTGTGTCTGGCGGCGAGACAATATATAGCGAGACTGAGGTGAATCTCGACTAATGCAAATACATAAGAGTTTTAAGAGTAGGTACGATAAGACTAGACAGGAATGAATCTGGCAAGTGGCTGGTTACGAGACAGGGACAGGAGCTCATACTCAACACTTGCAACCACAAATAGGTGAATTCAAATTGGTGAGTGCACACACGCACACACACACACACACACACACGCGCGCACACACACACACACACAAGGTTCATCACCCACATCCACTACCAATAAACATATCCACACCCACCCCAAATTCACCACCCACACCCCCATCCACCACTAACACCTACCACCCACATCCACACCAACCACCCACATCCACACCAACCACCTACACCAACAACCACCATTCAAACTACCTAAAACCCACCACCCATACCAACCACCCACACCAACTGCCGTCACACTCACAACCACAACTCCCCACCCCCACAACAAACCCCCACCATCCCCACTGCAGGAGTAACGAGCAGTATGCGTGTTGGTTTCACATTTATTTCGCCGTTTACGGCGTGATCTCCTGCAATAATTTCTCCCAGAGTGATAATTTTGGCAAAACATAAGAGGACAACTTGGAAAGACGCAACTTGGGCAAAGTGTGTAGTCTTGCAATTCATGGAACGACCTAAAGAAAATGGACGGTTAGGACACGGGGGAAAAATTACGTGTCTTTATTGGACATGGGGTTTAGGGCCCAAATGCAAATTTACGTGGCAGTAAACGCGGATGATAATGGTTAGTTGGAAGCAGTTCTGTTGTGGTGGTAGTGGTGAGGGTGGAGATTGTGGTGGGTGGTGGTAAGCTGGTTATGGTAGTGATCAGGGGTAGTGGTTTGACAAGTGGCATTGGTGGTGGTGATTGTAGAGTTAAAGGATGATGGTGGTGATGATAGAATTAAGGGATAATGGTGGTGGTGGTGGTGATGGTAGAGTTTAAGGATAATGGTGGTGATGGTAGAGTTTAAGGATAATGGTGGTGATGGTAGAATTAAGGGATAATGGTGGTGATGGTAGAATCAAGGAATAATGGTGGTGGTGGTAAAAGGTGTTGGTTATGGTGGTGAAGGAGGGTAATGGTGCAAATGGTGGTGGTAAGGAGTGCGATGGTAATAACTTTGGGACATTAATAAAAAAAATAAAAGACATTAGAAAAACATCGAAGAAACATTTTGTTGCAATAACGTTAAAAACAGTAAAGAAACATTTAAACCTTAAAGGAACGTTACAAACAAAGAAACTTTAACAAAAAATTTAAAGAAAGGTAAGCTAAAACAAATGTAGGAAGCGTCAACATACGTCAAGAAACGTCAAAGAATCAGTCTAGGTTACGAAACCTCTCTCATCCGTTTGTACGAAATTCAAGAATGGTGACATTGGCATAGGTACCCAAGAATGGTGACATTGACATAGGCACCCCAAGAATGGTGACATTGACAGGGGTACCCCAAGAATGGTAACATTGACATAGGTACCCCAAGAATGGTGACATTGACAGGGGTACCCCAAGAATGGTAACATTGACATAGGTACCCCAAGAATGGTGACATTGACATAGGTACCCAAGAATGGTGACATTGACATAGCCACCCCAAGAATGGTAACATTGACATAGGCACCCCAAGAATGGTGACATTGACATAGGCACCCCAAGAATGGTAACATTGACACAGGCACTCCAAGAATGGTAACATTGACATAGGCACCCAAAGAATGGCGACATTGACATAGGCACCCCAAGAATGGTAACATTGATACAGGCACCCCAAGAATGGTGACATTGACATAGCCACCCCAAGAATGGTGACATTGACATAGCCACCCCAAGAATGGTAACATTGACATAGGCACCTCAAGAATGGTGACAGTGACATAAGTACCCAAGAATGGTGACATTTACATAGGCACCCCAAGAATGGTGACATTTACATAGGCAAACCAAGAATGGTGACATTGACATAGGCACCCCAAGAATGGTGACATTGACATAGGTACCCAAGAATGGTGACATTTACATAGGCACCCCAAGAATGATAACATTGACATAGGCACCGCAAGAATGGTGACATTGACATAGGCACCCCAAGAATGGTAACATTGACATAGGCACCCCAAGAATGGAAACATTGACATAGATACCGCAAGAATGGCGACATTGACATAGGTACCCAAGAATGGTAAAATTGACATAGGCACCCCAAGAATGGTAACATTGACATAGGCACCCCAAGAATGGTGACATTGACATAGGCACCCCAAGAATGGTAACATTGACATAGGCACCTCAAGAATGGTGACAGTGACATAGGTACCCAAGAATGGTGACATTTACATAGGCACCCCAAGAATGGTGACATTGACATAGCCACCCCAAGAATGGTGACATTGACAGAGGCACCCCAAGAATGGTAACATTGACATAGGCACCTCAAGAATGGTGACAGTGACATAGGTACCCAAGAATGGTGACATTTACATAGGCACCCCAAGAATGGTGACATTGACATAGGCACCCCAAGAATGGAAACATTGACAGAGATACCCCAAGAATGGTAACATTGACATAGGCACCCCAAGAATGGTAACATTGACATAGGCACCCCAAGAATGGTGACATTGACATAGGCACCCCAAGAATGGTGACATTGACATAGGCACCCCAAGAATGGAAACATTGACATAGATACCCCAAGAATGGCGACATTGACATAGGTACCCAAGAATGGTGACATTGACATAGCCACCCCAAGAATGGTGACATTGACATAGGCACCCCAAGAATGGTAACATTGACATAGGCACCCCAAGAATGGTAACATTGACATAGGCACCCCAAGAATGGTGACATTGACATAGCCACCCCAAGAATGGTAACATTGACATAGGCACCCCAAGAATGGTAACATTGACATAGGCACCCCAAGAATGGTAACATTGACATAGGCACCCCAAGAATGGTAACATTGACATAGGCACCCCAAGAATGGTAACATTGACATAGGCACCCCAAGAATGGTAACATTGACATAGGCACCCCAAGAATGGTAACATTGACATAGGTACCCCAAGAAAGGTGACATTGAGATAGGCACCCCAAGAATGGTGACTTTGACATAGGTACCCAAGAATGGTGACATTTACATAGGCACCCGAAGAATGGTGACATTGACATAGGCACTCCCAAGAATGGTAACATTGACATAGGCACTCCCAAGAATGATGACATTGACCTAGGCACCTCAAGAATGGTGACATTGACATAGGCACCCCCAAGAATGGTGATATTTACATAGGCACCCAAGAAAAGAAACATTTACACAGGCACCCCAAGAACGGTGACATTTACTTGGCACCCCAAGAATGGTGACATTTACATAGGCACCCCAAGAATGATAACATTTACATAGGCACCCCAAGAATGGTGAAATTTACATAGGCACCCCAAGAATGGAAACACATAGGCACCCCAAGAATGGTGAAATTTACATAGGCACCCCAAGAATGGTAACACTTACATAGGCACCCCAAGGTTGGTAACACTTACATAGGCACCCCAAGAATGGTGAAATTTACATAGGCACCCCAAGAATGGTAACACTTACATAGGCACCCCATGAATGGTAACACTTACATAGGCACCCCATGAATGGTAACACTTACATAGGCACCCCAAGAATGGTAACACTTACATAGGCACCCCAAGGTTGGTAACACTTACATAGGCACCCCAAAGAATATGAAGTCACATTTGCGTAGCTGGAGCTATTCAATTCACTGTGACTTTACACTGCTCCAGGAGGAACCCAAGCTTCGTTATACTGTAACATTTACAGAGTTACAGCAAGAGTTTAGCAGACGGAGGATCAAGCCTTCACTATTTGCCACAGCTTCCAGGACATTTGGTTATATCCACAGAGTGGTGTATGTCTCTCAGTGTATATACACAGAGGGATGTACGTCTTTCAGTATATATACACCTAGGGATGTACGACTCTCAGTGTATATACGCCGAAGGATGTACTTCTCTCAGTGTATACACACCATTGGATGTACGACTCTCAGTGTATATACACCGAGGGATGTACGACTCAGTGTGTATATACCGAGGGATATACTTCTCTCAGTGTATACACACCATGGGATGTACGACTCTCAGTGTATATATACCAAAGCATGTACGTCTCAGTGTATATTCACCAAAGGATATACCTCTCTCAGTGTATATACACCATGGAATGTACGACTCTCAGTGCATATACACCGAGGGATGTACCTCTATCAGCGTATATACACCAAGGGATGTACTTCTTGCAGTGTATGTACACCAAGGGACGTACGTCTCTCAGTGTATATACACCGAGGGATGTACGTCTCTCAGTGTATATACACTAAGGGATATACCTCTCTCAGTGTATATACAATAAGGGATGTCCCTCTCACAGTGTATATACACCAAGGGATGTACCTCTTTCAGTGTATATACACTAAGGGATGTACCTCTCTCAGTGTATACACGCCATGGGATGTACGTCTCTCATTTTATATACTCTGGGAGTTTAATTTCACCAGTAATTTAGTTATTAAAGTATCCTTGACTAATGGTGAACAGGCTACATACAGCTTTAATAAGTATCGTGTACTCGGTAGTCTTTAAACTCAATTAACCAACCGAACACACAGATACGAACACAGTTATTCCCTATTTCCGAGATCAGCAAGTCGCAGAAAATGCTATCTAACAATGCTATGATTTTCATGTTATGCTGACTTTTTTTTTCAAACCTGGACACGAACAAATGTTATGGAAACTGAACAATGGAAAATCGTGCGGTTTACAAGCAAGAAAGTGAATGAGTATTGTAGGTATTTTTTTTTTTAAATGAGCACAAATCAATTTTGCAGGGCTTTTTCAACTTTGGTATATTCGTATTATTAGACCCATTCAACTTTGATATAAATCAGTAGTGTTAGTTTTTTTTTTTAATGGTGTATAAATCAGTACTGAAATTTGCAATGCAGGAATGATGCAAATATCAGATACAATGATGATCACAGTACAATTGCTAAATAAATCTCTAACTCGGATATTAGAGAAAAATCACAGTTTAGGCGACAACAAAAGCCACAATTTACAAACAAAAAATGCAATAGTCGAACAGTACACTGACACCAAGAGCAAACACTGACAGTAACTCCATCACTCATTACCACCCAGAAACACACGTACAATCCCCACACACCCACCCACACCCACCTATATCTCACACACCTACCCACCCATATACGAGCACACATTGCAACCCCAATCCCCCGCCTCCTCCACACACACATACTTACCTACACCCACACATACTTACCTACACCCACACGCACATATAAGACCGTCAAAACACTTCAAATATTAGGTACATGAGATTTCTTGGTACCTACAATAGGAATAACAAGAGGCCACAGTTGACAACTAAGGCTGAAGTGGAGGCGACGGGATTACAGATTTTTTTTTTTTTTTGCAGTGTGTTTAAGTAATAAAATTATTTAAAAGTATGAGGTAGTGGTTGAACTTTCGGAAATTTTACAAAAATTATTAAGAAAGTATCATTGTAGATGCGACACCACGAGCATAATACTGCTTCTCGAACTATAAACAGACAATTACAGTTGTGTACGTAGAAGCGAGGCCAGGAGCTGTGACACGACCCCAGCAACCATATACAGAAGAGAATATATAGGCTAGTACACACACACACACACACACACACACACACACCACATCCACACACAACACAACAACCTCACCACCCACACACACACCCCCACACCACACCCACACCCACCACACCACACCACACCACCAAAAAACACCCACACCCCCACCACACAACACAACACCACCACACACCACACCCCCCCCCCACACACAACACCCCCCCCCCCACCCCCCACCCACACACAACCCACCACACACCCACCCCCCCACACACACACACACCCACACCACACCCACACACACCACACACACACACACCACACACACAACACCCCACACACACCCACACACACACACACACCACCACACACCCACACACACACCCCACACACCACACACCCCCACACACCACACCCACACACACACACACACACACACACACACCCACACACACACCCACACACAGTGGTCATTGCAGTGATGTATAATCCACCACAGAACTGCAGGAGGCCAAGAGAGGAATATGAAGAGAGCAACAGAGCAATGGTGGACACACTTGCTGAGGTGGCAAGAAGAGCTCATTCCAGCAGAGCAAAGTTGCTGGTTATGAGGGATTTCAACCACAGGGAGATCGACTGGGAAAACCTGGAGCCACATGGGGGTCCCGAAACATGGAGAGCCAGGATGCTGGACGTGATGCTGGAAAACCTCATGCACCAACATGTTAAGGACACTACCAGAGTGAGAGGGGAGGATGAACCAGCAAGATTGGACCTTGTGTTCACCCTGGGCAGCTCAGACATTGAGGACATCAAGTATGAGAGTCCCCTAGGAGCTAGCGACCACGTGGTTCTGTGCTTTGAATACATAGTAGAGCTGCAAGTGGAGAGAATAACAGGAGTTGAATGGGAAAAGCCTGACTATAAAAGAGGGGACTACATTGGGTTGAAGAACTTCCTGCGGGAGGTCCAGTGGGACAGAGAACTGGCAGGAAACCCAGTAAATGAAATGATGGAATATGTAACAACAAAATGCAAGGAGGCAGTGGAAAAGTTTATTCCCAAGGGCAACAGTAACAACGGGAAGACCAGCACGAGCCCCTGGTTTACCCGACGGTGTAAGGAGGCAAAAACAAAGTGCAATAGAGAATGGAAAAAGTACAGAAGGCAGAGAACACACGAAAATAGGGAGATCAGTCGCAGAGCCAGGAATAAGTATGCACATGTAAGGAGGGAGGCCCAGCGACAGTATGAAAATGACATAGCATCGAGAATCAAGACTGACCTGAAACTGTTGTATAGCCACATCAGGAGGAAGACAACAGTCAAAGACCAGGTGATCAGATTAAGGACAGAAGGTGGAGAACTCACAAGAAATGATCAGGAGGTATGTGAGGAGCTGAACAGGAGATTTAAGGAAGTTTTTACAGTAGAGACAGGAAGGGCTGTGGGAAGACAGCACAGAAGGGAACATCAAGAGGGAATATACCAACAAGTGTTGGACGACATACGAACAACTGAGGAGGAGGTGAAGAAGCTCTTAAGTGACCTTGACACCTCAAAGGCGATGGGACCGGACAACATCTCCCCATGGGTCCTTTAGAGAAGGAGCAGAGATGCTGTGCGTGCCTCTAACCACAATCTTCAACACATCCCTTGAAACTGGGCAACTACCTGAGAAATGGAAGACAGCTAATGTAGTCCCCATATTTAAGAAAGGAAACAGAAAAGAGGCACTAAACTACAGACCTGTGTCTCTGACATGTATTGTGTGCAAAGTCATGGAGAAGATTATCAGGAGGAGAGTGGTCGAACACCTGGAAAGGAACAAGATTATAAATGAAAACCAGCATGGGTTCATGGAAGGCAAATCCTGTATCACAAACCTCCTGGAGTTTTATGACAAGGTAACAGAAGTAAGACACGAGAGAGAGGGGTGGGTAGATTGCGTTTTCCTAGACTGCAGGAAGGCCTTTGACACAGTTCCCCACAAGAGATTAGTGCAGAAGCTGGAGGATCAGGCGCATGTAAAAGGGAGGGCACTGCAATGGATAAGGGAATACCTGACAGGGAGGCAGCAACGAGTCATGGTACGTGAAGAGGTATCAGAGTGGGCGCCTGTTACGAGCGGGGTCCCACAGGGGTCAGTTCTAGGACCAGTGCTATTTTTGATATATGTGAACGACATGATGGAAGGAATAGACTCTGAAGTGTCCCTGTTCGCAGATGACGTGAAGTTGATGAGAAGAATTAAATCGGACGAGGATGAGGCAGGACTGCAAAGAGACCTGGACAGGCTGGATATGTGGTCCCATAACTGGCTTCTCGAATACAATCCAGCCAAATGCAAAGTCATGAAGATTGGGGAGGGGCAAAGAAGACCGCAGACAGAGTATAGGCTAGGTGGACAAAGACTACAGACCTCACTCAGGGAGAAAGACCTTGGGGTGACCATAACACCGAGCACATCACCGGAGGCACACATCAACCAAATAACCGCTGCAGCATACGGGCGCCTGGCAAACCTGAGAATAGCGTTCCGATACCTTAATAAGGAATCGTTCAAGACACTGTACACTGTGTATGTTAGGCCCATACTGGAGTATGCAGCACCAGTCTGGAACCCACACCTGGTCAAGAAGCTAGAGAAAGTACAAAGGTTTGCAACAAGGCTAGTCCCAGAGCTCAAGGGAATGTCGTACGAGGAAAGGTTAAGGGAAATCGGACTGAGGACACTGGAGGACAGAAGGGTCAGGGGAGACATGATAACGACATACAAGATACTGCGAGGAATAGACAAGGTGGACTGGGATAGGATGTTCCAGAGAGGGGACACAGGGATAAGGGGTCACAACTGGAAGCTGAAGACTCAGACGAGTCACAGGGACGTTAGGAAGTATTTCTTCAGTCACAGAGTTGTCAGCAAGTGGAATAGCCTAGCAAGTGAAGTAGTGGAGGCAGGAACCATACATAGTTTTAAGAAGAGGTATAACAAAGCTCAGGAAGCAGAGAGAGGACCCAGTAGCGATCAGTGAAGAGCGGGCCAGGAGCTGAGTCTCGACCCCTGCAACCACAATTAGGTGAGTACAATTAGGTGAGTACACACAGTGCTTGTCGGGTGCTATTAAATGGAGCACTCAACAAGCAAGCTGTTTAGAAGGCAAAAATGCTGACAAGGAGAGAAATACATAACTAGGAAAGACTGACTTCGAAGGTCAACCTCTCCTGGTCATGAATTGAAAAAATTTACCTTTGGTCGGAACGATGCGTAACAAAGTCTTTCCTCTACTACAAATGCCTTTTTAAGACTCTCCCAGTGAAGATCCACGACTAAAACAGCCGATAAGTGCCTGGTTGGTTTCCTGTGTTTAAAGCCTATCGACTACACGATGGCCATTGTAAATTCCCAAAATACGATTCAAAGTAAGTTCTCAACATTATATATATAATATATATATATATATATATATATATATATATATATATATATATATATATATATATATATATATATATATATATATATATCAAGCTATCACCAGTTACCAAGTTATCACTGTTATCTATCTCTGACCTGAGGTTTTAGTCTCTATGAGGAGATGCGAACCTTCGTTTGGTGGTGGCTCCCACCATCGCTGGGTCAGACCACAACAAGAATTCGCTTTCATATCACTCTCTTCCTGATTATTTCCAGACGGGCCCAGACATGCTCCAGTGATGACCAACCGGACCCTAACAACCGGCACACGACTTTTTAAAACAAGGGCATTGTTCTCC
Source organism: Cherax quadricarinatus (assembly GCF_026875155.1). Classification (NCBI taxonomy): domain Eukaryota; kingdom Metazoa; phylum Arthropoda; class Malacostraca; order Decapoda; family Parastacidae; genus Cherax; species Cherax quadricarinatus. The sequence goes on along the minus strand of NC_069439.1, from coordinate 19,563,922 downwards.
CCACCTCCAAATTCGGCGAACCGGTTATCCCTAAATCTCATCGTAGATATTACCATGCTCATCCAAGACATGAAAGACGACTCACTCAACTCACTTCAACTCGCTCACAAATGCCTACTGGTTGCTCATGTCAGCTTTTCTATATATTCTCTACACTCTACTCACATTCGCTCCCCGTGAGCCCTGTATTATCTACTCTTAAGACAGTATTTGAAGTGGCTCTGATGTAGATGGTAGAGAACCTCGATGTGCACCGTGGGATCTCCTGCTATCCTGTCTAACCACTGTAATTACCGTATTTTCCGACATATAAGGCGCACGACAGAAGTATCGTAAGTGTAAATCAGGAATCACATTCAAGAATTAATTACCCTCTTACTTTACGCTAAAGTGTAACCCAAAGCCTAACCTTGACCCTGACATTGAACATATAAGGCGCAGGCTAATTTTCCCAAACTTTGTGGAAAAAAGGCGCGCCTTATATGCCGGAAAATACGGTACATGCACCCCCCTTCCATCCACTCTAAATTTCTGCACTTTTTGAAAGAGCATATCTTGAGCCATCCTTTCTACATGGCTATAAATCCTCAATAATTACTTCTCCTTCACTATGTGAATTATACCATTCCCACAACCATACTGTCTTCTGATTCCTTTCTCATTGTCAACGAAGTTTTCATAAAATATTGATCTCAACACATGCCCACTGTCTCTAACCTCCTCGTCTCTGCAGTATTCCTAGACCATACTTCACCACCGTACAAAAACATCAGCACTACTATACTCTGACAAATATTTGGGGAAGGTGGGCAACCAGTGGCTAAGTGGTTTTAATAAACACTTTCTTAAACTCTCCTTCAACTGTCTTTTGGGGCTTAAATAGCAACGCTCTTCTTGCCGAATAAAGCAAGCGAAAATTTGTAAAAGCAGTAATTTCGTAAAAACTATTCGAACCTAATGAAAAAAAACTATTTCATTGTGTTTGTTTATTATTAAATTACTGTAAATTTCTCGAAAATATATTTTGTTACAATACTCTAAATTAAATTGAGCTTGTTATAATAAGGTTAGGCAAGTTTTCTAAGGTTCTTGTTACAAAATTATTAATTTTTACATTAACATAAATGAAAAAAAAAATATTTTTAAACAGAGAAAATTTTAGAAAGGACCTAATTTTAAATGATTTCTTGCTAACTGACCAGTTTAACCTATTCGGCACGACATATTATATAAATCCCATTTTCTACGTATCTGAAGATATTTCATATATTTCAGAAGTCTGTGTGGGAGAAAAAAAAAAAACATTTTTCAGTATCTATGATCTCCCCATTGATCTGTATTGAATCCGTTGAGGTAAAAAAAAAATAAAAAAACAAAGAATTACATTCACTTCCAGGTCGAGTCAAAATATTGGGTCTAATATTGACTACCTCGTAAATTGAGAAGAAAATGGGACGGTTTTTTTTTTTCATTAATGAACGTTATAACCAATACTTGCTTTCACCTGGATGAACTGGCAGCGTTGAAAAAGCTAAATTTTTCGATAATGGCAACTCCATCAAACTCATTTTTTTATTGATATTATTTGTCGGATATATTTGAATCACAAATAGAAATATTTAAGCGAGTAAATATTTCTCTTCGTGACTCAAGATTCTCTTCGTGACTCAAGATTCTCTTCGTGACTCAAGATTCTATTCGTGACTCAAGATTCTATTCGTGACTCAAGATTCTATTCGTGACTCAAGATTCTATTCGTGACTCAAGATTCTATTCGTGACTCAAGATTTGTGAGATCGAGCTTTTATCCAGGATAAGATCGTATGATAAGAAAAGGACAAGAGATAAAGACTTGAACTGCTTTTGTGGGGTGGGAAGAGGAGATAACGGAAAATGGAGGGTAAAAAGAGAAGGAAAGAGAAAGGGAGGGAGGGAGGGAGGGGGAAGGAGAGGGAGAGGGAGAGAGGGAGAGAGGGAGAGGGAGAGGGGAGGGAGAGAGAGAGAGAGAGAGAGAGAGAGAGAGAGGAGAGAGAGAGAGAGAGAGAGAGAGAGAGGAGAGAGAGAGAGAGAGAGAGAGAGAAAGAGAAATCACGAGTAATAGGGGAGGAGGAGGAGGAAACAGGTGTTAAGGCTGGCCAGGTAAGACTCCCCTCACGGTGTGAAAGAGAATGGTTTTCCTTGATAGTATCGGTAACCGCGCAGGTGATCCCGATCGCTACCACACATCTTAACCTCAACCTCCACCTCCACCTCCACCTCCACCTCCACCTCCACCTCCACCTCCACCTCCTCCTCCTCCTCCTCATTTGTAAACCTCAGCATAACCAAGGTTAACTTACCAAGAGATCAAGAGGGAATATATCCAAGTGTGTATACCTGGCCGTAAGAGGCGTCCCCTCTTTGTGTAAAAAAAGAATTAGCAGATGGTCTATCTTCGCACTTACGAATGGAACTAATCGTAGCTCTCCTGACGATAGTGTAGGAAGACAAAGTTTCGCCCCCATGCAGAGCTCTGCATAGCTACATGACTCTACAGAGCTCTACATAAAGTGAAACGACGCAACAATAAAAGATTCTTCTAGATCGTCCCTTTTCACCCACTTTACACTTTTGTGTTGCAATCTTTGGAATTTTAAAGGTCAGAGAGACGTGAAGCTTTTCGTATTTCGTATATTTCGTGACCAAACATGTCTATACCAAACACAATCACGAATACTCAAGTCATATAATGCCGACAGACCAGTTTCAACGATGCTAATAAAAAAAAATGCAATTCTTCATCCTGCGGGCGGTCAGGATTTAACGCCTTCATACATGGAAGCAAAACTATACACAGCCTTAAGAATGAGCATGACATGACCCCCCCCCCCAAGAGGCAAGCAGTGCAACCTGTCATTTGCAGGCATGAGGGGCCAAGAGCTGGCACTCCTGAAATACCGAAGAGATGAATACACAAACGCTACCGCTTATGTTTCGCTCGCTTACCCTCGTATACATACACAAGCACGAATAAAAGCTGCATACACACATGCATACACAAGCGAATATAAACTCTGGATACATACATACACAGATGCTGGCATACGACATTTAAAATTTACAATCTACATTTTCATTTGATATCTCCTGGAGTTTATAAAATTCCTATTGGTCGATCCAGTGTTAGCTCCGGGCCAGCACATAGCCCACTCCTATGATAAAAAATTCAATCAAAACTCGTGTCAATTATGCCATTCCGATGAGCATTCTGCCCCCCCCCTTTTCCCTCCCTCCTGTCTCTCCATTTCAACCCCCTTCCCTCCCTTTCCCTCCACCCTTAAACTACCTCTTTCTTTTTCTCTTATTTCATCCTTTTCTTTTTTTTACCCTCTCGTCGCTTCCCTTCTCTTTCTTTCTCTTCCTTGTCATTCCCTACCCTCCTTTACTTTCTGCCTCTCTCTCTCTCTCTCTCTCTCTCTCTCTCTCTCTCTCTCTCTCTCTCTCTCTCTCTCTCTCTCTCATTTCACTTCCCTTTCTTCTATCTTCAATCTACGTCTTTTTTCCCTCACGTGTCTTTAATCTCATGGATAAGCATGATAAATAACAACTGGTTATGCGAATTATCCATACAAGGTTAATGGGCTGGTTAATAGGACTTTAAACCCATCGCCTACAAGATAACCTTTAAGACTGAATGTAACCTGTTCACTACCAGTCAAGAATAATTTAATCCTTAAAAGAAGAGTTCAGGTCACCTCTCAGAGTATATACACTAAGAGGCATACACCTGTCGATGTATATTACCATACACCAAAGAATTGTTATATGTATATCAACAAAAGCGCTGACATCGGAATAATCCATAAAAAAAAAGTATTTTGATTTGTGTCAACAAACCTAACCTAACCTAATCTAGCCTAGCCTAACCTAACCTAGCCTAGCCTAACCTAACCTAGCCTAGCCTAACCTAACCTAGCCTAGCCTAACCTAACCTAGCCTAACCTAGCCTAACCTAGCCTAACCTAACCTAACTTGACTTTAAAAAGCTTTTGCCTTATTCAATTTTAAAATATTTTTATATATAAAACCGAGAAGAAATATAGAGTTTTTAATCTAGAAAAAATCTATTTTTCATGAAGGGAGAATATATTTTACAAGATAATGATGATATAGCTGTAAATATCTTTCTCTTTCCACCAGGAAAGATATGGGGAATAAGAAGATTCGACTGTAAAAATCTCAACAAATTGAAAATGACATAAAATCACTGCGTGGAAGGTGACACTGTAAACATGTCTCAGTGCGGTGAGTTGTTTACAATGTATTACGATTTACGGAGTCAGTGAATTAAAAAAATACATTAAACAGTGTAAATTATTTATGACTAGATAAGGATTATTTGACAAGGAGGAGGTGGAATGTTGATATTGACGGGTTGTAGGTAAAGGACTCGAGTGCATTGATCAAAACGTTTATTAAGGAAACGTTTCGCTACAAGTGGCTTCATCAGGATGAAAAAAAAGACATCATAAGAATGGAGGAACACTGCAGCAGGCCTACTGGCCCATGACAAAACAATGCAGGCTGGTACTCTCAATGACAGCGTCAGGTAAAGTGAATTTTATGTCACTCGGAAGAATCTCTTCCGGAAATAAAAATTAAATGCAACATGTTTAAGTTCCACAGCCTCCATGGCTGTGTTACCCGTCCCCCTTGAGCGAAACGTGGCTATAAGGGTTTGCGCTGTTTCGTTGGGTTTCGTCCATCTGTTGGAGTTATACGTGATGTGATCTATAATTTAAGGGGTTGACAGGTAAGGCAGCGGTAGTTATCTGTCATATAACCAAAAGCTTCCTTATCTCGGTTGGTAGAGCACTTAGCTCTCACACTGAGGTCCGTGGTTCGATCTCCGGTACAGGTGGAAACATTTGGGTGTGTTTCCTTAGGATGCCTGCTGTCCCTGTTCACCTAGCAGTAAACAGGTCCTGAGTATTAGCCGACTGGTGTGGGTCGCATCCTGGGGACAAAATTAACCTAATTTGCCCGAAATGCTCTGCGTAACAAGGGGCTGTCTATATTATAGCACTTCACTGATATCAGCCATGAAGATTATTATTATGATGTGGTGATATGACTACAAGACCGGTGTTAGGAAACCCGTGTCTTATTTCCAATGCCAAGACGCACTGGTCACCTCCCAAGTATTTTTTTTCATACAAAACCTTTAATTATAACTCCCCCCCCCCACCTACCCTCTAACAAAGCATAAAAAAAAAAGGTCAGACAAAGTGACTTATTTCTACTGGGGTCTTTGCATTTCCACCGGGGTCATCACATTTCTACTGGGGGCCTTACATTTTCACTGGGGACCTTGCATTTCAACTGGGGTTCTTGTATGTCAATTGGGATCCTGATCCTCTTTCCTGCATTAGTACCTGTCATAATTAGGTAACTTTTGTAAAATCAGTTCTGTATGAGAAGTCTGTTCTTATACATTGATCAAATTTTGGTACCCCAGTGAAAACAGTGTGACGGCGGTGATGAGGAACAATATAGTGAGGGTCGATGAGAAACAATATAGTGAGGGTGATGAGAAACAATACAGTGGGAAGGGCGATGAGGAACAATATAGTGAGAGGGGCGATGAGGAACAATACAGTGGGAAGGGCGATGAGGAACAATATAGTGAGGGTGATGAGAAACAATACAGTGGGAAGGGCGATGAGGAACAATATAGTGAGAGGGGCGATGAGGAACAATACAGTGGGAAGGGCGATGAGGAACAATATAGTGAGGGTGATGAGAAACAATACAGTGGGAAGGGCGATGAGGAACAATATAGTGAGAGGTGATCAGGAATTATACAGTGACAAAAAGATGAGGACAGTTTATGTACACTTCTTGTAAGTGCTGGACACTTATTACTCCGACAAGTGTATCACTGCACCCTTTTCCCCAGCAGCAGCAGCAGCAGCAGCAGCTGCAGCAGCAACACCACCACCAAAACCAACAGCAGCAGCAGTAGCAGCAGCAGCACCAGCACCAGTAGCAGCAGCAGCACCAGCACCAGCACCAGCAGGTGCAACACCACCACCTGCAGCACCAGCAGCAGCCCCACTACCACCAGCAGGAGCCAAGCCACCACCAGCATCACCTCCCCAGCACTACCACCAGCACCACCTCCCCAGCACCGCTACCTTTCCAGAAGCATCGCCTCCCAAACACCGACTCCCAAGCACCACCGCACCACCACCACCACCGTCCCACCAACAACAACGTCATAAAACAAGTTATCACACAATAAAACCAGCGGACGCATCATCGGGACGCTCTATATGCATCGATGTGTAATGTAGGCACATGCGAATGCATGTATGCAAATATGCATGCATTGTGTGTGTACACCGAGTGGATGCGCTTGTTACACCGCGCCTGTGCTTCTTCCCCGCCCAGTGCCAACAATTTTTCCCTAAAAATAGAGCCAGAGAAAGAAAAAAATTGATGCTAATTCTTTCCCATGATCAAATCACCTTTGGACCTCAGGGTACCGGTGGTCGGGGGCATAACATGCGGCTCTGCTTACGATCCTTCCTGCCAGACTTTCGTATAATAACCGCAAATTTCGTTAATTAGAAAACAAACGCAATTTCCGTGTTTGCTAACAAGTAAAATGTGGTTACGATAATGAAATTAGGTGTCGGGTTACGTTGTAAATATAATGCCATTTCGTCAGCAAATGTGAGTTTTTCAGTGGAGGGAAAAAAATATAGCTTTTACGTGACGAGGTCGGAATTTTAACCTCCGTGACTGGAGAGAAAAAATAATGGGCAGGATAACAGACTGTGGTGAGGACAACGGACTGTGGTGAGGACAACAGACTGTGGTGAGGACAACGGACTGTAGTGAGGACAACAGACTGTGGTGAGGACAGCAGACTGTGGTGAGGACAACGGACTGTAGTGACGACAACAGACTGTGGTGAGGACAACAGACTGTGGTGAGGACAACGGACTGTAGTGAGGACAACAGACTGTGGTGAGGACAACGGACTGTAGTGAGGACAACAGACTGTGGTGAGGACAACGGACTGTAGTGAGGACAACAGACTGTGGTGAGGACAACAGACTGTGGTGAGGACAACAGACTGTGGTGAGGACAACAGACTGTGGTGAGGACAACGGACTGTGGTGAGGACAACAGACTGTGGTGAGGACAACAGCCTGTGGTGAGGACAACGGACTGTGGTGAGGACAACAGACTGTGGTGAGGACAACAGACTGTAGTGAGGACAACAGACTGTGGTGAGGACAACAGCCTGTGGTGAGGACAACAGACTGTGACCGGAGTAGACTGCAGAAGAGACCACAGCCTTTGGCAAAGACACAAGATTTGTGAGAGCTCAATAGATTATGAATGACAAGGACAATATACTCTAGTGAGAACAACAGACTGGCAGGGCAATAGACTATGGCAAGATCAATAAACTGTTACGGAAAGAATAGAATGTGGCTAGAATGGACTAGGGAGAGGAGCAGTGGCTGTGTTGGTGAAACTAGAGTCACGTTCAAAAGTATACTTCTGAAAAGCATGCACAAAATGTAAGTATGATAAGGTGTATATCCCCAAAAGATAGTCCAAAACACTTGAGGTTACAGAAAACACCTGAGGTTACAGAAAACACCTGGGGTTACAGAAAACATCTGGGGTTACAGAAAACACCTGGGGTTACAGAAAACACCTGGGGTTACAGAAAACACCTGGGGTTACAGAAAACACCTGGGGTTGCAGAAAACATCTGGGGTTACAGAAAACACCTGGGGTTACAGAAAACACCTGGGGTTACAGAAAACACCTGGGGTTACAGAAAACACCTGGGGTTACAGAAAACACCTGGGGTTACAGAAAACACCTGGGGTTACATAAAACACCTGGGGTTACAGAAAACACCTGGGGTTACAGAAAACACCTTTGGTTACAGAAAATACCTGGGGTTACAGAAAACACCTGGGGTTACAGAAAACACCTGGGGTTACAGAAAACACCTGGGGTTACAGAAAACACCTGGGGTTACAGAAAACACCTGGGGTTACAGAAAACACCTGGGGTTACATAAAAACACCTGGGGTTACAGAAAACACCTGGGGTTACAGAAAACACCTGGGGTTACAGAAAACACCTGGGGTTACAGAAAACACCTGGGGTTACATAAAACACCTGGGGTTACAGAAAACACCTGGGGTTACAGAAAACACCTTTGGTTACAGAAAATACCTGGGGTTTCAGAAAACACATGGGGTTACAGAAAACACCTTTGGTTACAGAAAATACCTGGGGTTACAGAAAACACCTTTGGTTACAGAAAATACCTGGGGTTACAGAAAACACATGGGGTTATAGAAAACACCTGGGGTTACAAAAACATCTGGGGTTACATAAAACACCTTCCGTTGCAGAAAACACCTGTGGTTACAAAAACATCACATGCGGGACTAAAGAAATTAATGTTTGTCAAGCCCATATTTTCTCCCAAAGCAGTGTATTAATTAATTAATTAACCTTTTATTAAATGCTTGATAAAAAGGGATGTAGCGCACACACACACACACACAACACACACCCCCACACACACACACACACACACACAACACACACACACACAAAGCGTCAAATATTATAATTACTTAAATTAGTTAACCCGCTTAAATGTGAAAAAAATGAAGAATACCAATAAAAAAAATTGAAAATACAAGATTTTTTTTTTGGTGAGGACAAAATATTCAATGACGAACAGACATGAACGCATCAATTTGCGTCAGTATGCGTAGAAACCCATTATTATTTCCATGCCCTTCGTTTTCCTAGCCATTTCTGCGCAGAGAATCTCTTTGTATATATTAGTCGGGGTGAACATACCCGTGAAAAAGTTTATATAATTACAAATAAGTATACTTAAAAAAAACAACGGGCAAAACATCGGTCAGCGCAGTATTTCGGGAAAATCAGACAACGCTAAAATCAGTCGGTTTTAGTGCCTGGCAGAACTAGCCACACAGAGCGGGAATGCACAAATAACACACACACATACGACATTTCGATCCGACTTGGACCACTTACAAAGTCGAACCGAAACGGCGTCGTAAGCTTCTTTCTCTCTCTCCTATATGCGGTTTATTGGTGTATTGTTCCAGTCACTCTATTGTGACTTTTTGCTGTGTCAGAGCGAGGATACACACGCACAGACCGGAGTCACATCATGTCTACAACTGGGCAAATGCTAGTGAAACGACATTTCTATTTTTTATTTCGGTGCCGAGCGTGATGGACGGAGGCCGGGCATCATTTATGACATGTACACGGGTATATCTCTGACGATCATTTGGGGAATGTTTCACTTAAATCTTTCACGGCCTAACGAAGTTGTGTTAATTCGGATAAAAGTCACAATACCTCTGCTGGAGCAATTTACGACTAACCCACAATTCGGAGAGGAAGCTACTATTGTGGATTAGTTTGGAAATGGGTGAAAAGAATTGTTAAATGAAGGTATTTGATGGCTGATTTCGACTTTAGAAGTATGAACACCATCTGTTCCATGGCCTCTTGATTCACCGTGTATGGTATCATATCGTTCCTGGCAATCCTATATCCGGGAGGACAAATGGTATACAATACCGACACGATGGAATATAAACACAAATGCAGTATAAAGCGATCCTTTATTGAGTACGTTTCGCCCATACTGTGTGGGAGATACGTCGCCAACAAAGGATCGCATTATGCTGCATCTGTGTCAGTTTTTCCATCCTGGAAGACCGTGTAGGAGAGAGTCCTGTCACGCGGGACTTACAAGTAACTATCGCCTCAAGGATACCTTATTTCACGCTATCCTTCACGTGTTACAGAGCTTTAGGTCACCTTATCATACATTGTATTGAATATCAATAAGGGCTATACTTCACGTTATCAATATATTTCATTGGCCGTATCAAAATTTGAACACGTCCACTTAAAAATGATGCTAAAGAGTATTACGAGTACAAAAAAAAAAATCTTAGTGAATCATCTAGACGTTACAACGAGTAAAATCTATGGTGTTTCATGATGAATAAGGACCTGTGTAACTGAGGTATCATATTTATGAATAAAAATCAATTCGTGCGTAGAATTATTCGGTTATCGGTAATATACAATGGCAATTGTGTTGAACATTAGCACACTTAAGCAAAATGAAATCTCTATGAAGAAGTTTCGCCACAGGTTATCGTCTATACAAAGCAGAAGAAATAAATGGTATAGTGAAATCGACAGTTGTTAAGACACATTATAACAGTTAGGTAATTCGAAACGTTCCTACCAGTAGGTTTTAGTCGATGTACAGAAAAGTTGAAAAGCGAAGATACTATGATTGATTGTAATACAGTCATCACCTAAAGTTTTGGGTGCGTAGTCTCAGTCTGGAGAAGGATTGTATCCGTTAGTCTGAAACAATATGAAGTGTTGGAAGTGAAGGATGGAGCTTTTCTTATGCACTGAAGAATCCTATGTGTAGGCGAAACGTTTCGAAATAAAGTCACACTGGTTCATATGTGTCTTACCTAACAAAGCAGGAAGGTATAAGAAGAGGAGTTGAGGTAATCAGTCCCTCAGCCTGGAGTCGATGTGTTCAATCCATCAATCTTGTAGAAAGTACAGCACAGGGCCGTAGCAGTAGCTTATATACTGTAGTCAGGAGAGGCGAAACAGGAGGAGGCGGGGTCATAGTGGAACCATCCACTAGTCAAAATAGGTTTTCGTCCAAAGGATGGACGAGTGTTTGAAGAATTCTTTGTATCAAGATCCCATGATGATGCAGTGTCTGACAGATGTGATGAATTCTTCAACTTGTCGGTTTTCAAAACCATTCATCACTTCTGTCAGACACTGCATCATCATGGGATCTTGATACAAAGACTCTTCAACACTTGTCCAACCTTTGGACGAAGACCTACTCAGACTAGTGGATGGTTCCACTATGACCCCGCCGCCTCCTGCTTCGCCTCACCTGACTACAGTATATAAGCCACTGCTACGGCCCTGTGCTGTACTTTTGACAAGACTGATGGACTGAACACATCGACTCCAGGCTGAGGGACTGATTACCTCAAACTCCTCCTCTCCTTATACCTTCCTGCTTTGTATAAGACTGATGAAGCCACTGTGTGGCGAAACGTTTCTTCAATAAAGATTTCCATATGTTGCATAAGTGTCTCAGTTCATCACTGGCAATGTTTCGCTCTCCAGGGGCTTGGACAAGCCGCACCGGCTTGACAGAGCTCCTGGAGGGCGAAACGTTGCCACAATAAAATGTCACATTAATTGCATCTGAGTCCATTTATCTAACATTTTGTCGGTCATTTTACCATTATTACTAAACGTCGGACAATGTAGCATAATGGACATTAAATGTACCCCATTATTACAATGATTTCAGCATGGTTAAGGGCTGTTGCAATGCTCTAATGGTTGTTGGGTTGAGTGTATAATCGTGGAAGAGGGACGCCTATAATCCTGCGGACAGGTACTGGTCCTTACAGATTCCTTAAGCTGGCAATACAAGCCAAGGGCTCTCAAGGTATCTATAATGGGCCATGTTATGCTATAATCGGGTAGAAATTCTGTTGTGCAGTAATCGATTACGGTATCCTTCGATGTTATAACTGTTAAGGACTGCTAGTATTCTATAATCATGAAGATGTACTCTCATCTCTAAGGACTCCAATGAGACTAGAATCTATACAAACTCTTATGATCCAAGAGTTGCCTAGTTAATCCTCCCGAAGAGTTCTTAATTCCAAGTAAACGATACTACTTCTGAAGAAGCTCTAAATCCGTAGTGATAGACATTTGTGGCACACAAAAATTTGTTATTGCAAATGTCTGATGATTCTACACATGATTCAAACTCGTTTATAGAATTCCTTTCGGGAAATTCTTATATATATTATAGGAGGCTAAAGAAGATCTCGTAGCACTAACGTAGTCTGAGGGATAAAGCGGCCTTTTTATGAAGCTGAGTGCCATTTTTTCCGAGAGAGTGCCTGTGCAAGAAGAGTGTGCAGAGCCTTTTTTTTTTATTATATAAATGGCACTCTGTTGAAGTGTTAATATTTGTTAGGAAGAGTAGATTTCTTAGCCGCTACCTGCACTGTTTATATAGAAGAGTGCCACTGTATGAGATAGTGACACTGTATGAGAGAGTAACACTGTATGGGATAGTAGCATTATTTGTATGGGAGAGAGGCACGGTTTGTATAGGGAAATAGCACTATATGGGAGAAGCGGCACTGTGTTGGAGAATATCAGTATCGGAGAGTGGCACTGTGAAAGCTGTGGCACTGCATCATGCTGAGCTCTGCCTGGGACAATTCACGACAACGTCGGGAAAATAAAATTAGGGTCGGTGAGTTTACATGTATTGAAGGATTAGTGTGGTGATTTAGGCAGCTCTGTTTTACTGAGGGGCGCATGATGCACATATGTATGTATGTATGTATGTATGTGTGTGTGTGTGTGTGTGATGTACGTATGTATGTATGTATATGTATGTATGTATGTATGTATGTATATATGTGTGTGTGTGTGTGTGTGTATGTACGTATGTATGTATGTATATGTATGTATGTATGTATGAATGTGTGTGTGGGGGGAAGAGAGAGAAAAGAGAAATATTTGTGCACGTTCGCTCTCAGGCTAGTCAAGCCGTATGCTTGCAAAGTCTGGAGAGCGAACATTGCGCATAATCACATTGTTGACTTGTTCTTTTACTTACATGTCGTATTTACCAACATATTGACAAATATTTCTGCAATTAAAAGGCGATCACGTGTGTTCACAAGTTAGCAAGCCTGTGTACTTTCCTTGGTCGTTAATTCCCTAGTTGAGATTTATTGTGCTAGGGGTCTAGTGGCTAACGCGAGGGAGTTTTGAGATCTATGACCGGTTCAATCCCGCGGATGGTTATTGCAATCGTGTCATTACGATTTCTTGAGTCCTTCAGTGACTTCAAGAATTCAATACTATATTATGATAAAAAGGCGAAAATGCAGCTTTCTGCACATGATAGCTTAATTATTGTAACATGATGTTCCCTGGCAGATGGATTGGACACGAAGGACCCATCAAATAGCTCCGTCCCCTAATATCACACCTTTAGAGGACTTCTCGTGGAGATCTGTGAAAAAGTCGTATTATAAGAACATAAAGAAGGAACTCTGCAGCAGGCCTACTGGCCCATGCGAGTTATCCAGTCACCAGAAGTTGACATGAAAACACACCTTGAAATAATGAGTGGTGGAAACTTGCAAAGTCACACAGGATAAAGTACGTGGAACAGAAAACAACAAAAAACCGTGAATGGAACACTCTGTGTTAATGTGACTTGTAAATATTCCAAATCGGACTCAAACGTCACCACAACCTTCTCTCTCTCCTATGTGAGGGTTATTTGTGTACGTGGAGTACATAGAACTCTCTACCAGATGTAAGGAATGAGTTGAAGTAGATTGAACTCTCTACCAGATGTAAGGAATGAGTTGAAGTACATAGAACTCTCTACCAGATGTAAGGAATGAGTTGAAGTACATAGAACTCTCTACCAGTTGTAAGGAATGAGTTGAAGTACATAGAACTCTCTACCAGATGTAAGGAATGAGTTGAAGTACATAGAACTTTCTACCAGTTGTAAGGAATGAGTTGAAGTACATGGAGCTCTTTACCAGATGTAAGAAATGAGTTGCATGGTCACCTACTTATTAAACAATAACATTAGACAGATCCTCTTGAAGCCTGACACATGAGCTTAGTTATTTCATTCTCATCTTGAATGTGCTGGCCTCTGCGAGACAAGTTATATTAACTGCAATCCAAGGAAATATGCAAAACTTGATATGTAAAGAAATATCTCAGCCAGCCTGAATTCTATGTAAATTTGCGTAGATCGAATCCAAATGCCTAATGTAACTAATGTAACCTGTTGATCCAAGTACCAATTAGCATTCGTACCCGGTCAGTTCTCCTCCCCAATGGAATTTTTACTCACCAATATAACTAAAATAGTCAGTACAGTTTATCACGGTCTCCTCACGATCAAAAAAGAATACTCTTTTAATATACAGAATTTTGTTACTTTAAATAATAATTTGATAATTATCGGTTAATATAATTATGTTAAACTCAGCGTTTAAATAATCAATGGAAAGTAGTTTTAAGTTCTGATTTTAGTCTATAATGTTTTGCACAGTCCGGGTTTTTTTTCGCTCTACACCTAGATAAAACTCTGTTTATGGCAAAACATCGAAAAAATAAACGTCTCGTTCTGTTACATCTGTTATTCATTCCCATTGTCACTCGAGAAAATCCACTCAAACGCGTCATGGCATCACGACTGTGTCAATACGTAATATGGATAATAATCAACTAGCATTTCGACTACAAAAGAATAAGGTCAAGAGTTTGCAACTTTTGTAGGCTTCTTGAGTGGGAATAAGAAGTCAGAGAGGTGTCAGAGTGTCATCTTGCAGGTGGCAAAAGTTGGTGGCACCGAGTCTTATTGAAGACACTGGTTCCTGTTAGGTCACTTTAAATACACTGGTCCCTTACCTATCATACTGAACACACTGGTTCCTGACCTGTTGTACTGAATACACTGGTTTTTGACCTATCATATTTAATATAATGGTTTCTGATCAGTCATGTTGAATATACTGGCCCCTGGACCTGTCATACTGAACACACTGGTCCCTGACCTGTCATACTGAACACACTGGTTCCTGACCTGTCATACTGAACACACTGGTTCCTGACCTGTCATACTGAACACACTGGTTCCTGAACTTCCATGTCTACTGGCCCTGAACCCGTCAGATTGAGCAACTGGTCCCTGACCTGTCATTTTGACACACTGATCCTTGACTGTTATTAGTGAAACACCAACATGGACGTTGCAAATATAGAAAAAAAATGCTGTGAATAATTAGAACTTTCAAAACAAGAGAAATTTTCCAAGAAGATTTCTTAAATTTCATTAGATATGAATGAAATCTCGAAACACTGAACACCTTTATTTTCGAATGGTTTCGCCCCAGTAGGCTTCTTATGTGGAATACAAAGGTCTCGACACTGCAGAATCATGGGATCTTGGTACAAAGACTTCAACGTTTGCCCAACTTAATGCGGGGGATATTAACTTTAAACAAGGAATTCCACTGTGATCCAGCTCCTTGCTTCAATCATCTCAGATGATAAAGCCACCTCCTAGCCCTATTGCGACTTCCACAAGAGTGGACTGAACATCGATTCCAGGTTAGGGATGATTACTCAAACTTCTACATCTCCTAACCCATTTGTATCTTGTATATGATTAGTGAAGCTCACTGTGGGCGAAACGTTTCTTCAATAAAGATTCCCAGTGTTTCATAAAGTCTCATTTTTCATCAAAGGTAACTACAATAGGAGACAGCAGAAACGTCGGCTGTAATGATAATAATCACACTCAGTCTTGAACACACGCAACAATGATTAATGTTACCAAATGACTTGTGCAATATTTGAATCTTTATGAGGAATCGTTTCGCAGCTAGTGGCTACGTTCTCAATAAAGAGAATGGTGATAAATCGAGGAGCAAAGGCTAATTAGTTTTCAAGCCTGGAGTCGATGCGTTCAATCCATCGAGCTTGAAAAAAGTAGTGTACATCAAGTCTGATTCTGAACATCTATTCCAGGTTGAGGGAAGATTAACTTCTCCTCTCATCGTTCTATCTTTATTGATGATGAAGTTCACTGGCTGGCGAACGTTTCCAAAGAAATTCCCAAATGGTTGCAAACAGTGCTAATCATTCTTTCAACTTGTCGGTTTTATGACCATTTACATCACATGTTGAATCACATGATGAATCACATGATGAATCACATGATGAATTACACCAACACCACACTGATTCTCTATGCACTTTGTCAGATCATAAGAAAAGCCACATTGCTTGGCTTTCCTGGGTTACCCTTTCTTGCTAATCCTTTGATGGGTTAACAGCCCTGTGGAGGGCACTAACCCTTTTTGGAGTGGGTTAATTATTCTTTGAGATGAGATAAAATAACCCTTCTTGATTGGGGTTGTCAAAAGTACTTAAACCCCTAAAATACTCAATAAAGCAAACACCCAGTGTATATACACGGAGATATACACCTCTTTATATCTATAATCCTCTAGGTATTAGCCACAAACGTCTTCTTGTAGTTTCGCATGGTACATAAGAACATAAGAACGAAGGAACACTGCAGAAGGCCTACTGGCCCATGCGAGGCAGGTCCAAGTCTCCTACCGGCTTAAGCCAATGCACCCAACCTAGTCAGGTCAGGTCACATTGACTTAAGGGAGGAACACTGCAACCGACCTGGTAGCTCAAGCTATCAGGTCCAACTCACACCCACCCACATCCACTCATATATTTATCCAACCTATTTTTAAAGCTACACAACGTTCTGGCCTCTATAACTGTACTCGGGAGTTTGTTCCACTCATCCACAACTCTATTACCAAACCAGTACTTTCCTATATCCTTCCTGAATCTGAATTTTTCCAACTTAAAACCATTGCTGCGAGTCCTGTCTAGGCTAGATATTTTCAGCACACTATTTACATCCCCTTTATTTATTCCTGTCTTCCATTTATACACCTCAATCATATCACCCCTAATTCTACGTCTTTCTAGAGAGTGCAGATTCAGGGCCCTTAGTCTATCCTCATAGGGAAGGTTTCTGATACATGGGATCAATTAGAAGCCTTTAATCAGTGATTGTTGTACAGAGTCTGGGTAATCGGAGGTTATCAAGTTCGACCAGAGGATATCAGAGGGATAGCTACAATACCTTGACTCGAGAGGCTTTCATCAATAGCAAGGAGCCCAAGATAGAGAGGTACTGAAGTAACAAGACCGTAGCTGGAACACACTACACGTAACTCAGATTTTTTTTTTTTTGAAATGGCAGCAGGACGACGTTTCTGTTCATTCTTCGTGACTTAATAATGGTCCAGGAAAGATCGAAACGTCTTCTAGTTCTCATTTCCAGTTTATTAGTTATGAACTGTCTTGCATAAGGTAAGGGATCGGAATATTTTGCCTCTTAGATTGTTTCTGAGTAGCTGATTCTGTGTCACTGAACAACTGATCCTGTCAGATGAACAGCTAATTTTGTCAAATGAACAACTGATCTTGTCAAATGGACAGCTAATTCTGTATATCAGAACAGCTGATTCTGTCTACCTGAATATCTTAGACTGCCTATCTAATTGAGTGAGTTTGGCTACGATCTCTATCTCTCTCTGCTAAAATCTTCTCAGCTTCCCCAGCCTCCATCTTTACTCCATCTCTCCATGCTCTCTTGCATCCTTCTTTTCCTTTTCTCCTCTTTCCACTTCATACTCCCACTTCTTATACTACCTAACTTTACCTACTTTCTATCTCTTAATCCTTACTCCTCTCTTTCTCTCTCTCTCCTTACTCACCAAGCTTGTCACTCTCATTTTGCCCCAGGGGACCAACCACCAGGTGGGTATATATTGATATATAATAAGGGTAAGATTATTTTAGAGGCTTCCCTCATAAGCTTAACCGTGAGTTAAATTTCGACTAAAATAAAGTCTTGCTCTACCAAAAGCGTCTTTATACCGATTTTTTTAGGCATTTCCTCTTCCTCTCTTCTTCCTCTTTTCTCCTTTACTCTTCCAGCATCTCCTTTTATCCTTCCTCCTATTTCCCTTCCTACTCTTCCAGTGCCCCTTCAGCACGACTTTCTCAGCTTCTTCCCCTCACTTTCCCCTCACTTCCCCTCACCTCCCTTCACTTCCTCCTCTCCTTCCTGCTTTCCGGTCCCACTACCCTGCTCTTCCCCTCACATTTGCGTCTTCTCCACAGTACCTAATGCACTTTCATCCCTCCCTCCCTTCCTCTCCCTCCTTCCCTCCCTGTCTCCCCTTCCCTGTCCCCTCTTCCTCTTCTCTATCCTTGACGCAAACATCTGGATAATTCGCGATAGTCCATAATCTATCAAAATTGATAGTTTTTCTCAACAGATAGCCTCACTCTTGATTCCCCAAGTCGTCTGTCTTATTATTGATGACAGATAATAAAGACAGGTTGATGATCATGACGTGTACAACACTAGTATCATTATTGCCTGCATCTTTCTATTGCACAACAGGTTTCTTCAGTCGAATACAGGCGAATATATCACTGGAAACAATAGTAGTAACAGTTATAGTAGTAGTAGTAGTAGTAGTAGTAGTAGTAGTAATACTAGTAACAGCAGTAATAATAGTAACAGTAGTAAAAGTAGTAGCGAAGGCATCAGCAGTAGAAGTAGTAGTATAGTAGTAGTAATAATAATAATAGTAGTAGTAGTAGCATTATCATTATTATTTCGACGTGATCAATCCCTTAGGGTACTATCTCCAGAATTATCTTCTCCTGTATTCCACTGAAGAAGTCAGTTGTACAGTCGAAACCTCTCGCCACCAGAGATACCCCAAGTCTACATACCCGAGTCTCATTCTTTGTTACATGTCTTTTCCCCATGTACTCTCTCCCTCTCTCTCATCACCCTCTCTACTTTTCCAACCTCCCCAAGCCTGCTACCAGTTTTCCTCCCAGGCAAGGAAGGAGTCTCCCCGCACCCCTCTGCACACCATCATTTAGAGAGTTTTGATCCCACACCATTCATCTTCTCTCGGGTTTTTTCTCCGTTTCCGCATCATTTCTCATATTCGTCTCTACTTTCGCAGCGGGGGGCCGCCCCAAGAAAAACAATTAAAACCTTTGCTGAGGGAGATGAGAGACAGGAGGGGAAGAGGTGAAGTGGAGAGGGAAGGGGGGAGGGACCAGGCGGGCGGAGAACTTTAATTGGGAAGGCTAGCTAGGGTCTCTAGAAGAAGAGAAAAGGTCTTTAGAATGAGTCCTCTAGAATGGGGGGTGTCCAGAATGAGGTCTCCAGAATAAGGAGGTCTCCAGAATAAGGAGGTCTCCAGAATGAGGTGGTCTCCAGAATGGGGAGGTCTCCAGAATGGGGAGGTCTCCAGAATGGGGAGGTCTCCAGAATGGGGAGGTCTTCAGAATGGGGAGGTCTTCAGAATGGGGAGGTCTTCAGAATGTGGAGGTCTCCAGAATGAGGTGGTCTCCAGAACGGGGAGGTCTCCAGAATGGGGAGGTCTTCAGAATGGGGAGGCCTCTAGAAGGATATGTCAAGTCTTCAAGGAACGAAGGGGAGCAGGCGGAGGCTGGAAGGGAGAGGGAACAGAGGGCAGACAGGAGGGGGTGGAAGGGGAGAGATGGGGAGGGAAGTGGAAGTGGAGAGGATGGAAAGCCTTAATCTCCCTGTCATTTCAAACATTCACAGCCTTTAATGGAGCCGTGTCATATAAGGTAGAAAAAGACTGTAATAAATGAGTGAGAGAGAATAGGCTGAGAACCTCCTTCGTTATGACATTATTTACTGTTGTGATTTTAGTGGCAATGTCAAAGGAGTGCGTTCGTGCGCTCGAGCGTACGTTCGTGTGTGTGTGTGTGTGTGTGTGTGTGTGTGTTTTGGTGGTGGGGACGGGGGTGAGGGGGGGGAAAGGCAAGAGATGTAATCCCATGTTTCACTGGATGGCCCCCACCACCCTGGCTATCCCACACCCTCGGGGCCCCAACCAACCTCACTCACCCACAAGGGGCCCCACCACCCCCTCTATTTATGCCGTCGGTTAAGGGGGCTAATCTAACCACACTGTTAATAATGGCCCCCGTCGCTGTTAAAAGTGTAAAGGGGAATTTCCTTTATATGGTTAAATTGTCGTAAATTTATCTTGGGGTATTAACGGGTTCGCCCGACCAGGGAGATAATGATGTTTTAAGGCCTTTCATATATGTAACATTGTGGTGACTTGCTGAGGCTCTGCACCAAGATAATCTGCTCGTGTCCACGCCATGCAACTTATGTTTACGTATTTAAGGAAAGACATACACACAGTTTGCAACTTGTGGACCTACTTATTCAATGTAAAAAAATTAAATAAGTTGGATTATGAATATATATATTATATATATATATATAGATATATATAAAGATTTTTACCTACTTACAGTTTTGCGGCTTCCGACGTTTAGCACCTAATGTTGTTAGGTAAAAATACCCAGTAGCAACTAATGAAACAGTGGGGCTGCGTTTCACTCTTCAGGAGCTTTGACAGACTTGAGGAACCTTTTCGAGAGCGAAACGTGGCAGTGTTACAGATCTGATTTCTACCTCATCCATCCTTTCACTTAACGTATTGTCGATAATTTTGCTAATATCTAAACAAACACATACATGGGCATGGAGAGAGAGAGAGAGAGAGAGAGCTGTTAATAAAGCTAGGGATCCTTAACCTTGTCAAACCCTGTGTAAAAAAAAAAAAAAAAAAAAAAAAAAAAAGATAAAAAGAGCACGAAAACAAAAGTCAAAAAGCACGAAATGTCGAACAGCCGAGAGAGAGAGAGAGAGAGAGAGAGAGAGAGAGAGAGAGAGAGAGAGAGAGAGAGAGAGAGAGAGAGAGAGAGAGAGAGAGAGAGAGAGAGAGAGAGAGAGAGAGAGAGAGAAAGGGAGAGAAAGCGAAAGAACATGAGAAAGGGAGCGAAAGAACGTGAAAGCAAGTGAACGAAAGAGGCATTTCATGAGGTTTTACGTCAGACTACGTCAGGCTCTACGTCAGGCTCTACGTCAGGCTCTACGTCAGGCTCTACGTCAGGCTCTACGTCAGGCTCTACGTCAGGCTCTACGTCAGGCTCTACGTCAGGCTCTACGTCAGCTACGAACAAGCGTGATGACAGCTAATCAAAACTTTTATTGGAAAAGTTATTATGGAGATACGCAAATCAATAGTGAAAAAAATCTGCATTATTCAGAATCACAATTTTCGAGTTACGAAAATGTTGCTGCTTCGTGTCTGTGAGATTTGAAGAGAGAAGTAAAGGAAGGAAGGAAGGATGAAAGGAAGGAAGGAAGGAAGGAAGGGAGGAAGGAAGGGAGGAAGGAGGGATGGAAGGAAGGAAGGAAGGATGGAAGGAAGGAAAGAAGGAAGGGACGAAGGAAGAAAGGAAGAGGGAGGAAGGAAGGAAGGAAGGAAAGGAGGAAGGGAGGAAGGAAGGAAGGAAGGAAGGAAGGAAGGAAGGGAGGAAGGAAGGGAGGAAGGAGGGATGGAAGGAAGGAAGGAAGGAAGGATGGAAGGAAGGAAAGAAGGAAGGGACGAAGGAAAAGGAAGGGAGGAAGGAAGAAAGGAAGGAAGGGAAGAAAGGAGGGAGGAAGGAAGAAAGGAAGGAAGGAAGAAAGGAAGGGAGGAAGGAAGGAAGGAAGGAAGGAAGAGATGGCAAGTAGTGCTGAGATTCTGAAATCGGCTTATCCGTGTATATTTTTAATGCAATTATCAGTAAAAGAAATATGTACGTGTCACACACACACACGCACACAACAACAACAACAACAAACAACAACAACAACAACAACAACAACAATGCAAATAAACCTATCAGTTAGAAAACCCTATTGAATATTTTTTTTCCAAAAGTCTCTCCTAAAAGCTTCCCGAGGCCCCTACAGGCACCCTGATAATTATAAAAACTATGATAGCGGAAAGGCCTAAGTCGCGGTCAAACTTTTTAAAAGTGTACCACAGTCAGCTGCACACCACAAGGTACGCTGGGAGGGGGAGGCAGCAGCACCTGTTACGAAGTGGCAAGGGAAGGAGAGAGGGGGAATAAAGTAGGGAGGAAAAGAGGAAGGAAAAGAAGACTGGAGGGAGAAGAAAGGAATTAGGGAGGATAGTAATGAGAGAGGAAAGAATGGAGAGAGGGAGAGAGAGAAATGGATAGGGATGGAAGGAGATACGGATAGATGACGAAGGAACCAAGCAAGAAATGTTAAAAAGGAGAGACTTAAAAAGGATACAGGCTGAGAGGTAAAAAGGATAAGACTGTTTCTAAGCATCTTATTTGTTGTTAAATTTGCGTTTTTAAACGTTTATTTAATCAGATCTTATCTTAACTTAAAATAAAGGCAACAGTGTAAGAGTAGAACGTGTTAATAAAAGGGCACGTGTGTAATTAATATGACACTTTACCCAACATATTGTCTGTAACTCTGCCTTCATTGTTAAGTGTTAAGAAATTGAGATGAGGATGGGTTGCCCACGGAGGCATCATCTCCACGACAGATGAAAACCTATTTGAGGATAATATACACTGATGGATATAAGTAGGAGTCTCCTGGCAGGGCCGCTTTTGTTGTCACTTCCTAGATAAGAACTATAGCAACCATGTTGAGTTAGGCATAAGAATTAACAACTGGGCGTTTACGCTGCAAACTGAGATGTTTGCCATCCTAATGGCATTAAAGTTAACTTATGTCACTGAGCTTGATTCCTTGATTCTTACTGATTCTATGTCGTCATTGAGAGCACTTGACTCGCATAATGACTAACGTGCTCAGTGGAGAAGCCAGGTATAGATATTCAAATATCAGAAAGAAGAGAATTAATAAGCAATTTTTACTGATACCATCTCACAGAGAATTATTCCTTCACGATAGAGTTAATAAGTTAGCCAACGAAAGTAACCTAAAAGAAAAAGTGAATATAACAATGGTACAGTGTAACTCACGAAATCGTAATGACACGATTGCAAACAAACCATATCATCAGTAGAGAAGCAAATAACGAAAGTAAATATCCTAGGAATGCAGTTAAAAATTTTAGTAGATCTATCGCTCATTATAACATGAACGTAGATAAGCAAGTCTATGGAGCAACTTGCAATGTAAACAGATAGTTGTTGTAGTAGCCAGGTTTAGGCTTAGTTACAAGTACTTCTCGCAGTTTAGCAAACACACGGATGGTGATCAAACTAAGTGCAAAGTATATGGTCAACCTTATGTCACTTTCTTGAACACTATGTGCCTCATTATTGAGAAATATAGATATAGACAGTAAAATATTAATAAAAATAAGACACACACTAACCGAATATCCTAGATTTTCTTCCTACAGATAAGACAAATATAGATATAAAATCCACTCCTGTTAACGCTATTTGAGCATAATTCCAAGGCCTTTTGTGCATCCATATGCTCTTACGCTACCGTCCACAGGATGGACATGACGTGCACAGTGAACTAGCTTCTTCGACGGCAAAATCTAATCAGGAGAGACAGAAGCGTCGTCTGGTTTCCATAGTTCAGAACTGACCGAAACATCGCATCGTCTAGTATCGATGTGGCTGGACAGACCATAACGTTATATAGCTTCCATGATTTTTAGGAGATCGAAATTGCTTCTTTCCGTGGTGCAGGACTGGCCAAAAACGTCGTCTAGTTTCCATAGTTCCATGGTTTTGTATGAATTGCCCAGAAAGAACCGAAAAGTTTAGTTTACAAGGCTAGGACAAACCGAAATCTTGCAATTTGTATGAGTAAGAACCAAAACATCGTCCAGTTTCCACTGTCCAGGACGAATCAGAAAGACATTTAATGTCCAGGTTGTAAGCTGTAAGTTAGTTGCAATGTTCGATCCACGATATTATGACTTTTGCTCTTCTATGCTTGACTCGTGCAGGTAAATAATACACGATGATACCTAAGCTACAAGGAGGCCCCGAGTTGGTAGTACCGTAATTACATCCGTGTTGTTTGTATGTTATGTTTGTAGTAAATCGTAACTCGGGGCCTCTTACGAGTAGGAGGCCCAGAGTTAGGGTTTACTACAGACATAAGATACAAACAAAACTGTTGCAACTACGGAAATACCAGCTCGGGGCCTCCTACGAGTGAAACACCCTATAGAAGAGCTCTTGTCTGCTCTCCTTCACCAGATTCGAATTTTCGTCAGTGAATATAACTTAATAATGAAGGGATCGAACCCTAAGGGAACCACATGGGAAATATGCCTTCCTCCCCCCCCCAAAAAAAAAAATAGAAAAAGAAAAGGAATCAGTCAGCTTTTTCTCAGCAAGTATCCTCGATATGACCTTCCAAATCATTTGTTGTCTGTCCCATGTACTGTCCCATGTACTTGGATACTAGGTCACAATAGCATCAGATTAACATCACTTAAGAAGCCCATAATCAAGCAATAGATCATAAATAATCAGAAGACCGGAATCTACCATGGGATCATAATCAAAAAGGGGGACCAAAATAAAAAAAATGGGACCGGAATCATCAAGGGTACCAGAATGAATCAAGAGAACAGAATCAGCCAAGGGACCAGAATCATAACATTTACTACACAGGTACAAACAATAACAAATGCAGTTATCATCTACATTTGTTATAACATTACAACAAAAATCTTTTGAAGAAACTGTAAAAATATAGCTACATTAAAAAAAAAAAAACTCATCTCACAAATTGAAAATGAAAACTGGATATATGGCACAGGACAGAGCCGAAGATGGTTCACTTTTATTTCCAGTTTGTTGCGTAGATTTTTTTTTTTTTTTGTATCCACGCTAATGATTTTTCTTCAAGAATAACTGTCAGAGATGGTAACATGCATCCCCTACTGACACAAGTGTTGCATCCAGTGTGTACGCGAGGGTAAGTAGCCTCGTCTCTTGCAAACCTCATTTCTCTGTTGTTTTTGTACGGTAAATGCAACGTTCTCCCTCACGCTATCTCCATGAGCCTATCACAATTGACCACAGAGCATTTCCCAGCACGTGATTGGCCAGCAACAAGGTCCAGAGTTATGTTGGAAGGAGGAGCAAGCAAGCAAGGCTCGTGGTGGGGGCTAGTCTGTGTGTTTACCTTCGTATATTTGATATTTAAACAAGAGCTGCAACCCAGAGCTGCACCAAAAGTAATTGCAATAGTTTTAGAGTAATGAGACAATGTCAAGAGTGAGAGCACTCAAGGCAGTAGTGCTGGAACAGATGTACACGAGTACAGATGTACACGAGTCCACACTGTAATAAAAGTTTTATTTCAGTCTTATTAAGACTATTTAACCACAACGTTCAAAAGTGACAAAAAAGCAAAACGGAAGATGGAATAGCTATTCAACAGAAAATTTGCAATTTAAAGCAATTAAGGCAGTTTAAAATGTACACACAAAAAAAGAATAGCTACCAGATTTCACAAACGAAATTTTCCCATAGCCGCTCTACAGAAAACAATATCCCTAAATTTAGGAATCATCAGTCCTGATGATCAGGTATTAGTTATTTAATGCGATGTCGTTGACAAGTTGCCCAGCACGAGGAAGAACTGAAGTCAACAAAGCTCAATTGTTGCACCCGTTGACTACTCGTTAAACAGGACCATCACCAGCAACCAGACTGGTCAGCGACAGGGCCGTGATTAGTAAACGGAGGAACGAGCCTCCATTACTATACGCTTTGAATGACCCCCACACTCTTATGAAATGCAATACAAATCAGTAGACACTAACCTCTTCTGCCGGAAGGCAATCCTTAAGAAAAGTTACCTTTGTGACACGAGATGCATCGTAACTGCACTGACATGGAGAACCTAAACATAGTATCTGCGATAGTATGTGTGGTTTCATTTCAGTCTAAATCTGGCCTAACGTGTTCTAAAGTACCATGTATATCGGAATCATGTATCCAATGATTGATGTAGATGCAGAAGGGACGTTGTGAAAAGCGCATGTGTAGTTCACCCGCGCTCACACGAAATGTGATGCAGCAGGAAAAGGCCAGACTCATAATGAAGGTGTCCATTTTGCAGAAGATGCCTTGAATCTTCATTTTTGTTGTTTCTAAACACTGTTGTCTAGAAATCCGTTGTTTCAGCATGTCAACTGTCGTTTATGTACGAATGGTATATAATACCGACAAGATGAGAGTAAGACACATGTGCAACATCTGGGTATCTTTATTGTAGACGTTTCGCCATCCAGTGGCTTTATCTTCTGTACATAGTTCTACTGTCTTCAAGTTATGTCCTGGAATTTGTATTGATAAAGCCACTGGATGGCGAAACGTCTACAATAAAGATACCCAGATGTTGCACATGTGTCTTACTCTCAACTGTCGTTTAGAAATCCGATAGCTTAAGCATGTCAACTGGTATCTAGAAATCCCATAGATTCAGCATGTCAACTGTCGTTTAGAAATCCGGTAGCTTTGGCATCCCAACTGTTGTCTAGATATCTGGTTGTCTTAGCCTGTCAGATGTACTGACCAAGTTGTTGCTACCTAGGAAGAACACCACGAGTATTTAACCTGACTGACATCTCTGTGCTTGGTCTTCTGCACCTGACTTAAACTCTTATGTATATAACGTAAATATCTCTTGCCTTGTTTATTGATAAAGCTTCCTGTGAGCGGAACTTTTTTTTTTTTTAAATGTTTCAGTGTTATCCATGTGTCTCTTTTACATAAATAAAACTCTCATTAAATCCATCACAGGTCAGCCAGCGGTCGCTGGTGCCACGACCCTCCATAGGGCCATCGGCTACCAGTCCTCACGTGTTCTTATACAGCGTCCCCGCCACAGTGCCGGCACTACAGAAAGGGTCATCATATGACGTTATAACCCACATGGAGACAAAAGATCAGAAAATTAATTTGGTTTGTCTTGAGCACTGACAAGTGTGAATTTCACTTTCTTTAGTTATTCAATGATCAACAATGTTCTCTTGAATTTTTAAAGGGGTGGACCGGTAAGCCAGTAGAAGGCCTCAAATACCAGTACAAATACCTCAGTCAGGAGGTATTTGTACTGGTTCCTGACAAATCAAACTTAATCTAGCCTAACAGTAATATAGAACTCACGAAATAGTAATAATATTATCGCAAACAAATCACACTAACCTGTGAGTAACAGGGTTTACTTGCCATGGTTTCGAGCATCAAGAATTCTGTGATCAGAAAGCTGGAACTCAGGTGTTGTGTCAGGAAAATTTCCTTAACAGAATTATCAAATTTCAAGGGCCACTCGGGCTCGTTCTAAGACGAAACCCACTCCAGCCCTTGAGGGAAATACGGACGACTTAGTACTAATTTTTGTCTAGAGCTGGTTGTGGCAAAGTAAGGATTACATTTCACATTGGAAGCTTGTTAAACACCACTTGCAACTTTTTTGGAGACACAAAGTAACTCAGTACTAAACGGCAAAGGAAAAACGTTTTCGTTGAGCTGAAACATGCAGAAGAGATGCAAAACAAGGATGAAAGCCGAAGGAAAATAGGTGGATTAACAAGATAAGAAGGAACAGAGGGACGGTAAGAGATTGGGAAAGATGAAAGGTAAACAGAAAGGAAAAGAGGCTTAAGGGAAGGGAGTGGTTTAGCATCTGAGAGGAAGAGAACATCACCTGTTTGCGGTACTTTCTCCCCCACCCTTCATTACCCCTCCTCCCCAACACACCAACACATCTTCCACACCACACAGTCATCACTATTCTTCCCCACGGCACCATCTCACTCCCCCTCTTATCTCTTCCCGTACCACCTCTCCTCCAGTCCACCTTTACACCACCACCTTCCCACCACGACTTCTTCTCTTCCCCACCACCTTCCCACATCCCTCGCCTCCCCCATCTCCCTCACATCCCCAACCTCCCTCCGCCTCTTCTACATCCTCGACCTCTCCTTCACTCACACCCTCACCAAACTTATTAATTATTAACGATATACAAGACGAGTAAGAGAAAAATACGTGATAATATTTTTTTCCTCCTGCTAGGTGCCTGATGCCACTGTTTCTACCACCTACGGTGTCTCCTTGATCTAAAACCTTGAATCTCTGCAGCTTCCCTTTGGCCTTGATGCTGAAGGGCTCTTGATTCAAGGTATGGAGCGATAAATCCCATGGGATTCATCGCTCCGTAATATTTATAATTTTCTGAAGAGTCCCCATTTCTCAACTTCAAAAAAAAAAATTGAGTTTTTATGCACGTTTACCTAGAGATTGGTATTGTTTCAAAGAAGAAACATTAACTTTGAATGCTTAGATTTTTTTTCTCCCCGTTTTGAGCACTTGAAACGATGCCTTGTGGAGAATGATTTTATTTTCACGTTTGATATTGTTTCACACAAGTTCGTGGCATCAACTTGGGACACAGTTTTTCTTTCCTGTTTCGCTTTCATAAACATTCTCCTGGCTGAAACAACGTCTGAGGCTTTAAGGCGAAATTGGCGTCAGATTTATACTATGACTGCGCTACCTTACGACGAAATCGACGCCTCTTTAATGCAAAAACTGTCTCCTAAATACGACATGGACGTCCCCTTAAGACAAAAAGTACCTCCCCTTAATACGAAATCGACGCCTCCTTAACACAAAATCTACGTTCCTTTAGTACGAGAAGAATGAACATCCCCTTAATACAAAAGTGGTGTCTTTAAATACGAAAATGTGGTGTTACCTCAGTGCGGAAGTGACATCACCCTAGTTCAAAAGCGATGTTACATTAATGAGAAATTGACCTCGCCTAAATAGTGACATATATCCAAACATTACCTGGCTCTTCAAGCTGGCTGTCGGCGTAAGTATTTTTCTGTGATGCTCTGCGCAGGTCGTAAGAGAGGTTGAAAATCTGAAGGCGTGAATGTTCCAAGTCGTACGAGTGTAAGGTTCCAGTACTAGGAAAAGAAAATAACTATAGCATTTATAAACTAAATAATGTGGATCTTAGTCAGAGTGAATGCGAAAATTATTTGAAAGTTCTGGTTACCATAAATTTCAAGCCAGAGACAAGATAATATAAGATAAGGTAAGATTTCGTTCGGATTTTTAACCCCGGAGGGTTAGCCACCCAGGATAACCCAAGAAAGTCAGTGCGTCATCGAGGACTGTCTAACTTATTTCCATTGGGGTCCTTAATCTTGTCCCCCAGGATGCACCCACACCAGTCGACTAACACCCAGGTACCTATTTGCTGCTAGATGAACAGGACAACAGGTGTAAGGAAACGTGTCTGAATGTTTCCACCCGCCGTGAATCGAACCCGGGCCCTCCGTGTGTGAAGCGGGAGCTTTAGCCACCAGGCCACCGGGGCACCAAGAGTACGTAAGTGCGTATACTGATAAGATCAGTATATGCACAAGGCCTTATCATAGCTACGCTTACAACTGTTGATGGAATCTTCTACCACCGCTTAATATATCTAGATCGCTTCATCTTTTAACCGCACTTAGTCTAAACAAGTGTTTTCCGTCACCCCTAGTGACTTATTCGAGTCTTAAGTTTTCATCTATGCTCTCCTGTCTCTGGTTTCATTTCACTTTATGGCTGCCCTATCGAAGTCCTAAAGTACCTTGTACATCGGCATCATATCTCCCATGATTCTTCTGTTTTCCAGTGTTTTAGTGTTCAGTTCCATTAATTCTTTCATAAATCATTTCTCTAGGTTCTAGGACTAGTCTCCAGAGTCCTACATTCTGATATTATTTCACATGCAAACTCTTAAAAGGCTCTTCCATTAGCTGCTGTCCTTTGTTAACCTAAGCTTCGATGTGCTAGAATAAAGTATCCGTGAGTGTTAAACATTTCGGCAAAGTGACGAGTAAATACTCGATAATCCTTATGACTGGACTGTGGTAAGACAAGATGGATCCTCCAGATGTGATTCTTAAGGAGAGTTCAGGAAGCTAAGAGTTACCGAGTACCATAGGCTGGTTATATTGTCCACTTGTAACACTTTTGCCTCACTGATCAATATTATGTAGCTGAATTATACAAAAAAGAGTAACGAGATGTAGAGAAAGAGAGCATTACTCTTTGCTCTTGATATCAGAGCTGGAAATGATTTTATGGCAATTAAATATCTGTAAGCGAGTATTTATCTAGATTTTAATGCCTCTTACATTTTCGCGTATTGTGTAATCGGAGTAAATAATTAAAGACAGCATCTGCCTCGAGAGAGCACTCAAAAGAGCAAACTAAAAGCTTCACTGCTTAGCTCAGAATTGGGCGAAAGATCTCGTCTCTTGGAAGTTAACACTCTAAAGAACAATCCGCTAAGAGAACGCCAATAAAATAACTGAATGAAAGAGGCACTGGAAAACTAGACCAATTACCTCACAGTAACAGCTAAGTTACCCAGGCATTATCATATTCACAGCAAACTAAGCCGAACATGAATACACTTGCAATGAACATGCACCAAAGATAATGCATATACACTCTAGGTCCAATTCCAAGATTTTATTCGTGTGTATATGGAGCTACACGAACGCTTAGGCACTTAATCAGAAATGCGTGCAACTGAGCCTTAAAAATGTATCATATTCATTCGTTACATCATCATTTCGGTACATTTACCATTAAGAGGCACAAGATGGCACCATCACTAAGGATAAACGAGACCATCCGGCCAAACCCAACCCTCATAACCCGGCTTTTTTTATCATTTTTCCCGACTGATCCATTACGAAGGCAGACAGACCAAGGGAGAAATGTTTGCACATTCTTCATCTGCAGCGCTGCAAGGGAGAGCCGACGCCAAGTGGTGGGTAATAAGCCCCCTTGAGGCAGAGGGTCGTAAGTGCCAGATTTCCATGCATAGCCTCCTCCGCGCTCTCCCAGCTGGACATTTGTTTATTAGAAGTCTGATGAAATTATTCCACGGAGGACGTGTTTGCTACAGCCCTGACCCAAACAGCTTTATGCAGACAATGTTTACCGCGCGTGGCGTGATGAAAGCTTTAGACCCACAGACTCAGCACAGGTGTTTTTTTATTCACTAACCTTACATACACCAGCAGTGTGCGGCTACAGGAGAGTTACATGATGGGAACACCTACAGTGTGCTACAACCTTTGTCTACATGATAGTTACATTGTGGAAATAAAAGCTAGCTATATTTCCCTGTAATATCCAGTAACACAGGATGGGTTCCTTACATATGGTAATGAAATCTATCAGCCCGACCTGGGAGACTTCGGTAGGGCGATGACGATACCGTAAAGCATAATACAACGATTCAGTAGCAATGGCAGCCTCAGAAGTTTTGCAGCTGGCTGAGGTGCAGGGAATGTTGAGGTGCTGAACCTAGGGGTGGGGGAGAGGGGGTGAAATAATGATGAGGTATCAGGGTCATGTTGGGGTAATGAGCCCAGGGGTGGGGGAGTGGGGCAAATAATGATGAGGTGATCATCCTGCGTATCAGGGTCATGTTGGGGTGATGAGCCCAGAGGGTTAGTAACAAGGATGAAGAAACCCAAGGGGGAAGGTGGTCATGCTTGGGAGGAAGGTAGGAGAATGTTTGTCCGAGGGGTAACTCAGTGGGAGAGAGGGAACGAAGGCAAAAAATGCAGTCCAAGGAGGGGAGATTAGCGTAGAAGGGAGAGAGAGAGAGAGAGCGAGCGAGAAAGAGAGAGGGCTCCAACAAAATCCTTTGCTTCAACGAAAAAGTAATAATGAATATTATATGTTCAATGAGAGATGAACTACAGATTATTTGTTTATGGAAAGACAGAGCCATTTGTCTGATAGGTAATAAAAGTTTGCCCATTTTGTAATGAGTACAGTGTTAAAAGGCACTGTAAATCACGTCACACTATCAACTGACTGTTTCAAGGAGAATGAGAAGAAGATTAGTTCACTTGAAAGATCCACATCTTAGCAAAACGTCTTCAAAAGGCGTTTTTGTGGAAATTGGGCCTTTAAAAAAAAAAAAAAGCGGTTTGTTATCGGGTAGCTAAATATATTACCGAGAATGGCAGACATCCACTGATGGGTATAGGTGTGTGTGTGTGTGTGTGTGTGTGTGTGTGTGTGTGTGTGTGTGTGTGGTGTATACTCACCTAATTGTATTCACCTAATTGTAGTTGCAGGAGTCGATATTCAGCTCCTGGCCCCGCCTTTTCGCTGAACGCTACTAAGTCGTCTCTCTCCCTGCTCCATGAGCTTTATCATACCTCGTCTTAAAGCTATGTATGGTTCCTGCCTCCACTACGTCACTCGCCAGACTGGTCCACTTCCTGACCACTCTATGACTGAAGAAATACTTTCTAACATCCCTGTGACTCATCTGAGTCTTCAACTTCCAAGAGTGACCCCTTGTTTCTGTGTCTCCTCTCTGGAACATCTTATCTCTGTCCACCTTGTATATTCCACGCAGTATTTTGTATGTCGTTATCATGTGTGTGTGTGTGTGTGTGTGTGTGTGTGTGTGTGTGTGTGTGTATGTATGTGTAAGACGTGGATGGGGAAAGTAATAGACGAAATGTGCCCAGATAAAGCTGCTTGTATCGGAATTACCAGCCACGTTGATGGTATTAAGAACTGTGCAACGTTTCGACTGATAAAGCAACACATTTTAAACATTTCTCTTTAGCACTACAGTAGATGAGAGTAACATTCTCTTAACTCTTAATTTTCATAAGAGGCATTGTTACTAGTTTTGAAACTAGGAAACTGTGCACACTGCAGAGTACGAAAGATGAACCTGTGAACAAACTGAACCTGAAATAGGACAAAATGAGAAGTGTGATGCAGTGAACATATTAGGAAAACTGGCGAAGTTATATGAATTAATGAAAATATATCGAAACTGAATGCTGAACTCCCAATGGGATTTCAAAGCATTATTCATCAGCAGACTTTGTTGATGGCCTGAATTATCATCAGTTTCAAACAGATTCTTTGTGTTACTGTAGATAAGACTATGGGATTTGTATCATGCTGAAGTCAGATGGTCGAGCAGAGTCGTCAAACTAGTTTTTGCTCTGATTCATTGACAACTTTCTCAATGAGAAAGGAAAAGGTGAAAAAATCTGGGATTTGGCTTTCTTAAATTATTTAATAGAACATTTCAATAATATAATTGTTAATTTGCAGCATAAGGGAAAATGGGCGTCAAGGCAAATATGGCGAAGTAATAATTTTTGAAGGCAAAGTAATTGTTTTTGTTCTCACATTTTCGTTGCTGTTAAAGAATCTCATCCAACAAGAAAAGGAATTCACAGATCCCTTTGTAAAACACCGGAGCACTAAAACCTCTCCAGAATGATTTCTTGGAAAAGTTTTGGAGACTTCTAATAGCATAGACAGGAGAAAAGAATGTGCCATAATCCATTTGAAGTTTCAACAGAGGACGCTATTTAAAAGCCACTAATTTATGAGCCACTGATTTATAAGCCACTGATTTATAAGCCACTGATTTAAAAGCCACTGATTTATAAGCCACTGATTTATAAGCCACTGATTTATAAGCCACTGATTTAAAAGCCACTGATTTATGAGCCACTGATTTAAAAGCCACTGATTTATGAGCCACTGATTTATAAGCCACTGATTTATAAACCACTGATTTATAAGCCACTGATTTATAAGCCACTGATTTATAAGCCACTGATTTATAAGCCACTGATTTAAAAGCCACTGATTTATAAACCACTGATTTATAAGCCACTGAAACACTCAAGAGATATTAACAAGCAAAGCAGCCTGTTAAAATTTTATGCAAGCTTACCTGGCACATATGTAAATCTACAGAAGTTTCCTACACTAGTCTTAACAGTCTTCGGCAGCACATTAATTTGTGAACAAACTTTTTCAACGACGTAGACTGTCGAGCCAAGACTCCGTCCCAGACTTAATGATGTACATTTGAAAAAAAAAATAATTAAGACTGTTGGAGATATTGAAGTTTATTTTAATGTTACATGTAAAAAAGTGCTGCTTCCTTATGTGTATGTGACCTGGCCTGAATAGGTTAGGGTATTGGCTTAAGCCGGTAGGAGAAATGGACCTGTTTCGCATGGGCCAGTAGGCCTGCTGCAGTGTTCCTTCTTTCTTATGTTCTTATTAAGATAAGGTAACAAGAAGATTTAAATGTGCTTTGGTTACCATTTCATTACGTTAATCCATAAGTAATTCAACACTCAACTGTTACATTCAACTGCACTTTGTTATATTTGTGACTATACTTATTTTTTAAATAAGAATTATGTATATAATTATTTTTTATGTACGAGTAAAAAGGTAAATTATGTTACACTTTTACACTAATTAGTTTCTTAATGCAAATAATGATTATTTTCGTAACAGAATGAAGTGATTCCTGGACGAGGTGAACTGATTCTGATTCATTCATAGTTAATAAGAGTAGTACACTAATTTAGATTCTGATTCATTCTTAGTTAATAAGAGTAGTACACTAATTTAGATTCTGATTCATTCATAGTTAATAAGAGTAGTGCACTAATTTATATGACTATTTAGTCTGTTACTACGATAACTCGTTTACCGAGGAACTAACACATGCAACGCCATTGTATCTTTGTCTCGCATGTGTTAAAATCCTCGTTTTAGCGGCATTGTACATCATTATTGCGATGATTCGTGACATAGTTAGGATAATGCATCTTGTGTTTCAAGGTGCTGCCTTCAGCACATAATTGACCATCTAATGTGACCCTCTGAAGCAGGAAGGTCCGAGACCATAGTGTCTAGACAACAGTACTATGGAATACCACTGGCACCCAAGTGATGTGCGTAGGTCTTATTTGACTAGATTACATAGATTACATACTAGATAACACCGTTATGTTCTAGATAACGGTGTTATTAAATAGATAATGGTGGAATACTATAGACAACGGAAGTATACACTAAATAACTGTGGTATACGATGGATAACGGTGCCATACTGTAGATAACAGTGTTATACCCCAGACAGCACCGTTATTCACCAGGCAACAGAGTTACATTGTAGACAACAGCGTTATACACTAGACAAGGGCGCTATACGCTAGACAAAAGCGTTATACACTAGACAAGGGCGCTATACACTAGACAAAAGCGTTATACACTAGAAAACAACGTTATACACTAGACAACGGCATTATGCACTAGCCAACAGTGGTATTCACTAAAAAAAACAGCGTTGTTCTCTTGCCAACTACGTTATACTCTTGTCAACGTTGTTATACAATAAGGAATGATTTTATACACTAGACAACGGTGTTGTACACTAGACAACGGTGATATACACTAAACAACGGTGACGTACACGAAACAGCGGTGTTATACTTATCCCAACGCAGTTGCATGCACTGAACAGTAGTTTTGTACATTACACTACTGTGCTGCACACTAGACACCATTACAGAACACTAGACAACAGTGTAGCACGCTAGACAACGGTATTGTGCGCTAGACAACGGTGTTGTGCGCTAGACAACGGTGTTGTGCGCTAGACAACGGTGGTGTGCGCTAGACAACGGTTTTGTGCGTTAGACAACGGTGATGTGCGCTAGACAACGGCGTTGTGCGCTAGACAACGGCGTTGTGCGCTAGACAACGGTGTTATACACCAGACAACGGTATTATGCACCAGACAACGGTGTTATACACCAGACAACGGTATTATGCACCAGACAACGGTGTTATACACCAGACAACGGTAGAATGCACCAGACAAGGGTATTATGCACCAGACAAGGGTATTATGAACTAGACAACGGTGTTATATACCACACAACGGTATTATGAACTAGACAACGGTGTTATATACCACACAACGGTATTATGAACTAGACAACGGTGTTATATACCACACAACGGTATTATGAACTAGACAACGGTGTTATATACCACACAACGGTGTTATACAACAGACAACGGTGTTATACACCAGACAAAGGTGTTATGCATCAGACAACGGTTTTATGCACCAGACAACGGTGTTATGCACCAGACAGGGGTTTTATACACCAGACAACGGTGTTATACACTAGGCAACGGTGTTATACACTAGGCAACGGTGTTATACACTAGGCAACGGTGTTATACACTAGGCAACGGTGTTATTCGCTAGGCAACGGTGTTATTCACTGGGCAACGGTGTTATACACTAAGCAACGGTGTTATACACTAGGCAACGGTGTTATACACTAGGCAACGGTGTTATACACTAGGCAACGGTGTTATTCACTGGGCAACGGTGTTATACACTAGGCAACGGTGTTATACACTAGGCAACGGTGTTATACACTAAGCAACGGTACTATATTCTTGCAAAACGTATTAAATACTTAATAACGGTATTATATACTAGATAAGTCTTATATATTAGATATCAACATTATATGCTAGACAACGGTGTTAAAAAACGTAAATTATCCAAGAACAAAGACAGTCACGTATCCTTAAAGATAATCGTGTGTCTATAAATACATATGTATCTATATATATATATATATATATAATATATATAATATATATATATATATATATATATATATATATATATAATATATATATATATATATATATATATATATATATATTATAATATATATATATATATATATATATATATATATAATATATATATATATATATATATATATATATATATATATATTATATATATATACATATATATACATATATATATATATTATATATATATACATATATATACATATATATATATATATTATATATATATACATAATATATATATATACATATATATATATATATATATATATATATATATATATATATATACATATATTTATATATATATTATATATATATATACCATCTTTAAAAATATTTGATGGGATAAACAAAACAAAATGTGGCTTCGGGAATTTACTCAGCCCTTAAATCTCCCAAGGAATTGCACAATGGACATCAGTAAACCACTACAGAGTGTGCAGCTATGTCATACTTCCACTACTGTAGCTAAAACTACTGTATTGTAGCCAAGACAGCGGTGTTGCAGTCAAGATATCGGTGTTGCAGCCAAGACAGCGGTGTTGCAGCCAAGACAGCGGTGTTGCAGCCGAGACAGCGGTGTTGAAGCCAAGAGAGCGGTGTTGAAGCCAAGAGAGCGGTGTTGAAGCCAAGAGAGCGGTGTTGAAGCCAAGACAATGGTGTTGAGGTCAAGACAGAGGTGTTGCAGCCAAGGCAGAGGTGTTGCAGCCAAGACAGAGGTGTTGCAGCCAAGACAGCGGTGTTGAAGCCAAGACAGCGGTGTTGAAGCCAAGACAGCAGTGTTGAAGCCAAGAGAACAGTGTTGTAGCCAAGAGAACAGTGTTATAGCCAAGACAGGGATGTAACAACCAAGACAACAGTGTTGCAGGCAAGTGTTGCAGCCAAGACAACAGTGTTGCAGCTAAGACAGCGGTGTTGTAGCCACGACAGCGGTGTTATACCTAATATAACAATATTATACCCTAGTTGACTATGTTATACTCAGGATAACGATGTTTTACCCAAGATAACGATGTAAAATCTAAGTTAACGATTATATATCCAAAGAGAACAATGTTATACCCAAGACAACGGTGTTGTAGCCAAGACAACGGTGTTGTAGCCAAGACAACGGTGTTGTAGCCAAGACAACGGTGTTATACCCAAGACAACGGTGTTGTAGCCAAGGCAACGGTGTTGTAGCCAAGACAAACGGTGTTTGTAGCCAAGACAACGGTGTTGTAGCCAAGGCAACGGTGTTGTAGCCAAGACAACGGTGTTGTAGCCAAGACAACGGTGTTGTAGCCAAGACAACGGTGTTGTAGCCAAGACAACGGTGTTGTAGCCAAGACAACGGTGTTGTAGCCAAGGCAACGGTGTTGTAGCCAAGACAACGGTGTTGTAGCCAAGACAACGGTGTTGTAGCCAAGACAACGGTGTTGTAGCCAAGACAACGGTGTTGTAGCCAAGACAACGGTGTTGTAGCCAAGACAACGGTGTTGTAGCCAAGACAACGGTGTTGTAGCCAAGACAACGATGTTATAGTCAAGACAACGGTGTTGTAGCCAAGACAACGGTGTTGTAGCCAAGACAACGACATTATAGTCAAGACAACGGTGTTGTAGCCAAGATAACGGTGTTATACTATAAAAACATTAGTTTATAACACGACTTTGCTAGACAAGACACTGGTGATATAATAATAATAATAATAATAATAATAATAATAATAATAATAATAATAATAATAATAATAGCATTGTAAAGAATACAGTACTTAGAAGCAATTTAAGAGACTAAAGGAAAAACCTGTTAGATAAAGAGAGACGAATGTAACTAATCGCAACGTTTCGCTCTCCAGGTACTACGAGAGGTGAAATAGTAGGCCTATTGGCCTTCCAGGGTAACCCAAGAAAGTCAGTGCGTCATCGAGGACTGTGTCTCATTTCCATTGTGGTCCTTCAATCTTGTCTCCCAGGATGCCACCCACACCAGTCAACTAACATCCAGGTACCTACTTACTGCTGGGTGATCAGGGACAGCAGTTGTCAGGAAACATGCAGAGCATTTCCACCCATGTCGGGGATCGAACCACCGACATTCACCGTGTGATGCAAGAGTGTTGGCAACCAGACCACGGTGGTAGGTGGTGGTTGTGGTTGTGGTGGTGGTGGTGGTTGTGGTGGTAGGTGGTGATGGCTATGGTGATAGATGGTAGTGGTAGATAGTGATGATAGTGGTGGTGATGGTAGTAGTAATAGTGGTAGTAGTAACTGTAGGTTGCTATGTGATGTCACATTTTGTCGGTAATTCTACCATTACTAAAATAAATAAATATTTTTTACTAATAATAACCTAAGACAAAAGAGGCTGGTTACCGATACGTTGTTAGAGGAGAAGAGTGAGAGAACACTTCAACAGGACTAACGAAATAAAGACAGGTTATAAATAACGCACTGACGACAATAACGAACAAGGAATAAGTTACTGAGCAACTTGTCTCTTGAGGCAAAGAGACACAAGTACTTTCACTTAGAATACCTTTAATGAACAAACTATTTTATTTAAAAAAGGTGTCCTGAGTGAAAGCATTTGTATCCATTGTCTCCTTAAAGCTGCATAAAGATTATCAATCTCTGTCAAGAGCTCTACGCAGAGTTTATCTAGGAACGTGTTTCGGCCCAGGAGACCCTCTACAGCATGAAGGTATTATCGTCCGAGCCTGACAGTATGTAGTGTGCAACATGATGATATTCCAACAAATCCACAAATCAAGTGTGTTCCGGAGTTCAAGTTGGTATGTGTATGCTGTATAGTAACAACTCAAGCTAATAATGAATCGATAGTGCAATTAAAATATAAATATATTTTTTTATTATTATCACACCGGGGCCGTTCCCCCCAAGGCAGGGGGCCCGAAAAAAAAAAAACTTTCACCACATTCACTCCATTCACTGTCTTGCCAAAAGGGGTGCTTACCTACATTTTTTAAAACTGCCCCCTTGTAGCCCAGACAACGGTGTTGTAGCCCAGACAACGGTGTTGTAGCCAAGACAACGGCGTTGTAGCCAAGACAACGGTGTTGTAGCCAAGACAACGGTGTTGTAGCCAAGACAACGGTGTTGTAGCCAAGACAACGGTGTTGTAGCCAAGACAACGGTGTTGTAGCCAAGACAACGGTGTTGTAGCCAAGACAACGGTGTTGTAGCCAAGACAACGGTGTTGTAGCCAAGACATATTTCCTCATCTATGAACTCAGGACTACAAATTCGTAAAGCTCTCAAAAACATTGATGAGAAAACAGAAAATAAACTCATTGCCTTTTCTAGATGTTTTAATTATTAAGAGTAATAATGAATTCAAATTTAAAATTTACAGAAAACCTACAAATAACTGTTCCTATGTCCACTATTATTCCTCGCATCAAGATAGAGTCAAACTGTCTGTTTTCTCATCAATGTTTTTGAGAGCTTTACGAATTTGTAGTCCAGAGTTCATAGATGAGGAAATATCCAAAATTTATGAAATAGGTAATGATTTAAAATACCCAAGAAATGTAATTGATAAATCTTTTAAAGTTGCTAGAAATACTTTTTACAATCCAAAAAGGGACAACCAGCCTTATTCAACTAAGAATATGTTGGTTCTCCCTTACCATGAAAACTTGGTTGATATGCCTTCTCTTCT
Organism: Cherax quadricarinatus; assembly: GCF_026875155.1. NCBI lineage: Eukaryota > Metazoa > Arthropoda > Malacostraca > Decapoda > Parastacidae > Cherax > Cherax quadricarinatus. Next base: position 19,524,034 of record NC_069439.1, on the reverse strand, counting down.
TAAGACTTTTAATATTAAAGTTGTATTCAAAAATCTTGATACAGTAAAAAAACTTTTGATAAAGAATTCCCCCCAAAATGCTGATGGATGTGTCTATAAGATTCCTTGTAAAATTTGCGATAAAGTTTATTACGGTCAAACTGGTAAAAATCTCGAACTAAGATTAAAACAACATAAATATAGCATTAGAACTGGACAAGATTCCAATGCTCTATTTATTCATGTAAGAGATTTTAACCATCCAATTGATTTTCAAAAAGTTGAGAAAGTAGTATCAAGCAAGTCCATGGTCGACAGGAATATAATTGAATCTTGTTTCATAAAAAGCAGTTTTGACAATAATATGAATATTTCCTTTGGTTTATATAAATTAGATCCATTTATAATTAATAGAATTTGGGAAGAATTTAATAATACACTGGACAAATAATTTTTAAATTTTCTTGGGTAGAATAGTTTGTGGGGCGAGTTGTGCAAAGGACCTATCCAAGTTGGGTCGGCGCGCGTCAGGTGTTTAACCGTTGTGGGATCTGATAGTGAGGTGCTGGCCAGACCCTTTATATAGCTTCCTTGGATGCTTTACTTTCATAGTTCCTTGATAATGTGAGTAGTCACGAAAGCGCTTGGAATTTCTCTATTCTTTCAGAGTGGTTGTTTTGCATATATATATATATATATATATATATATATATATATATATATATATATATATATATATATATATATATATATATATATATATATATATATACAATTTCGTTCCTAATAGGTAAAACTTGCTATTTTGGCTTAAAAGCAACGCTCTTCTTGCCGAATAAGGCAAGCAAAAATTTGTGTATGCAATAATTTCGAAAAAATCATTATGAAACTATGAGGAAAAAATATATTTCATTGTGTTTGCTTTTTATTAATAATGGTAAACTTATCTAAAATATATTTACTTGGATTAGGCTAAATTAAATTGCGCTTCTTATAATAAGGTTAGGTAAGTTTTCTAACGTTCTTTTGGTACAAAATTATTAATTTTTACATTAACTTAAATGAAAAAATATGTATCATTAAAGGTACAAGAGAAAATTTTTAGAAAGGACTTAATTTTAAAAGAGTTCTTGTTAAATGATCAGTTTTTCCTGTGCCGTGAAGTCACCACATTCAGGAGATTTCCTTTAAGCTGTTCCCAATTCCTCTCTAGGCACTCGACTCGACCCACAGGCCATTCGGATTGGTGTTGCACTTCGCCTAGCCGCTCCAATGCTTTCCGAACATAGGTGTATTTTCGGCAGGGCGACGGCTGATCAATTTGGACTTCATGGTCTTGTGTGTCACACATCAGAAGAGAAGTATGCTATGAGGAAGTCAACGACATCATAAAGAGAAGCCTCGCCACAGCCCCTTGCCCAGCTCAACGGGAACCCCAAGTACAGAGGTCTGATGGAAGTCAAAAACGTCCTGATGGAGCCACTATGCTACCCTGGAAGGATGGTAAGCAGATTGCCTGGGACTACACCTGTGCCGCCACATTGGCAGACACCTACTTGCCATACTCTGAAGCTGATGAGGGTAGAGCTGCCTGCTACAGGGAGACCCAGAAGACCCGCAAATATGAAGGCCTTCCTCCTTGCTATAACTTCATCACAATAGGGTTGGAGACCCTTGGAGCATGGGCAAGTGTGTTCTAAAGTTCCTCAAAGAGCAGGGTGAAAAACTCGTCATAGAAACCAAGGATCACAGGGCGGCCAGCTTCCTCTTTCAGAGACGCACTGTTGCGATCCAGAGGGAAAATGCCTGCAGTATTCTGGACACTCGGCCCACCGCCAGGGAGCTGGACGAAGTAGCTCCGAGATGCTATGTTGTTCTACTCCCTATTGTATTTTTGTCAATGTATTATGTCTTTAAATAAAGTCTACGTAGAATATAAAATATAGGAGGGTGGTAGACAATCAACCAGCTCCAAGAAGAACCTTGAGTTTTCCCTGAAGTAAATTTATTCTTTTCTCTGAGGATGATATAGGGTACCTCCCTATATATATATATATATATATATATATATATATATATATATATATATATATATATATATATATATATATATATATATATATATGCAAAACAACCACTCTGAAGGAATAGAGAAATTCCAATCGCTTTCGTGAC
>NC_069439.1:19456880-19519380 GCF_026875155.1 Cherax quadricarinatus | reverse complement strand
AATTACATAAATTATATATCATGGTGGATTATAGAATTAATGAGACACATAAGTAAATATTTGATAATAAAATCGATCACTGTTTATATGATCTACGGATACTGAGGAAACATATTTGCAAGAGATAAGTCTTCAACAGAAAAGGAACACTGTGTACAGGATGTTAGGTAAGACACATATGCAACAGTTAGGTATCTTTATATCGAAACGTTTCGCCTACACAGTAGGCTTCTTCAGTCGAGTACAGAAAAGTTGATTGAAGCAGAAGAGACTTGAAGACGATGTAATCAGTCCATCACCCTTAAAGTTTTGAGGTGGTTAGTCCCTCAGTCTGGAGAAGAGCATTGTTCCATAGTCTGAAACAATATGGAGTTGAAGTGACAGGATGGAGCCTTATATAGCGCCAGGAGGTGAGACGTAGGTCACTAGTAGAACGCAGATGTTGGGAGGTCAGGTCCCTCTCAAATCCAGCCGTTCTCACTAGTAGAGGTTGTCGAAGTTGATTTCAGGTCTGTACCAAGATACCCTTGTGTTGCAGTGTCTGATAGATTCAACTTTTCTGTACTCGACTGAAGAAGCCTACTGTGTAGGCGAAACGTTTCGATATAAAGATACCTAACTGTTGCATATGTGTCTTACCTAACAACCTGTCAGTATTTTATACCATTTTAATGTTCAAACTGTGCACAGGAGTTTTTTACTGTTAAATCTCAGAACTCGGAGAGAACGTGAACATTTAAAAACATAAATTTTGATCCTCAAATTAAATCGATATATTATAAGGGTTACTACATACACAGTCGAGTACTTTTTAACTATACAAATTAGCTATACAGGTTATTTATATTTAACCCCAACTCTGCTAGTTGACATCATCTCAAGGGGGATCAACTTTAGTATTAACAACTAAAACTTGAGACTTCCTCATTACTTGTCGTGTACGTAAAGAATAACGACAATCAAGCCGTTCGTAAGTCAGGCTGTTTGTCTGGGTGTTAGGGATCTCAAGTTCATCGTATATTAACTATTTATTATCCAAGTGCGATTCATATTGGGGATGTGTGTGTTTGAAGCCCAGCCTGTAGTCTGTGTCTTACTACTTGAGGGTAACGCCTCTAACTGACCTAGTATGCCCTGACTAGACCCTGTCTAGCGCCTCCGCGGTCCGTGACGTCATGGCCAGCATTGTTTGAATTAAGCTGACATAGCAAGTATCTGAAATATTGAAATATGATGACACTACTATCACTATCGCCACAACTACCACCACCACCACTACTACTGTTGCTATCACCTCAACTACAACCCACCACCAACACCAATACCCATATCACCACTACTACTACCACCACCACCACCTACTACTACTTCTACTACTACTACTACCACCACCACCACTACTACTACTACCACCACCACTACCACCACCACCACCACCATCCCTACCACCACCACCCCTACCACCACCACCGCACCGCCTTTTGATACCGCTGCTACAATGCCGCCCATAAACTGCGGAGGATCCTTCTATCCAAGCAATTAAACCATGGTAATAGAATGCAGCTGAAGCAATATTTGAGCAAGCTTGGTTGCAGTTATGGTAAAAATTGGTTGCAGTTAAGGATGGGCAAAACTCAGTAGAATTATGAAGGTTATAAAGGTCTGGCATATTGCATAGCGTAGCCGCACCAGGCCACTGTGGCCTCAAGGCAGACGAGGGGGTCAGGGACGTGTGAGGAGTGCTGAGGGGGCAGTGAGGAGAGGTCAGGGGGAGGGAAAGGGTGGTGAAGAACGTATTGAAGGGAGTGGGCAGGGAGGTATGAGGAGGGTTGGTGAGGGGTTAGGGACGTGTAAGGAATGGTGAGGGGGCAGTGAGAGGTCAGGAACGTGTGAGGAATGGTGAAGGGGCAATGAGAGGTGAGGGGTCATCGAGAGGTGAGAAGGCAGAGAGAGGTGAGGGACAAGTGAAAGGTGAGGGGTCAGTGAGAGTGAGGGGTCAGTGAGAGGTGAGGAGGCAGTGATAGGTGAGGGACAAGTAAGGGGAAGTGAGAGGTGAAATCGTGAAAGGTGAATGAATAGTGAGGGGCTAGAAGGGGTGGGGGGAAAGCAGGAAGGGGTGGTCAGGGTGGTGAGGGGCGCAAAGTGTAGTGAGGTGGCAGAAAGGAATAGTGAGGGGAGGGGAGGCGAGAATGTAGGAGGGATAGGTGAGGGGAGGGGGAAAGGTGATGAGGGGCGGGGAGGCATGGTGAAGGAAGAGGTGGTGAGGGGAAAAGTGGTTAGGGGCAGGGCTGAGGTGTAGGAGGGTGAATGAGGGGCGAGGCAAGGGTGCTGGGAGTGAAGGCAGGGGCACTGGGAGTGGGGGTGAGGGGCAGGGGAAGGAATAGGTGATGAAGACGTGTGATTGTTGGGGAGGAGTTGTGGTGAAAAACGAGGGAGGGTGATATATTGGGGGACGAGGGGAAGAAGGGGGAAGAGAGATGAAGGGGGAAAGAGGAGAGGAGAGTGAGGAAGAGAGATAGCGAAAAGCAGTTAAAAAGAAGGAAATGAGGGAAGAAAGTTAAAGTTTAGTAAGTAAGGGAAGAGAAGGACAGGGAGGAGAAAACAGTGAGAGACAAGGAGACAGAAGAAAGAAAACAATAGAGGGAAAGAGAGAGACAGAAAGGAAAGGGAGGAAGAGAAGGAGAGTAGAAAGGGGAGTACAAAGAGAGAGAAGGAAAGAGAGCGAATAGAAAGAAAAACAGAGAGGGGAGAGAAGAAAATGAGGGTCAGAAAAGGGGATAGAAGACACAGTAAGAGGAAGGGGGTTAAAAAATTTACAGAGTACTGGGACCACAAGCTCCTTCAGCACACTGTGCCAGCTTGGAAGGTTACCGTACTCTCTCTCTCTCTCTCTCTCTCTCTCTCTCTCTCTCTCTCTCTCTCTCTCTCTCTCTCTTCTCTCTTTCTCTCCCTCTCTCTCTCTCTCTCTCTCTCACCCTCACTCACATCCACACCACACACACACACACACACACACACACACACACACACACACACACTAAAATACCATGCAGCAGTTATAAAAACAAACTTATTATGAAAGGAGCCCCCTATAAAAAGTCTCGGAGATCACTACAGGTTCCCGACGATTACAACAATCAGGTAATAAAGGTATGTGCTACAGTCAGTAGCACATAAATCACACAAGGGCTTTCCCTCACCCAAAGCCACCTGTAAGCAGGTGGCTTTGGATGAGGCACAGCAGGCTTATCCTCAGTCTGTGGGGAATCATCTCATGGTACACCAGCTTCAGTGAGGGTAAGCAGTGGTTTAGTACTGTAAGATGGTTAAAATTATAACCGTATTTTTTTCAAGGGGTGGTCCGCTAAACCAAAGGCCTCTATCAAATGACCAAAAGCTTCAGCTTCGGGTCATCATATGACTAAGACCCGCGTCAGGAAACACTTGTCCTGTTTCCTAACAAGCCTTATCTAACCAAATCTAAGGAGTGGTCGCTGCTGCAGTAACCTACTACAGGACCATCGGCTACTTCATCCTCACATGCGTCATTAAACACACACACATGCCACGCCTCCGCTACAGGGATGGTCAGTGTCAGATAATTCTCCCCTGATGAATAAATCCGTAACAAGAATCTCAAAGCGACGAGAATTGTGAAAGGAGGATAACCCAACTTACAAGTTCTACTAAACACTACAACTTAGATGAACAAGACGTGGGCAACAGCTGGGTATTTGTCTCTTTCTCATCTACTTGTCAGTGTTGTATATCATTAATAAACTGGTGCCTCTATTGCATTTTTACTTCTAAGTAATACCTACCGGGTCATCCAGTTCTCAAGTCATACCAATGAATGTAGCCAGGAAGGTCACTGAGACAGGCTTGCTACAGAGTGTACTCATACAGCAGCCATCTCCTCGGTATCTGCCTGTTTGGTACCCAACAGGATTCACATATTGTCCTGTACGGGAATAAAACTTTCCCCTGATTTACTGTGTGCGGAGACAGAGAACCATTTTTTTTTTGGGGGGGGGGGGTGGAGTAAGTTCATTGAGCGGCTCCTCTCGTCTACTGAATGAAACATATCACACATGTCACAGTATAAGCAGAACATTGAATTTCAGTTAAATGAAACACGACTGGTGATATTAATACCCATCTCTGGCTGTTTCAGCACTCAGGCATCACTACTTTCACAAATTATTATAAACTCCAGTAAATCATAAATATTTGTAATAATGCTACCGACATCAGTTGCAGTATGTTTATATTAATACCAAATGTCACTGATGTTGATTTTAAGTGCTTAACAACAAGAACTAGAACACAGTTCGCAAGGACAAACAGAGCACCATGAATGAGAGCTCGCAATGACTCAACGAAGATAGCACAAAGTTCCTTGATGACCACCGAGGACTGACTGGCACCTTGCTCTCTTAACAGCATTAAGAACCTTTTACCTAACACTGGCATACTTGCAGCAGATACTCGAGTTTCTAACACATACGGCCGGGTTCGCGTCTTACACATGACATTCCAGCAGTATTGAAGTGTTTTTAACACTTTACTGCCTGCGAATACAAAGGTACATATTTTACTGTTAGGCAGAGATAACTGGGCTATAAGGAAGTTTACCCATTTGTTTCTTTGTGCCAGGACAGCTAACCTGAGACCTTTAGTACCGCACATGAGACACGGAGACGAGGGAGGGGGACGCGGATAAAAGAGCAAGGAAAGAGAAGTAGATAAGGTACAACAAAGAGAGAAATGACAGCAAAAAGGAGAGAAGTACGCAATAGCGAGGCTGGAGAAGGAAAGTATTAGCAAATTGATGTAAGAAGTAAAGATAGGGAAGAGTAAACCTAGGGGAAAGCTGGAACTGAAGGGGTGAAAAGAAATGAGAGACAAGTAGAGGAAAGAGATAGCAAAATGTTGGGGCTCGGGTATGGGTTAGAGAAGGAGAGTGAAGATGGGTGATAAAGGAAAGAGGAAGGGATGGAGGGCTGTAATGGGTTATGAACGAGGAGGAGGATAACACGTACATGAGTGGGAAAGATGCTGTACCAACCGACGAGCAAGCTGGCAGAAGTGTATCTACTCAATTTTTTTTACCAGAATTGATCCCAGTGGAAAAAAAAAGAGACGAAAGCAGCAACTTCACTCTGGCTGTACCCTTCTCCAGAACATCACTTCATCTGAGATCATTTATCCCCAGGATGACTCGAATATGGAACACATTCGTACAGCATTATGTCAACGAGATAAAGTCAGTTGATCAAATAAAAATGCTGGCCCACAAATGGCAACAATTTCATCCTGTTCCCTAATTGTATGTCTCACAACAATCAAAATGCTTTCAAATGAGCTGATGTAGGTAACAGCTCTTAACTTGTCAATAAAGTTAAGAATCTTTTACTTGTAAATAGCTTGTCAATAAAACTAGGGATCCTTAACTTAACCTTGTCAAACCTGTGTTAAAAAAAAATTGCTCGACTTTACTGGGTTACCCTAAGTTAAATCTTTATGAAATACTGCATGTGCCAAAGACACCTGTGTGTCCTCAAAACCATTTTAATACTATTGCATATGAAACACCTATACAAAGCAGTTACATACTGATCTGTTTGGGTTAACCTAGGTGAAATATAAGTAATGTACTGTATATTGATGCCCACTGCTATCTGCCTTGAAAACTACAGTAAAACTTGATACTTCTGTTTGTAGAACAACCACGTCAAAGAATAGTGAACTTCCGAGCGCTTTAGTGATTTCTCACATTATCAAGGATCTATTTCTTGATAATGTGTGAAATCACGAAAGCGTTTGGAAGTTCGTTATTCCATCACAGTGGTTGTTCGGCACATTGTGATATCACCTGTTTAATGTGATCTTATTGTAAAACTACCTTTGGACTTAAAAATAACCTTACTGGGCTCTGAATTTGTAAGTTAACAGCTGGCATATAGATTTCTAAATCTATATATATAGTTAGCCTCCACCACTACAATAATACAAATAATAATAATAATAATAATAATAATAATAATAATAATAATAATAATAATAATAATAATAATTTCTAAAAAGACGTGAATAATAGCTAAAAAAATTGAAAAATTCTTCTAAAAGCATTCTATTGTTGCATTTCCTTTCACACTCTGGCTCTTTTTAATTTTTAGTAATAGTGGAGAAAGGAGTGTGTACGATAGGTAAAATCGATGTGAGGGAGGGGACGAAAAAGGGAGAAACGGAGAGGGAAGAGCGAGAGGGACAGCCAAGGGAGGGAGGAAGAAGCAAGGGAAGTGAGAGAGCAGAAACAAGAAGCAGTTCTGCCTTAGTAAGGAAGGCATGGTAGTGAAAAAAAAAAATTTCAATATAATTGGGTATATCAGTAGTGTGCTGTTATTCTATATGAAAGTTACACAGTAAAAACCAAAGATAAAGACACGGCAGAAGAATGGGGCGTTTGAAAAGAAAGAAATGAGTAGATTGTATGAGAGTATATTGTATTAGAAAGTAGATGTGTTCGAGGAGTGTGTCTTGAGGGTAGACCGTACGTGGGTAAATAGTGTTTTATTGTACCGTACGTATGCCGAGGATGTGTGTTTGAAGGGTAGATTGTTATGCTGTGGTAGACTGGTGCTAGTGGACGATGTTTACGTCTTGCTAGAGTTTACAGGTAAATGGTATTATATGGGTAGTGAACATGCAAAAGGAGAGAGACTTTTTCTTCCTTATATCCCATCGTCCACCTCCACACTGAGATTCTCACACCAGTCTACACTACACACACTGCCAAGCCTCTCCCTCCCTCCCTAACTCCCTCCGTCTGTCTGTCTGTCTGTCTCTCTCTCTCTCTCTCTCTCTCTCTCTCTCTCTCTCTCTCTCTCTCTCTCTCTCTCTCTCTCTCTCTCCTACACTGGTCCTACTTTAATACACACTGCTAAATATCTCTCCTACACTAATCTTACTACACTACACACACTGTCAGATGTCTTTCTTTCTCTCCCTCCCTCCCCTAAACCAGTCTCAATACACTATACACATAACCAAGTATCTCTCTCCTGTCCCAGTTTCTAACTACGCCACACACACTGCCATGTCTCTCCTACACTAATCTCTAACTGCACCAGCTACACTGCCAAGTGCCTCTTTCCGCTTCCTACTGCAATGGATAAATTACACTCTTTTCTTATGTCCATGTCGCAATGAGGGTAACGGGGGTGTTGCTTGCTGCGCCAGGGACAGACCTGGGTACCGTCGCCCACTCCATCTCCTGTAAAGCGTGAGTGGGCGTTGAGTTGTGGGAGGCAGGGGTGGAAGACAGAGGATGAAGAGTAGGGACTCGCCACTGTGAAAAATGTAAGGGAAGAGAGATGTGAGGAGAGTTTATAAGAAGGAAGCTAAGGAAAGTGGAGGATTTTCCTAGATATGTCTAATCTATTTATCTATCACTCTCACTCAGGATCTGAGGGTCATCCCCTGCAACCACAAATAGGTGAATACCCACACATTTATAACTACCAATTAACTTTTAAAAATAGACAAGACTAAATTCTTGCTCTTACAGCTGGAAAAATAAAACCTCATCGTAAACTCACGTATGAAGCAGTGCGAAAGATTATTTGACAGTCGACATCTGGAATGGCATCGAAGAGGATGTGGGCCTAACTTACTGGAAATCGTGAACATTGATACAATAAAGCATTTCATGACGAAAAGTCTATATATACCTGAATATGCTTTGGAAGCTGCGCGAAAGGTGTCCCCCTTATCCCATAAGCCTTATTTAACTATATTCTTATTTAACTTCCTATACAGATTAGAGTAGCAGACAACTACTGATAATATCTATTCTTCTACATTATTAAGCTATTAAATATTCATAAGCATATATTAACACTACATTATCTACTAATGTTTATATGTATTTAGATGAATTGTGACATTCAAATTTCTCTTCTCCCCCCGTCTCTTCCCTTTGTTTCTTATGAATAAGTTCTTCTGTACGTAACAGAACTATCCAGAGAGATGCCACTTTCCAAATGATAGTAACTCCAGGTCTTCTGGAGCAACACCTTTGAAGCTGCCGTAGCTGATGAACAGCTTTTGTTCCCACTGTGTAACTATCACATAGAACAGGATAGGTGTACATTTATCCAGTTTTGCTAAGTAAAAAAAAATGAAAAAAAAAACAGCTCCTTCTACCTCAATGCACCCAAAAGGAATAGTTTAGAATACAACATAAGTTTCTTATGTTGCTAAATATTAGCACTGAAGGTTTGAAGCCAATCCGAAGAGGTATTCATATGCTATCACATGGAAATTAATATCCCAAATTCTTCAGTAAAAACTTGAATCACTTACTGAGAGACCAGCACTGGTCAGTTATTTACACCATTTTCTTTTCAGTTCATTCCTATTTTCCATTAGTTCACTTCCATTATATCTTCCCTAAGTTTACGTGTTTCGAAAGAAAGTTTTATCGTCTTTTAAAAAAAAAAAACTTCTGTTTTCCATTGCACATATTTGCATTCTATTTCATGAGCAGGTGGGGAAGACTAACAGTTTCTTAGGACGCTTAAGAAATGGAATACAATCGCCCATTCAGCAAAAAAACAATCACCGAAGAGTTCATTATATTCCATCATTTCGATAAATGTCCTAAGAAACGACAATCTTTTCCCACCAGCAATGAACTATATTTTCCCCAGATTAATTATCTTTGAGAAGGCATTGTCTAAATTAGTGGGACCTAATTTGAAATAAAAACAGTTGAAAGCTGCTAGTTTCTCAGGAAACAGAAAGTCTTGGGCGTAGAGTGACCCAGGACAACATAAGGACAAACGAGTCAGGTTTTCTCCAATACAGAATTTCCTCATGTTTACTTTCTACGTACACTGTTACTGAGATTTTGGAAAATAAGTATTGTAGTCTTCCTTTGAGATTTCTATCATTCATATTTTGGCAAATCGAGGCATTTGCTGCTGTATGGAGCCTGTGTTGAAAACATTTCGCCCATACAGTGAATGTTATCTACTCATAAATACATTTATTTGTGACTTGGTAAAGACACTCTATGAAAGAAAGGCTCGAACTTATAGCCAGCAGTCCTAACACTATCAGCCCTGATAGTTATTTACATTCGTGTGGTCACTATTTCCCCCACTGTGTGGGCTAAATTTCCTCAATAAATGTTCTCAACTGTATTCACGTCTATCATTGTGTCGGTATCTCATACTATTACTTATTCTTCTTGATATTAAATCAGTCTGTTAGTTTTATTAGGAACAATCATGCTTTGCCGTCTTAGAGAAAAAATTTTGTACTTAAAATTCTATATTGGTCGAAGGGAAAAACGCCGATAAGTCTGTGGGAAAAGTCGCAGGTATATGAATAATTTACTATGAAATTAATCACAAGAGGAAACCCTTGGCGATGTTTCGGTCCAAAATGAACCGAAATGATGTTCAGAGTTAACCTCTCAAATTTCTAAGTTATTTGTGAACTGTTTCAGTCACTTAATTGCGACGTTTATTTTTTTATTAGGTCTTAATTTGATACAAATTTCGCTGAAAACGAAGCCTTATATAAGGGATGACTTATATTGTATAGAGCGAAACGTTGTCCCAATAAAGGCTTGCTCCCCCACTCGTGTCTTTGTCTCCACTAATTCTATAAACATTAGTCTGTAAGTGCCGCCATTATTATCTTTCCTCAAAATTAGGACCTTGGATTTTTCACGCTGGACTACATCTGCCACTTCTCTCACCACAATATTATAATAATCATATTACTAATATCGCATTTGTTGACTCGTTCATTTCCCGAGTTACTTGGTTGCAAGTATTTCTGGCAGATTGGCAGACGCACAGATGATGATCATGATAAATGCAAAGTGGCCTTCCTTAAGGTCATTTTTTTATTACACTATGTCCTTATTTGTCCACTTATTCAGGAATGTTGAGATATTACACTCTTTACTATGATCTCTTCAGTCTTTCAACATACGAGTGGTAATCCTATATTTCTCTTGTGGGGAAATAGGCACGAATAACAACAGATATGAAATTGTTACACGAATCTCTTACAAGAGACTGTCATGAACTCCTTCGGGGTTACGTGCAGTTTGCTTAAACGTTTATTCCTCCTGATGACTGAGCGAGTTACCTTGTGTTTTGGCTGAAGTCTCTTGTAGGTGAAGCATCGTAAGTTATGTGTGCTTGTTAAAACCTCTTGTTAAAACGCTGTAACAAAAAGGGCTTAATTAGTCTTAAGTGCTCTTTTGTACCACTTGTCGACTCGCAGCTATGCACCAACTGTATTTCTGTACTGAGTGTGAACTGACTGAAAACCCTAAAGTTTAATCTACTGGACTATTAAATTTATTACAGGAAATTTAGCATACATTCGAATTTCAGAGAGACGGAAGGTCTCAATTAACGAAAACATACAAGGTCAAACGTAAACACACGAGGCAAAACATAACAAACACACAAGGTCAAACGTAAACACACGAGGCAAAACATAACAGAAACACACAAGGTCAAACGTAAACACCGACAAAGCATAACAGAAACACACAAGGTCAAACGTAAACACCAAAGGCAAAACATAACGGAAACACACAAGGTCAAACGTAAACACACGAGGCAAAACATAACAGAAACACACAAGATCAAACGTAAACACGCAAGACAAAACGTAACAGAAACACACAAGGTCAAACGTAAACACGCAAGACAAAACATAACGGAAACACACAAGGTTAAACGTAAACACGCAAGACAAAACATAACGGAAACACACAAGGTTAAACGTAAACACACGAGGCAAAACATAAAACACAGAAGGTCAAACGTAAACACACGAGGCAAAACATAACAGAAACACACAATTTAAGGCTAGTTAAGACTTTTTTTTTGGCACAAACTCACAAAGAGCCTTAACTAGCCATGTTAAGACTACGCAACAACGTATGTTAATATCCCAGAATGACGCAATATCTCAGAGTTGCTCGACACGATAGAACATGTTTAAAACTTCGTACAACGCATTTTGTGATCACAAAACCATTATAGTAATGGCCACAAAACCATTGTAGTTATGATTACAAAACCATGGTAGTTACGACCACACAACCATAGTAGTTACGGCCACACAATCATGGTAGCTACGACCACACAACCATGGTAGTTACGACCACACAACCATGGTAGTTACGACCACACAACCATAGTAGTTACGGCCACACAATCATGGTAGCTACGACCACACAACCATGGTAGTTACGACCACACAACCATGGTAGTTACGACCACACAATCATGGTAGTTACGACTACACAACCATGGTAGTTACGACTACACAACCATGGTAGTTACGACCACACAACCATGGTAGCTACGACCACACAACCATGGTAGTTACGACCACATAACCACGCAGGTTTTTTTGTTTTGTCACGCCATAAGAATGATGTCAATAATGGGTAGGAGAAGGATTGGGGTATGATGGATCTTAGAGAAGAAACGGCTGTTGGTAACCAGTAATACCTTTGACAAGAAATGCCTCTGATGAGTTTTTCTACTCCTGGAGCCCTGCCATAGATCTGCCGAGTTTTAAGAGAGGATGTTTTCGTCGCAACGGCAATTATTTTTTGCGGTATTATGAGCGTACAACCACGCAAATTAAGACCACAAAACCATGACCGTCAAGACCACTCAACAATGCAATTTAATAACGTAAAACCAAGCGAGTAAATACCACAGGATGAGAACGTATTTTCTGCGACATCTTTATCTTCCACAAGAAAGATGTCCAAGCGTGGCTCAGAGTTTCGTGTAAGTGAACGTCGGAAAACCAATGTTACCATTTCCGAACGTAAATTTTAGCCCCTCTTTGCAAATACATCTATAAACGCATTTTTCATTTAGGTGATTTTAAGTCAGTGAAGTACCGAGCGATACAGTGTCGTCGATTTCTTCCGTCAACACTTCTTATTAGTAGCAATAAAATAATGCTTCCGCTTTATTATGTTATTGGAGTACTCTGTGTCGTTTTATGTACATTCAACAGGTGCGGTAAACACGTTGTACACTACTGTACACCCTGGTTAACACACTCTGGGTACATAATACATAAAATAGATTCACTTTAGATACAATGTACATCACAAAACAAGCTTGTTAATACACTGGTGTTCGGTGCATTATACATCACAGTATACACTGGTTAATACTCAGGTACTCTGTACAATATGCAAGACAGTACACTCTGGTTAATACAAAGGCGATCGGTGCATACAATGTATGTGACATCAGTGATGTGCAATGAATTCTTTGCTCGCAAGAATTTCATGGTGGACGATAACGCGAGTTCTTTTCCCCTTTGTAACGGTAACGCAACATTACGGTAACCTAACATAACGGTAAAGTAACGGAATGATAACAGGCGATGAAAACAGAGCACAAGTCCTTTTGTTTCTCGTAACGGTAGCATAACAGGATAAAATAGTGTATATATTCCTTTGTAACGGTTGAGTAACCTAACAGGAGCGTAACAGAATGATGACAGGTGACGGGTAGAGAGTTTTAGTTACTTTTGTCCCTTGTTAGAGTGGCGTAACAGGCCGATGATGACAGCTGATGAATATGGGAGAAGGTGAGACGACGATCCATGACAGAGTTGTGTTTCTCTCATAGATCTGATTTACAGTTTGCTACTGGTGAGGCCGGCAACGCTTGCCCATGCTGAAAATGAGATGCATTATGCAATAATTATAGTTTTAAACCGCGCATTCCCAATCATCCTCTCTCTCTCTCTCTCTCTCTCTCTCTCTCTCTCTCTCTCTCTCTCTCTCTCTCTCTCTCTCTCTCTCTCTCTCTCCACATGCAAATATATTTTAAAAACACGTCGCAGAAAGGGAGTGACTTTACATTTTTCCAAGAACGGATATAAACATTACATATATTTTTTTTATTACGTCGGTCATCTCCCCCCAAAGTATGGGGACCCAAAATAAATGAAACCACATTTACAACCATTCACCCAATAGCTGTCTTGCCAGAAGTGTATAGACATCAAAATTCAAATGGCTCTTCGAACTGCAACAATGGCGTCCCCCAGAGAGCAGGCACTGCGCTTTCTTCCTCCCAAACTCAAATTTGGCTAACTGGTTTCCCTAAACCCCTTCATAAATATTATATAACTTCAATTTCCTACACTATATATATTATATATCGTGCCGAATAGGTAAAACTGGTCAGTTAGCAAGAACTCATTTAAAATTATGTCCTCTCTAAAATTTTCTCTTATTCGTTTAAAGATATATTATTTTCATTTATGTTAATGTAAAAAATGAATTTTGTACCAAAAGAACGCTAAAAAACTTACCTAACCTTATAGCAAGCGCAATTTAATTTAGTCTTATCCAGCTAAATATATTTTAGATAAGTTTACAATAAAATAATAATAAACAAACACAATGAAATATATTTTTTCGGTTGGTTCAGAATGATTTTAAATTATTGCATACACAAATTTTCGCTTGCCTTATTCGGCACGACATACATACATACAAATGTGTGTGTGTGTTATATATATATATATATATATATATATATATATATATATATATATATATATATATATATATATATATTATATATATATATATATATATTAATTGTAACCACGAACGAGTGGTATTTAAATCAGTAACAGCACTGCGATTAGTCGAGGACTTGAACCCATGTCTTTTTGGCCCTCCTCATGGTGAGTGAAAATCACATGACTTTCTAATCCACAGGACCACTCAATCCTACAAGAATCACGCATCCAACAGAGCTAGGTGTTTTGCCGTGATCCGAGGACATACAGTGGTGTGGGTGCCTCTGAGCTTATTTCATTTTACTCCCCGTTTGGTGTACTAGCCTCCACGAGCAGTATATTATAACCACGGCTAGTCGCAGTGTTATCAAATGCCGCTCGTTTGTGGTTACATTAATATATATACTGCTTGTGGAGGCTAGCACACCAAACGGGGAGTAGACTGAAATTAGCTCAGAGGCACCACACCACCGTATGTCCTCGGATCACGGTAAAACACCTAGTTCTGCTGAGTGCGTAATTCTTGTAGGATTGAGGGGTCCTATGGTTTAGAGCTTCATGTGATTTTCACTCACCATGAGGAGGGCCAAAATGACATTGGTTCGAGTCCTCGGCTAGTCGAAGTGTTGTTATATATATATGTGTGTGTGTGTGTGTGTGTGTGTGTGTGTGTGTGTGTGTGTGTGTGTGTTTGTATGCGTATGTGTGTGTGTGTGTATGTCATCTAACCAATGGGTGCACTATTAGCGCTGAAATGTCGTGTTCGGAGGTACAGCTCGTACATGTTATCATACTTCTTATTCCTGCAATATAACTCTCTCAATTTACAAGAAATTGTTCTGAACCCGGGCAGCGGAGGCTATGATCCCTGGGACTTTCGTGTTACTGCATCTATCATGTTCGAGGGGGGAGGGAGGGAGAGGAGAGAGAGAGAGAGAGAGAGAGAGAGAGAGAGAGAGAGAGAGAGAGAGAGAGATAAGAGGAGAAAGGAGGGGGACAAAAGAAAAGGGGGGAGGTTGGGAGAGGGAACAGCGTGGAAGGAAAGGGAAGAGGAAAGGGAAGAAGGGAGGGGAAGAAGTGAGGGGAGGTAGAAAAGGCAGGGCGAGAAACAGAGGTCTTGACCACAAGGGAACCCCTACTAATATTTCCGGCGCCAGGCAGCCTGGTGTGTACCTCAGGGATTAGCGTGAAAGCAGTCGAAATAAAGCACACACACACCAGCGGGCAGAATCAATGCCATTTCCAATCAAGAACAACTCCGTGGACCCGAAACAGAAAAATTCATATTATTTTACGTCCATAACCTTTTTCAGCCCTCTTTTCCCCCGAGAATGTCATTATGAGGTTAAAAAATAGCGAGGGAGTGTTAGTTGATAAAGAAGACTGACAGTAATTATGGCAGGATAAAAACTGGCTAAGTTTTTTTTTTTCCAGTGGTTCATGTGAGAGGCGAAAGTGTGAGTGAAGGTTCTCGGAACAAAGGTAAAGGTTTTCAAGAGGAAGAGGTTCCACTGTCCGCCTGTGATGGCTATGTAGTCTTGTGGACCGCTACCAGCAACAAGCTGGATGACCAGGCAGCTAACAAGAATGTCAGATCTCAGGCCGGGCTTCAAGATTAGAAGCCTAGAAAAAGGTCACACAGACTTGACAAGTATATAAGGAACTACTGAAGCCCTACCTACCTACCTACCTACCTACCTAGAGGTTTCCGGGGTGCCCTTGCGGCCCAGCCCTTAAACACACTCAAGGAGACAATTTGGAGCAGGATTATGGAAGGAGAGAACGAAAAGATACGAGAAGTCGAAACATAATTATATCAGGGTTAGGCAAGATACATCACTAGATAATGAAGGCTTTCTAATTGAGGTATTCGGGTGCCCCGGCGGCACAGCCTTAGTCATTCCAGGAGCGAACAATTGTGAAACAGGATTATGATCGGAGAACGAAAAGTAGAAAGAAACACGTAATTTATCATCTAGGCAAGATCAATCACTAAGTAATGAAGCTTTTAATTAAGGAAATCAGAGCGGATATATATTTATCGACGAGAAAATTTTGAAAGATTTTGTCCAGGAACTCGAACCCAATAAGTCGAATAGAAGCCAGCGAGCTTGATAACAGGAAGACTATATATAATAAAATAAAATAATAATAATATAATATAATTAATAATAATATATAATAATAAACCACAACACGTTTTTAGTCATGGATTTGAAAATTGCACAGCTGAACATGGAACTCAAGGTGGGTGAAGCAGTGGACGAAACAGTGAAGATTATTAATTATTATTATAAAATGAAATTAATAACTCATTAATAGTTCATCACTGTTATTTCATAACAAACACTTACAAGGATCTTTTTGGTTTATGTCAACACGATTCAAATTGCTGAAGCTGACTCCTAATAATTTTGTCTAAGTGATATAGACTAGTCTGCTCACTGCAAAACAGCATCGTTCGAGAGATGTGAAAAACGGCAAATGTGATCCCTATCAACAAAATGGGAATAATAAGTCTATTGTCAAAATGTCTCCTATTAAGAATGACCTCAACGGTATGTTAGATACTAGCATCAGTAATAGCCAATGCAAATAGAAGCCACGTTGTTGAGAATAATTTGATTAACGACTCGCTTCACAAACTACTAAGGGGGCATTCTTGCCTAATAAATTTATTACCTTTCTTCGGTAAGAAACTTGATGCCGTGGATCATAATAATTATGATGCTCTTTATTTGGATTTCAGACAAATTTTTGAGCGTCCTTCACAAAAATCTGTTTAAGAAAGTGGCATCACCTGGCACCGGAGGGAAAGTTTTCTCGTGCATAGAGGAACTGCAGACTGATAATTAGCAGGGAGTTAGCATAAATGGGGTGAAGTCGGGATAGCAGCGTTGCACAGGAGTAAGTTTTTGGCCCCTTGTTATTCGTAATCTGCATTAGCGACCCTGACGAGGGAATAAAAAGCTACATGAACAAATTTAAAGATGGCACAAAACTTGACAGAATGTGAGGTTCAAATAAAAAGATACCATAGCAGAATTGAAACCGTTTTAGACAACACTTAGCCTGGAGATCCACCTTTTTCAAGTCTATAAAGAGTATATGGTAATCAAGGGTTTATTATATAGAGATATAGATTTAGTCAGGAGAGAAGGTGCCGAAGGGCCATGAAATGCGAATTTGTCAGGTCAGGAGGGCGGTGTATGGTAATACAGATGAGACGCCAACATATGTATAGAGAACCAAGGATAATCCAAAAAATCAGAGTGACTTATTTCCACTGGGCTCTTCCAGGTTCTCTCTCGGCTGAATATTGTTAGCACCCTATTTATATCTCCTTTGGATGACCAAAGTGTAATAAACACTTGTCAGTTGGAAAAATAAGGACAGAGAATGCACACATTAGGACATTTTTTACTGGAAACGCCGTCCTGGGACCTAGGTCATCCTACTGCACCTAGGAACGCAAGCTTCAGCAGTCAGTAAGGCCCCTGGGTGGTGTGCACTGAGGAGCATGTGAACCAGGGGTCTCACCAACTGGAAACATCCTTGCTTCTGGAGAGAATGTCTGGGGTATGAGTGACAGCCATTTCAAGGCATTTTTCTAGTCTTGGCGTTTTCTTGGATATCAATTCTCGCCTAGGCCAGTGCATGTTCTTTTAGCAGTGTGTCAGTTTTACAACCACTTTTTTCCCAATAGAGTCACTTGAGGATACCAATGAATATCTTGAAGAATTGGGCAAGTTAATGTTGTGGTAGATGCAATTCACTGAGGTAAAAAAAGAAATATCGTAATGAACGGAAAGGATAATAGCCTCATACTTATAAACCAGGTGATGTAAAGCTTTCAACAGTGTGTGAAAACGACTTAGAAGTCATAGTAATCTCAAATCTCAAGCCAAGACAGCAATGCTTAGCGTAATAAGACTAACAGATTCCTGAGAACTATATCAAGAAGTATAAGCATTCTTCAGCCCTTGTTCATCATTAGTATGTCCTCAGATTATACGGTTCTGTTCTGGTCTTCATGACAAAGAATATACACAAATGCATTAGAGAACCCACATATAATGATGGGAAAATTAATCCACTGTATAAGAAATCTAACCTACGAAGGTAGATTGATAGCCATAAACCTACACTCTTGTGGAGAAGGTCATATAAGAAAGCACTTATGACACTTGCTTACGTGTCTTCTCCCACAACGTTTTGGTATATACAAAGGGTATCACGACACTCGCCTGAAAGACGTAGAATGTGGGGCTATATGACTGAAATATTAAAGTGGAAGATATGTTTATAGAAAGGAAAAATGCTCAGTAATAACCCACATGGAGACAGAAACTCAGAAGATTAATTGGTGTGCATATTTCGAACTCCTTCTGGAATCCTCTTCAGCAGTGGTGGACCGAAATATACACAGACCAATTAATCTTCTGAGTTGCTGTCTCAATGTGGGTTATTATTGAGCACTGACAAGTGTTCATTACACTTTAGTTATCCAAAGGAGATATAAATAGGGTGCTAACAATAACCAGCCGAGAGAGAACCTCGAATAATGAATTACAGTTGGATAAATTCAGATCTATAAACAATACAGCAAAATACAGGTTTAACAAGAGAGCTGTAGATGAATGGAACAATTTAATTTTTTTGTTTTTAGACTTTGGTGCTGAACACGTTAAATTATCTATTTCTGTCACTGCCTCAAGTATTACTGTCTCCTCTGTATTAAACTGAAATAAGCCTGTTGCAATTGCAAAACATTTCGCCAATAATGATACCCAGGCATTGCACTCGTGACTTATTCGTCACATTAGAACGTAAGAAATGAGGAACACTGCAGCAGGCCTACTGGCCTGGATAACAATAAAGTTAGGCTGAGAAAATATACAAAATGGGGTTGGCTCTGAGGACCTGCCTAGCATAAATAAGGAAGCTTATTACTCTATTCTTATGTTCATCTGATTAAAATCCGTGTAGACATACACTTGATTTCCCAATGAATGAACACCATACTGAAATGTACACCCCAAAAAGGGCATATATTCTGCTCTCAGTCCACACACATCAAGAGTTGTATATTCCTCGGAAGTTATACCAAGTCATTGGTATAAACTATATATAATGCGGCTAAAAAAGGCAACAAAAAATAGATGTTAATTTGTACAACGAAGTTTTTTTTCACTATTCTTCCCAAAACGAATAAATTAATCAGATTCATTTGAGGCATTAAAACTGGTCAGGGTAGTGACCACACTGCTGGCAGACACAACGGCGGCAGACAATAGTGGAGGCAGACACAACACTGGCGGCAGCACACCACAATGGCGGCAAACAATAACGGTGGTCAACGACAATGGCGGCAAATAACGGTGATAGACAACGACTACAGATAAAAACGGCGGCAGACAGCGTCAAAAGCAACAGACAACGGCAATAGACAACAACGGCTGCACAGCACCGTCCAGGTGCTCTCCTCTTTCCTCCCATCTTCTTGCTAACAGTGCAGTGTCACCCTACGAAAACGTGTACGCACGTGCGTGCGTGCATGTTCTCTCTCTCTCTCTCTCTCTCTCTTTCTCTCTCTCTTTCTCTCACATATATACACACAAACATGTTAGGAAGTACTTCTTCAGCCTTAAAGTTGTCAGGAAGTGGAACACTCTGGAGTGTGATGTAGGAGGCAGGATCCACAGAAGAAGTGCAACTAAGCTCTTAGAGCAGAAAGAGAGTGGATCTAGTAACCATCAACTAAGAAGAGGGGCCAGGAGCTTCAAATCGACCCCTGCAACCAAAAATAGGTGAGTACACACACACACACACACACACACACACACACACCACACACACACACACACACCATACCTTTGCAAGCTATAATAAATCGAATTTGGGATTAATAGGAAACCTAAGGTCAATACGAACATCCACGGAGGCAGTTTTAGCGAATAAAGATTTAAAAGTCATAAATACCAGAGAACAATAATATAAAAAAAAGCTTCCCTGACAGCCGACCATAATCAGAGTGCAGGTAACCACATCACTAGCCTCAACAATCACGTCGAACAAAAGCGGCAAGCCCACCCCCTTCAAAAAAAACAATGAAACAAAAGACAATCCCTGACAGCAAGCGGACAACAAACAACAAACCAGCAACAATAAAAGCTCACATGGCTCCCCAAGCTGGCCACTGTTTTTGTTCCCCCCGGCTAAAGTAAATTAAATGACGAATGCGGCGCTTAATTCTCTTGAGCGTGCGATATTTGTAATTCCCTTGAGCGTGCGATATTTCTAATACGCCTGAGCGTGCGATATTTGTTTAAAACACTCTATAAATTTTTTGGCCGGGTCATTGTGGCCGGCATATATGTGAGCTTGTGTCCATTATCAGAGTGGTTTGTTTTTCATTGTGGTTATCTGACCCAGTATTTACGGCCCCGATTTTAAAATCCCACCATAAAATTATTGCGTGATAATGGTGCCAAAACCGAATATAAATTTATGCATTTCACGCACGTGTTATTCAATTTATTTCGCTGATTTGTCTTTATTCGCTTTGCATGCGGAAAGGCAATTGCAATTTTTGTACAGGAAGTTGCATGATTACTCCACAGAATATAAAATGTTGAATGAGTAGGATATCAAGGTGAAAACATCGAATTTTATTACGTTTTTAGTAAAGGTAAGGGAATACAAGACCATTTATTATTATAATATATATATATATATATATATATATATATATATATTATTATATATATATATATATTATATATATAATTATATTATATATATATATATTATATATATCGTTGCGCGAATAGGTACGATTCTCTTTACATATAAAGATTTCATATCCATGAATCAGCATATTATGGAGATGGTAAAAGAAAGATGCTTACACTATGCTGAAGGACAGATTCATTTCCTCGCAGATCTTAAAAAAAAAAAATCACTGATGAGTTCTTGCTTCGCTTGCCATTTACATGTAGAGGAAAAAAAATTAGCAGAAATGTTCAAAGCTAAATACTAACTGATAGAGCAACGTCAACTTTGGGTAAGATGCCTAAGTTATGTCTTGACATTCTGGAACCGAACTGTCAAAGAGAACGTTCTTTTTCGTAGCTAAAACTAGCAAAAAAATAAAAAAAAAAGTCTCCCATCATTTATGATATAACAAGATGAGTTGAATACATGTGTACCAGTTAGGTATATAAATTTCCGAAACGTTTCGCCTACACAGTAGGCTTCTTCAGTCGAATGCAGATTCGACTCCCCTCGGAATTGAACTGAAGAAAACTATTGTGTAGGCGAAACGTTTTGGAATTGAAGATACGTCTCTGTTGAACATGTGTCTTACTGATCGACTTGTCGATCTGTAACGAGTTAGGTAAAAAGACACAAGTTCAACTAATGTGACATTTTGCTGCGGTAACATTTCGCTCTCCAGGACTTTTGTCAAGCCGTTAGGCTTGACGTTACGGCTTGACAAAGCTCCTGGAGAGCGAAACGTTGCCACAATAAGATATCACCGTTGCACTTAATGTCCTTTTACCTAACATATTGTCGGTAATTCTACCAACATAATTAATAAGGGTGACAACAACACTAGTGTTCCCTCGCATGACTGTCGATTGAGAAGATTAAGTTCAAAGAATTAATGGAAGATGTTGAAATTTAGAAATCTCTAAAAGTTCATCTCCAGCGATGATTTCTTGAACTATATTAAGAAAATAGATTTGTGAAGAGATCTTTGTTACAGGTGTATCAGACGAAGAGGGTCATAAAAAAGAGTAATTATAAAGCCTATAGGGACATTGTTAACTATGCTTTCTGGATAATATGACCCTGGTAACAGCAGGATTTACAAAGAGGATTAGGTACAACAGGATTTACGAAGAGGGTCAGGTACAACAGGATTTACAAAGAGGATTAGGTACAACAGGATTTACAAAGGGGGTCAGGTATAACAGGATTTACAAAGAGGGTCAGGTACAACAGGATTTACAAAGAGGGTCAGGTACAACAGGATTTACAAAGAGTAGTACAACGGATTTACAAAGAGGTAGGTACAACAGGATTTACAAAGAGGGTCAGGTACAACAGGATTTACAAAGAGGGTCAGGTACAACAGGATTTATAAAGAGGGTCAGGTACAACAGGATTTAGAAAGAGGCTTACTGCTAACAGGATTTATGAGAAATAATCCAGTAGATTACTAAAGAAAGCAAAATAAAAAAATACAAATTTAAGAAAAACAGGAACAGCAGATACAGCAGCAGCAGCAGTTATTGCTGCAACAATATCAGCGGTAGAAGCCGCTGCAGCAATAACAGGATCAACACAACTGACTCTACCACATCTGCCGCAGCCGCAAAAGCAGATGCAGAAGCAGCCGTCGCCACCGCCGCCACTGTAGACACAACAGCATTCGCAGCCGCAGCAGCCGCAACAACACCGCCGCAGCCGCAGCGGCCATCTCATGTGGTCGGGAGAAGCAAGGATAAAGAAGGCACACAAAAGATCCCATTTTTGAATGTGAACAACAAACTCGGACGGAGTGACATGTTGGGGGTCGACGTATACGTCATATTATAGGTGTGGCTGCCACCCTCACGGCGCTTGCATGGGTGGGAGGGCAGGCAAAGTTATGGGAGGAGGAGAGATATGGGAAAGGGAGGAGAGGGCGGTGGCCACCCCACTACCACCCTCAGGGCTAGCAAGAGTGGAGAGAAGGTAGCACGGAGTGGAGTGGGAGAGGGTGGCAGGCAGGGAGGGAAGAGAGAAGGGAGGTTGGGGATAGGGCTGTGGAAGAGAGGGCTGTGGGAGAGAGGGCTGTGGAAGAGAGGGCTGTGGGGTAAAGAAGGATATTCTTGTGGTGACGGGAGTGAGAAGGATTTTCTTGGGGTGAGGAGACGGGTTGATTTGAGTGACTGAATGAGTTGAGTGGCTGGGTGAGATGGGGGTTTAGTTCGCTCGATAGTCTTTCCATGAACCCCAAGACCATCTCGTAGGCTGAAACCAAAAGATTACAGAGGAACATAATGGGTCCAGGGACTGGGCCCCATTATATTTGAGAGCGGAACAAGTTACAATGGTGTTCGACTATTTACAAAGTTATGAAATTGTTAGCAATGATAATAGATTCTTTACACAGTCATGAATTCGCTCACAAAAACATCGTAGCATGCGTGTGGTTACGAGTTATTTATACTGCAGTATTTAACAAGTTATGGCGTTATTTAGGTAACTTGAAGTGATTATGATTTATGTTTAGGGGTGTTGGGTGTGTTGTGGCTTTGTTTAGTGTGGGAGAAGTGGAATGTGTGGGAGTGAAGTGTTGAGAGAGAGGAAGCATTGAGGAAGTGAAGTGTTGGGGAGTGGAGTGATGGGGAGTGAAGTGTTGGGAAGTGAAGTGCTGGGAAGTGAAGTGTTGGGAAGTGAAGTGTTGGGAGTGAAGTGTTGGGGAGTGAAGTGTTGGGGAGGGATGTGTTGGGGAGTGAAGTGTTGGGGAATGAAGTGTTGGGGAGTGAAGTGTTGGGGAGTGAAGTGTTGGGGAGTGAAGTGTTCGGGAGTGAAGTGTTGGGGAGTGAAGTGTTGGGGAGTGAAGTGTTGGGGAGTGAAGTGTTGGGGAGTAAAGTGATGGGGAGTGAATGTTAGGAAATGGAGTGTTGTGAGTAAAATTTCGGGGAGTGAACTGTAAGAAGGAAGTCTTGAGGAGGGAAGTGTTGGGGAAGCAAAGTGTTAGGGAAGTGAAGCGTTTCAGAGCAGTAATAAAAAAAAAAAAGGCTAATATATGCTAACTCTTCTTCAACTTCCTATCCAAATTCAAGTCTTTTTTTTGTCCTAACTGCAACGTGACTCAGCGACCCAAGGAGCTGCTTGATGCCTCTGTCACGCATGCTAGACCAGCCGTTGTTCTGAGCAGCTGCAGGATGGTCACTCTCGCTAAACGGCACTCTCGCTAACGGCACTCTCGCTAACGGCACTCTCGCTAACGGCACTCTCGCTAACGGCACCCTCGCTAACGGCACTCTCGTTAACCCATCATTGAAATACATAATTCGTTTAGATCGTTTAACGTGCGTCTCTTTCTGAGCGATTGAAGTAGACAATAGTATTAAATACTGTTTTATTTAGGTTAGGTTATTATTCTAAATTAGGCTAAATTTATGTATAACCCCTAATAACTAATTTACATAAACGGGAAGGTATCGTATGGCAGCAGGAATTCTTTAGCGTTACTTATTTCACTGTAAACAAAACGCGGTGTACAGACAGGCTACGTCTATAAAAAAAAAAGATAACGTGACTAGAACAACACACAAATAACCCGCACATAGGCTAGAGAAGCTTATGACGACGTTTCGGTCCGACTTGGACCATTAACTAGTCACACTTACACACGAAGGTAAGGAATGCAACTCCTAATGTTTAGACACAGGATATATATACCGAAGTCTATTTCACTCAGCGTATATTTGCTACAGGTTTACTTTCAGCCTTATTTTAGGGATTTATGTAGTCTTGTATGGTGACGAAAAGGTCAAGTGTAGCCTGGTGTAGTCGATAGACTTTAAACCGCATTATCAAATCAGTGTCTAAGAGAATTTACAGTAGACCTGGTTACAAATTGTGACATAATGGGTGCGCCTATCATAATTTCTTGGAAGATCAGAGGGATTCAGTGTGATTGTGAGTGTCTAAGGAGAAACCGAGATAATGAGTATCCTGGGAGATACCGAGAGCCTAAAGAATTTAGAATAAAAGTTAGAGTCGTAGGACTCAAAAAAAAACTACAATTGTTTTTGTTAAAATTTTGTAACATGAAAAAATACAGACGTCATTATCAATTCGCTGTTATTACCAATTTTAATATTAGTCAATCTTTTACCATCAAGAAGTTGCCATCGAAGAATTTACTGCCATATTCTATATAATACAAATGTAAAAAAAAATCTTCAACGTCATTTAGTCGCAGTTCAAAAAAAAAAAAATAAAGTCGTATGTCCGGTTTCGACGAAAAAGCCAACATCCCTACTATTTATGCCAATAAATGAGGTGCTGGAAGCTAGTAATGCACTAAAGCCGCTCACACCCCACCAAGAACGAGAGAGAAAGTCAGACAAGGACGAGGGTTAAAATAAAGAAAGGGAGCATCTTGTATCGCGCAGACTTTCCAGGAGAGGAATAATGAAGGGAGGCTGGTGAGGCTGGGGCAGCGGGCCAGACCTCTGGCATTACGCGAGGCTTTATCACTTTTAATAAGCTCATCATTCCACCTCTCAGATTTTCCGGGGAAAATGAACCTTAAAATATTTTGCGCCGACCAAATCTCTGGGGAAGGGGGAGGCGAAGGGTGGGGGAATGCATAGGTGGGGGAGGAGGGGGG
This sequence comes from Cherax quadricarinatus, assembly GCF_026875155.1. Lineage (NCBI taxonomy): Eukaryota > Metazoa > Arthropoda > Malacostraca > Decapoda > Parastacidae > Cherax > Cherax quadricarinatus. Next base: position 19,494,368 of record NC_069439.1, on the reverse strand, counting down.
GATAATCTGCTCATGAGGAATCTCCAAGAAAATTGCAAGCTTTCCCTAAATTTAATCAGAAAACTCTGAACGTCTTTTCCGAGAGAGAGAGAGAGAGAGAGAGAGAGAGAGAGAGAGAGAGAGAGAGAGAGAGAGAGAGAGAGAGAGAGAGAGAGAGAGAGAGAGAGAGAGAGAGAGAGAGAGACTATTGATGACTTGGTCAATAAGGCGAATGGACACTATCATACAGATTCAGTAGGAAGCGTTGAACCCGTAGGGGTTATTCAACCCTTGAGAATGAGAGAAAATCAGGTCGGATCCAAGGGGGTGGGTAGCTCCAGTTCCTAGTATCAAGAATCTTTCTCTACCACCAAGGTACTTCCTGTGCGAGAGGTTTATGCTACGTGGGTTCCAAGAAAAGTGAGGGTATAACTAGGGAATTTATAACTATATGGCTAATGATAGGTTGGGGACATCTTAAACATGGTTATATTAATTAAAAATAAAAAAATAGGTGAATAACGGAGTTAGCTTGCAAGGTTTGAAGCCTATCGACTGCATGTGGTCGTTAAGGCTGCATGTTACCTGCAGTCTTGCATTCCAAAACGGAATCCAGTACCTAAAAAGAGAGCAAAATTATCTAAATGTATATACACTTGACAGATATACACCTCTTGAGTATATGTACACCTCTCGGAGCATATGCGCACGGGTATACACATCTCTGTATACCTCTCAATACAGTTATATAAGAAAATGTAAACCTTTGTATATACACAGACAAGATACACACCTCTCGGGGTATATTCATCAAGAAATATTCACCTCTCGGTGAAGAATATATACACCAAGATATAGACCTCACGGTGTGCTGTATATACACCAAGAGATATGCATCTCTCGGTGGATAAGGTAAATAGACACACTGGAAGCGACGGAGATCTGGAAAATGAGACGAATAGCGAGAAATGATTATGCCAGAATAAGGAGGTTCCTGGAGTGAGGCGTACAGACGAGGTGACCATGATCTTGTATCGAGGCCGAGATGAAGCCGAGACGGAGACGGAGCCGAGGCCCAGACAGAGCCGAGGCCGAAACGAAGCCAAGGCCGAGACGGAACCGAGGCCAAGACAAAAGGAAAAATAAAGCAAAGGTTTACAACGATAATAAAGCGGAGGATTTTTCAAAGTTCGCTGATATAGGGACGATTTCTTTTCTCTCACGAACCTGATAGAGTGGCAAAAAAAAAAATTGGGAAAAAAAAGACACTGGTAGCCTTTTCTTTATTCTCACGAACGTATTGAAATCAACGACAGACATTCAATCAAAATACAGTAAAAAACAAATTTGTGATCCACGTTGATCAAAAGAATCATCGAGGGAAAAAATTGAAGATTTCTCTTTGAGTCCCTTTTAATATTCTGCTTTTCCTATCACTCCATCTTACATTTAATACCTACTTATTTTTGACTGTGTTTTCCAGGGCTAGGGGAAAGACTTTTTTTACCCTGACCGATCAGAGACTTAATTCACATGCTAGAAAAACAGGCAGGATTAAAAGACGAAGTATTATTTGGATAAGAGTATCTGAGGGAGGTGGTGTCACAGTGGGCGTTAAACAAGAACTGGGTCCTACAAAAATCGTTATTACGGCAAACTACTGTTGTTAGTTATATGTACATGATCCTTCAGAAAAAACTTGTTTCTCTTTGCTGACTAGTTATAGCTAACAAGAAGAAGCAGAACTACTTCTAGTAGTATTAGTAATAATGGTAGTTGTAGTAGTAGAGGCAGAAGCAGCAGTAGTAGTATTTTGACTACTTAAGTTGCCCAGCTCTCATATATATATAAAATGTATTCAGCACAAAGTTAAGAACGAGAAAGGAGGTAGAAAGACTCAGTGGAGATCTGAAGAATAACTATCCAGTGGCCATGCTACATATATATTGTTCCATAACCCTAAACAAGCGCTAGACCTGTCATGGTCAAACAGCACTGAGGGACAGGCTACAAAGGAGGTGGTCAAACAAAGTATTTTTTTTTAGCCCGATCAAGTGCCAAGTCGTTGACTGATTTCACCATAAGTCAATGAAAAGATGAACGTGTGGTTACAATTTGCCCTCTTATCCACAGACAGCATTTACTTGTTGTAAAGACAGTCAAAAGGGTGACTGATGAAGGTGCCTTATGCAGTGAAAAGATTACATAGTCATTTTTACTGCATTTCGGTGGGTTTTTCTGGTCACGCGGCAGAACTTTTTATCACGCTAATCCTATATCTCATTTCCGTTGTGGTATAACCGGTTCTTTTTTTACTGATAGAGGACAACATAGCTCATTCGAGAAATTTGCTGCAAACCCTATGAGAGAAATCCACACAGATGCTTATGAAAATTAAGAGGATGGTTTGTGTGATCAACATACATGGTGTGTCCTCTCCTGCTCGTGCTGAATTTGCTAATGTCATAAAAAGCTTTGACGGACCAAAGTATCACACAAATAACCCATACATAGGAGACAGACGCTTATGACGTCGTTTCGGTCCGACTTGGACCATTTACAAGTTACACTAACGCACGAAGGTGAGGGAGCCATAGTGGCTCTCTCACCCGGACCGAAAATATTGTCATAAGCTTCTCTGTCCTACGTTTGTGTATTGTTCCACTCACGGTGTTGTGTCTTTCTGTTCTTTTCTAAACAAAATATCGCTCGGGACACTAAATACGACGGACGTCAAGACCTACGGCAATGTGCAGCCTCTGCGTTAAATTTCATCGGATCGAGGACTTACAAAAACTCGAAAAGGTTCAAAGTTTTACAACAAGATTTGTCCCAGAATTGACAGGTATTTACTATGATAAGAAACTCGGTGTTATTCACCCTGAAGACTCTGAAGGAAGAGGACAGTGGTCGACATAATGCCAGACAAAATACTGCGAGATAGCGATAGGACTGATAGGTAGAGACTATTTATTAGGAGAAGATCTGGACACATGTGACCCAGAAACGCCTGGAACTATTGAATAAATCTGAGGGCGGTAATTCATACACAGTTTTATGAATAAGTACGTAATCGCCCGCGAGGACAGACATTAGTCAAGTCAATAATACAGCCTAAAGGGTTAGGGTGTTTCTTCCGAATCTTAAAGCTCGACTCTGCAAGTCTTGAGGATGTGTGTGTGTGTGTGTGTGTACTCACGTAATTGTAGTTGCAGGGATCGAGTCTCAGCTCCTGGCCCTTCCTCTCTGTTATTCGCTACCGGTTTCAGTCCTGGCTGCATGAGCTCTATCATACAGTACCTATTCTTAAAGCTATGCATGGATTCTGCTTCTACCACTTACCTAAGTCGTTTCACACTCTGACCACTCTAAGGCTAAAGAGGTATTTCCTAACATGCCTCTACCTCATCTGTTATGATAACTTTCAGATGTTACCTCGTGTACATGAGACACGACACTCAAATTCTCCCAGACAACCCTGTCAATTCCTCTCAGTATTTTGTACTTCGTAATCATATTACCTCTGGTCCTTGTGTCCTCAAGTGTCATCAGGTTTAGCTCCTCTTGCCTGTCTTCACAGTTCATGGGCCTGAGCTCTGGGACTAGTTCCGTTGCAAACCTTGCGCTCCTTCTAGTTTCTTTACATGCTTAGCCAGATGCAGGTTCTGTACATGCGCTGCACACTCCTGGATGTATAAGGTCGTGAATGTCTCCTTGTTGATGTCCCTGGAAGCTGCCCTAAAACACGCAAGTCTTGCGTTTGTTGCAGCGGTTACTGGGTTGGTGTTTGTTCTGCTGTAATGTCAACATTCATGGCCTACCCTCACATCTTTTTAGAAGACTTTAGCGCTTTCCTTCAGTTTCTTTACATTGCTTGCAGGACTTTCTTCATGCCGCTGCACCTCATCGTGTGGTCTGATGTTTTGTTGATGTCTGGAGTGTAAACTCGCAAGTCCTTCTTCACGGGAGTGGGTATCTAAGGTCCCTCTCTCACCTCTCCATGAGTTTTCATACGTCATCTTTAAAATTTTGTAGGAGTCTTTGCCTTCCCGTACGTTGTGTGTGTGTGCTTGTGATTCTGTGTGCTGTGTGCGTAAGATATACTCACCGCCTCTTCTGAGTGGTACTGGTCTCTTCACCTGTCCATGAGCTTATATCTCATCTTAAAGCTTTGTTGGTTCCTGCCTCCCTAACTCCTTTGTTGGGCTTTCCACTATCCTGACACTCTATGACCAAGAAATACTTACAAACATCCTTTGATCATCGGGCATCAACTTCAATGTGACCCCTTGTCTTGTCCACACCTCCGAACATCCTGTGGTGGTGTGTATACAAACGCCACGTTCACACACACACACACACACACACACACACACACACACACACACACACACACCATAATGAACCATGGGTAGTGTAACAGCCCGGCCAAAACACAAACTAATTAACTTTGAGGCGGGATGGCACCTGGTCACCAAGATACTTATGGAGGAAAAAAACCAGTAGCCTCAACACAAATGGATAACCCAGTGCAAGGAGCCGCGGTGTGGCTCCTTGCACTGGGTAATTTATCCTGCAATGCGCAGCTTCCGTGTAAGGTACACTCCCCCAAGAGACGATAATGGCGGAAAAAAATATCTCTTCTATCATGAAATTATAATATTCACGAATTAATTTGTCGGCGATGGTAATAAAGAGTAATAAAGATGGAGGAGACGAATGATTTCTCCTGCGAGGAATGAGGGAGAGGAGGGGAAGAGAGAGGGGAGAGAGGGGGAGAAAGTGAGGGGGAGAGAAGGGATGACAGAGGGGAAGAGAGGGGGGAGATGAGAGAGGGGGGGAGATAGGGAGGGAGGAGGAGAGAAAGGGAGGGAGAGAGAGGGGAGAGAGAGAGGGAGAGAGAGAGGGAGAGAGAGAGGGAGAGAGAGAGGGAGAGAGAGAGGGAGAGAGAGGGAGAGAGAGAGGGAGAGAGAGAGAGGGAGAGAGAGGGAGAGAGGGAGAGAGAGGGAGAGAGGGAGAGAGAGAGGAGAGAGGGGAGAGAGGGAGAGAGAGGGGAGAGGAGGGGAGAGAGAGAGGGAGAGAGAGAGGGAGAGGAGAGAGAGAGGGAGAGAGAGAGGGGAGAGGAGGAGGAGAAGAGGGAGAGAGAGAGGGAGAGAGAGAGAGAGGGAGGAGAGGAGAGAGGGAGAGAGGAGAGGAGAGAGAGGAGGGAGAGAGGGAGGGAGAGAGGGAGGGAGAGAGGGAGGAGAGAGGGAGAGAGAGAGGGAGAGAGAGAGGGAGGGAGAGAGGGAGGGAGAGAGCGAGGGAGAGAGAGTAACGTATGGTGGGTTGACACAAGTTGAGGATCAAACTTTAATTGGGAGGCAACGTTTCGCTCTGTGTAGAGCTTCATAAAATGTTGAGTTTATACGTTCTACACACAGCGAAACCTTGTCCCAATAAAAGCAATGCGTGTCCCAACCTTCACGCCGGCAAAGCGACATTTCTTCCAGGAACACATGGAAAAGCATTGATCAGATGGGTTCCCGGAGCCGACATGATAGCAAGGTTTTGCAGTCAGTTGACCTAAATCAACTGATTTTTCATGCAAGCACCCTGTGTGGCACCCTATGGGGAGAGTGGAACCCTGTAGGAAGAGTGGCACCCTAGCATCCGGGGTTATCACGAGAATGTCAGCTGGAGTGTTGTACCCACTTGAGGCAAAACGCTACCTGGAGTTCCTGAAGGGAGTTCCGGGGGGTCAACGCCCCCCAGCCCTGTCCATGACCAGGCCTTATTCCACTTGAAAGGGAGTTAATGGAATCTGGTTATGGAAAATTATTATTATTATTATTATTATTATTATTATTATTATTATTATTATTTCAACACACCAGCCGTATCCCACAGAGGCAGGGTGACCTAAAAAGAAAATAAAGTTTTTCTTTCTAAATTCAGTAATCAATACAGCAGAAGTGGTTACTAACCTCTTGCTCCCGGCATTTTAGTCGTCTCTTACGACACACATGACTTACAAAGAAAGAATTTTTTTCATTTTACCATGAAATCTTATTATTATCATTATTATTACATTGCCTGAGGAATGAGTGGCAATCAGATTTGATCCAAGAAAAAGGAGACTAGCTCCAATTCTTTAAATCTAAAGCCCTTCAAAGGTATTAAGGTGCTACTCACTGAAGGGAGGATCATGTCGCTCAACACAAAGCGACAAATGAAGCATAGGGGGAGCTAGCCAAGCTTAGAATAGTTAAAATGCATAGATTAGGATTGATTATGACTGATAATCACTGCGAGCGATAATAATTAGGATTATGAGTGATAATCGTTAGGTTAGTCAGTGGTGGCGAAACGTCTCGTTCAATAAGTCTTGACTGTGCATGTGACTCTTCCTAACAACTTCGGAATATTCCCCAGTACCAGACATCACTAGTGGTAGACACCACCAGTAACAGACGCCACCACCACTACCAGACACCACCACCACTATCAGACACCACCACCACTACCAGATACCACCACCACTATCACACACCACCACCACTACCAGACACCACCACATCACTACAAGACACCACCACTACAGACACTACCACATACAACACTATCCACTTACCAGATACACCACCACTATCACACACCACCACCACTACAGACATCACCACCACTACCAGACACCACCACCACTACCAGACACCACCACCACTACCAGACACCACCACCAGACTACCGACACCATACCAGACACACACCAACACCACCACCAGACACCACCACCACTACCAGACACCACCACCTGTCGCTACAGAGATAATTATACACACATAAGGGGGGAGGGCAGGAACCGAGATTCGACCCCTGCAGCTACAAATAGTACACACAATCAACACAAAAGCAACAGTGAAGATAAATATGCTTTTTTTAATGGAAATAGAAGACAACAAGAGCAAATTTCCCTTCAAGATAGTGCTGTGTCAGAAGAAAATGAGGAAAATGTATTGGGTATTATGCGAGGTGTCTGCACCGAGCATTTTTGAGGGAAGGTGAAGGAAGGACAGGGAAGGTGAAGGAAGGACAGGGAAGGTGAAGGAAGGACAGGGAAGGTGAAGGAAGGACAGGGAAGGTGAAGGAAGGACAGGAAGGTTGAAGGAAGGACAGGGAAGGTCGAAGGAAGGACAGGAAGGTGAAGAAGGTACAGGAAGGTGAGGAGGAAGGGAGGGAAGGAAGGACAGGAAGGTGCAAGGAAGGACAGTGAAGGAAGGATGCAGGAAGGTGAAGGAAGGACAGGGAAGTGAAGGAAGGACAGGGAAGGTGAAGGAAGGACAGGGAAGGTGAAGGAAGGGACAGGGAAGGTGTCAAAGAAAGGAAGGTGAGAGACAGGAAGGTGTCAGGAAGTTCGAAGGTGAGGCAAGTGTCAAGGTGAAGAAGTGTCAAGCAAGGTGTCAGGAAGGGTGAGGGAATGCAAGTGTCAAGAAAGTGAGCAAGGTGTCAGGAGGTGAGCAACGTGCAAGATGGTGAGGCAAGGTGTCAAGGCGAAGGAAAGCGTCAAGAAGGTGAGGCAAGGTGTCAAGAAGGTGAGGCAAGGTGTCAGGAAGGTGAGGCAAGGTGTCAAGAAGGTGAAGCAAGGTGTCAAGAAGGTGAAGCAAGGTGTCAAGAAGGTGAAGCAAGGTGCAAGAGGTGAGCAAGGTGTCAGAAGGTGAGCAAGGTGTCAGAAGGTGAAGCAAGGTGTCAGGAAGGTGAAGCAAGGTGTCAAGAAGGTGAAGCAAGGTGTCAGGAAGGTGAAGCAAGGTGTCAGGAAGGTGAAGCAAGGTGCAGGAAGGTGAAGCAAGGTGTCAAGAAGGTGAAGCAAGGTGCCAAGAAGGTGAAGCAAGGTGTCAAGAAGGTGAAGCAAGGTGCCAAGAAGGTGAAGCAAGGTGTCAGGAAGGTGAAGCAAGGTGTCAAGAAGGTGAAGCAAGGTGTCAGGAAGGTGAAGCAAGGTGTCAGAAGGTGAAGCAAGGTGTCAAGAAGGTGAAGCAAGGTGTCAGGAAGGTGAAGCAAGGTGTCAAGAAGGTGAAGCAAGGTGTCAAGAAGGTGAAGCAAGGTGCCAGGATGATACAACTCAGGTAGGTTCCTCATAATGGCTGGAGAATGAAAAAGAATGCATAATAGTGTTCTATTCTTGGAGTAACAACGAATTAAGAAAACGAAGAGGAGAGAGAGAGAGAGAGAGAGAGAGAGAGGGAGAGAGAGAGAGAGAGAGAGAGAGAGAGAGAGAGAGAGAGAGAGAGAGACAGAGACAGACAGACAGACAGACAGATACACACACACACACACACACACACACACACACACACACACACACACACACACACACACACACACACAACAGAAAGACAGGCACAGAGACAAAGACACAAACAGACAAAGACAGACAAACACAGTCACAGACAGACATAGAGAGAGGGGGGAGGGGAGGGTCTATGAATACCCAATACCAGACAATTAAGGACTGTCAGCGGGCATCCGCCACCAGTCACTAACTGCCAGAAAGACGCTGTTTCGCCCTAAAAGCTTTTATAAACTGTGCTGTTTTCTGAATGCTTTCCTACAATACACAACGTTTCATTTTAAATCCTATTTAATTGACGTTTCGCTTTTTTATTGAATCTTACAGTATGTATTCTTTAAACACGTATCACTAAATGCCTATATAGGCAACGTCTTGCTTTAAACGTTACCTATAGGTGTTTCCCACTAAAACGCTTTAATTTACGGTCGACGTTTTGCTCTTAACAGAGATTCAACAAGTCATTGTCAGAACATCTCGGTACGTTTTGCCTCTCAGATCACATCAGATACAGTAGATGTTCGCTAAACAGCAGACAGCAGTTGTATTATACAGCTGTATCCAGGGACAGCAGAAGCTGTATTATGCAGCTGTATCCAGGGACAGAAGAAGCTGTATTATACAGCTGTATCAAGGGACAGCAGAAGCTGTATTATACAGGTGTATCAAAGGACAGCAGAAGCTGTATTATACAGCTGTATCAAGGGACAGCAGAAGCTGTATTATACAGCTGTATCCAGGGCCAGCAGATGATGTATTGTACAGGTGTATCCAGGGACAACAGAAGATATATTATGCAGCTGTATCAAGGGACAGCAGAAGATGCATTATACAGCTGTATCAAAGAACAGCAGAAGCTGTATTATACAGCTGTATCCAGGGACAGCAGAAGCTGTATTATACAGCTGCATCCAGGGACAGCAGAAGCTGTATTATACAGTTGTATCAATGGACAGTAGAAGCTGTATTATACAGCTGTATCCAGGGCCAGCAGATGATGTATTATACAGGTGTATCCAGGGACAACAGAAGATGTATTATACAGCTGTATCAAGGGACAGCAGAAGATGCATTATACAGCTTTATCAAAGAACAGCAGAAGCTGTATTATACAGCTGTATCCAGGGACAGCAGAAGCTGTATTATACAGTTGTATCAATGGACAGTAGAAGCTGTATTATACAGCTGTATCCAGGGCCAGCAGATGATGTATTATACAGGTGTATCCAGGGACAGCAGATGATGTATTATAAAGGTGTATCCAGGGACAGCAGATGTATTATACAGCTGTATCAAAGAACAACAGAAGCTGTATTATACAACTATATCCAGGGACAACAGACTCGCAGTTTTTAAGCAAGTATGGTAGACCTAGTAACTAACACACATTACACACAAGTATGATAATGTCACTAAAAAATGGAATTATGATTTATTATTGACTTATCATAATTGGTTACAAATGATAATTTGTGATAATTTATTAGCAAGTGGCCGATAAACAAGCCACTCTGATAAAAATGGCGCCCGAGAACACTGAAGAAAAAAATAGGTTGAAGACCAAGCCTTTATTGAGTCAACGTATCGCTCAGTGTAGGGTTTTGTGGGTTTTGTACTGGTACAACGTTTCGGCACGGCGAAACGTAGTAACAGTACAAAGCCGGTACCAACGAGACCACAACACATTTCCGATCACCATGGCAACACTGGAAAATGGATAGACGGGACCAAAGAAAATATGTCGCTACGATCGGCGACAAAGACTCGTGCAAACAAAATTCAACAACAAAAGCATCAGCCAAGAGACCGAATAAGAAACAATAGCCTAAATATTTTATCAAGGATCGTTGTCGAAGAAAATACTACACGAGGCCAACTGGATTAGCTGATGGCCGACCCAAGAGACGAAGGCAACGTCGTCGTCGCCGTCGCAGTAACAGTAGTAGTAGTAGTAATAGTAGTATTAGTAGTAGTAATAATAGTAATAGTAGTAATAATAGTAATAGTAGTAATAATAGTAATAGTAATATTAATAGTAGTAATAGTAATAGTAGTAGAAGTAGTAGTAATAGTAATAGTAGTAGTAGTAATAGAAGTAGTAGTAGTAGTAGTAGTAGTAATAGAAGCAGTAGTAGTAGTAATAGAAGCAGTAGTAGTAGTAGTAATAGAAGCAGTAGTAGTAGTAATAGAAGTAGTAGTAGTAGTGGTAGTAGTAGTAGTATCTCAACTACTACTACGGCAGATGTATAGTAGAAAGTGGGATAATAGATTAGCGACAGATCTGCCTTGCAACGAAAGACATGTTACAGAAATCTTATCGTAAACAACAGCAGCAGCAGCATCAACAGTAGCTTCAACAGTAACAGCAGTAACAGCAGCAGCAGTAACGGGAACAACTAACCAAGCTAACAGAGTCAGGCATGTATAGTAACAAATGGAATGGTAATAAGCACAACAGCAAAAGGAGCAGCAACAGCATTAGCAGCTAGACACTGAAGCAGCAGCAACAGCATTAACAGCCAGACACTGAAGCAGCAGCAACAGCATTAGCAGCTAGACACTGTAGTAGCAGCAACAGCATTAGCAGCTAAACAGTGAAGAAGCAGCAGCAACAACAAACAGCAGCACCGACAGACACAACAGCAGACCATCCTAACAGCAACAGAAGGCACAGTGCAGAAACTATGGAGCCAGACCAGCAGGAGGCTATTCCGCTTGAGAAAATCCATGACAAAAGGTACAACTGTATCAAGAACGAACTTGAGCATGTTAACAAAAGCACGAGAGATATTCGCCGTAACAACAAAAATCCAGATGGGCAGCTGTACCAAGAGCCGAGATTAACAACAGCAACAGACGTCGTACCATCATAAAAGGATCACACCTTCTGAGTGGCATAACAGTACTAGTATAACCAACATACAAGCGAAAAAAAGCTGCAACATTAACAAACTTAGCCGCAATAGCAACAGAAAATCTTGGCAAGAGGAGCAGCTGCTGCGGCAGAAGCAGCAGAAGCAGAAGCAGCAGCAGCAACGAGAGTAAGAGCAGAGACACAGCAATAGCAGGAAAGGCGCCCTCCTTCTCTGCGTTATCAGTAGGCGAGGAATAATGGACACGATATAAGATGTGGTTCATGGGCTGGAAACAACGCACGCAGACTAAGACTTCAACTTCTCGCCGCAAAAGTTTCCTGAGTTATGGTCACGTTTTTTGGAAGGCGAAGATTGCAGCTAATATAGCACTGACGCTGAAAATGTGAAATATATGGTTTGCGGTGGCGAGCACTTTTTGCCGGCTTTAATGACAATAGACGAGCTGGGGACGAGACTGCCGCGACGTAAATAACAAGGCAAGGATTCCTTTTTGAGTGTTGGCATTATTTCCCTCCCTAGTTGTCTGCAATAGTTCACTCTTTTAAACACTTGTTTACGCCTTATATACCGAAGATTACGTTTATCTCGGAGGTGTAATTATCTTGAACAGTTTCTTAGCGTCTGGAGGCATTTTGTCGTATTTTGAAGTCAAGATGTAGGCGAATAGAAGGAATAAACTACCTATATATATTCTTCCCGTTGCATAAACATCTCACAAACACAAACAAGATTTTTTTTAATTACCATAAATGATCTAATCTGCTAAAAAGGCTGACCGTTCCTCCCTAAGGATGACCTTTTTTTTGGCTGGTTGGTGTCTGGCAACTTGGTGCATTAGGCACTGGCTTGCAATTTGGGGAGGGGAGCACACACAAAAACACATGAATTATGATCAATTTTTACCCCTTCTCCCAAATGCATTCATTCCTGAACTGCCTGGCAGAGTAGTAACGAAATTATTTATCGCATCCGTCCTGACGCCCTTAGCGGTGTCCGCTGAGAACTGAGGTGTGATAATGTGTATTTCCGGGATTTTTATCCCTGGTTGAAATAGAGGCGGCATTTGCATGATCTGTTGGCGCGGAATGGCTTAGATAAGAGACTGAACGTATTACCCACAATGGATAAGAGGAGTAGGACTATTAACAGATAAATGATAGCTCACCAGACTCATTATCTGGGGGAGGAAGAGTAAACCTTTTTTTAAAAAAGGTAGATTTTTCACGACTGTCAGTGAAATTGCCCGTCGAAAAATGCGATGTTATTTGTTTTGGTGTTATCTGGCTGGCAGGGGAAGTATGTGACACGCTGACCAAGACCCAGCACTGTGTGAGTGGGCTAGTCCACTGCTAGCATGTTGGTGGGTGGGTGGGTTAGTCCCCTCCCAGCTCTTTGTGGGTGATCTCCACCCAGCGTTGTGTAGGTGGACTTGTCCCCACCAAGCACTATGTGGGATACTCCCTACCAAGCACTAAGTGGGATACTCCCCACCAAGCACTATGTGGGATACTCCCCACCAAGCACTAAGTGGGATACTCCCCACCAAGCACTAAGTGGGATACTCCCCACCAAGCACTATGTGGGATAGATAGGGGGCACCCTTATTATCTCCACGACAGTGTAGGGGGAGGGGGGAAGACCTCTTATTCCCCACCACGAAAAGAGGACGTAAGTAATTACTACCGTTATTAGCATAGTCCATAATAACAACCACCAGCTGATTATCTAACCTCGAGGAACCAGGGCGACCGTTCGATAGGAATCCGTCTCTTTAAAAGCTCGTCAGCGCTCTTGATCCGGGGAATTACAGCTACTTTCCTCTTCCCTGGAACGAACCAGGTGGCTGCCCATTCTTTGACGCTGTGTGACCCTTACGGCTTTAGCGCATCCCTACAATTAATAATTTCCTTTTACTGTTAATAATTAAACTGTTTTCACCGTGTATTTTAATACAAGATTTTTAATGTAACTAGTTCAATTACATTTAAAAATATAATTTATACTAAACGTTTTGACGTTTTACAACTTTTATTCAGCTTTACACGTGTTTAAAATTCAAATGAAACTCGCTCAATTATATTTAAAAAAACATGTTTATACGTAATATTTTGACGTTTCATCGCAGTTCACAGCGGTTTTACACGTGTTTCAAATTCAATGTAGCCGAGAGTCTGACGCGTAATGAATAACCTCGCATTATCTAAACAAATGAATGCATTCATAGTTTTGGATGAGTCCACTTTTGATAGTTTTAGTGTGGGTGTTATCCCGTGGTGGCAGCTGTGGTGGAGTGTGCTATCTCGTGATGGCAACTGTGGTGGAGTGTGTCATCCCATGATGGCAACTGTGGTGGCGTGAGTGTTATGCTACAGTGGCAACTGTGACGACGTGGGTGTAATACCACTTACCCGGAGTCTCTTCCGGAGGTCAACGCCCCCGTGGCTCGGTCCCAGATCAGGCCTTCTGGTTGCTGGCCTGATCGATTATGTTGTTAGTGCCCGCCGCCCGCAGTCCAACGTATGCGCTGCAAACTGGCTGATCAGGAGCTGTTCTGAGGAATCTGTCGAGTTCCCTCTTGAAGACAGCTAAGGCTGGGCAGATATTTTTCTTAGTGGGTTTGAGTTTTAAATTCCTCCTTTCAAACTGCATTGTTCCTTTCTTATATTCATGCCCCTTTTGCATGAAGAGAGGGTGTGGAGTCCTGGTCAGTTAGCCAGTACCCGCTCGCTCTCGTACTCCTCTCACTCTGTACTCATCGCTTCCCTATTTTTTCACTGGAGGTGAAACCTCCTCTGTTCATTAGTAGTAATTTCGGTGTGAAGGTTTAGGACTAATCCCAGTATCTTTCCATGTGTAGATTATGAAGTGTTTCACTCGTTTACGTTTTAAGGAGTACAGTTCTAGGGATTTCAAGTGCTCCCAGTAGTAACCGGCACGTTGATCAGGCCCTGATTCACCGGGAGGCCTGGTCATGGACCGGGCCGCCGGGACGTTGATCCCTGGAATGCCCTCCAGGTATATTCCAGGTAGTAATTCAGGTGCTGAACTGAGTTTATGCGAACTGTGAAGGTTCTCTGCACATTTTCCAGCTCGGAAATTTCGCTGCCTTGCAGGGGGCCGTTAGTACATAGCAATATTCTAGCCTAGAGAGATTTGAAAAGTATCGTCATTGGTTGGCATCTCTTGGTCTTTAAAGGTTCTTGTATTCAACCTATCCTCTTTCTGACAGTTGCGATAACAACATTGTTGGGCACCTTGAACGTGAGATTTTCTAAGTTTGCCTTTTACTCCGATTTCGTTTTTATTTTCTCCATTCATCCAATGGAAATAAGTCACTTTGACTTGTTTGGGTTAGCCCAGGTACTTTACACATATGCTGCTATGTATGATAATCTATGTAACTGTATTTGTGTACACCTGAATAAACTTACTTACCTATTCCGTGACGTGGTAATTGAAATTTGTCTTCATTGAACATCATATTTTTGCCTGTAACTCTCTGGAAAACTTAGTTCATATCAGCTTAGAGACTCGCTGTGTCTTCTATGGATGCCACTCTCATACAAATCAAAGAATCGTCTACGAAGGGTGATACAGTACTATGATTTATGTCCCTGTCTATGTCAGATAGGAGAATAAAGAAGAAAAGTGGGGCAAGTACTCTGCCTTGAGGGACAGGACTTTCGCTCTGTTTACTATTACTCTTTGGGGTTCTGTTTGTTAGGAAGTTAAATATCCATCTGCCCACTTTCCCAGATGTTCCTTTTTCACTCATTTCGGAGCAAGTACTCTATAGTCACACTTGTCAAAAGCTTTTGTAAAGTCAGTGTTTACTGCATCTGTGTTTTGCTTGTCTTCAAGTGATCCAAGACCATGTCGTAGTGGTTTGGGATGCACTTGTGCAGTAACTTCGTCAGGCAGAGGTGTCTTGTTCTGAACCCATGTTGAACTGGGTTGTGCAGTTGCTGCGATTTCTTGTTATTGGTAATCTTGCTTCTTGAAACCCTTTCAAAAATAATGATAATGTGGAATATTAGGGGGATTGGTTGCAACTATCGCTGGCGTGAGTGTTATCCGGGTTTGAACTGTGATGACTTGAATGTAATCCCACGGTGGCAACTGTGAAAGCGTGGATGTAATCTCACAGTGACATCTGTGGCGACGTGGGTATAATGCCGTTGATGGCAACTAACTACGTGAGTGTAGTAACTCTACAGTGGTAACTGTGGTGAAGGTGTAATCGCGCGGTGGCAACTGTGGTGACATCGCGGCCAGGCTACCCCCTTCCCCCACACCGTCAATATTTAGAGCAAGGAGGGCGGGCGCGCGGGCGTGCGGGCGTGCTGGGGAAGGTCTGGAGAGTACCTCATGCCTGCGTTATATCATATCCCTGCTATATCCTCACGTCCCAACCCAAAGTTTACCTTGGGGTTGAACCATCACCTTCAATTTCACGGTGGCAATTCAAAACTCCACCCAGTTTGAGAGAAAAGTGGCCTTAGGGAGCCTTTCCATACGGGCTAAATTACCATGGAACATGAGCGGCTGACAGGGGCGGCCGGACACGTAACACACTACCTTTGGTACCCTTGACATAAGGAAGAAATTAGCCGGCCACGTCACCCTCCAAGATTTACGTTTGGTCAATAATCAATAGGACTCCTCCATGCTGTCTGGCCCAGGAATTCTTTATGAGTGGGAACTCTGCTCCTCCGTAATTACTCCAGCTTCTCCTCATTTTATCCTCACTTCTTTTCACCCACACACACACTTTTCCCCTCTCCCCTACAATTTCTGACTAATTATTATTTTCCAGGGTATTAAGTTGCCAAAATTGTGTGTTGTCTGCGCTGTGGTTACTTCAGAGGAGCTAGGGGAGGAAAAAGTGCATCTTGTGGTTAATTGTGGTATAATTGATGGGTGTTTAGAACTAATAGTGGGAGTCACAAGCTTGTGTTTGGAGGGTGAATAGTGTGTGTGTGTGTGTGTGTGTGTGTGTGTGTGTGTGTGTGTGTGTGTGTGTGTTGTGTGTGTGTATACACACATCGTACTGTGTGAGGGACTGAGCACCAACTCCCAGGCTCGTTTATTGTTCATTGTTTCTGTATTAGTCTGTCCTATGTACTCGTGAACCCGTGTACGGTGTTGACCATCAGTGAATACCAGCACCTCATTACACCAGTTCATGTCCCTCTAAATTTTATTTCTGCTTTCTATATGCGCCTTTTCCGGTACAACTCTTACTGGATTAGCGCTTGTTCTTTTTATAAAAAAAAATAATAAAAAAAAAACTAACAACAATATTAGCAATAGTTTTTTCTCCCTATCCTTGTTGATGTGTCTCAGTATTTTAACTATTGTAACTATGCAATCAGCCCTAAGCCCAGACTTGTGGAACGCTGTGTTTATTAAGAACTGCAAGAATACCCTCTCACGGGCCCTAAGTGTACTATGGAGAAAGAGCATAGACACAGGTGAGATTCCACAGTCATTAAAAACAACGGATATAGCCCCACTCCATAAAGGTGGCAGCAAAGCAACAGCTAAGAACTATAGATCAATAGCTTCAAGTCCCACATCACAAAAATCTGTGAAAGAGTTCTAAGAAGCAGGATTGCAAACCACTTGGACTCCCAACAATTACACATACAGGGCAACATGGGTTCAGAGCAGGTGGCTCCTGCCTTTCGCAACTACTGGACCACTATAATATGGTCTTGGATGCACTAGAAAACAAGCAGAATAGAGATGTATTATACACAGATTTTGCAAAACCTTTGACAAGTGCGATCACGGTGTAATAGCACATAAAATGCGTCCTAAAGGGATAACTGGTGAAGAAGGCAGATGTATCTCCAACTTTCTAACCAATCGAACGCTAAGGGTAGTGGTAAACAGAGTTAAATCGGAAGCTACCACAGTGAAAAGCTCTGTTCCACAAGGCACAGTACTCGCCCCTATCCTGTTCCTCATCCTCATATCAGACATAGACAGAGATGTTAACCATAGCACCGTATCATCCTTTGCAGACGATACTAGGATCTGCATGAGAGTGTCATCCATTGAGGACACAGCAAATCTCCAAGAAGATATAAACCAAGTTTTCCAATGGGCAACAGAGAACAATATGATGTTCAGTGAAGACAAATTCCAACTACTCCGTTATGGAAAACTGGAGGAAATAATAACTAGAACTGAGTATACTACAAACTAATCACACAATAGAGCGTAAAAGTAATGTGAAGGACCTGTGAGTGGTAATGTCTGAGGATCTCACCTGCAAGGATCACAGCAGTGCCACTATCACATCTGCGAGGAAACTGATATGATGGATAATGAGAACATTCAAGATAAGAGATGCCAAGCCAATGTTGATCCTTTATAAATCACTTATTCTATCTAGGCTGGAATACTGCTGTACATTAACATCCCCATCCAGGGCAGGTGAAATTGCAGATCTAGAGAATGTACAGAGAACCTTTATTGCATGTATAAGTTCCATCAGATACCTTAACTACTGGGAACGCCTGGAAGCACTTGACTTGCACTCTCTGGAGCTCACGCAAAGAGAGATGCACCATAATCTACATCTGGAAGATCCTAGAGGGACTGGTCCCTAATCAGCACACAGAAATCACTCCCTACGAAAACAAAAGACTTGGCAGGCGATGCAACATACCCCCCAGTGAAAAATAGGGGCGCCATTAGTACACTATGAGAAAGCACAATAAGTGTCAGGGGCCCAAGAGTGTTGAACGGCTTCCCACCAGCCATAAGAGGAATTACCAATAGACCCCTAGTTGTCTTCAAGAGGGAGCTGAACAGATACCTTGTCAGTGCTGGATCAGCTGGGTTGTGGTTCGTACGTTGGACTACGTGCTGCCAGCAGTAACAGCCTCGTTGATCAGCCCCTGATCCACCGGGAGGCCTGGTCATGGACCGGGCCGCGGGGGCGCTGATCCCCGGATACCCTCCACGTAGACTCCAGGTAGATAGGAGGGGCTGAAATTAATCCTTGAGCATACATCTGCCACGAGTGTCCTCGCAAAATAAAACAAGCCTAGTTCGCTAGGCTCATGTTTGAAGGATCGATGGTAAGGTGACATGTACGTTGTGTGGCCTCTTGAGGTGGGACAACGTGTCGTGGAGTCGAATCCTGGCCTGCCACAGTTTGGTAAATGATTATATATAATATATATATATATATATATATATATATATATATATATATATATATATATTATATATATATATATATATATATACATACACGAGAGAGAATATACCTAGGTGTGCTTACAGCGGTTGATTCATAGCTTCCGGCCCAGTCTCTTATCAGCAGGTTTTATCAATTTCACACCTAAAGAGGGTTACCTGGAGGTTATTCCGGGGATCAACGCCCCCGCGGCCCGGTCCATGACCAGGCCTCCCGATGGATCAGGGCCTGATCAACTAGGCTGTTACTGCTGGCCGCACGCAGTCCAACGTACGAGCCACAGCCCGGCTGATCCGGCACTGACTTTAGGTATCTGTCCAGCTCTCTCTTGAAGGCAGCCAGGGGCTTATTGGCAATTCCCCTAATGCTTGATGGGAGGCTGTTGAACAGTTTTGGGCCCCGGACACTTATGGTGTTTTCCCTTAGTGTACCAATGGCGCCCCTACTTTTTATTGGGGGCATTTTGCATCGCCTGCCCAGTCTTTTAATTTCGTAGGGAGTGATTTCTGTGTGCAGATTTGGGACCATTCCTTCCAAGATTTTCCAAGTGTAGATTATGATATATCTCTCCCTCCTGCGTTCCAACGAGTACAAGTCAAGTGCTTCCAAGCGTTCCCAGTAGTTAAGGTGCTTGACAGAACTTATACGTGCAGTAAAGGATCTCTGTACACTCTCTAGATCTGCGATTTCACCTGCTTTGAATGGAGATGTTAATGTACAGCAGTATTCCAGCCTAGAGAGAACAAGTGATTTGAAAAGGATCATCATGGGCTTGGCATCTCTCGTTTTGAAAGTTCTCATTATCCATCCTATCATTTTCTTTGCACGTGCGATCGTGGCACTGTTGTGATCCTTGAAAGTGAGATCCTCAGACATTACTACTCCCAGGTCCCTTACATTATTTTTCCGCTCTATTGTATGGCCGGAGTCGGTAGGGTGGTCATATCTACTCTTCAAACTGTGAACAGTATTTCCCCTCCGATATTTCTTCACACAGCGCGTTCCACTTACTCGCCACCATGAGAGAGAGAGAGAGAGAGAGAGAGAGAGAGAGAGAATGCGCGCGCGCGCTCACACTTGTGTGGTATGGGGGATGTTGAGTGGGAGGGTGTTATGTAGGTGACTCAAAGAGGGAGGGGAGGGCAAGGGAGGGAGGGAGGGGGGATAAAAGGTGGGACGGAGTGGGGGGTTGGTGGGTTGGTGGGTGGTTTGGTTGGTCTGTTGTGCGGTCTACGAGTAGGAAGGGGGTATGATGAGGAAGGGGAGGTGGTGAAGGGAGGGGAGGTGATGAGGGGAGAGGGTATATATTGGGGGAAAGGGAGAGGGATGCAGGAACACAGATGAAGTTTGTGTGTGTACTCGCCTATTTGTACTCACCTATTTGTGGTTGCAGGGGTCGAGTCCTAGCTCCTGGCCCCGCCTCTTCACCGGTTGCTACTAGGCCCTCTCTCTCCCCGCTCCATGAGCTTTATCAAACCTCGTCTTAAAACTGTGTATGGTTCCTGCCTCCACTACGTCATTTTCTAGGCTATTCCACTGCCGTACAACTCTATGACTGAAGAAATACTTCCTACTATCTCTCTGACTCATTTGTGTGTGTGTGTGTGTGTGTGTGTGTGTGTGTGTGTGTGTGTGTGTGTGTGTGTGTGTGTGTGACGGAGGGAGGGAAGGATTGAGGGGTATAAAGGAAGGAACAGAGATCCACCAAGAGTATTAAGAGAGATGGACAGATGTGTTAGTGGGGTCCAAGAAGCCATGTACTCACCTAGTTCACGTTACAGGGGGTCTAGTCACGGTCCCTGGCCCCCGCCTTTTTATTAATCACGAACGGTTACATACGAAACTACTCACGAACGGTTACACAAGAAACTGTACTCACGAACTGTTACACATGAAACTGTACTCACAAACGGTTACACACGAAACTTTACTCACTACGGTTACACACAAAACTACTTACGAACGGCTACACATGAAACTGTACTCACGAACGGTTACACATGAAACTGTACTCACGAACGGTTACACATGAAACTGTACTCACGAACGGTTACACATGAAACTGTACTCACGAACGGTTACACACGAAACTACTTACGAACGGCTACACATGAAACTGCACTCACGAACGACTATGTACGAAAGTGAGTATCCATAAACAAGAAAGGATAACCCCCCAAAATTTCAAGGTACCAAAAAAAAAAAAAAATCACGATACCGTAATTTATACGATACAGGTGCCTCCTATTTCCCTACGGATTTAGCGCTTCTAAATTAAATTCACAAAAATAGCAGTTGAGCCACTAGAAACCAGCTTCAGAATTCTTGGTGATATAAAATGAATACGTAATACCTGGAGTATACCTGGAGACGGTTTGGGGGGTCAACGCCCCCGCCACTCGGTCTGTGACCACATAGCACGAATACGTACATATATCCGAGACCAGATAGCATGTGTGTGTGTGTGTGTGTGTGTGTGTGTGTGTGTGTGTGTGTGTGTGTGTGTGTGTGTGTGCTCACCTTATTGTACTCACCTAATTGTGGTTGCAAGGGTCGAGACTCAGCTCTTGGCCCCGCCTCTTCACTGATCGCTACTAGGTCCTCTCTTCTGCTTCTTGAGCTTTGTCATACATCGTCTTAAGGCTATGTGTGTGTATGTTTGTGTGTGTGTGTGTGTGTATGTACGTGTGTATGTGTATGTAATTGTGTGTGTGTACTCACCTAGTTGAGGTTGCTGGGGTCGATTCCGTGTGTATGTGTGTATGTGTGTGTGTGTGTTTGTGTGTGTGTGTGTGTGTGTGTGTGTGTGTGTGTGTGTGTGTGTGTGTGTAATAGCCTCGTACATGTTTGTGGATAAAGGACACGTACATGTGTGTGCCGTGGCCAGGAGCGAGCCTCAAAGCCCCGGGGATCCGGTTGTCGTGTCGGTAATCCCTCAAGGAGGACACGCGTGCTCCTTGTCTTCACTACTGGCGGGGGTTCTCCTCTCAGTTGTTGACAGGTCGGCACTACCCGCAAGGTTGGGGGTCTCCTGTAATGTCAGGTCTCCTGCAAGATCAGGTCTCCTGCAAGGGAAACCTTGTCTCAAAGAGAGCTTGTTGTACGTCTTTATTTTGCAATACGACACCGAATTAGAGTATTATTATTATTATTATTATTAATTATTATTATTATTATTATTATTTTTATATTCATGAGTAAGAACCCAGGGTTCCACATGCTTCTTTTTCATCTGTGTGAGAATTTCTGAATTTGAGAATGACCTGCTAAGAATGGTCCAGCAGGCCTACTGTAGTGTTTCTGCATTCTTACGAATCCTTCAGCCTCATGCAGCACCTGGCGAATGGGAAGTATTCTGATATTAGGTAGAATGGGGAGCGGCTGTAATTCTTTAAATTAGTGGTCCATTTCCAGTATCGAGATACACACCCTCTCCCCCAGGCTTTCCTATCCAGATTAATCCCTGTACATTACGAAAAAGCATGGTGTTTTTGACAGCTTTGCATGGCAAGAGGACACTGTTGCTATGGTTCAGAGTTTTAGCTTTTAAAACTAACCCTGTCAAGAAAGGAGAATAAACTGTAGTAATAAACTTTGTTCTCCGAGGGCCGCTAAGATTTTTTTTACTTAAGTTCTACAACTTCAAGAAGCAACGTCTTAAACTAGACTTTTGTTTTAAGAAGTTTTTTTTTTTTTGATCTGTGAAAAACTACAATGTAAACTATCGAAGATTTCGGACCCAACATTTACTTGTAACTTTGAAAGATTTGGTTTGTATCGCGTCAGATTTGTTCGTCGAGGCGCCTTAAAGAGAAGTGCCTCTTGATTTCTGTTGCTGGGACTCTTGTAGCCATCGCTTCACAGCTTCTGCAGTTTTATTCTCCGTTAGAACAGCACAACAGGAGCGAGAGGAAAAAAAAAGTCACCGTTATCACTAGCACCACTGCACCCTCCGTCACTGCTCTCCACCACTGTGCTTTTTCTCTCTCTTACTTTCTCGCTCTCTCGCTCTCTCTTGCCCTTTCGCTCTCTCTTACTCTCTCTTGCTCTATTCGCCAGTCGTTACTAAACATTCGCCATCATTCTATCTTCATAAACTGTCATTAAATATGTGTCAACATCATTGATACCAACAACAGTACCCGCAAAAAGGAGTCTCAGTTACCAGATTAGTTGAAGTTAGTTTTTCCTCGTTTAACTGGTTGAGGGATGTTTCTCGCCTATGCTTATAGCTATGGTGTCCTAAATCCTCAACCGGTTCGCTAATATCCAAGCCAGTGAAGAGAAGCCTTTCTACTGAGTACAGGGATGTGGGTGGCCTTACTGTTATGTACAAGACCAATATTGTCAAAGTGCCACACTTGGATCCACTTCGAGGACAGCGTGAAGCAAGCTTCCATACCACGGTCAGAAAGCAGCAACTTCACTCTGGCTGTACCCTTCTCCAGAACATCACTTCATCTGAGATTATATATACCCAGGATGACTCGAGTCTGGAACACATTCGTACAGTATTATGATGTCAACGAGATAAAGTCATTTGATCAAATGAAAATGCTGGCCCACAAATTGCTCCAACTTCATCCTGTTCCCTACTTGTATGTTTCATAACGATAAAATGCTTTCAAATGAGCTGATGTAGGTAACAGCTCTTAGCTTGCCAATAAAGTTAGGAATCCTTAACCTGCAAATAGCTTGTCAATAAAGCTAGGGATCCTTAACCTAACCTTGTCAAATCCTGTGTAAAAAAAAAAAAAAAAAGAAACTCTGGCTCGATTCATGATTGTGTAAGATAGTGTATACATAAGCATGGTTGATTTATGCTTTTAAGGCTGTTGGAATAGCTTCTTGTGAGCCTAGTTCATCTCAACAACCCCTTCAACCCCCACACAATTTGAGAATTCATTGCCGTCAAGACCAAGACAATCATGAAAAGCTTCGAAGCCAAATTAGAATAAAGGTGACAGTAAGAGACCAAGTAATTCAACTGGAGACGGCAGGAGGAGAGCTCAAGAAAAAAGACAAATCTGCGAGGTTATGTACAAACGATTTGAAGAAGTTTCTCAGTGGAAACGGGAGGGATACAGTACCAGAAAGCCTAAGGAAAAGGGCACACTGGCGTGTACTGGACACCGTACACACAATAGGGAAAATAAGATGAAAAATTTTCTTGGAACTAGATATACCCAACGCAATGAGACGTGTCAGACTCACGATTGCAAACAAACCATAATACGGGAGGGGTTTTATGACACTCTGATCTCAGGTTCTATCCCCGCCCGTGGTATGGTTCGAGACGTGCCAAGGTGTCACTATGGGCTCTACTAAGATTTACAACACGTCAGTGAACACAAGACAACTGCCAGAGATCTGGAAGACAATGAATGTAGTCCCTATACTTAAGAAAGGAGAGAGACAGGAAGTGCTTAACTACAGATCAGTTTCACTGACGTGCATTCTATGCATGGTGATGGAGAAGATAATCAGGAGAGTGGTAGAGCACTTGGAGAGAAATGTTTTCAACAACAATCAGCAAGGATTCAGAGGTGGAAAATATTCTTACTATCATGTTAGAGTTCTATGAAAAAAAAGTAACAGGTGCGACACAAGAGTGTACGAGAGTGTGAGTGAGAGTGAGAGAGAGAGAGAGAGAGAGAGAGAGAGAGAGAGAGAGAGAGAGAGAGAGAGAGAATGTGTGGATTGTATTTTCTTCGTCTGCAAGAAGGGTATGATATTGTTCTTCACATGAGACCAGTGCAAAAATCTGAGGTGTAAGCAAGAATAAAAGGGAACGTACTCCGGTGACTCAAGGAGTACATTAGGGATATGAAGCAAAGAGTGCTAGTCCGGGAAGAGATGTTGAAATGGGAAAAAGCAACATTCAAGCTCCACAAGGATCGGTATTAGGGCCAGTACTGTTTCTGGTTTAATGTAAATAACATAACAGATGGGACTGAATAGCATATATCCTTCCTTGATGACTATGTAAAACTAATGAGGGATGTGAACTCAGATGAGTACAAGGATGGGTTTCAAATGACCCTGGAAAAGCTGCAATATTATTCAGAAAAGTGGCTGCTCGAAGTCAATCCAGCAAATGTAAGGTTAGCACACATTGGGGAAGGGGCAAGAATATTAAATACAGGGTATAGACTCTGGGGGACAGAGGCTGCAGATCTCACTCAGAGAAACCTAGGAGAGAGCATGTTGTCTGGTATACCGCTATAGAGGTCACATCAACAGAATAACCTCTGCAGCCAATGCTTGTCTGGTAAATCTTGGAGTAACCTTCAGGAATCTCAACGAAGAGACATTCTGTACCCTTTATAAAACACATGTCAGGCCCATCTTGGAGTATGCAGCACCGTCATAGAAAGCACACCCAAAAAAATCATGTAAAAAAAAAAAAAAAAACTGGAGAAAGAGTAAAGGCATGCAACGATGCTAACTGTAATGAATCTAACGGAACTGGAGGGCAGAACAACCAGGGGAGATATGATAATAACATAAAAAATACTTAGAGGAATTGATAGGGTAGACAGGGAGAGGCTGCTTGAGACGCGGGAAACAAGTACTCGGGGACACAACTGTAGCTAAGGTCATTTTTTCCAATACGTGTACATCTAAACCTTAGTGCACAAGTGCACTCGTGTATTCTCATCAGTGTGCACCTGTCACTCGTGTACATAACTGTGTGCACATCACTCAGTGATGACTGCATCACCCCGTGGTATGCACATCACTAAATGTGTGCAACTCTCAGTGCACATCGTGTGCAACTTATTGGTGACCATCGTGGTGGTGCACATCTTTCCTTTTCGTAGGTACAAATCCCGCACTGTCCAGGTGAGGAAGGGTCCGGTCAGACCAGGAGAACTCAACTGGTTTGACAGGTTTAAACAAAACCGGTTGGTGGACTTTGGACTTTTATAAATTCGCCTTCTATGGCTTACAGTGATGTTTAACATTTGTAAAGCTTCATAAATTCACACACACACACACACACACACACACACACACACACACACATTATATATATATATATATATATATATTCCTTTTATGTTGTGGAGTCCTTGGAGCGCCTCAAGAGGCTGGACGGGAAGGATGCAGCAGGTATTTTCCCTTCGGATCTCCACAACACGGCGATGGAAGAGGAAAGTGACCACCCTTTGGGTTAAAAGTAGTTTCAATGCTTGGAACCTAGTTCTTTCAGGAAACCGTGGCAGTGACGTACAGTAGCACCTAACTGAATTAGAGGTAGGCATCAACTACAGTAGATTCACATGTATAGTCCCATGCCAGTAGACTGCCTTTCTTCCAGGGATATGGTGTGATCCCGTCGGGGCAGCTGACAAATGCATTTGGAGTGTTGGACAATGAAAACTGGGGTTCCTTTTGATTGGGTACTGAACTGTGGCAAAAGCTCTCTTGATCTCGTTGCCTTCACTATATCTATCGTGCTATGCTTTGGTAGACGTACAATTTAGATCATGCAGCCTTGTTGGTCAATTACCTATCGTCTCAAATATACTTACATTTAGTGTGAGCTGGGCAAGGAGTTAGAGAACCACTGTAATACTGAGTCTCTGCAGATTGAGATGTATGCACTCACAGCTAGGTGCTTTCGCTCCGTTTGAGAATTTTCCCTCTCTATCAAAGTTGTGGAAATCTTTTCCACGATAAGGCTGCCGCTGTTAGATTATTTGTAGGCCATAGTATCAGCTGGTTTTGTTGTCAAGACTGAGAAAGTATCCCACTAACTGGTGCCTCTAGTGCCGTGTTCTGGTAGAATTTATTCACCAGTTCACTGAATCTACTGGTGGAAGATAAGAAGGATAGCAAGGAAATGTGAGATGAACACATGCCCAGTCTGACTTGTAGTGTGGCTTTTAGCTATTTTGATTCGTCAGGTGAAAAGTTAAAACATTTTTATACACTAACTGTAGAAGGGTGTCACACTTACTCTGTTTAGGGCTTTCAAAGGATGGGGAGCATCATAAAAGGTAGGGAAGGATAGACCCCTTGCGAGGAGATAGAAAACACTTCTTCCGATCCTAATTTTCATCCTATTAAATTCAGATTTTTTTTTCTGTCGAATCTCACTAATGGCGTTGAACCCTAGTGTTCAACGAGGAAAGAGCTGTCATTTCAGTCCTTGCAATACGCCAGTTACTTGCTCTGTGGTGAGTTTGCTGAAGGATGCTTATTCGAATCTCGGAAGGTTTAGAGGAAGGCATAGATTCCTTTTATGTTCTTTAATTTTTCTGACGTCATCTAACAGAGTCTGTGTTGCCAGCCACGGCATCATCTTAGAACCAGATGTTGAGATCACTGGCCAACTTCTCGATGACTTCCTTGATGGCTAGGCAAATAGGAGAAGGGCGAAGGGATCATCCTGCTAAAAAGTAATGATCCAGAGTGGATGAAGAGATGAAGAGAAGGATATGTTAGTAAAAGGCATCTCTTTTGACTGAAATGAAGGCATCGGTAAAGTCTGATTTAATCAAAGGCTTATGGCAAGTGAAGGTAGTAATGTATGTGTGCTCAGCATAAGCTTCTGAGCTTTGTGGAATCCCAAACTCCAGCAGAGCTGGTTTCAGCAGTATCTGTGCCTCCCGGCTATGCTCACGTGTGCCCGGGCAGCAGAGTGATTTTCCTCCAACCTTCTTAGTGCATAGAATAATATATATCGAGATAGAAAGAGAGAGAGGGGGGGGGATATTGGTCTCTGAGACACTACCGGCGACGGGAATATTGTCGAATCTTGTGAACTGGGACTGAAGACTCTGCAACATTGTCATGTGGGGCGGGGGGGGGGGGGGGTGTAATGGAACGTAAAGATAATCGGGGAATATGGAAGTAAGGGATTATGTAGGCAGGGGATAGGCAAGAGAGGTGAGTCGAGTGAGATGATTAGCAGAGGTAGGTAATGTGAGGTCACTACACCTTCACCTCTCATTACTCACCACACTACTCACCCTCTCACTACTTGAAATAAAAAATAAATGAGTAAATAACGGGGACAATGAATATTACTATTCTACTCAAACACAGTTTATTATTAAGTCCTTGGACAATAATATACTTGGGAACAGGAGAACATTATTGTGGTTTAGATAACTGGGTGGTACACATAAGCAGTGAGACAGGGAATACAATCAGCTTGGCGAAAATGAATGTAACTTACAATATAGTTCAGAGGACAGTTCACCACAGGAACTCAGCCACAGGTCCCAAGACCTACACAGCACGAGTACTGCTCGAAGCCAGTATTCTGCCCAATGTCTCCAACAGTCTCCTCCAAAGACTTCAGCAGCCTTCTCCCGAGCCCTGCACCCCAGCAGCAGCTCCGCTCGAAGTCTCACTATCATGGTCTTCCTTGGGCTTATATGGAGGTCCAAGCACCCTCCACAATGAGGTGTGCACCACGTGTACGACCTGACGCCGAGATCTGACGCCAGTGACGAGCAAAGGAGCTGAGACTTAAGCCGAAAAGGCGTGGCTGCTTAATCACTTGCCAAGGAAAGGTGACCATATAATTAGGTCTTCCTAGAGACCTCACATCACATCTCCATCTGCTAGGCTAAGCATTTATATATATATATATATATATATATATATATATATATATATATATATATATATATATATATATATATATATATATGTCGTGCCGAATAGGCAGAACTTGCGATCTTGGCTTAAATAGCAACGCTCATCATGCCATATAGGACAAGCGAAAATTTGTGTATGCAATAATTTCGCCAAAATAATTCTGAACCTAACGAAAAAAATATATTTGATTGTGTTTGTTTAATATTAAATTACTGTAAACAAATCTAAAATATATTTAGTTGGGTTAGGCTAAAATAAATTGCTCTTGTTACAATAAGGTTAGGTAAGTTTTCTAAGATTCTTTTGGTGCAAAATTACAAATTTTTACATTAACATTAATGAAAAAAATATATCTTTAAACATATAAGAGAAAATTTCAGAAAGTAATTAATTTTAAATGAGTTCTTGCTAATTGACCAGTTTTACATATTCGGCACGACATATATATATATATATATATATATATATATATATATATAATATATATAATATATATATATATATATATATACATATAGAGTATATATTGTTAGTTTAACAGTTTTTCTTATGATGAAATTGTATTAATTGTGGTTGATTCTCGTCACCAGTTCCTCCTGCCTTACATTATACATTCAAATTTTCAATGTTATTACCCAGGTCATAATACTAATTCAGTGTTTGAATTACTGTGTAAAAAATGCCGGGTAATAAATCATTTCGTTTCAGAGTGCGTCGAGTATTGCGATATACATTTTCAACCGAGCATGACACGCATATTTCATACGGTTCCAATTAATACAAGTATACAAATGGAACAAGCAACTGCATCTGCTTCGGCTTGATCCTTTAGTCTTCCTTTACAATCGTTATTACATAGATACTTGTTAAATAGAATGTCTAAATGTTTTCTATCTAAACATCTCGTGAAATTTCTTTGATCTGACAAAATATGAATGGCGTCCAACAACTAATTACATATTCTTATTTTTGAGTATAGCGAGGGAGAACAACAGTCGGAGATTATTATATATCTCCCACTCTACAGGTTTAGAGTGGGAGGCACGTGGATGTGCTAGTCCCTTGCAGAGTGGGGAGGTACGTGGACGTACCTCTTGTAGAGTGGGAGGTACGTGAACGTACTAGTCCCTTGTAGATTGGAAGGTACATGGACGTACTAGTCCTTTGTAGAGTGGGAGGTACGTGGACGTACTAGTCCCTCGCAGAGTGTAAAATAGGCCCTATACAAATCTCTTGTGGAGTAAGATTTATGTATTATCGCATATTAATTTTCCTATGTATTGTGAGGAGGAACGACAGACACCAGCACCGCCTTTAATGACAACAACCCCTACCAACCACAACTACCACTACAACCACCAGATCTGGTTTTCCTCGCCAGTCAAGAGAGCCGTTCAAGAGTCTCTCTCCTCCCTCCTCTTTTCAGTTTCTGGAGGGTGGGCGGAAGAGGTGCAGCTCCATGTCAAGCTGGCAAGAAAAACCTGGCATTGGGGTTAAATTAGAAGGGACAGGAGTCGGAGACGAGGTGAAGAGAGAACTTTTAGCAACGAGGGAGAGAGGGACAAGTTGAATTCCCCGAGGGGCAAAGGGACGAGGGACGGGGAAGGGGCAGGGGGAGTGCTATATCGGTGTATCAAGCTCCCTCTTCCCTACTCAGCTCCCTTCACTCACCTGACTAATAAAGGGCTAACAGAAGACACTCGTTGACCTGTGACACCCAAGCAGTTGCATCTTCCCATGTGCTTGAAATTTTGTGACTAGATCTGCCACTGCTTGTTTCTCATTTTTGATGAACAGATCAGTCACTGTGTCTTATACTTGGTGAACAGATCAGTCACTGTGTCTTATACTTGGTGAACAGATCAGTCACTGTGTCTTATACTTGGTGAACAGGTCAGTCACTGTGTCTTATACTTGGTGAACAGATCAGTCACTGTGTCTTATACTTGGTGAACAGATCAGTCACTGTGTCTTATACTTGGTGAACAGATCAGTCACTGTGTCTTATACTTGGTGAACAGATCAGTCACTGTGTCTTATACTTAGTGAACAGATCAGTCACTGTCTTATACTTGGTGAACAGATCAGTCACTGTGTCTTATACTTGGTGAACAGATCAGTCACTGTGTCTTATACTTAGTGAACAGATCAGTCACTGTCTTATACTTGGTGAACAGATCAGTCACTGTGTCTTATACTTGGTGAACAGATCAGTCACTGTGTCTTATACTTGGTGAACAGATCAGTCACTGTGTCTTATACTTGGTGAACAGATCAGTCACTGTGTCTTATACTTGGTGAACAGATCAGTCACTGTGTCTTATACTCTGTGAATATCTGCCACTGTGCCAAGCTCCTCAACTTATCAAGAGAACTTCCATTACGATTAGAGCTGACAGAAAATACATCCCTAAATAGATTAGATTTTGCCACAGAAGTGGCTAGTTTAATGTGCATCCCATATCATCCTGTGGACAGTAGCACAAAAGCATATGGATACACAAAAGATTTAGGAAGTAAACCCCAAGAGGGTTTACAAGAGTACGTATGGATTTATCCCCAAGACTATAGGGAATTGTAATTAAACCTATCAATGCACTTAGATGTTAAATTGATCTTCCACTGCAACTGGGATTGAAGGTAAATAGTTCAAGCAATTCTCCACTTTGAGTTATTGGTTAAAAATACCAACTTAAAAACATTGGCACATTTTGGTCACACCGTGGATAATAAAAATAATTTTATTTACCAAATACGAGATCATCCACCGAAAGATTTGCAGATATTTACCGTCACCAAAATACCACCATTTACTTCTATATTTGCACATCTGTAAATGTGACTAACAACTGCATCGTAGGTGATACATCAAGGTTAATGTGTTTAACTTTTTTGTTCCACTCCAAATGCAATCTAACCCAACAGTTGTTAATTGAGTGTTACAGCGGCCTCGTGGTTCCAGAGCCTCACAGGGGGAATAAAAATGTTTTTATTTTTTTGAGAGGTGAGCACCACTGCATGAAATGAATCTTTATCTGTTTTATGTTTTGCCCAGAGTTTGTGACTGATTTGTCAGCTGTGGTCTGGCAACCAACCTTTTCCTAGAGGCTACTCAATCAGTGTTTCTTAAAGATTTTAGAGAGAGAGAGAGAGAGAGAGAGAGAATGATAAAGGGCATGAAAAATCAAACAAATGACTTTGAAACAAGTGAAAAATTGTGTTAGGTACCCGTTTACAACCCATACGCACACACGCACATGAGGACAGGAGAGAGGGAGGACATGATGACATAAAATACTGAGAGGAACTGAAAAGGTGGGTAGAGACAGGATGTTTCAGAGATGGGACACAGCAACAAGGGGTCGCAACTGGAAATTGAAGACTCAGGTGAGTCACAGGGATGTTTGGAAGTATTTTTTTCAGTCACAGAGTTGTCAGGAAGTGGAATAGTCTGGAAAGTGAGGTAGTAGAGGCAGGATCCATACATAGCTTTAAGAAGAGGTACGATAAAGCTCATGGAGCAGAGAGGGAGTGACCTAGTGGCGACCAGTAAATAGGCGGGGGCCAGGAGCTATGAATCGACCCCTGCACCCACAGTTAGATGAGTACACACACACACACACACACACACACAGCCATCTGATCTTCGTACCTACCCACCGTCTAGCCCGATCCCACTACCATCACGGCCGATAACTGCGATAATAACTCCGTGATTATCGACCCTAATAACCCCACTTATCTGGGACCTGCATCTCCCCCCTCCCCTCGTTATATGCCGATCATTTCCTGCAGCAAGTTGTCATAATTTGTTATCTTAAGAAAGCTAATTCCCGGCCATGGCTTATTCTTAGGTAGGAAGTCTGCCAGTGGTGACATCGATTACTTTAAGTGGGTTTGAGATAACAAGGTCTTCTACGCCACTGATGTGGATTAGTGGAGCTCACTGCTACATCACCACTCACTTCAGAACTGTTATCTCTGACATCATAATGGTTATGACATCAGAACTGTCATTGCTGTCTTCAGAACTGCTAATGGCGTCAGAAGTGTTGTTACTGGCATCAAAACTGTTAATGTCGGAACAGTCATTAATCTCATCAGAACTTATTGACATCAGAACTGCCGTTTCTGACGTCAGAGCTGTAATTTAGAACTGTTAATGACGTCAGAACCATCATTACTTTCGTCATAACTGGAGTCAGAACTTATTAATGAAGTCAGAACTGTCGTTTCTGACGTCAGAGCTCTCATTACTGGCTCTCAGTACTGTGATAATTGGCGTCAGAACTCATGTCAGAACTGTTACTGGCTTTAGAACTGTCACTGACGTCAAAACTGTTGTTACTGACGTCAAAACTGTCATTACAAACTTCAGAATGTGTAATTGACGTCAGAACTGTCATTACAAACTTCAGAATGTGTAATTGACGTCAGAACTTTTGTGTCTTGCATCAGGAATGCTAGATCTGACGTCAGAACCTGAGCCTATCTGGCTGCGGCAGAATTGTGGATGTTTGTGGTTGATGTGGGTGGCAGTGGAACTGGGGTGGTGGTTGCTGGTGGTGGTCGATCATTGTAAGGGAAGGGGAGGTGATGGGGTGGGTGGCCCGTGCTGAGGTTGAGAATTGATGGGGTGGGTGGCCCGTGCTGAGGTTGAGAATTGATGGTGGTGGCATGGATGGTGTGGATGGTAGTGAACTGTAGTGGGGATGATGGTGGTGATGGATGTGTGTAGTAGTGGTGGTGGTGGGAATGGTGATGGATGTGGATAGTTGTGGTGAAGATAATTGATATGGGTAGTGGTACTGGTGGTGGGGATAGTGATGGTGGTGGGCGGTTGTAGTGGGGATGGTAGTGGGTGGTTATGGTGGGCATGGTAGTGGGTGGTTAGGGTGGGCATGGTAGTGGGTGGTTAGGGTGGGCATAGTAGTTGGTGGTTATGGTGGGAATGGCTGTAAATGTAGGAAGTTGTAGTAGCAGTGGTGGTGGTTGTGGGGATGGTGGCAGATGTAGGTAATGGTACTAGTAATGGACGTCGGACTAGTACATAGCACAGAATAACTAGTAACAATTAATCCTTGTTTAAACCTGTATGAGAGTCATCATGTCATGACTTGACAAATCTCCAGGACTGAATCTTTTTCCCCAATTAAATATTTCTCAGCAACTTGTATCTTTTCCTTCACCTTTGTAAGCAATATACCATCTCATGTATCCTGTTGGTATACTACAGGTGTACTACAGGTATATTACAGGTATAATACTTCCTTGTGTAACGCAGTAATCTGTCTAATCTGCGTCGGCACACAGCTTCCTCCATCAGCGTACTGATGGTATAATCACTGAAGATGCTTACCCAGCGTCAAGATGCTGTCTTCATTCCTCTTGAGTGGAATTTTTCTTCCCGGAGAGAGAGAGAGAGAGAGAGAGAGAGAGAGAGAGAGAGAGAGAGAGACAGAGAGAGAGAGACAGACAGACAGACAGACAGACAGACAGACAGACAGACAAAGACAGATTTTTTAACTACGATAACAGTCAATATATGAACAAATATAAAAAAATATCTAATTTTATTGCTTCTGATGCTGCCACAACTCTATTGAAGCCAACCTTTCTCTCTTCTCTTAACCTGTAGGCACTTTATTCAAGCGGACCTTTTCTCCCTAAAAACTGAGAAACTCTTATCAAAATCATTCTCTTCTCCTCAGTAGAGTACTCTCAGTTTAAGGCTAATCTCACCTTCCCCTCCCTTAAACTGGAGGCGCTCTATTCAAGCTAACCTCCTCTTTCCCTTCCTTAACTGGAGGTACTCTCATTCAGCTTCCCCTCTCTTCCCCTCTCCACGCTAACACCGGCCTGAGGGAGGCTGTCACTGTGGTCGACACTCTCCCACACTTAAAGATACTCCAGTGTGTGTGTGTGTGTGTGTGTGTGTGTGTGTTGGCAGGCGCTGATGTTTGTGGTGCTTAGTCTTGTGTTAAAAGTTCATAGTGCACATTACTAAAATTGAAAAATATTTTTTTGTACACATTGATCTCAGGATTTGTTACATGTATATACACCTTTCTTCGTTAGGAAACGCAGATAGGTGTATATAATATACACCATTTATTTCAGCATGTTGCTGGCACCAAGTATTACCAACACAGGTACCGGGTTGGAAGACAGATTACTAGTAAAGAAACAGTCAAAGAGTATTAAACTCAAACCCTAACGTCATCAATATTCACAATGTGTACAACAGAGCAACAGCGAAGGCAGAGTACTTGTAAGTAACGTAATAAGAGAGCACAATTGAGTACACTCACTGACATTGGGTCATACAGGAGAGACCAGTGTGTATATTCAAGTTAGTAACGAGACAGACCTTCAGACGTGGATATAAGAGTAACGTCAAGTAATCTGAAGTTGAACCCCTCACCTTGATTGGTTGATATTTATAAGTGGTAGCTATTCACATCTGCCATGGGGTGTCCAATGACTATATGACAAACTATCAGCCTTTCGTGGATTATAGAGAGAATGAACAATGAAGATTATAGAGGGAATGCACACTGAAGATTATAGAGGGTATGTACACTAAATAAAGGTTATGTATACGTGTACACCACACCAAAAAGTCCACATAGTCTACTCTTTCAATTAAATTTATTACTTTACATGAAATTATAGCATCTTCTCTCCGTCTACTGCCTCCCAAAGAGATTATTTTTGTGTCTTTAACATTTCTTCACTTATTGTTTTTAATCCTGAAATTCATTTTGTCAACTTTGATCTTCTTGGTTTACACTAGTGACAGCTACGATAAAAAAAATCTTTGTAACACTGAACATAAGAACATAAACGTAAGAACATAAGAAAGAAGGAGCATCTTCCTGACAAGAAATCTTTCATCATATATTGGGTCCTGTGACGAGTAAACTCTCATGAAGAATCCACTGAAAGATTTATATATAAATCGAAGTGAACCAAATCTTATATAAATTATACAATAGCGGTATATCTATATTTTATATAACAATCTATAGTTATAAATGAATTAGCTCTTCATAACTGATAATTATTTAGCAAAGCCTTGAATGTGAGATCTAACATTATTATTCCTAAGTCTCTACTGAATGATACAAGTTCACTGTGTATTAGATTCAGTTGTAATTTTCTCTACAGTTTGATCGTTGAAATTCACTGCATTATGGAGTAACAGGTGGAAATTCTCGAATGATTTTTCTCCTTTTTTTTATATGAAGTATAATTAATAGAAGGATCTAGCACACCTACTGCCCTTCACTTGCAACCCCAAATTCTAGAGCAAATCTTTAGAAGACGCTTCTGCCGTACTGGACAATTACCTGGATACCTTGCCACGCCGGATCCTGTCCATATAGTCTGACCTCTATAGCTTCCCTGTATATGACGTGACCTCTATCTTCCCTGTATATGACATGACCTCTAGCTTCCCTGTATATGACGTGACCTCTTTTCTCTCCAACTCACAGGAGAGTATATTTATAAAGGCCTTTTACGGCAGTATATCAGGCACACACAATGTTGAAGTCCGGGATTTAGCATGTGTCTCAATGTTGGAACCCGAGGATTCAGCATGTTTGTCAATGTTAGAACCCAAGGATTCAGCATATGTGTCAATGTTGGAACCCAATGATTCAGCATGTGTTTCAATGTTGGAACCCAAGGATTCAGCATGTGTTTCAGTGAAAGCCTATTATTCTGAGCTTTGCTCAGACCTCTACAACACAATTGTCCAGAAAGATTTATTAAGTTATACCATGAATTAAGGAAAGATCCTGGACTTCACCTTACGAAACAAAGTAAATGCGATAGTAATTATAGACAAGGTAGATTATAGTGGAAAAAATGAACATGTTATTAGAAAACGGGGGAACTTACGTGATTCTTTACCATATCTCTGGTTATTTCAAGGAGGTAATGTGTCTGTCTCGCTTTTTAGCGGATTGAGGATCGAGCCTCCACCACGTCTTGCGTTGAATGACCCCTAACGGGTTTAACCCTCAGCATATGTGTAATCACTTCTATTTTTGGGGGGATCAAAAATATATTTTATGTAAATACATTGAAATTTTGAGTATATATCTCAACCCTAGCTAGTTCTACTCACGAAGAGTTAAACCCACAGGGTTCATAAAAGCTCCGGGGCATGGGAGACATTCACATTTGAATCTGAGATACAGGAGCACAGCTCTAGTACCCCGAACGAAGACACAGCAACACTATTCTAGTTTTTCTTAATTCTTCACCCTTCCTGTTCAATTATCTCTTCAGCTGAAAAGTAGTTCCAGCCTTTACTGATTCTTCTCTTATTTATCAAAGCTTCTTTTTATATGTGTGTACAATAAACAGTGTTGCTACTACGGCGTTACTTCATTTGTCTTCGTGTTATTTATTCTATAGTGAGCACCCTTACTGTATTTAAGAAAAAAATAGAAATCCCATCCAAACTGATTCATTAGAAACGTTAATATATATATATATATATATATATATATATATATATATATATATATATATATATATATATATATATATATATATTATATATATGTATAGTTGTCTGAGGTAACTTTGGTATGTTCAAAGCGTAATGCCCCTCTCACGATTTTTTAATTCACAGTGCTCATCTGCACAATTATAATATCTAAATTGTAACAATGAATTAATAAATATAATTTTAACTCTCGTGGGTTTAATTTCAAGAGCTTATGAGACATTTTTGTCATCAGTGCTGTTCTCTCTCCCTCGTTGCCACTTCTTTTCCCACAGTGAGTTTCTTGGTGAGTTTCTTGGTGAGTTTCTTGACGAGTTTCTTGGTGAGTTTCTTGGTGAGTTTCTTGACGAGTTTCTTGGTGAGTTTCTTGGCGAGTTTCTGGGTGAGTTTCTTGGTTTAATATCGCTGGAGATTTCTCTGACCTACGATTTGATATTTTTTATTGATTAAAATCTTTGACTCCAGTTCTTTCGATAAAGTCCATCTATATTGGTAAACTTAGTGGTGGTATATTCGTCGGGGATAAAAAAAAAATAAAAACATTGGTGTCTCCTGGCGATGGCCCGTCACAGTTAAAGTATCGGCTGACGTACCCCAGCCTGGCCTACTCCAGCTTGGCCTACCCCAGCCTGGCCTACCCCACCCTGGCCTACCCCGGCCTACCCCAGCCTAGCCTACCCAGCCAAGCCTACCCCAGCCTAGCCTACCCAAGCCTGGCCTACTCCAGCCTGGCCTACTCCAGCCTGGCCTACTCCAGCCTGGCCTACCCCAGCCTGGCCTACTTTAGCCTAGCCTACCCTAGCCTAGCTTACCCCAGCCTGGCCTACTCCAGCCTGGCCAACTCCAGCCTGGCCTACTCCAGCCTGGCCTACTCCAGCCTAGCCTACCCCAGCCTGGCCTACTCTAGCCTAGCCTACCCCAGCCTGGCCTACTCCAGCCTGGCCTACTCCAGCCT
>NC_069439.1:19441880-19454380 GCF_026875155.1 Cherax quadricarinatus | reverse complement strand
TTTTAACCCCCCTCTAATATATATAAATATATAAATAAAGTCATCAGCAAGCGAAAATATTGAAAATCACGAATGGACAAAAATCGTGGATTTTTTTTTTTTTTACCCACCATCGAAATCAAATTTCTGGAATATTGTTAGAAGTTCTTTTCTCGGGGACGATGGCTTGATGCCGATCGTGATGGCCTCTCCATCCAAGGAAGTGGAGCGATCCTCCTTGTCCTTCCATTGAAACTGATTATCTTCCATTCCCAAAGTGATTTATAACCCCTTCGAGTTTAGCGCTTCCCCATGATTATACAACAATAAAATAATAAATAATAATAGAAGAAAAAAGAAAGAAGAAAAATTAAAAATCGAAACAATAATAACAATAAAAATGATAATTTAGAGAATTTACCAAATTATGATCACCTGACAATATACGTATTTGCTATTGACACAAGTTATTGGACAATACCATTGACAACGTGCTTTGGAATATCGTAAATAAAATCTCATTAATTTTTTTTATTTCTGTAGCTCCTGAAGGTTCTTCCATGACGGCTCTGAAGCTACTGAAAAATATTGAGAATATCTTTGTAAATTTTGGTGAAATGGGTTGATCACTATTAGAGGATTAGTGTGTGTGTGTGTGTGTGTGTGTGTGTGTGTGTGTGTGTGTGTGTGTGTGTGTGTGTGTGGTGTGTGTGTGTTTTGTACTTGCTGAGTTGTGTTTTATGGGATAGACACTAAGCTCCTGGTCCAGTCTCCTTAACTAGTTTGATCGACATCACTGACCTCTAGTCTCTTATACCTTTATCATAAACACTCTTGAAGCTGTGTATTGACTTGCTCTAACACTGCCTCATCCATCCTGAGACTAGAGACATATTTCCTTACATCACTATGGTTCATCTGTGTCTACTGGACAGTTTCCATCAGTGTCCCCTTGATCATTACTCTGGTTCATCTGTGTCTACTGGACAGTTTCCATCAGTGTCCCCTTGATCATTACTCTGGTTCATCTGTGTCTACTGGACAGTTTCCATCAGTGTCCCCTTCATCTTGCTCCTCTTACTTCACTCTGACTTTCTCTACTCTTCTCTTGAGATTCTGAATATTGCAGTCATTTTCCGCCTATCCTCACTTCCAAGATCGTCAGGTTCAGCTCCTTCAGTCTCTTGTAATCCATGCATTCCAGTTAGTTATGGTACTAGTCCAGTTTCAAACTTCTGGACCTTTTTCTAGCTTCCTCACGTGTTTGATCAGGTGTGAGCAACATGCTGGGGTCACATAATCAGTGACTGGCCTAACATATGTTCTATATAAGGTTCTGAAGGTTTATTTATTCAAGTTCCTGAATGCTATTCTGAGGTTCGCTAATCTTGCATATGACACTGACATTAGAGGGTTGATATATATTTCTGGATACATGCATGGTGCTATATTCACTCAGGATTTTTTTTCTCACACTCAGGTCCTTTTGTTTCAGCTCATGCTGAACTCTGTGTCCGATCTTCATGACCTTGCATTTATTCGGATTGAACTCTAAAAGGCATTTGTTTGACCACTCCTGTAGTCTACTTAGGTCTCTGAAGTCTGTCACTGTTTTCTAATATTTTTATTGTTTTTAGTTTTACATCATCAGCAAACGGTGACAAATAGGACTCGATCCCCTCTGTTAGATTATTTATATATATATTACAGCCGATAGTGGTAGTAGTGGTGAACCTTGAGGAGCCCAACTCGTTGCTCACTCCCATGCTGATACTTTATCTTTTATGTTACTCTCAGCCTTTTGTCACACAGGTACTCAATGACTCACTGGAACGTATTTTAACCCTGTTTACCTCTCTAATCAAATGTTTTTCTGTAGTGTAAAAGGATGCATCCGACCAGATGTTTCTTGTTTTATCACTAACACTACAGAACTTCAGTGAATTTGTAAGATGACATTCTCCATCCCT
Source organism: Cherax quadricarinatus (assembly GCF_026875155.1). NCBI lineage: Eukaryota > Metazoa > Arthropoda > Malacostraca > Decapoda > Parastacidae > Cherax > Cherax quadricarinatus. The sequence continues at coordinate 19,452,431 of NC_069439.1, read as the reverse complement.
AAACGCGTGATATTTTTTTTCTGCAAGGAATTATCTTCTCTCCTTGTGCTCCGCTAATATTTTTCTTATCTTTGGCAGCATGTATGTTAAGAGACGCTGGCCTGTAGTCAAGTGCTTTTTGTCTCTCTTTATGTTTTATATATAAGGATAACTTCTTGCCTTTTAAAAAATTTTTGGCATTTGCTCTGATAAGAGTTTGGTTGTATACTTTTGGAATTGGGTCACAAAAGGGTTCTCCTCTCAATTGTCTATTATACAGAGTAACACTGAAAGCAATTGCATTTCAGTTTCCTTTCTTGTTCTTGTGTATTATTTTCTGGCTCTCAAGTTTGTTTGCTGGGTTTTCTGTAGTTGGATTTGCCCTACATTTCCTCGAAGTCCTCATACCCTTTCCTAAGGCCTCTCTGCATTTCTGACGTTCCGTTTTTCTTCAATCTTGGTACACAAACCGAGGAACGGGTGGGATAAACCCATGACGAGTGAGTTATAAAACTCTCTATTACCTGGTATCGTAATTCTTTCAGGAAGTTTCTCATCCATTAAAATCCTCAGTTCTGTTGTCCCATTTTTGCTACTTCCTTCATTTCATTTCTCATTTCAACATCCACCAAGTACTGGAAACTGCGTGTGTGTGTGTGTGTGTGGTGTGTGTGTGTGTGTGTGTGTGTACTCACCTATTTGTGGTTGCAGGGGTCGAGTCTTAGCTCTTGGCCCCGCCTCTTCACTGGTTGCTACTGGGTGGGCTCTCCCTGCTCCATGAGCGTTGTGTGTGTGTGTGTGTGTGTGTGTGTGTGTGTGTGTGTGTGTGTGTGTGTGCGTGTGCGTGTGTGTGTGTGTGTGTGTGTGTGTGTGTGTGTGTGTGTGTGTGTGTGTACGAGAAACAGAAGACAGAACAAAAGAGAACTAAAGAACACAATAGACAACACGATGGACAGGAAAGAACGAGAGAGAATAACAGGTCAAACGAAGGAGGAAGAAAAAAGAGAACGAGAACAAGAAAGAACAGGAGAAAAGAGAGAGCAAAGCAGAACGAAAGAGAGGACAAGACGGAGGGAACGAAAACAAAAGAACGAGAAAAATGAAAGAAGAACGAGAGCCGAAGGAGTTAGGTAAGGTTCGTTAGGAACAGGACAAGTGTCTCCTGACGCGGGTGTTAGTCAGATGATGACCCGCCATTGGAGCTTCCGGAGCGACAGGCACACAAACACCTCGTACCAAACAGCAGCCTTCAAGAACACCATAACGTTCACTAATTATCTTAAAATCAATCTTAATCTAATAATGATAAGCATCAATTCCTCAAATCAAGAGCCTTTTACTAGCATCAAGGTAGTTCCTCTCACCCCCTCCCCCTAGGGGTAGAGCACAACAACACCTACAGCAGCACAACAGCACAGCAGCACAACAGCACAGCAGCACAACAGCACAGCAGCACAGGCAGCTGCAGTTGGTTGAAGAAAAAAATTGTATCCAGCCGAAGTGTCTGTCATCCTTCCCCCTCCTCTCATTATACGATGCCGCAATTTACAGCATTATTTACTCCGTTTTACAGCATTTCACAGCATTTTCTACACCATTCATCCTTTTTACTCCATTTTTCAGCATGTAACAGCACTGTTGCAATATTTTTTCACAGCATTTTACACCACACGCCTTTTCAGAGGGAGTCAAACATGAGTGTTGTGAATAAGTAATGAGAGTGAGAAAGATGAGAGATAGAAATATTGAGAGTGACACAGTAAATTTACAAAAAAAAAAAAAAGCGTGAGCGGTTTGTGATAAATCTTACAGAAGGGTGAAGAGGAGAGGAGAGAAGATAAGATAGGAGGGAAGAGGAAAGAGAGTAATGAGAAAGAGTAGAGGAAGTAAGAGTAACGAAAAGGAGGTAAGAGGGAAGAGAGAGGGGGGGGAGGGTTGAAGGAGATGGGAAAGAGATAGGAAGAAAAAGGAGGGAGACAAGGAAATGCAGGAGTAAACGGAAGAAGGAAAGTAAAGAGAGAGAGAGAGAGAGAGAGAGAGAGAGAGAGAGAGAGAGAGAGAGAGAGAGAGAGAGAGAGAGAGAGAGAGAGAGAGAGAGAGATTAAGCAAGTTCCATTGGGTTGTGCAACGTTATGCAGCCCACAATGGGGAGCAACCACTCAGTGTAACACACAGGAGCAACCACACAGTGTAACACACAGGAGCAGCCACACAGTGTAACACAGGAGCAGCCACACAGTGTAACACACAGGAGCAGCCACACAGTGTAACACACAGGAGCAGCCACACAGTGTAACACACAGGAGTAGCCACACAGTGTAACACACAGGAGCAACCACACAGTGTAACACACAGGAGCAGCCACACAGTGTAACACACAGGAGCAGCCACACAGTGTAACACACAGGAGCAGCCACACAGTGTAACACACAGGAGCAGCCACACAGTGTAACACACAGGAGCAACCACACAGTGTAACACGCAGGAGCAACCACACAGTGTAACACACAGGAGCAACCCCACACTGTAACACTAACACCTCAGTGATGAATCAGCCACACACTAACACTTACACCCTAGTGATGAATCAGCGAGCTACAAGAAGAAAATCATCCTCTTCTCCCCCTGCCCCTGCCTCCCTTACCCCTGGTCCTCAACCAGCGTGGCTTGCGAGGGAAGGTTTACTAACCCCTTCCTCCTCCTCCTCCTCTCCTTCACCCTCCAAACTTCCCTCCCGGGATCAGTCTTCGGCAGCAGCGGCAACAGCAGCAGCGGCAACAGCAGCGGCGGCGGCAGCAGCAGCAGCAGCAGCAGCAGCAAAACTCGGCCAACAGGGGTGTGGTTTGTGAGTAGTGAGTCTGATGGGTGGGCCCCCATAGAGAACCGGTTTCCCCTACCCCTCCCCGTTGTTAGGGCGCTTTTATCCCCCTTTCCCGATAGCTGCACCTCCTCCTCCTCCTCCTGCAGCGCCTTCTACTCCAGCCGCCCTGAAGTAAACTTCGCCCTCTTGAGTGACCCAGAGAGAACATCACTTGTACCCAAGGCTCTAATTAAGATTTTTTTTAAGAGAAAGTTGCTGTTTTATTGTGCACCTCATATTCATCCTGTGGACAGCAGCATTTTGTCTATTTTGCACCCTATATCTATCCCCTAGCCTAGACAGATGACTTCTCTAGGTTGTAAATGGTATTATCATTTCGAGAAATTGTGAAAAAGGACATTTATTCAGTTCTTACTGAACATCCTAAATCTATCCTACGGACGATACCTGCTGCTTTGTGCACCCCATATCCATCTATGGAGGGTAGAGGGGTAGAGCAAAGTCTTTAAATATACAAAACGACTTAGGAGCTAGGCCACAAAATGCCTAACCGGGACATATTTGCCCGCATGTTATTTACATATTAGGAAGAGAGAGAGAAGAGAGAGAGAGAGAGAGAGAGAGAGAGAGAGAGAGAGAGAGAGAGAGAGAGAGGATGAAACTCCTGCCAGAAACTGTAGCTCGTTGAGATGTGTGATCATCAGTGGAAAGAAGGGGGGGGGGGACTTCGGCAACGGGGATTTTTGCTATTACGAACGAGTAGGGGAGTAAGAGAGGGGGAGGAAAGAAGGGGAAGGAGACAGATGAAGGAAGGGGGTGGGGTACGGGGGGGGGGTAGAAGAGGGTGTGCAGCAACATTACTAACGCGTGCACTCAACTGATCCTTCATGATGGGGAACAGGGAATGGGGGGAGCCGACATTTTTCCCCTCTGGGGGAAGTGTCAAAGGAAGAACGATTGCATTTGTAACGCGTTCAGTCATTTGTTCTCCGACGTTGGGAGTTCTTTTACTCCCATTGTGGGAAGGGAGAAACAGAGCTGCAGAAAGATATGATGCAGTTACCTTGAGAGGTATATACAATACTTCATTATTTTTTGTGTAGAGATTGTACGAATATCGGATATTTCTGTAGCGATTGTATAAATGTAGGAGACATTCTTGCAGCGCTTACAGGAATATAGAGGAATACTTTTGTAGTGTTTGCTGGAAAACAGTAGAAATATAGGTCGTTTCTGTCGTGACTAAGAATGAGACTACATCTGTTGAGACTGCAAAAGTATTAAACTTCATACAGCAATTGTATATAGTAGGCTATTTCTGTACAGATTGTAGGCATGTAGTGATTGTAGGAATATCGGAGACAATGTTTCTATAGTAAGTAGGAATATACGAGACTTTTTGTAGAAATTGTTGATATGTTGACCACATGGATAACTTTATATACAATATACAATCTCCCTTTCTCATCTGGAAAAGCATGGAAATGGTATTGCTGGAATTACCTTACATCAATGACCAACTCAAATCACGCAACTGGAGCAAAGCCGCGCTTAAAAAACATCACTAGCCCATTTTAAATACATACTCGATATTTTTGTAATGTAATGCCTCTCCGAGGGTGTCTCGTAAGTATGGAACCAAAGAGGTTCAACACCTGTTACATCACTCCTAATTCCATTCATCTTGTGCAGGTTGTATTGAAGGTGTTTTGTAAATAAAAGTCTTTATTACTGCCTTTTTTTTAGTTTTTGTCTTTATGGTTCCGGGACTTATGGGACAAGAATATATTTCCAGTATACAGTATTTCAATTGTTTCTTACATGGTGATGTTATTTTTACCGTACATACGTCAACTGCTGAGAAGGGCAGAGCTGTGAGCTTGAGACAAAAGAGTTCCTCCTCACTTTCAGATCTCTCCCTACTCTGAGATCTCTCCCTACTCTGAGATCTCTCCCTACTCTGAGATCTCTCCCTACTCTGAGATCTCTCCCTACTCTGAGATCTCTCCCTACTCTGAGATCTCTCCCTACTCTGAGATCTCTCCCTACTCTGAGATCTCTCCCTACTCTGAGATCTCTCCCTACTTTGAGAACTCTCCCCATTCTGAGATCTCTCCCCACTCTAAGATCTCTTCTCACACTGAGGTTCCTCCCTACTCTGAGGTCTCTCATGCTAACGGAAAACACGCCGAGGTCCCTTACCTTATTTGCATATACAGTCGGACCCTAACAATAAGGTAATGCCTCCTTTCCAGACGGACCCCGACCTCTGTTTGTCCCAGAAAGAAAACTTAGACTGAATTAAACTAATTTAACAGCTTTCACTCTCCCTTACCGTGCTCCACCCCATGTAGGGTGAAAAAAAAAATATGTATATATATAAAAAGCGCGTAGCTATGGAACAGAATGTACAGTGTAATTGGTATAGTACTTTTCTGCTGTATTTATTAACATTTGTATGGGAGTATTTTGGTGCATGGAGTAACATCATCGTTAGTGGTGTTGACTTTGAATTTTGAAAAGTTTTTGTTTTTGTTGTGTATGGAGTGTATCAGGACAGCAGGCTGGAGTGACAGAATTGTAGGCAAGATTGACGGAAATCAGACCAGGCAAGAATGACAGAACTGCAAGAATGATAGAACTTCAAGCAGGAATGACAGAAATGCAGGCATGACAGAACTGCAAGAATGACAGAACTACAAGCAGGAATGAGAGAACTGCATGCATGACAGAATTGCAAGAATGATAGAACTTCAAGCAGGAATGACAGAAATGAAGGCATGACAGAACTGCAAGAATGACAGAACTACAAGCAGGAATGACAGAACTGCATGCATGACAGAATTGCAAGATGATAGAACTTCAAGCAGGAATGACAGAAATGAAGGCATGACAGAACTGCAAGAATGACAGAACTGCAAGCAGGAATGACAGAACAGCAAGAATGATAGAACTGCAAGCAGGAATGACAGAAATGCAGGCATGAGAGAACTGCAAGAATGACAGAACTACAAGCAGGAATGACAGAACTGCATGCATGACAGAACTGCAAAATGATAGAACTTCAAGCAGGAATGACAGAAATGCAGGCATGACAGAACTGCAAGAATGACAGAACTACAAGCAGGAATGACAGAACTGCATGCATGACAGAATCGCAACAAAAAATGATAGAACTTCAAGCAGGAATGACAGAATGCATGCATGACAGAACTGCAAAGAATTACAGAATGACAAGCAGGAATGACAGAACAGCAAGAATGATAGAACTGCAAGCAGGAATGACAGAAATGCAGGCATGACAGAACTGCAAGAATGACAGAACTACAAGCAGGAATGACAGAACTGCATGCATGACAGAACTGCAAGAATGATAGAACTTCAAGCAGGAATGACAGAAATGCAGGCATGACAGAACTGCAAGAATGACAGAACTACAAGCAGGAATGACAGAAATGCAGGAATGGCAGAACAGCAAGAATGATAGAACGGCAAGCAGGAATGACAGAAATGCAGACATGACAGAACTGCAAGAATGACAGAATTACAAACAGGAATGACAGAACTGCATGCATTACAGAACTGCAAGAATGACAGAACTGCAAGCAGGAATGACAGAACTGCATGCATGAAAGAACTGCAAGAATGACAGAACTGCAAGCAGGAATGACAGAAATGCAGGCATGTCAGAATTGCAAGAATGACAGAACTGCAAGCAGGAATGACAGAAATGCAGGCATGTCAGAATTACAAGAATGACAGAACTGCAAGCAGGAATGACAGAACTGCATGCATGAAAGAACTGCAAGAATGACAGAACTGCAAGCAGGAATGACAGAAATGCAGGCATGTCAGAATTGCAAGAATGACAGAACTGCAAGCAGGAATGACAGAAATGCAGGCATGTCAGAACTGCAAGAATGACAGAACTGCAAGCAGGAATGACAGAAATGCATGCATGTCAGAACTGCAAGAATGCAAACTGCAAGCAGGAATGACAAGAAACTGCATGCATGACAGAACTGCAAGAATGACAGAACTGCAAGCAGGAATGACAGAAATGCAGGCATGTCAGAACTGCAAGGATGACATAACTGCAAGCAGGAATGACAGAAATGCAGGAATGACAAATGCAGGCATGACAGAACTGCAAGAATGACAACTGCAAGCAGGAATGACAGAACAGCAAGAATGATAGAACTGCAAGCAGCAATGCAGAAATGCAGGCATGACAGAACTGTAAGAATGACAGAACTACAAGCAGGAATGACAGAACTGCAAGAATGACAGAACTACAAGCAGGAATGACAGAAATGCAGGAATGACAGAACAGCAATAATTATAGAACTGCAAGCAGGAATGGCAGAAATGCAGACATGACAGAACTGCAAGAATGACAGAACAACAGGAATGACAGAACTGCATGCATGACAGAACTGCAAGAATGACAGAACTGCAAGCAGGAATGACAGAACTGCATGCATGAAAGAACTACAAGAATGACAGAACTGCAAGCAGGAATGACAGAACTGCATGCATGACAGAACTGCAGGCAGGAATGACAGAAATGCAGGCATGTCAGAACTGCAAGGATGACAGAACTGCAAGCAGGAATGACAGAACTGCATGCATGACAGAACTGCGAGAATGACAGAACTGCAAGCAGAAATGACAGAAATGCAGGCATGTCAGAACTGCAAGGATGACAGAACTGCAAGCAGGAATGACAAAACTGCATGCATGACAGAACTGCAAGAATGACAGAACTGCAAGCAGGAATGACAGAAATGCACGCATGACAGAACTGCAAGAATAACAGAACTGCAGGCAAGAATGACAAAACTGCAGGCAAGAATGACAAAACTGCAGGCAGAAACAATCAGAATCACAGATGCAAGCAAGAACAACATGAATAAAAACGACATCAGGAACGACGGGAATTAAAAATTGCAGGAAGAATATCAAGAATAAAAAAAAATTGTACGGCCTTAACAATACTTTAGACACCAATACAGAACAACAGTTCTTAGATTTCTGTAAGCTTATACTGACTAATTTTTCGTAAGCTAACAATACTATGCTGTAAACTTAGTCACTAATATTTTGAAAGTTGTAAGTATTCCCATTTCCAAAGCTTTCATTCACTAGTGTTATGTAAGCTTACATTGTTAGACTGCAGTACACTGATCAATAATTATCTTTTTTTATTGTTCACTAACAAGCATTATGTAAGCTTTCTCTTAATAGTATTACATGTAAGCTCACACAAACTAGTATCCTGTAAGTTTATACATTCTTTAAGCTTATATTATCTAGTGTTTTGTGAACCTGCCTTGACAGGTATTTTATAAGCTTGTACTTAACAATATTCAATAAGCCTACACTCAAATACATTTCATCACTGACAAACGGTACGCAGCTTCAATTAAAGGTATCATCATCTTAATTTAACTTCCCTGACGTGTAAAATGGGGGAATTGCACAGATATTTCACGTTACGTAGTAGACTCTTTGAGCAAGAGTAAATCAATTTCAACTTTTCGCGTCGCACTTATGGCATCTGAGACAAGTTGCCACAGCCGAAATGAACAATGTATCTGTGGGAAAAGATCCCATTATTATTGCAAGTAGGAGGCACATAGATTGCACATACTTGGGAGATTGCAACTTAAAATGTGGATAGGAGTTAAGTCAGTCTAAGGTGACCCTTACCACAACCATCAACCATAAACGTTTCGATCAGTTAATTATTAACTGATACACTAAATGGAAAAATAATGGAATTTTCTACGTAAATCATTTCGAACATTGTTTTCCCCTTCAAACACACGAGAGACTAAATACACTATTTGAAATGGGACAATAAATGAAAAACACTTGAAATAGAACAAAAAAAAAAGAAAACTTTGAAAGAAGGAACCCATTTGAAAGACAAAATAAAACCCATCTGAAAGAACATTAAACTCATTTGAAAGAAAAAAAACCTTTCGAAAAGAAAAATCCATTTGAAAGAAAAATCCATTTGAAAGAGAAAAAAACTCATTTGAAAGAGGAAAGACATACGAAAGAAAAAAAAAACATTTGAAAGAAAAATTAAAACCCATTTGAAAGAGAATAAGAAACCGTTTGAAAGAAAAATAACATTTGAAAGACAACCATTTGCAAGAAAAAAACATTTACAAATGAACGAAAAGCCCATTAAGAGAACAAAAAATCCATTTGCAAGAGAACAAAACAATTGGAGAACAAAAATAACATTTGAAACATAAAAAAACATTTGAAAGAACATAAACCCATTTGAAAGAGAACATAAACCCTACTTAAAATAGAAAAAAAAAACATTTGAAAGACAAAGGCAAACGAAGTCAAGTAAACAAAGCTGGACTGAAATGGGAAGAATAAACCCAGATTTTAAAGCTAGCTTTTATAAGGAAAATAATTAGCTGAGTTGTACTAGTGGAAGTTGCTTCAACAAAGCTGTGCTTGGCAACGCATGACATCTGTTGACATAACAACAAAGTATATATTGATACATACGAAAGAATATACACAGACATAAATCGACAGTCATTTGAAGGCAGAAAGAACAACAGAATGAATAAAATATTCTCAAGACATGGTTACATGTGCAACAGGACATGGTTACATGTGCAACAGGACATGGTTACATGTGCAACAGGACATGGTTACATGTGCAACAAGACATGGTTACATGTGCAACAAGACATGGTTACATGTGCAACAGGACATGGTTACATGTGCAACAGGACATGGTTACATGTGCAACAAGACTGTACATGTGCAAGACATGGTACATGTGCAACAGACATGTACCTGGTGCAAAAGACATGTACATGTGCAACAGACATGGTTACATGTGCAACAAGACATGGTTACATGTGCAACAAGACATGGTTACATGTGCAACAAGACATGGTTACATGTGCAACAGGACATGGTTACATGTGCAACAAGACATGGTTACATGTGCAACAGGACATGGTTACATGTGCAACAAGACATGGTTACATGTGCAACAAGACATGGTTACATGTGCAACAAGACATGGTTACATGTGCAACAAGACATGGTTACATGTGCAACAGGAAATGGTTACAACATGTGCAACAAGACATGGTGAAAACAAGAGCAACAAGACATGGTTAAAACATGTGCTACAAGAAATAGTTTAAACATGGCAAGGCTTAAAACACTAATATATGGAGAAACTCGTGGTACAATAAGTTGCTAAAAATACCTGCAAATGACGTGGAAAAACGCCTGCAACAAGCCTTGGAAACAAAACTTGCAACAAAACGTGAATAAAACATCTGCAACAAAAAATGGAAAAAAACACGTGCAACAAAACGTGGATAAAACACCTTTAACAAGACGTGGATAAAAGCAGAGAGAGACTGCTTGAAGATGGATCAGAATACAAGATTAAGAAGAAGAATGGATAAAAAGAGAAACAGAAGAACGGTGATATAATAAGAATGGGCAAGAGGAGGCATAGAAAAAAACATAAAAAATACAGAAAAAAGGCAAAAGAAAAAGGAAGAATGAATTGGAAAAAAATAATTGAAGAAAAAAGTTAACTTAATAATAATAGTAACAATAATAATAAAAAATAATCCAGCAATAAAAACATTAATAATAAAAGAAATGTGAACAGATGCAAAATATAAAAAAGGAAAAAGGAGATAGAGAATAAAAATACTAATGACAGACTCAGGAACAACATTAAGAAA
>NC_069439.1:19416880-19439380 GCF_026875155.1 Cherax quadricarinatus | reverse complement strand
ATATTATATTAACTTATATCAAGTAATATACATTGTACACCACAAACACACAATATTTTAGCATGTCACTTAAAAAAAAAGTGTCTTCAAAATAGCACTAATGACAATTCTCTGAATAGGTCAGCCAAGAGAAGAAATTGAGATGCAGACAAAATGCAAGAAAAATGTAGACCAATTTCTCCCATTACTGTTGACAGTTTCTACCTGAAGAAAGCGCGCCAAGTTTAAAAATCGGCGCGCGGGGTGACGGGTGGAGGCACACGTGTCACGTCAACTCTCAACCGTCTGTCACATCATTCAACTGCACTATATTGCAAAGTGCTCTTTATATATTCCTTTATTTTGATTTCGTACTCGATAACTGTCGCACTTCGATTCACAGTTTTCATTTCTTCTTCCTGTACAATCAAGCAAAAAAATGCCTCTTACTTTAATTTCACTTTTTTTTTTTTTTGTTTTCCCCTTTGAACACTAAGTCTCAGTCGGACAACTTTGCATTTTTATCTTACGACACATCACATATTGCTCACAGAAGACACTTTCCACAACCTACCTTCAGTTGATCTTCGACGTTCATTGCAAGAAGCAACTGTACAAAAGCCTCCAGAGGGGGCGATCCAGTAGCTCCTGACGGGGGGAATCCTGGTGTAGAGGAGAGTGAGGGCGCCAGAGACGAGGGCGTGAAGGAGGGAGGTAGCGAGGCAAACGACACTGGCGGGGGACCGTAAGGCCCGGAAGACGGTGGGAATGATCCTGACGAGTAGTTGGAGTATCCCATAGGATGCTCTGGAAGAGGTCGCTGGCCGTAAGGCATCTCCATATTCCTTGGTGGGTAGGCTGGCGGGGAGGGGGGCGGTTCTAGTTTGGCTGGTAGCGAAGAAGGTTCTGAAGTCCTCAAGCAGAAGAGTGAAGAATCCATTGGCCTTGGGGTGAAGGAGGGAGAAGCCAGAGTCCGTGGGGGGTAAGAGGAAGGAGACCCTAAGGACGGTGTTGGATACGCGGGGGAATCCATCGTTCTGGGAGTCGGTTCGTCCGGGTCGGAAGTTGTAGGCATGGGGGTTGAGAGGTCAGGCGAAGCTGTGGGGTTGGGGGGAGGCAGTGTGGAGGGTGGGATGTCACACTCGTGGGTAGCCAGCGTGAAGGCTTGCGAGGTCACCAACTATTCGGAAGAAATCGGCCCGTAATGGGCAGCGAGGTCAGGCAATGTATATCGAGGTCACCAAGTTGCAAGAGGTGAGGTCAGTTCAGTTAGGCGCGAGCGGGTCAAGTGGGGCTCATGGCGGGTGCCGGGGGCTGAGATGGCGCTCCAGCACAAGACTGCACGCGTCGCCACGCTAGCTAGACTGAGGCCGCGAGCTGAGCTGGCCGAGCGATCGAAGCGACTGGGGAGTTTAGGCCCGTCTCGACGAGTGCCGACTCTTGGGCCGGCCAGCGCCAAAAAGGCGCAAGTTTTGGGGGGACGACGCAGCAAGGTGGATCATTTCCTGTTTTCCAGTGTGCAAGGGGCCGGCCTTTTCTTCTCAAGACGCAGCCGCCCGTGTTTTGCAGCGCACTCATCTCGGCCAGCGGTGCTGGGCCTGCCCACTGGCGGCCGGGCGGGGGCAGGGAGACGCCGAGGAGGCCGAGAAGGAGGAGGAGGAGGCGACTAAGGAGGCGGGCGGCGTCGTGGCTGGGCGGCGCGGCAGGAAGCTCCAGCTCTTCAAGACGCTACCGTGGTGGTGGCAGCGGCGCTGTAGTAGGCAGCTGTGGTGGTGGTGGTGGTGGTGTTGCAGCAGGCAGTTGTACACACGTGAGGGAGGCACTGTGTTCCCGGCACGTCCCCGCGCTGGACACTGACCCACAGGCTGCGCCCTCCCATGGCATGCAGGCACAATGCACGGCCTAGTTTGCATCATAATACCTCGGGAAAGGACGCGCTTAACGGTCAGTTGCAAAGAGAGGGGGATCAAAGCAGTGTAAAGGCTGTTGGGAGTGCAGTGCAGCTGTAAGTGCATTACCAGAGGTCCGCCTGCAGTTTAGTTGCAGTCCAGTTGGTGTGATGACCACTAGCTGACCCCTTTAATAGAATTATGTTTTATTCATTTAAAACTCGTCATGGGTCAAACTCTTCGCTAGATGAACACAAGAAGTAATTACAATTTCGACTCGCAAGCATCTAGTTGTTTGCAGGCTCATTTCCTTCCTCCCCAAGTAATAACGTCCAGTTTAAAAAAAAAAAAAAAGTTTGGTGATAGGCCGTCTAGGATAGGCCGAGTATCGGGTGACGTTGATTGGCTGAGCAAGAGAGCTCCTTAAACGCGGCGGTGATGGGCGGAGTTAGGCTGCGCAGCCGCCCTCCTCCAGGCCCCGCCCACCCTAACCCCGCTAACGCGACCTCCTTACCAAATATATTGAACGCCTTCTTCATCTTAATGGCCTCTACTTCCTTCAGCACTATGACCCTTACGTACGCCAGTCAGAGCAAAGAATAGCAGGATATTGCACCGCTGCGTCTAGTTCTTAGGTAATGAGTAGTATTCTATCTACTGTAAGCCTACGACTGGCAGCCAATCAGGGAACAGCTGGGTTAGCCAGGCCTATGGGCGTGCACATGTTGTAACGCAGAGTAGCAAGCACTCAGGTTTAGCTACCGTTGCTTGGAGTTTGTGTTGACGCCTGGGACTTGACTCCCAGTTCCCCTCGTTCTCAGTTCCCCAGTGCTTGCACACGTTGTAGCAGCAGGTCCTGCCACCACCTGCAGCAGCAGGTCCTGCCACCACCTGCCTCGCCACTGCTCTTGGCTCAGCTGTGTGTGTGAGTGTGTGAGTGTGTGTGTGTGTGTATGTGTGTGTGTAGATCACTCACGCCACGAGTTGCCAGCTGACGCGAGTCAGTTGGCTTTGCTGTAGCAGCTTGCCTGCTCGCGTGGCAGCTACTGCTGCTGCTATTATAGGGGCCACCTCGTGCGACCCAAGGTGTGACCTGACGTGCAGTGACTGGTATGGTCACAACTGAAGTAGGCGATGGAACACGTGTGCAAAATCGATGAGGGCCACATGGAACGTGTGACCTAACGTGAATGAATTCTCATGGATCCAATTCTGGGCCAGAAGTGTGACCTGACGTGACCCTGGGGGACTAGTGAGGTTATCAAAACATCCTGACGTGGTCTAGATGACCTGTAGTGGTCCAGACAGTCACTTGATCTAGTTTAGACGATTGATTGTCGTGTAGATGATCTCTCGTGGTCTACATAGTCAACTGCCAAGGTCTAAACGGCCTGTTCTGGTCTTGGTCATCTGATCTGGTCTTCATGACCTATCCTTGTCTAAATGGTCAAGTGACTTGGCTCAGATGGTCACTTTTCGTGGTCTAGATGGTTACCTGTCGTGATGTAGAAGACCTGTCGTGGCCTGAATTACATGTATTCTTAACCTGTTGTGGTCTAGATGACCAACTGTTCTCTAGATACCAGCTATTGTCTAGTGGCTAGCGCGACGGGCTGGAGTTTTGAGACTCTATGACCGCGGGTTCAATCCCGGCCGGGGGTATGGTTTATTGTCTAGATGACCAGCTGTTGTCTAGATGACTAGCTGTTGTCTAGATGATCAGCTGTTGTCTAGATGATCAGCTGTTGTCTAGATGATCAGCTGTTGTAGATGACCTGTCGCATTCTAGATGACCTGTCGCATTCTACATGACCAGTTAAGGTCTAAATGGCCTGTCATGTAGTCTACATGACCTGTCGTATTCTTGACAACCTATCGTGGTCTAGATGACCAGTCGTACACTTGAGGACCTCTCTTGGTCTAGATGACCTGTCTTATACTTGAGGACCTCTCTTGGTCTAGATGACCTGTTGTATTCTCGACGACCTGTAGTGATTGATGGGTTCTGGATGACCTGACTAGGTCATCCTGGTAACCAATTTCCCCTCTAACTCGTACGGGTAGTTCATAGACGTCACTTGAGTGACCTGTAGACCGATGAAGGGAATGATTATCTAGAATGATCGCGTGGATGACCTGTGAAATGAACAGTGAGATTACCTGCAGAGAAGTAATCCCTGGGGTGACCTGTAAATTGACCAACGGGGTGACCTGTAAATTGAACAACGGGGTAACCTGAAGACTGACCAATGGGGTGACTTGAACACTGATCACTAGAGTAACCTGCAGACTGATCACCAGAGTAACCTGCAGACTGACCAATAGTGTGACCAGTAGACTGACCAATAGAGTAACCTGTAGATTGACCAATAGAGTGGCCTGCAGATTGACCAAGATTGACTTGTAGACTGATCACTAGAGTGACCTGCAGACTGACAAATAGTGACCTGCAGGCTGACCACTCCACTAGAGTGACCTGTAGACTGATCACTAGTGGCCTGCAGACTGACCACTAGAGTGACCTGTAGACTGACCACTAGAGTGACCTGTAAACTGACCACTAATGGCCTGTCAGACTGATCACTAGAGTGACCTGTAGGCTGACCACTATAATGATCTGTAGACTGATCACTAGTGACCTTCAGATTGGTCACTAGAGTGACCTGTAGACTGGCTAGTGACCTGTAGACTGACCACTAGAGTGACCTGAAGATCACATGATCCTTCAGATGATACTAGTAACCTGAACTGACCACTAGACCTTGACCAATAGAGGTAACCTGTAGATGATCAATAGAGTAGGCCTGCAGACTGACCAAGTAATGAACTGTAGGACTAGATCACTAGATTGACCAATATGGCTGCATGACCAATGCTAGACTGACACAGTACATATACCTGCAGACTGACCCTAAGAGATCTGACGATCACTAGTGGCCTGTAGACTGACCACTAGAGTGACCTGTAAACTGACCACTAATGGCCAGCAGACTGATCACTAGAGTGACCTGTAGACTGGGCACTACAGTGATCTGTAGACTGATCACTAGTGACCTTCAGATTGATCACTAGAGTGACCTGTAGACTGGCCACTAGAGTGATCTGTAGACTGATCACTAGTGACCTTCAGATTGAACACTAGAGTGACCTGTGGACTGACCACTAGAGTGACCTGTGGACTGACCACTAGAGTGACCTGTAAAATGACCACTAGAGTGACCTGCAGACTGATCACTAGAGTCATCTGTAGACTGATTAGTGACCTGTAATGACGTAGAGTCAGTGCAGCATCACTAGTGCTCAGACTGATCACTAGAGTGACCTATAGATTGACCACTAAAGTGGCCTGCAGACCGAATAGAGTGACCTGTAAACTGATCATTAGAGTGACCTGCAGATTGATCACTAGTGGCCTTCAGACTGATCACTAGAGCGATATGTAAACTGATTAGTGACCTGTAGACTGACCACTAGAATGATCTGTAGACTAATCACTAGTGACCTTTGACTGATCACTAGAGTGATCCATAAACTGATTAGTGACCTGTAGACTGACAACTAGAGTGATCTGTAGACTGACAACTAGAGTGATCTGTAGACTGATCACTAGAGTGACCTGCAGACCGAATAGAGTAACCTGTAAACTGCTCACTAGTGTGACCTGCAGACTGATCACAAGTGGCCTGCAGACTGATCACTAGAATGACCTGTGGACTGACCACTAGAGTAATCTGTAGGCTGATCACTAGTGACCTTCAAACTGATCACTAGAGTGACCTTTAGAGTTACCTGTAGACTGACCACTAGAGTGACTTGCAGACTGTTCACTAGTGACCCCTCAGACTGATCACTAGTGACACCTGTAGAATGACCACTAGAGTGACCTGCAGACTGATCATTAGAGTGACCTGCAGACTGATCACTAGTGACCTTCAGACCGATCACTAGAGTGACCTGTCGACTGACCACTAGAGTGACTTGCAGACTGACTAGAGCGACAAGTGAAAGGACTTGAGCACTAGAGAATGAAACTGATAGATATAGAGACGACCTGCAGACTGTACTAGAGTGACCTGCAGACTGACAACTCGAGTGACCTGCAGACTGACCACTGGAGTGACCTGCAGAATGACTAGAGTGACCTGTAAACTGACCACTAGAGTGACCTGCAGACTGGTCACCATATATATATATATATATATATATATATATATATATATATATATATATATATATATATATATATATATATATATATATATTATAGGATGGGGTCCACCTCTGGTGTAAATTGTGGGACCCATAGCCTCGGAGAAGTGCATAAAAAGGCTTCAAGGAGGAATATTTGGATTTCTTCCTGAAGCCGTTTGAATATTCCACTTCCCCTACCACCCCATCTTTTAAACTATTTTTTTTTACCAATAGGAATATTTTATTACATAATATGGCACAGAAGATTTAAGAGATACATTGTTAATATAAAGGTGGCATATACGGTACATGTTGTTACGTGTGTATCACCGATTATAAGGCGAAAATCTCATCCAGCTCCTCCGTGCCGAATACGTAAAACTTGCTATTTTGGCTTAAAACAAGGTACCTCTTGCCGAATAAGGCGAGCGAAAATTTGTACATGCAGTAATTTCGCATAAATCATTCTGAACCTAACGAAAATAACATATTTAATTGTGTTTGTTTATTATTAAATTGTTATAAACTTCTCTAAAATATATTTAGGTGGATTAGTCTAAATTAAAGTTCGCTTGTTATAATTAGGTTAGGTAAGTTTTCTAAGTTTTTTTGGTACAAAATTATTAATTTCTACATTATCATAACTAACAAAATAAATCTTTAAACGTACAAGAGAAAATTATAGAAAGCACTTAATTTTAAATGAGTTCTTGCTAATTGACCAGTTCGACATGACATATATCAGCAAATATATTTCATGGGGAAGTGCTAAAATCTGTTAAGATCATACAAAGCTAACTAATGCAAGACTTTCTGATTCCAGACTTTCTGATTCCAGACTTTCTGATTCCAGACTTTCTGATTCCAGACTTTCTGATTCCAGACTTTCTGATTCCAGACTTTTTAATTCCAGACTTTTTAATTCCAGACTTTCTGATTCCAGATTTTGTGATTCCAGATTTACTGATTCCAGATTTACTGATTCCAGACTTCCTGACTCCAGACTCTCTCCCTCCAGACTTTCTGATTTCAGACTCTCTCCCTCCAGACTCTCTCCCTCCAGACTCTCTCCCTCCAGACTCTCTCCCTCCAGACTCTCTCCTCCAGACTCTCTCCCTCCAGACTCTCTCCCTCCAGACTCTCTCCCTCCAGACTCTCTCCCTCCAGACTCTCTCCCTCCAGACTCTCTCCCTCCAGACTCTCTCCCTCCAGACTCTCTCCTCCAGACTCTCTCCCTCCAGACTCTTCTCCATCAGACTCTCTCTCAGACTCGTCTCACTCTCAGATCTCTCCTCAATTCGTCCTAGGACTCACTCTACAGAACACTCTCCTCCAGCTCCTCCTCCGACTACTACTCACTGCGATCTTCCCTCCAGTCCCTCCTCAGCCGATCTAAGCTGGCAAGATTTGTACATCCAGTAACTTTCTGCTCAATCTTTCTAGATAACGACTTAAACTGTGTTTAATGGATGTTACTGTCAGGTCACTTGATTTCGAATTACCCTCTAGAACATTGAGTGACTTAGATCAATACGTTCCCGGTTACATTAGTTGGACCTGTTTCAAGACTTTGTTCTAGAGTACAAAATTCTTCATGGTCAAGAATCTTAACTAAACAAAGATATAGATTTTAAAAGCACTGAGTAATCATCGAGCACTTATATTAGACACTCAGACTCTGACTGCTATGATCCCAGCACTCTGACATGGTATCATCAATCTTGACGAAAATCACTATTCTACTGGAGATACTCACAATCTGCTTAGATCATACAGTACTCTAAGTGACAAGACTTCTGATATCTAGACTCTACTGTATCATCGGCACTTTCCTGGTTCACAGCACTCTGACCTGTAGTTCACTGATTCTGACCTTAGATATTCGCATGACTGTTGAGATCAGACTTCTTGATCACAGCACTTGACTGTTCACGATCTATGTAGATCCTCGCACTTACTTGATTCCAGACTTGACTGGTATCATCAGCACTTCCCTGCTTAGATCACTCAGCCTCACGGGTAGATACTTCAGACTGCCGGAGATCACTCAGCACTTTGACCTGTTCACTCAGACTTTGACCTGGTAATCTCTCACCTCCAGACTCTGATCACTCCAGCCTTTCCTGGAGATCATCGCCTCCTGAGATCACTCCACTCGACCTGTATCACTCAGCACTCTCCTGTAGACACTCGCACTCTGGCTGGTAATCACTCAGCACTGCCTTAATCACTCAGCACTCTGCCTGGTAGATCACTCGCCTCTGACCTGTAGATCACTCCACCTACCGGAGATCACTCAGCACCTGACCTGGAGATCCTCCACTCAGACCTGGTGATCACAGACTGACTGTATCACTCAGACACTCTCCCTGGTAGATTCACTCCACTTGCCGTAGCTCACTCACACTCTGACCTTCTCACTCCACTCTGACTGTAATCACTCAGCCTCTGACCAGATCTCACTCACTCCAGACTCTATCCCTCCAGACTCTGGTAGTCACCTCAGCAATCTGACTGGTAATCCTCAGACTCTGACCTGAAGATCTCTGCAAGTTGACTGTGGGACACTCAGCACTCTGACCTGGTAATCACTAGCACTCTGACTGAGACATAGCACTCTTGACTGGTGATCACTAGCATTTGACCTGTAGATCACGCATCTGACCTGCGTAGATCACTCATCACTGCCTGGAATCACTAACTTGACCGGTAATCACCACACTGACTGTAGATCACTAGCACTCGACTCGGTAATCACTAGACTTGACCTGGCTATCACTCAGCACTATGAAATACTCAGCACTGACGGTAGAACTCAAATCTATCTGGTAGATCACCAGCACTCTACTTGGATAGAATAGCAACTGTAATACTGACTTGACTTAGACACAGCATCTGACCTGGTAGATCACTCGGCACTCTGACCTGGTAGATCACTCGCACTCTGACCTGGTAGATCACTCAGCACTCTGACCTGGTAGATCACTCAGGCACTCTGACCTGGTAGATCACTCGCACTCGACCTGGTAGATCACTCGGCACTCTGACCTGGTAGATCACTCAGCACTCTGACCTGGTAGATCACTCAGCACTCTGACCTGGTAGATCACTCAGCACTCTGACCAGGTAGATCACTCAGCACTCTGACCTGGTAGATCACTCAGCACTGACCTGGTAGATCACTCGGCACTCTGACCTGGTAGATCACTCAGCACTCTGACCTGGTAGATCACTCAGCACTGACCTGGTAGATCACTCAGCACTCTGACCTGGTAGATCACTCAGCACTCTGACCTGGTAGATCACTCAGCACTCTGACCTGGTAGATCACTCAGCACTCTGACCTGGTAGATCACTCAGCACTCTGACTGGTAGATCACTCAGACTCTGACCTGGTAGATCACTCAGCACTCTGACCTGGTAGATCACTCAGCACTCTGACCTGGTAGATCACTCAGCACTCTGACCTGGTAGATCACTCAGCACTCTGACCTGGTAGATCACTCAGCACTCTGACCTGGTAGATCACTCAGCACTCTGACCTGGTAGATCACTCAGCACTCTGACCTGGTAGATCACTCAGCACTCTGACCTGGTAGATCACTCAGCACTCTGACCTGGTAGATCACTCAGCACTCTGACCAGGTAGATCACTCAGCACTCTGACCTGGTAGATCACTCAGCACTCTGACCTGGTAGATCACTCAGCACTCTGACCTGGTAGATCACTCAGCACTCTGACCTGGTAGATCCTCAGCACTCTGACCTGGTAGATCCTCAGCACTCTGACCTGGTAGATCACTCAGCACTCTGACCTGGTAGATCACTCAGCACTCTGACCTGGTAGATCATCAGCACTCTGACCTGGTAGATCGCTCAGCACTCTGACCTGGTAGATCGCTCAGCACTCTGACCTGGTAGATCGCTCAGCACTCTGACCTGGTAGATCGCTCAGCACTCTGACCTGGTAGATCACTCAGCACTGACCTGGTAGATCACTCAGCATTTGACTGGTAGATCACTCAGCACTCTGACCTGGTGTATCACACTTGACTGGTAGATCACTCAGCACTCTGACCTGGTAGATCACTCAGCACTGACCTGGTAGATCACTCAGCACTCTGACCTGGTAGATCACTCAGCTACTGACCTGGTAGATCACTCAGCACTCTGACCTGGTAGATCACTCAGCACTCTGACCAGGTAGATCACTCAGCACTGACCTGGTAGATCACTCAGCACTCTGACCTGGTAGATCACTCGCACTTGACCGGTAGATCACTCAGCACTCTGACCTGGTAGATCACTCAGCACTCTGACCTGGTAGATCACTCAGCACTCTGACCTGGTAGATCACTCAGCACTGACCTGGTAGATCACTCAGCACTCTGACCTGGTAGATCACTCAGCACTCTGACCTGGTAGATCACTCAGCACTCTGACCAGGTAGATCACTCAGCACTCTGACCGGTAGATCACTCAGCACTCTGACCTGGTAGATCACTCAGCACTCTGACCTGGTAGATCACTCAGCACTCTGACCTGGTAGATCACTCAGCACTCTGACCTGGTAGATCACTCAGCACTCACTGGACACTCGCTAGTAGATCACTCAGCACTTGACCTGGTAGATCACTCAGCACTGACCTGGTAGATCACTCAGCACTCTGACCTGGTAGGTCACTCAGCACTCTAACCTGATAGATCACTCAGCACTGACCTGGTAGATCACTCAGCACTCTGACCTGGTAGATCACTCAGCACTCTGACCTGGTAGATCACTCAGCACTGACCTGGTAGATCACTCAGCACTGACCTGGTAGATCACTCAGCACTAACCTGGTAGATCACTCAGCACTTTGACCTAGTAGATCACTCAGCATCTGACCTGGTAGATCACTCAGCACTCGACCTGGTAGATCACTCAGCACTAGACCTGGTAGATCACTCAGCACTTTGACCTGGTAGATCACTCAGCTCTGACCAGGTAGATCACTCAGCACTGACCTGGTAGATCACTCAGCACTGACCTGGTAGATCACTCAGCACTCTGACCTGGTAGATTACTCAGCACTCTGACCAGGTAGATCACTCGGCACTTTGACCTGGTAGTTCACTCAGTACTCTGACCCGGTAGATCACTCAGCACTCTGACCTGGTAGATCACTCAGCACTTTGACCTGGTAATTCACTCAGTACTCTGACCTGGTAGATCACTCAGCACTCTGACCTGGTAGATCACTCAGCACTCTGACCTGGTAGATCACTCAGCACTCTGACCTGGTAGATCACTCAGCACTCTGACCTGGTAGATCTCAGCACTCTGACCTGGTAGATCATCAGCACTCTGACCTGGTAGATCACTCAGCACTCTGACCCGGTAGATCACTCAGCACTCTGACCCGGTAGATCACTCAGCACTCTGACCTGGTAGATCACTCAGCACTCTGACCTGGTAGATCACTCAGCACTCTGACCCGGTAGATCACTCAGCACTTGCCTGGTAGATCACTCAGCACTAAGCAATAAAAGTAAATGCATCACTTACAAGAACACTGTCAAACACTAACAGAACAGCGTTAATATAACACACCACACAAATGCTATTACAACAAGTGAATATAACTATCTAAAAATCGCATTAAGCTCTCAAAACTCTCTCCGTAAAGTTCGCCGAGGTCCCAACAGTCACCATCCAAACCACGACGTAAGTAAAGCATTCGTAAGGTGCAAGAAAAATACACAAAACGCGGGCAAATGGTTACAATGCGCTTGACGGTCAGCTACATGCCACAGTCAACACAGGGAAGGAAAGGGGGAGCACCTGCATGCAAGTGGCTATGGGCGAGATGTGTGCACCTGATATTAAATTGACAGAAGTGTCTCAAAGTGGCGATTCCTGTTGGAGGGTCAAATATGTCTTTCTGCTCAGGAGAGCCCATAGGCTCGTCACTTCCTTAGGACATATCTTTGTACGTAGTAGTGAGTAGTAAGCAGTGAATAGTAATACTGGTGAATAGTAATAGTAGCAACTAGTATTAGTAACTAGTAGTAGTAATAGCGAATAGTAATAGTGAGCAGTAATAGCGAGTAGTAGCCAGTATTTGTAGTAGTGAGCAGCAACAGCACCATGACCAGGTTGATCACTCAGCTCTCCTGATAAAAAAAAAGATAAAATCGACAAACGACAAAAGCAATGAACCGAAACACACAACACCAAGTTAAATTAAATGCTAAGTTAAATTAACCAGCATTAGTTAAAATCTATATTAAATTAATGTCGAAAATACTGCCCAGAA
This sequence comes from Cherax quadricarinatus, assembly GCF_026875155.1. Classification (NCBI taxonomy): domain Eukaryota; kingdom Metazoa; phylum Arthropoda; class Malacostraca; order Decapoda; family Parastacidae; genus Cherax; species Cherax quadricarinatus. Next base: position 19,427,022 of record NC_069439.1, on the reverse strand, counting down.
AATTCCCCGAGGTCCCTACAGCGCACCTAGATAATTATGAGAGTAATTAAGGTGGAAAAGCCTAAGTCAAGAGAAAACTGTCGTTACTCCTCAAGGACATCTGTAAACATGCCCCCCCCCCGCCAAAAAAAAAGTCATATGGCAAATCCTTACTGCAGGGCTTGCTTCAACAGCCTTTGCTTCGGCATACGCCTGTTTATTTGGAAATATAAACACATATGCAGTATAATGTGATCCTTTATTGACTACGTTTCGCCCACACAGTGGGTTCTTCAAGTCACAAACAGAACTCTGTTTGTGACTTGAAGAAGCCCACTGTGTGGGCGAAACGTAGTCAATAAAGGATCACATTATACTGCATATGTGTTTATATTTCCATTGTGTCGGTATTTTATACCATTTATTTCCGCCTGTTTATTTCCTGGGACACTAACATGGCCCGGACACGTGGATACGCATCAACCATTTCTAAATCGATGAAGAATTATGTATGCAACATTTGGGTATCTTTACTGTAGACGTTTCGCCATCCAGTGGGTTTCTCAATACAGATTGAAGGACATAAGTGGAAGACAGTAGAACTATATACAAAAGATTAGGAAATCAGTCTCTCGGCCGTGGAGTTGGTGAAGAGCACCGTAGTCGTGCAGTGTCTGAAGCAAAGACGTGAAGACTGGCGCTTATATACTTGCGTCAGGGGACGTGTAACAGATGAAGACAAGTGCTAATTTTCATGTCTGTGGTCCATACTCTTCACGACTAAGGTACTCTTCAGCTCCAAGGCTGAGGGACTGATTACCTCATCTTCTGTACATAGTTCTCCTGTCTTCCAATAATGTCCTTGAATTTATTTTGATAAAGCCACTGGATGGCAAAACATCTACAATAAAGATAACCAGATGTTGCACATGTGTCTAATTCTTCATCTTGTCGGTATTGTATACCATACGTATACCACTCGTGGATCTTTCGGGCCCCTGGGTGAGCAGACGCATACTGGGCCAAAGCAAGCAGAGCATATATCTCCGGATATGACCAATAAAATCACTATGGGGCAGAAGTTTCCTATAAAGCAGGCTTGAAATGGCAGCCTACACATCAGCATCAACCTGTTCATTTTCCCTAAATACATGAGATACTGAGATCCACCCAAACCAGCTACCAGGACAAGAGTAGCAACGATTGCATTGACTTCTGCATTGAACACAGAGGACCTGCACGGTATTTGAGCACCATATAAATCTTGAGAGGCTAACGCTGGGAAGTCAACACAATCCTCGCTCTGAGGCACATCGGTATAGACTTTTATTCTTGAAGCGTGAGTAAATTTTATGCTCTAAGCAACTAATCAGGGTCATCATCGAAGCTCAGCACTTAGGAATCCACATCCACTGTCTACAAAGATGTACCTCAGGCACAGCAGCCAACATTAAAACGCACAATATGGCGTAGAAAATCACATGATGATCAATGAACTCTCTCCCTCTCTCCATTGGAATGGCCGTACCATAAGCTACGAATGTGATATCAACAGTTCCTGAAAAAGTCTCTGAGGCAGAAATATACAGATCTGATTGACCTGTGTTTCAATTTTCTGTCCCAGTGGTTTATTTTTTTTTATCGATCAGGGAATTTACAAAAGCGAAAGTATATGAAGTCAGCATGGATTGCCACATCCACTGCACGCATCCAGAACAGTGATAGTTTTAGACTGTCCGTGATCTAGTCTAAATTAATATTACTTAGTCAGAGAAAGGCGATCAGGTGACCTCGGTTAATTCTTGACATTTCTCTCAGTACACAGATAACCCGCACATAAAAGAGAGAAGCTTACGACGACGTTTCGGTCCGACTTGGACCATTGACAAAGTCACACTAACACTGTGTTAATGTGACTTTGTCAATGGTCTAAGTCGGACCGAAACGTCGTCGTAAGCTTCTCTCTTTTATGTGCGGGTTATTTGTGTATCGTTCCAGTCACGGTATTGTGCCTTTTTTATCTACGTGTTCTACACCTGACCTAGTATCACTTCTATCATTTTTCAGTCTCTGTTTGATTAACAAAACTCCCAGTGAGTGAAACGTTTCCGTAAGGTTTTTGTGTCATATTTACTTCTGGGTATTCAGTGTTAACTTTGACCATTGAAGATGATTAGAATCTGCTTTCATGGGCACTTCAAACACTGTTACCCAACCAGGGTACCTTCATGTTACCCAAATCTTTATTTTACACCATACTTGCAAGTTATCCAGGTACCCTGGAGCCACCATAATCGTCTGGTATACATACTCTAGTGCACACTTGTCCTCACACACTCGTGCACGTCATCTTCCATGGTACGTGTATATATTCTCCTCTTTCTCTTGTTTCCCTTGACTTGATAAAGCCCACTCTGGGGGTGAAACTGTCGTTAATATGATATGTATTGAATCTTAGTGTTATTTACTCTACCTTGTCGGTATATACATAGCATTCCAGTTCCCCCAAAATATGTGATTTTTTTTCATTTAAATCCATCCCCACCCTAAACCCACTTCCACATATTTTAAAACACGTGTACAAGTTTCACCCATATTAAGCAATTTCACCCCTTCTTATCATCAGCCACCTATCAGCAACCCATTGCCATTCATCATATCAGATCCTTCACTCGTCTCCCACAGTCCCACTCACAAACTAAGCAGACATCAGATTATACCCACTGCTACTCTGTGTCCTGGGCCACAGAAATGCCAAGAAAATCAAGGAAGAACAGCTTCCCTAGCATAAACCAAGTGACAGAAAGTAAAGATTTGGTACGTAAACGCAAATACAAGCATACACAAAAATTCTGAACTAAAGAGCAGGTTAGGAGATGATAAACCAGGAATAATTGCTTTTACTGTCATAAACAGTATTGTGAGCACAAAACTGGTGGGAAATCGACATTAAATAAAAAAAAAAAATAGGTTGTATTATTTAAGTACTAAACTCATAGTGTTTATACAACACATGAGGAATGGAAGGGAATTAAGATTAAATCCAAGATAAGGAAGCAGAAACCCAGTCCCTTGGATCAAAAGCTCACTAGAATCAAAGAACCTTCTTTGAGGGGTCGTGGATTTAAAAAAAAGCTTGCAGAGAGACTATATGAGATAATAAAAGTATTATATAACTCACCATCCAACAACAGAAGACCTGAGAAGGAACGAAGATAACTGGAGCCACCAGTAAGCCAGTCCAAACCCGTTCGGGACAAGTATGAAGAATGGACCCAAACATGTATCACCACGGGAATTGCCAGGTACAAAGTTCTGGCTGCGCCAGTAGTAATGATCAACAAGTCACTGTAGATGTGACATTTACCAGCAAGCTTAGAGACAGGAGATACCAAATTACAGACCAGTCCTGTATACCCAAAATGAGGAAAAAACATTGAAACTGTTTAAATGCCTGGGGTACATATCCGTGTAAGTTGAAAACTAACATGGATATTATTTATTTTTTTTTATTTATTTATTTACACTATTTGAAACACTCTAACGGCATGGGTCATTTAGCATAAAGAGTGGTGAACACTCGATCCTCCGTACGCTAGTAGCCTAACGACTACTCGTGGTTAATGAAGGTTCCGTATTACCTGTTCACCACTAGTCCAGACTACTTCAGTCCCCCATATTCCGATAAGAGTAAACTAAATGTATACGCATTGAGGTACATACCCCTCTAAGTGTATATACTGCGTGTATGTACACGGAGAGAGACCCTCCTCGGAATATATACAGTGTGTGTAGCGGGAGAGAGATCGTCGTCGCTCAAGTATCTGGAAACCACACACTCGTAAAATATTAAGTCATAATACCGTGACGGCACAATTCGCAACTAACCCACATTTAGAAGAGGAAATATTAGACGATGTTACGGTCTCTCCTGACTCCTATCGCGTCACACTCGTTATTTACGGAGGCAGATGGCTTGCAGTAGGCAAAGGCACATGGGACTGCAAAGAGCAAAATTCACGGTGAGCAATCATGATGCCACCACAGACTAATTTTAAGCGTTTCACAAGGTCAGTGTAAACCTGAAGCGGTCACTCTCATAGCCTCGATAACTCTTTGAGTTTATCTACGGTCAGTTTTTTTTTTTTATAATAATCTCTATAAACTGTGTGGGTCATTCAGAGTAAGTACGGTCAGTTTTTTTTTTTTATAATAATCTCTATAAACTGTGTGGGTCATTCAGAGTAAGTAATGATGAAGACTTAGTCTGCTAAGTGTCAGTCACCCAACTTGCCTGTGAAGGTAAGTATATTATATAATATATATATTATATATATATATAATTATATATATATATATATATATATATATATATATATATATATTATGACATTGGATGACAGGACGCAAGTTCTTACTTACACTTAGCATATCTTTATTAAATACATTTCGAAGATTTCGTTCGGAGTGACGAGAAACCCATTCGAAAATGTATTTAATAAAGTTGTCCTAAATGTATGTACATGTGTTCTTTCATCGTACCTATCCGTTCTCAACTTGTTTTTCCATCCACATGTCGTGTGACCTGATAACTTGCGCTCCCCGACTGCTTCAAAATCCACCGAATGGGCAGTCTTATTTTGAGACTGAAATATACTGAATATTTCTTTAATAAATTTGGATTTCAGTTATCTTACACTTTTCCCTTCCCTGCGCATCAGGAGGAAATATGATTATGACATACAAACTGCTCAAGGGATTAGAGTAGATTGGAAGAGGCTGTTTCAGATGCAGGAAAGGGAGCCATGGAAGAGATGCCAGTTTAAAGACGCAGATGGATTATAGTGACGTTATGAAGGATATTTATTGTCAGTCTCATAGTGTTATAAGTGAAACTCATTAGACGGTAGTGAGTTGGTGATGGTAAACTAAACGATGGGTCACTGGAAGCTAGAAATCAACAGAACTCGTTGATTAGTTAAAAAAGAGGCAAACTCAACGAATACGTGCTTTCACACACAGGCACACACACACGCGCACACAGGCACACACACACGCGCACACACGCACACACACGCACACACACACACACACACACACACACACAATAATAATATCGTTGACTAATTTCTTCGACATTATATTGCTAAAATAAATACAGAACTAGAGGCACAGAGCTACCCGTGGTCCCTGGCAAGCACCCAAATATATCACATTTCCCAACATACTAAATGAATGGCAATTTAAACTTCGCTGTCTAAAATTAATTCTCAAGCACGCTAATTAATGCGTCCATCATGACCCGGGTTACTTCTAATAACCAGGATGAGCTCAACTCAAGCAAAACATTACTTTACCAGACAAATCATCATTACAGGAGCAGTGATACTGTAAATAATAATGTCTAGCAAGTGTTCACGAGACGCGTGGTGCTATAGCAAGAATAAAATGATAAGAACTATTGTAAATATTCAGATTGTTACTGAAGAAAGGTAAATGTGTAATCTAGGTTTTTTCTCTTAATTTGTAGGCTGGTTGATAATCAATGACTTCGTTTCTTTCAGCATTCCATCCCTTGAAACATGCTCATTTCAGATTATTTGGATCATGTTGGTCGGTTTCCTTGATAAATACACTCAAGTCTTATACTCATTGAGTACAAGGACGGAGACGTGTAGAACCAATGCATATGAAGAATTATGATTCGCGAAATCGTAATAATACGAATGAAAACAAACTACGGAACGGGTGGGGTTTGAACTCACATACTTAGGTTTAAACCCCATCCGTTCCGTGGTTCATATAAACTATCTGTGAAGGCAATAGAAAGACATTTACTGTAGAAGAGTACCCCTTTTTTCTACCATACGCAAAGGCATCATGTTATCTTTTAAAAGGCTAAGTGATTTAAGACTTATGCCAGTCGAGAATATGCTAGGAAGTCGCAAGAGAATAAGGCACTCATGTCTGCGAGACAGAGGAACAGCTGTTCATGTCTTGCACCTCAAATTATGGCTCCAGAAGTCTTGTCTAAGATGACAAGGACTCGGCTGGATTGTCTGCTCATCGTCAACAAGTTTGATCAACGTTTTGCGGACACATTTCCGTGACTGAAGGATCAAGATGGCGCACTGCAGTTAAGAAAGGTACATCCTGCAAAACTTTTTACTGGGACAACGTATCGCTCGGGGGATTCCTAAAGTTCTACGCAGAGCGTAACGTCGTCCAAATAAAGGCTTGTTCTGAATTTTTTTTCAGCCATGAATGATGATGGTAGAATGATTCAGGTCGTTGATACTGTCTAAATCACCAGTTTATTAGACGTTGTTAAGGGGGACCCCATTATTATGAAGCTTAAGGGGCGCGCTTGGGAAATTGAAGACAAGTTTAATTCAGGGTTAAGGTAGCTAAGATTTCTGAAATCAAGAGCCCTTTACCGTTATCAAGGAGCACTTTTGAAGGAAGTGAAGGAGGACAATAAGGCTGGAAATGAGACCTTTAAGGGCTATATGTATGTTCACACAAAGTCTGAATACAAGTCACGACAACTAATCCTCCAGAAAAACACTGAGAATTGTGTGAATTTTGTCTTCTTGTTTGAGGTTCCAACAAGAAGCAAAACATCTTAGAGAGAAAGTCTAAAAAAACACAGGCACGTGGCAGTGAGGTAGAAGACTCGGTAATAATCGTGCCCAGACGATAGTTCGACTAATGGGAACACCGAGTACTATTGCTATGGCTTTAGCGAAACACCGAGTGCTATTACTATGACTCAAGGAAAGTACAGAGTACTATTGCTATGACTCAAAATCCTAAGCCACTCGACCAGCCATCTGGCCGAGTGGCTTACGCACTGACCTAGAATTTTATGACTCGCTCGCCATTCGTTCAGACCTCACCCGTTCCGTGGTTTACTATTGTTATATTCACAAGGAAGCACTAAAAACTGTGAGGGTCATACAGTGCTAGAGATATGGGAGGAAATCACGGATCTATGAGTTACGAACGTCAAATATTACCACTAGAAGATCACGTAAATGGAATTGTGAGAAACTCGTCTGCAAAATACAGTGGACCCCCGCATAACGATTACCTCCAAATGCGACCAATTATGTAAGTGTATTTATGTAAGTGCGTTTGTACGTGTATGTTTGGAGGTCTGAAAGGAATAATCTACTTCACAATATTCCTTATGGGAATAAATTCGGTCAGTACTGGCACCTGAACATACTTATGGAGTGAAAAAATATCGTTAACCGGGGATCCACTGTATATAAGTCTCCAAATATATGGATGAGAACTGTTAAGAAAGCTATTGACAAGGTATGTTAATAAGAAGTTGAATATGCCGCAGTTAATTGATGCCAATGCCTAAAAAAAAAATGTGGATGATTTAGGAAAGGTTCAGAAAAATACAGAATGGTCACCAGAACTGAAATACAGTGGACCCCCGGTTAACGATATTTTTTCACTCCAGAAGTATGTTCAGGTGCCAGTACTGACCGAATTTGTTCCCATAAGGAATATTGTGAAGTAGATTAGTCCATTTCAGACCCCCAAACATACACGTACAAACGCACTTACATAAATACACTTACATAATTGGTCGCATTCGGAGGTAATCGTTATGCGGGGGTCCACTGTATATGAATCATGGTGAAAGTTATTATTTAAGATGCCTACACTGGCTGATAAGCGGAAAAAAATGAGACATGATAACCACATGTAAAGGTATAAAAGTACATGAAAGAATAGACAAAGATTTCTAGTACCTGGAACAGTGACCAGAGGCCACATCTAAAGGGTGAGAAAAATAGAACCCCAAAGGGTTCAAAAGTTATCTTCACAGAGTGGCAGAGAAATGATTGCATAAACTTAGTGGTAGTGAGTGCTGCTAAGAATGGAAAACTAAAAATTCTCTGATGGAAAAAATACTGAAGATAGGACACAACAAGTATTGCTCTTCTCCTGTAGTTACAAATAAGAAATTTTACACACACACACACACACACACACACACACACACACACAACACACACACACACACACACACACACACACAAATGGGGGTCTAGATCTGTACACGACTCCCTGCAGCCACATATAGGTGAGTATACACACACACACAGTACACTCAACCGAGGAAGAAGTGAAGAGGCTTCTGAGTGAGCTTGATACTTCAAGGCAATGGGGCCAGATAACATCTCTCCATGGGTCCTGAGAGAGGGAGCAGAGGCTTTATGTGTACCCCTAGCAACAATATTCAATACATCTATCGAAACAGGGAGATTGCCTAAGGCATGGAAGACAGCAAATGTAGTCCCAATCTTTAAAAAAGGAGACGGACATGAAGCACTGAACTACAGACCAGTGTCACTGGAGGACCAAGCAGGGATAACAGTGAAGGGCACTACTATGGATCAGGGAATACTTGTCAGGAAGACAGCAGCGAGTCATGGTCAGTGGCGAGGTGTCAGAGTGGGCGCCTGTGACCAGTGGGGTCCCACAGGGGTCAGTCCAAGGACCAGTGCTGTTTCTGGTATTTGTGAACGACATGACGGAAGGAATAGACTCCGAAGTGCCCTTGTTAGCAGATGACGTGAAGTTGATGAGAAAAATTCATGCGATCGAAGACCAGGCAGAACTACAAAGGGATCTGGACAGGCTGCAGACCTGGTCCAGCAATTGGCTCCTGGAGTTCAACTCCACCAAGTGCAAAGTCATGAAGATTGGGGAAGGGCAAAGAAGACCGTAGACGGAGTACAGTCTAAGGGGCCAGAGACTACAAATCTCACTCAAGGAAAAAGATCCTGGGGGTGAGTATAATACCAGGCACATCTCCTGAAGCGCACATCAACCAAATAACTGCTGCAGCATATGGGCGCCTAGCAAACCTCAGAACAGCATTCCGACATCTTAATAAGGAACCGTTCAGGACCCTGTACACCGTGTACGTTTGGCCCATATTGGAGTATGCGGCACCAGTCTGGAGCCCACACCTAGCCAAGCACGTAAAGAAACTAGAGAAAGTGTAAAGGTTTGCAACAAGTCCCAGAGCTAAGGGATATGTCCTACGAGGAGAGGTTAAGGGAAATCGACCTGACGACACTGGAGGACAGGAGAGAGAGGGAAGACATGATAACGACCTACAAAATACTGAGAGGAACTGACAAGGTGAACAAAGACAGGATGTTCCAGAGATGGTACACAGCAACAAGGGGACACAGTTGGAAGTTGAAGACACAGATGAATCACAGGGATGTTAGGAAGTATTTCTTCAGCCACAGAGTAGACAGGAAGTGGAATAGTTTGGGAAGCGATGTAGTGGAGGCAGGGTCCATACATAGCTTTAAGCAGAGGTATGATAAAGCTCACCGTTCAAGTAGAGTGACCTAGTAGCGACCAGTGAAGAGGCGGGGCCAGGAGCTAGGACTCGACCCCTGCAACCTCAACTAGGTGAGTACACACACACACACACACACACACGCGCGCGCGCACACACACACATACACACACACACACCTATAATCGTGCTCAATACTGATTCAGTAAGGATTTAAACGGACAGAATTGTATACTACTGACACCCATGACACTACAGGTTTCAATTATATCACGAAACCTTAGAAATATATCCAACCAGAGTGTGAGACGAAGCTGACCCACTCATGTTGGGCCACTGTGACTTTAATATAAATCTAGAAGTAATAATAACGCCAAGCCGTTCACTACTTAATAATACGTTCCCGTTAGTTTGGTATGTTCAGCACATGCTGACGTTCACCATTATTAATATCCACGTCTTCCCTCACACGACAATACTCACAGATAAAAAAAATCATGTAAAAAGTAGATATTAAAAATAACAGATTAGAGATGGAGAGGAAAAAATGACGAGGACATTTTTTTTTCACTAAGATTGAAATCATGTGGCAAGGTAATTACAGAGTCGGATAAGGAATGAATTTCAATATTCCTTGAGGAGACACTCATTGTTAGTCGTAAAGGTAGACAATGGCATTCGTGATTTAAGACATATTTCCAAACTAGAAATGTAGAATGCCCAGGCAATTGGCCTGTAATCCTTCCAGTTTCGTGGCATTTTCCATGTTGAAAATGGTACAAAATGCAGACATGATGATGATTAAGGCACATTTGCAACA
>NC_069439.1:19361880-19411880 GCF_026875155.1 Cherax quadricarinatus | reverse complement strand
AGTGATCCTCCACACTTCAGTACAGTGATCCTCCACACTTCAGTTACAGTGATCCTCCACACTTCAGTACAGTGATCCTCCACACTTCATTACAGTGATCCTCCACACTTCAGTACAGTGATCCTCCACACTTCATACAGTGATCCTCCACACTTCAGTACAGTGATCCTCCACACTTCAGTACAGTGATCCTCCACACTTCAGTACAGTGATCCTCCACACTTCAGTACAGTGATCCTCCACACTTCAGTACAGTGATCCTCCACACTTCAGTACAGTGATCCTCCACACTTCAGTACAGTGATCCTCCACACTTCAGTACAGTGATCCTCCACACTTCAGTACAGTGATCCTCCACACTTCAGTACAGTGATCCTCCACACTTCAGTACAGTGATCCTCCACACTTCAGTACAGTGATCCTCCACACTTCAGTACAGTGATCCTCCACACTTCAGTACAGTGATCCTCCACACTTCAGTACAGTGATCCTCCACACTTCAGTACAGTGATCCTCCACACTTCAGTACAGTGATCCTCCACACTTCAGTACAGTGATCCTCCACACTTCAGTACAGTGATCCTCCACACTTCAGTACAGTGATCCTCCACACTTCAGTACAGTGTTCCTCCACACTTCAGTACAGTGATCCTCCACACTTCAGTACAGTGATCCTCCACACTTCAGAACAGTGATCCTCCACACTTCAGTACAGTGATCCTCCACACTTCAGTACAGTGATCCTCCACACTTCAGTACAGTGATCCTCCACACTTCAGTACAGTGATCCTCCACACTTCAGTACAGTGATCCTCCACACTTCAGTACAGTGATCCTCCACACTTCAGTACAGTGATCCTCCACACTTCAGTACAGTGTTCCTCCACACTTCAGTACAGTGATCCTCCACACTTCAGTACAGTGATCCTCCACACTTCAGTACAGTGATCCTCCACACTTCAGTACAGTGATCCTCCACACTTCAGTACAGTGTTCCTCCACACTTCAGTACAGTGATCCTCCACACTTCAGTACAGTGATCCCTCACACTTCAGTACAGTGTTCCTCCACTCTTCAGTACAGTGTTCCTCCACACTTCAGTACAGTGTTCCTCCACTCTTCAGTACAGTGATCCTCCACACTTCAGTACAGTGATCCTCCACACTTCAGTACAGTGTTCCTCCACTCTTCAGTACAGTGATCCTCCACTCTTCAGTACAGTGTTCCTCCACACTTCAGTACAGTGTTCCTCCACTCTTCAGTACAGTGATCCTCCACACTTCAGTACAGTGTTCCTCCACACTTCAGTACAGTGTTCCTCCACTCTTCAGTACAGTGTTCCTCCACTCTTCAGTACAGTGTTCCTCCACACTTCAGTACAGTGATCCTCCACACTTCAGTACAGTGTTCCTCCACTCTTCAGTACAGTGTTCCTCCACACTTCAGTACAGTGATCCTCCACACTTCAGTACAGTGTTCCTCCACTCTTCAGTACAGTGTTCCTCCACACTTCAGTACAGTGTTCCTCCACTCTTCAGTACAGTGTTCCTCCACACTTCAGTACAGTGATCCTCCACATTTCAGTACAGTGATCCTCCACACTTCAGTACAGTGTTCCTCCACTCTTCAGTACAGTGTTCCTCCACACTTCAGTACAGTGTTCCTCCACACTTCAGTACAGTGTTCCTCCACACTTCAGTACAGTGTTCCTCCACACTTCAGTACAGTGATCCCTCACACTTCAGTACAGTGTTCCTCCACACTTCAGTACAGTGATCCTCCACACTTCAGTACAGTGATCCCTCACACTTCAGTACAGTGATCCCTCACACTTCAGTACAGTGATCCCTCACACTTCAGTACAGTGATCCCTCACACTTCAGTACAGTGATCCCTCACACTTCAGTACAGTGATCCTCCACACTTCAGTACAGTGATCCCTCACACTTCAGTACAGTGATCCTCCACACTTCAGTACAGTGATCCTCCACACTTCAGTACAGTGATCCCTCACACTTCAGTACAGTGATCCTCCACACTTCAGTACAGTGTTCCTCCACACTTCAGTACAGTGTTCCTCCACACTTCAGTACAGTGATCCTCCACACTTCAGTACAGTGATCCTCTACACTTCAGTACAGTGATCCTCTACACTTCAGTACAGTGATCCTCCACACTTCAGTACAGTGATCCTCTACACTTCAGTACAGTGTTCCTCCACACTTCAGTACAGTGTTCCTCCACACTTCAGTACAGTGTTCCTCCACACTTCAGTACAGTGTTCCTCCACACTTCAGTACTGTGATCCTCCACACTTCAGTACAGTGTTCCTCCACACTTCAGTACAGTGTTCCTCCACACTTCAGTACAGTGTTCCTCCACACTTCAGTACAGTGTTCCTCCACACTTCAGTACAGTGTTCCTCCACACTTCAGTACAGTGTTCCTCCACACTTCAGTACAGTGATCCTCTACACTTCAGTACAGTGATCCCCCCACTTCAGAACAGTGTTCCTCCACACTTCAGTACAGTGATCCTCTACACTTCAGTACAGTGATCCTCCACACTTCAGTACAGTGATCCTCCACACTTCATTACAGTGATCCTCCACACTTCAGTACAGTGATCCTCCACACTTCAGTACAGTGATCCTCCACACTTCAGTACAGTGATCCTCCACACTTCATTACAGTGATCCTCCACACTTCAGTACAGTGATCCTCTACACTTCAGTACAGTGATCCTCTACACTTCAGTACAGTGATCCTCCACACTTCAGTACAGTGATCCTCCACACTTCATTACAGTGATCCTCCACACTTCAGTACAGTGATCCTCCACACTTCATTACAGTGATCCTCCACACTTCAGTACAGTGATCCTCCACACTTCAGTACAGTGATCCTCCACACTTCAGTACAGTGATCCTCCACACTTCAGTACAGTGATCCTCCACACTTCAGTACAGTGATCCTCCACACTTCAGTACAGTGATCCTCCACACTTCAGTACAGTGATCCTCCACACTTCAGTACAGTGATCCTCCACACTTCAGTACAGTGATCCTCCACACTTCAGTACAGTGATCCTCCACACTTCAGTACAGTGATCCTCCACACTTCAGTACAGTGATCCTCCACACTTCAGTACAGTGATCCTCCACACTTCAGTACAGTGATCCTCCACACTTCAGTACAGTGATCCTCCACACTTCAGTACAGTGATCCTCCACACTTCAGTACAGTGATCCTCCACACTTCAGAACAGTGATCCTCCACACTTCAGTACAGTGATCCTCCACACTTCAGTACAGTGATCCTCCACACTTCAGTACAGTGATCCTCCACACTTCAGTACAGTGTTCCTCCACACTTCAGTACAGTGTTCCTCCACACTTCAGTACAGTGTTCCTCCACACTTCAGTACAGTGATCCTCCACACTTCAGTACTGTTCCTCCACACTTCAGTACAGTGTTCCTCCACACTTCAGTACAGTGATCCTCCACACTTCAGTACAGTGATCCTCCACACTTCAGTACAGTGTTCCTCCACACTTCAGTACAGTGATCCTCTACACTTCAGTACAGTGATCCTCCACACTTCAGTACAGTGTTCCTCCACACTTCAGTACAGTGATCCTCTACACTTCAGTACAGTGATCCTCCACACTTCAGTACAGTGATCCTCCACACTTCAGTACAGTGATCCTCCACACTTCATTACAGTGATCCTCCACACTTCAGTACAGTGATCCTCTACACTTCAGTACAGTGATCCTCTACACTTCAGTACAGTGATCCTCCACACTTCAGTACAGTGATCCTCCACACTTCAGTACAGTGATCCTCCACACTTCAGTACAGTGATCCTCCACACTTCATTACAGTGATCCTCCACACTTCAGTACAGTGATCCTCCACACTTCATTACAGTGATCCTCCACACTTCAGTACAGTGATCCTCCACACTTCATTACAGTGATCCTCCACACTTCAGTACAGTGATCCTCCACACTTCAGTACAGTGATCCTCCACACTTCAGTACAGTGATCCTCCACACTTCAGTACAGTGATCCTCCACACTTCAGTACAGTGATCCTCCACACTTCAGTACAGTGATCCTCCACACTTCAGTACAGTGATCCTCCACACTTCAGTACAGTGATCCTCCACACTTCAGTACAGTGATCCTCCACACTTCAGTACAGTGATCCTCCACACTTCAGTACAGTGATCCTCCACACTTCAGTACAGTGATCCTCCACACTCCAGAACAGTGATCCTCCACACTTCAGTACAGTGATCCTCCACACTTCAGTACAGTGATCCTCCACACTTCAGTACAGTGATCCTCCACACTTCAGTACAGTGATCCTCCACACTTCAGTACAGTGATCCTCCACACTTCAGTACAGTGATCCTCCACACTTCAGACAGTGATCCTCCACACTTCAGTACAGTGATCCTCCACACTTCAGTACAGTGATCCTCCACACTTCAGTACAGTGATCCTCCACACTTCAGTACAGTGATCCTCCACACTTCAGTACAGTGATCCTCCACACTTCAGTACAGTGTTCCTCCACACTTCAGTACAGTGATCCTCCACACTTCAGAACAGTGATCCTCCACACTTCAGTACAGTGATCCTCCACACTTCAGTACAGTGATCCTCCACACTTCAGTACAGTTTTCCTCCACACTTCAGTACAGTGATCCTCCACACTTCAGTACAGTGATCCTCCACACTTCAGTACAGTGATCCTCCACACTTCAGTACAGTGATCCTCCACACTTCAGTACAGTTTCCTCCACACTTCAGTACAGTGATCCTCCACACTTCAGTACAGTGATCCTCCACACTTCAGTACAGTGATCCTCCACACTTCAGTACAGTGATCCTCCACACTTCAGTACAGTGATCCTCCACACTTCAGTACAGTGATCCTCCACCTTCAGTACAGTGATCCTCCACACTTCAGTACAGTGATCCTCCACACTTCAGTACAGTGATCCTCCACACTTCAGTACAGTGATCCTCCACACTTCAGTACAGTGTTCCTCCACACTTCAGTACAGTGTTCCTCCACTCTTCAGTACAGTGATCCTCCACACTTCAGTACAATGATCCTCCACACTTCAGAACAGTGATCCTCCACACTTCAGTAGAGTGATCCTCCACACTTCAGTACAGTGATCCTCCACACTTCAGTACAATGATCCTCCACACTTCAGAACAGTGATCCTCCACACTTCAGAACAGTGATCCTCCACACTTCAGTACAGTGATCCTCCACACTTCAGTACAGTGATCCTCCACACTTCAGTACAGTGATCCTCCACACTTCAGTACAGTGATCCTCCACACTTCAGTACAGTGATCCTCCACACTTCAGTACAGTGTTCCTCCACACTTCAGTACAGTGTTCCTCCACTCTTCAGTACAGTGATCCTCCACACTTCAGTACAATGATCCTCCACACTTCAGTAACAGTGATCCTCCACACTTCAGTAAGTGATCCTCCACACTTCAGTACATGATCCTCCACACTTCAGTACAATGATCCTCCACACTTCAAGACAGTGATCCTCCACACTTCAGTAACAGTGATCCTCCACACTTCAGTACAATGATCCTCCACACTTCAGAACAGTGATCCTCCACACTTCAGTACAGTGATCCTCCACACTTCAGTACAGTGATCCTCCACACTTCAGTACAGTGTTCCTCCACACTACCCCACTCATCTTACTCACTATATTACAATGTTGTTAATATATCCAAAATTCCTGGGCCTCTTGAAATAGTTGATCTCCAGCTCCTGGGCCACTTGAGAGAGCTGGGCAATATCTCTAGGCCTGTTGATGAAGTTGAGTTACAACTCTCTCTCTCTCTCTCTCATATGCGCGCGCGCGCGCGCACACACACACACACACACACACACACACACACACACACACACACACACACACACAACACAGCTTCGTAATATAGAATATTTGTATTCGTTAGGAAGCACTAAACCGGTAGGAGTTATACACCTACTAGGAAATGGGGGCAATCGGGTATGAATCAAGGTAGGGAAGAATCAGTTCCTTGGATAGAAAGCTTCAGGTAGACTCGGGGTAGGATAGATTTAAATTTCCTGGATAAAGATCAAAATGAATTCATCTCCCTCACTTTAAATACATTATGGATTAAAAAGTTGTTGGTCATATATCCCACAAAATGCCAGAATATATCACTAAGTTGTCGCATTTTATCTACTCTGCCTAAATAGACAAGATTATGTGAAACATTGCATGATATTCACCTAAAATAAAATCTCACAAACTATAATATTACTCTCCCCTCAAGGAAGGTTCCTTGATGTTGGTGATGGGCTCTTGATTTAGGGAATTGGATCTGTGCTCCAGTTCCCCGAATTAAGCCTGAATGCCTTTCCACATATCCCCCCCCCAGGCGCTGTATAATCCTCCGGGTTTAGCGCTTCCCCCTTGATTATAATAATAATAATAATAATATTACTCTGTTGTAGTCTAAACAAGTTCTTATCTGAAGAAGGTTTTCATATATTTTTAGACAAGAGGTAAAAATACTTTCAAGCGCGCGCGCACGCACGTAATGAAATGCGAGGCACAGGAGCGAAGAAACATTAATGAAAGCTAAAAAAAAAAATAAAATCAGCCAGTTAGAAGTTAGGTAATGCTTTTCCGCCTTAGAGTGGGGAAGTAAGTGGAATGAACTAGTGGAGTTAGTGGTAAAAATACCCTTCATACACAATTCCAGTGGTAGGATTGGTATCATTTTATTAGCGTTATTACAATATCAACAGGTTGTGCAAGAATGGTATATAATACCGATAAGATGAAATTAAGACACATGTGCAACATCTGGGTATCTTTATTGTAGACGTTTCGCCATCCAGTGGCTTTGCCAATACAAATTCTAGGACATAGTCCTACTGTCTTTAAGCTATGTCCTAGAATTTGTATTGATAAAGCCACTGAATGGCGAAACGTCTACAATAAAGATACCCAGATGTTGCACATGTGTCTTAATTTCTTCACAATATCAACAAGTTGATGAACAAAACACCTGTGCAACCTTCAGGTCTTTATTGACGAACATTCACCTAAACAAGGGAAATGGAGACAGAGGCGATCACAATACTGGAGACAGCAGATATCAAGAGTATAAGGATGTTCGTTTTTTTTTTCTTTCGGGGACGAATCATTCGTCTGAAGTGACGAATGGTTTTGAAAACCGACAAGTTGAAGAATTGAGACACTTATGCAACACATGGGAATCTTTATTGAAGAAACGTTTCGCCACACAGTGGCTTCATCAGTCCAATACAAAGTAGAAGTGGGTAAGGAGAGTAGAAGTTTGAGGTAATCAGTTCCTCAACCTGGAATCGATGTGTTCAGTCCATCACTCTTGTAGGAAGTGCAGCATAGGGCCAGAGAGGTGGCTTATATACTGCGGTGAGATGAGTTGAAGCAGGAGGAGGCGGGATCACAGTGGGACCTGCCACTAGTGTAAGTAGGTCGTCGTCCAAAGGTTGGGCAAGCGTTGAAGTCTTTGTACCAAGATCCCATGATGTTGCAGTGTCTGACAGATGTGACGAATGGTTTTGAAAACCGACAAGTTGAAGAATTGAGACACTTATGCAACACATGGGAATCTTTATTGAAGAAACGTTTCGTCACACATCGATTCCAGGTTGAGGGACTGATTACCTCAAACTTCTACTCTCCTTACCCACTTCTACTTTGTATTGGACTGATGAAGCCACTGTGTGGCGAAACGTTTCTTCAATAAAGATTCCCATGTGTTGCATAAGTGTCTCAATTCTTCATTCGTCTGAACTTTGTATGAATAGAGGAAGTTTTCTTTTCTGCGTCTTCGCATACCTTCTCCACCTCTTTTCTAACATCTTAGAACTAGAAGAACTCACATGGTGGGGGGGGGGGGAGTGAGGAAAGAGGACGAATAGGAGGGGGAGAGGAAAAAAATGAATTCTTCCAATTCTGAATTTGGAATACAGAACATTTACGATGCTGTGAATTCACCTCACAATTCCTATCACAGTTTCCACCACAAATCCTACCACAATTCGACTACATTCCACAGACCCTTGTAGAATGCCAATGATAACATTACCCGAGTCTGAGGTAACTCCACAATTCCTTGTTTTGTGTTTTACAGGTAACTTGCAATCCACTAACTAAATTGCCATATTTACCAAGAGTTTAAACTTTGCCTGGGAGACATGACTCAGTGTGGGAGCTACTGTGAGGACAAGGTGTAATTATGGCAACAAAATGTCTTGTACTATGCCAAGACTAAAACCATGAACATAAGTGATAGAGGTGAAAGTACGTAGGGAAAAAATTATGCTAGACTGCCAGTTCTAGAGTACTTGTCTACAATGTGATGAGGCTCTAACTTCAAGTATCCCATCTCTCATTTTCCATTTCTCACTTCTCGGTCATCATTGCTCCTCAAGTGTCTATCGCTTATCGTTCCCATGTCCATTATTCTTTCTCCTTCATATCCTCTTTTAATTGTTGTCCTCTGTATATACCTGACTCATTATCTACTCCATATCTACCTATCTTTATGTTCAGGTCAATTGTTCTTTATAGTCACTTTGGTATGTATCATCGTTTCATTTCTCATTCAAACCAGTTTTTCATTCTCTCACCCAAATTAGTCGTTCCTCATCCTCTCTTCTAAACTAGTCATTCATCTCTTCTAGTCATTCCTCATCCTCTCTTTTAAACTAGTCATTCCTCATCCTCTCTTTTAAACTAGTCATTCCTTATCCTCTCTTCTAGTCATTCCTTATCCTCTCTTCTAAACTAGTCATTCCTTATCCTCTCTTCTAAACTAGTCATTCCTTATCCTCTCTTCTAAACTAGTCATTCTTCATCCTCTCTTCTAAACTAGTCATTCTTCATCCTCTCTTCTAAACTAGTCATTCTTCATCCTCTCTTCTAAACTAGTCATTCCTCATCCTCTCTTCTAAACTAGCCGTTCCTCATCCTTTCTTCTAGTCATTCCTCATCCTCTCTTCTAAACCCTGTATCTCCCTTCCTTGTCCATCGCTTTACAGAGAAGCATAGCTCGCTTTTGCTTCTACTCTGTAACTGTCATATAGAATTGCGCATTAGCACACTGATTTATCCAGTTTTGCTTTATAAAAAAACGTTCATCGCTCATCATTATCCACTACCGTAACATTCTGGCACATCAGCGCGGAACGGAACTGTTGCAACTAACAGTTCTACCAAGCTTAACCATTCCCAAAGGTCTCCTTAGTCCTTCACAGTGTTATAGCAAAGCCACATAGGGCAAACCATTATTAAAAGGACGTATTACTTAGTGTAAGATTTCTCTACTTGATTAAATTCAATCTTTAATTGCCTGTGCGTCGGGTTTTCTGCCTACCTTTCATCCTCAGTGTGATTATTGCACTCCCGGGGAAGCACTAAACTTGAAAGAGTCTTGAAGCGATTGGAATGGACCAAGACATGTGCAACACCTGAAGTTTCTTAAAATACCCAACTGCTGCACATGTGTCTCTCCCATCAACATGGTTTTGTGTAGTATTTATAATATGATGAGCGACTGGGGTGTAAGTAGTGTGGGGAGGGTGAGGTAGAGGCTAATAAAATTTGATCCAAGTGAACGGCATATCCAGTTCTTTGAATCAAAAGAACTTTACCAGCTACTAGGCACTCCATCCCCCCTAACTTGAAAAAAACATCGTGTATACTCGTATACCATTCTAGACAACACACAGTAGCGGTCAGATGAGAGGTGGGGGCCAGGAACTGAGACTTTACCATCGTAACCCCAAGCAGATAACAGAAATACATTGGAGCAGAATAGATGACATTCCAGTAGCAAGTTTTCATCAATGGATGTTTTTTATGAACAGTTATCACTACTCTCACTCCAGAATATAAAATGCAATTTTCCAAGTTACTGTTCATGTCGCAACTTAAGTAAAACTAATCACTGTATTGCAGCCGAGGAAAACTTCGCTGATGAAAGCAGTCAAACTTTCACTGATGGAGAGAAATCAATACTAGCACTGCCAGCTAAGTGAGCAAATCTCATATATGTGAAAGACATTCTTCACGTGAACTGGTCTACAATGGCAACCTCTTGTCCTCTTGAAGAAATTGGCGACGGCCTTAAGGATTAATTAAGTGAGGAATGCTGAAGAATTCGTGGCATCTTCATTGGTTTTGGACGAGAGAACAGACACTGGGGATCATCACCGTTCCTCCTGCTGATGCTGAGAAGACTTCGCCTAGACACAAGTTTCCTGACGGTGAAATGAAGGAATAGCACAAGATGTTGCGAGGTGATCTCTCGTGTGTCACGCGGTGAATAAAAGTACAAGGGAAATGCTTTTCCACAGTAATTATTTACACAGTACGTTGATCGTTGTGTAACAACGTTGAATTTTACGAAAGATATTCTCTTTCAGATATTGATTCCAGAGATTTGCCACAAAATATGTGTTATTTTTATTAACAGACATCGAGGATACTAGATCAATTACATTTAAAATTAGACACGTGCAACATCTGGGTATCTTACTGTCGAGTACGGTGTTCTGCACCAACTTCAAGGCTGAAGGACTGATTACCTCATCTTCTGTATAGAGTTCTGTCTTCAAATTATATCCTAGAATTTGCATTGTTAAAGCCATTAATTGACAAAACTTCTACAGTATAGATACCCAGATGTTACACATGTGTCTAATTTTCATCTTGCCGGTACAGTATACCATTCATATACAATTACATTTAACACGTGAAGCATAGGGAGGGTTTTCCAGATATAATTCATGCTCTCTACTGTTCCGTCCACGCGTTTTACTCTTTAGAGGATACAAGAAAGAGATTATTTATATTTTAATGTGTCTAAGGTCAGATGCCTCAAGTCAGAGACCATTTTCAAAGATTTCCTCTCACTGTTGTACCTGCTAAAGGAGACCTCAGTGGAGTGTCAAAATATTTAGTCAACACGCGGGTTCCCGCCTCTCATCGATAGGTATTCTATACACCTCTCTTGTAAAGTATATTCACTATTTAGTACATTTTCCTAACATATTCATGCATATATATATATATATATATATATATATAATATATATATATATATATATATATATATATATATATATATATATATATTTGGAGATATTGGTAGGGATGGAAGTGGGTGACCACATACATGCGAAGAAAAAGATGATCTTTTAAACGAACCGATTGAAAAGATTTATAAAAGGCGAATCCTTACAATTTGGGAAAGGGAAGGGAAGTGGAACTCCCACAAGGAAGGGCTGGTGAGTCCCACAGGGTACCGAGGTTGGATCCCACATGAAAGGACTAATGAATGTTACAGGGCTACCCAAAGACGGTTCCGAGGGTCTCCTCTCCAGGGACTGGCTGTTCAGTCCCTGGGACAGACGGGTAAAGGCAGTGAAGGCCTGGAGAATCTTTAAAACAGAGGGAGACAGCTCTCTCCCCTCTCTTATTACATTTCTTAGGTGCAAAGTAGTAGGAGAGTGTTACGACTGTTATTCTGCTTTTGTTTTCTTGCATGCATATTGCATAAAATATAATATTCGAGGTGATATCTTAGGTGATAGCCTTCTGCTATCCTATTATTTTTACTGTTCCTTGATGATGTGAGAAATCATGAAAGCACTATTTTTCATAAAAATTTTGTAATAAAATATTTTTCCCGGGTTTAAATTTTCGCTGTCTTATCGAAATTTGCAGGTATCACAATTCGGGGGCAATCCTCCGAGTTGAAAAGCTTTCCTTTTTTTCAGGATTCGGGACTCATTTTTTACTATTTTCGCGAACCCCCTTTCCAACAGCACGCAAGCAAAAAAAACCCCTCCTTTCCGTCCCCATTCACCCCCGATCTAACACTCACCCAAACCCAAAACCAGAGGTACAACTACGTACACGTGGGGGTGTACTCCCTATTTGTACTCACCTTTTTGTGGGTTGCGAGTCGACCCACAGCTCCGGGCCCCGCCCCCCTCCTGGAATGCACTGGGGGGCCCTCTCTCTCCCTCCCCATGAGCTCTACATACCCCCCTTTAAATACATGTAGGGTTTTTCCGCCTCCCAAAACACTTTCTGGGCTTTTCCAGGGCCTGCCCTACTCTATGACTAAAGGGAAACACTTCCTAACCCCCTTTGATTCACCCTGATCTTCAATTTCCCAAATTGTGACCTTCTTTTTCCCTTTTCCCCAAACTCTAAACATCCCCCTTTTTGCCCAAACCCCCGCAAACCCGGGCGCAGATTTTTTATGCGTTATCATGTCTTCCCTGCCCCCTCCTGGCCCCCCAGTGCCCGTCGGGCCGATTTCCCTCAACCTTTTTTCATAGGACAATCCCCGTAGCTCGGGACATCTTTTTTGAAAACCCTTTTTGCACTTTCTCTTTTTTTTCTTGACGTGCTTTAACTAGGTGGGTTTTCCCAAAAACTGGTGCGGCATACTCCATAGGGCCCTGACGAAAGATGGTATACGAGCCCTTAAACAAAATCCTTACTGAGGTTCGGAACGCTATCCGTAGGTTTGCCACCCCCCGTACGCACCCTTTATTGATTGATTTTGCGCCTCGGGAAAAATATGCTGGGTTGTTATACTCCCCCCCCAATTTTTTCCCTTAAGTGAGGTTGCAGTTTTTTGGCCATCAAATATTTTTCTGGGGTTTTTCTTTCCCCTTTCCCCCCAAATTTTCAGGGATTTTGCTTTTTGGCGGGTTTTAAAAAAGGAGCCTTTCTGGCCGGGGTTTGTGCCTGCCCAAGGTCTCTTTTAGTCCTGCCTGATCCTCGCCGATTCTTTCTTCTCATTTTTTTTACATAAATCTGCAAAAAAAGGACTTTTTCAAAATTTACCCCTTTCCTTTATGTCTTTTCACCTATACCAAAACAGCAAAAAGTCCTGGGACTGCCCCCCGGGGAACCCCCCCGCTTTCACAGGGGCCCACTCTGACCCCTCGTCGCGTACCATGACTCTTTTTCCTCCCTGTCAGATTTTTCCCTGATCCTTTTCACTCCCCTTCCCGTTTTTTTCCCCGGGTCCTCAGTTTGGGGGGAAAGAAACCCTTTCTTGTGAGGAACTGTTCGAAGGCCTTCTTGAAACCCAAAAAATTTACCAGTCGATCCACCCCTCTCTCCTTGTTTTTACTTCTGTCACCTTGCCTTAAAACCCCTATGTTTGTGACCGGGATTTTCCTTCCCTGAAACCTCCCGGTTTAGTCAATTTATACACTTTTTTTTCCGGGTCCCCCACCACCTCCTCCAAAATGATTTTTCCCCATGCCCTTTGGGGCAAACTAACACGTTAGTGATACGGGTCGTATTTTTGGGCCCATTCGTCCCCCCTTTTTTTAAAAATTTGGGGACAAACATTTGCCTTTTCCATACCTCAGGGGTTTTGCCCTTTTTCAAATGATGTGTTGAAGATCTTTGTTTTTTGGTTTCACACAAAATCTCTGCCCCCTTTCTTTAAAGGGCCCCAAAGGAGAGATTTGCTGGCCCCAAACCCCGCCTTTGAGGTGCCCCTTTTTTTCGCAAGCACTTCCACCCCCCCTTTGGGTTTAAAATTCCCATCCGGGCATTTTGCTGGTGTCCCCACCCTGTCTGATTTCTTGGAGTCCAAACGGGTTTTCCCCCACTGTAAAAAATTTCTTTAAATCTGGGTGTTGAGCTCCGACAAAACCTCCCGGCTTTTTCTTGAATTCCCCATCCCCCTTTTTCCTAAAGTCGGGTTTTAACCCCGGGCCGGGAACTGTTTTTTTTCCTCCTAAAATTGGCTAAACAACAGCTTGGGTCATCTTTACTTTTGATCAATTCTTTTTCAAAATTGTCTCAAAACCTCCCTTCTTATCTTGCATATTCGTTTCGGGGGTTTTTTTTCGGCTGATTTTTTTTAATTTTCCTGATTCTCTGTTTTCCCTTCCCTTTTTCCTTCTCTAGTACACCTAGAAAAACCAGGGGGTGTTTTGGTGTGTGTGTGTGTGGTTTTTTGTGTGTGTGTGTGTTGGTTTGGGGCATGTGTTGTGTGTGTTTTATTTGTGGGTGTGTTTTGTGTTGGTTGTGTGTATGTGGTTGTGTGTGGGTGTTGTGTTGTGTGTTTTGGTGTGTGGGGTGTGGTGTGTGTGTGTTGTGTGTGTTGGGGTGTGTGAAAGTGGGTGTGTGTTGTGTGTGTGGGGTTGGAAAATTTTGTGTCCCTTTTTTTTGTGTGTGTGTGTGTGGTGTGGTGGGGTGGGGTTTGTTTGGCCCCGCGGGGCGCGCGCAGGTGTGTTGTGTGTGTGGGGTGTTTTGGTGAAATGTGTGTGGGTTGTTTTGTGTTGTTGGTTTTGTGTTGTGGTTTTGTGTGGATGGTTTTGCGTGGTGTGTGGGGGTTTTGTGTGTGTGGGGTTTGTGTGGGGTTGGGGTTGTTGTGTGTGGTGTGGGGTTGTGGGGTTTTTGGGGTGTGGGGTTGTGTTTTGGGGTGTGTTGTGGGTGGTGTGTGGGGTGTGGGTGTTTTTAAACTGTGTGAAAGAAAAACCGTTACGAATCATCACCACGGGGTTAGTGCCACGTCAGGGCCCCAAACTACCCGGATGTTTAAAACCCTGTCACTCACGCTGAAAACCTGTGCCCCCGGGGCTGGTCCCCACTGTCCATCAAACAGCGGGAACACCTTTTACTGCTGCGAGGACCCAGAGACAGGGGGGTTTTCCCCCTTCTTAAGAAAATTCCCACACCCCTAATTGCATTGACACGCAGCTAACGATACTGCGGCTGCTACTCCCTATTTACTACACTAATAATAATAAAAATTTATAATAATAGAAAATAAAAAACCCCCAACAATGAAAATGTCAACACAAAATTTTCCCAATAACTTATTTTTTGGAAGAAAAAGAAAAGAGAGAGAGAGAGAGAGAGAGAGAGAGTTTTGTGTATTTTCCCTTTCATTCCTATGCTGTTATGGCCCACATTGTCAGCATATCCCCCTTTGTTCTTAAATTGTCATACTCCTTTATCATCCCCCTCGACACGGTTCTTTACCCGCATATTCATCACCACTATCTTTAAACCACGTTTCCCCAAGCCCACCACCCAAAAATTCATCAATCTTACATAACCCCGCAAATAAGGAAAGTTTAAATTGACAAACATTGTCCGATTTAACCATTTCCAATCACACGGTAAAGGGTTCAAGTGGGGACCGAAACGTACCCAAAAACCCTTCTCTCTCTCTCCTATGGGGGGGTTTTTTTAAGTTTTTGTTTCCATGGGCGGAATTGTCCCCAAAAAAAAGGGTTGGGGGTGTGTTGTGTTTTGTGTGTGTGGTTGTGTGTGGGTGGGGTGTGTTGTGTGTGGTGTTTGGGGTTGGGTTTTGTACCCCCCTTGGGGTTACTCACCTATTTGGGGTTGCGGGGTCGAGTCATAGCTCCGGGCCCCCCGCCTTTTTCACTGATTGCTACTGGGGTTCCTCCCCCTCCCCCCTGCTAAATACTATACAAAACCCCCCTTTAAAAAACTATGTATGGTTCCCGGCCTCCACTACTTCTTTTTTTGGGACTACCCCACAAACTTGACCCTCCCTATGACTGAAAAAAATTTTTCCTAACTTTCCCTTCGATTCATCTGAGTTTTTCAACTTCCTTTTGGGGACCTTTTTGTGTCTGTGTCCCACTCTGCAACCTGCCTTTGTCCACCTTGGCTATTTTCCCCGGGAGTTTTTTTATTTTTGTCGTTATCATGTCCCCCCCCTGACCCCCCTGTCCTTCCCCGGGGCGTCAGGCCGATTTCCCTCAACCTTTTTCTTCGTAGGACAATCCCCCGTGCTCCCGGGACAGTCTTGGTTTTCCCAAACCTTTTTCACTTTTCTCTAATTTCTTTACGGCTTTTACTAGGTGGGGATTTAAAAAACTGGTCTGCATACTCCCGTAGGCCCCGACGTTAAAAGGGATACAGGGTCTTGAAAAAGACTCCTTACTGAGGTATCGGAACGCTAACCGTAGGGTTTTCCCGGGCGCCCGTATCTCCCGCAGTTATCTGATTTATTTTGCGCCTCAGAAATAAGCTCGGGGGTTTTACTCACCCCCCGATCTTTTTCCTTGAGTGAGGTTTTCAGTCCTTTGGGCCCTCTAAAAAATATTTGGGGTCTGCGCTTCTTTGCCCTTCCCCAATCTTCCCAAATTTGCATTTGGGGAGGTTAAACTCAAGGGGCCAGTTGCTGGACCAGGCTTTTTCAGCCTGTCCGTCTCTTTTTAGTCCCCTGGCCCCGAACCTCTTCCCCCGGGGGGGGAAATTAAATTCACATCTCTGCAAAAAAATGGGCACTTTTTGAGTCTATCCCTTCCGTTTTTTCGTTTTCCATATACCAAAAACAGCCCCAGGGCCTAGGGTGACCCCTGTGGAACCCCCCCTTTTCACAAGGCCCACTCTGGGCAAACCCCGTCACGTTTCCAAAAACTCGGGTTTTTCCTTTCCCCGTCAGGTATTTTTTCGATCCCTTTCAAATGCCCTTTTCCCGTTATGTTTTGCCTGACTTTTACTTTTCATAAAACCCCTTGTAGGAACTTTTCGAAGGCCCTTTTTCAGTCCAAAAAATGCCTCGATCCACCCCCCTCTCTCTTGTCTTTCTTTTGTCACCTTTTAAAACTCTAGTAGGTTTGGACACAGGGTTTTCCCCCCCTTTCCCCGAAACCATGCTGGTTTTCAATTATACCTTGTTTCTTTTTCCCGGGCTCCACCACTCTCCTCCTGATGATCTTCCCATGACCTTTCATACTAAAAACACGGTTTGTGGGTACAGGCTTAGGGGGGGCTCATGTCTGTCCCCCTTTTTAAAAAAATTTGGGGCTACATTTGCCCTTCCATACCCCAGGAGTTTTCCCAAATTTTAAATGAAAAGGTTTTAAAAAATCTTTTTTAAAAGGCCACACAATAAACTCTGTTTTCCCCCTTTAAGGACCCACGACGAGTTGTCGGGCCCACCCCTTTGGGTGTCCCAAATTTCCCCATAGCAGCTTTTTCATTTTCCCCCTTTGGTTTAAAATGTTTCCGGTCATCCAGGGACTTGCTTGGGGTTTCCCCCCCGTTCTGAAATTTTCCCGAGTCCCAAAATGGTTTCCAGATAAATACTTCCCTTTTTTTTAAACCGTGTTTAGCTCCGGGCAAAACCCCCTCGGGCGTTTTTCTTTGGAAATTTTTCCCCTCACCCTTTCCTCATCTGATTTCCCGGGCCTTGGAAATGTTTGTTTTCCCCGAAGTGGCTGTAACAACCCGCTTCGGGGCCTCTTTTACTTTGGATGCTATGTCCCCTTTTCAAAATTGTCGCTGAGGCCCCCTTCTTATCTGGCATTTTTATTTCTGGCTCTTCGGGTAATCTCTTTATTTTTCCTGAGTTCTTTTTGTCTTTTGTACCTTTTTTTCCCTTCCTAGTTTCACCCCAGTTTTTTTCCTCCCCCCAAAAAACCTTTGGGGGAACCAAGGGCTCGGCTCGGGTTTTTTCCATTATTTCTGTTTTTCCCCGGGGAAAAAACCTCTCCTCTCCCTCCCCTTTCATTTTTTTGCCACATAGTCCACATTCTTGTTCTGGTTTTCCCGTCAGTTTCCCCCCCCCCACTGAATGTTTTTTTAAGGGAAATTTTTCCCCATGCCCCGAGTAGTTTTTCCCCCCCCTTTTTGGGGGGGGGGGTTTTTCCCCTCCCCATTCCGGGTACCCCCCCACTTTGGGGCTCAACTAGTATCAAAACACAGAAACCACAGATCACTAGCCCCCAGGGGCCTTTTATAAAAAATTTTTCCCGATGTCGAACTACCAAGGGAAAAACAAGGGGCCTTTTTGGGTGGTTCAAACTTTTCCTCTCCTCTGGTAGTTTTTCTAACATTTGATGCATAGGTTTTCCAGTACTACAACCAACTCTTTGGGTCTCCCTGTTTCGGGAAACCCCCCTGGGCTTTCCGGTTTTCCCCCCCAACTCCTTGGGTTTTAAATCACCCATAACTATTTAAATTTGCTCCCCCCACTGGGGGCCCCCTCCCCGGCCCACCCGGCTAGTGTTCCACCATGGGGTCTGTTGCTCCATCGATTCTTCCCCTTGGTCTCCTGCAGTTTTTGTGGTTTTGGGGAAAATTTCGCAATTATCAAACCCATGTCCCCCCAACTGGGTTGTTCCTACTAATAGTTTCCCTTTTAACCCTTGCCACCCTATCCCCTTTCCCCCTTTTTTCAAAACCCCCCCCTTTTGGCCCTTTTAAAGAAGGGAAATGCAACTCCTCCCCCCCCTCCCCCTCTGTCTTTTTCCTTTAAGGAATTTTTTTTAATATCCGGGTAAAGGTTGGGAAACTGTTTTTAAATTTTGGGGTTTTTGTTTTTTGTATGCTATTTGGTCCGGGGAAATTCCTTCCCTTTAACTTTCGTGCCACCCTCATACTTATTTGTTTTTTCCCTCTCATTTGTATACCATACCTTCAACTTTTTTTTTCTAAGACTTGTCTGGGAGGTGGGTTTTTTTTTGGGGAAGTGGGAGACCTGAAAAGGAACTATGGGGGGGTTTTCTGTGGGGGGGAGTTTAATTAAAAGGGGGGGGGGCATTGGGTATGGGTGGTGTTTTTGGTTTTTAAATGTTTTTGGGCTCACTGGGGTTTTTTCCCGGTTGGGGGGCTTCTATAGGAAACTGTTAGGGGGTTGGATTTGTCTTCCCCGTTCTTGGATCTCCGTCTGTCCCTTCCCCCCATCCCCTCTTTTTTTCCTTTTTTCCCCCTTTGGAAAACCCTCCTCCCCCGTTTTCCCCCTTTTGTCTTGTGTTCTTTTCCGGGGGTCGAGATACACCTTCCTGGGATCCGGGAAAGTCCCTTTTAAACGGGGCTTTTTCCTCAATTTTCCTTTCCGACGAAATTTTGCCCTTTAAATCACGGTTTAAAGGGCCTTTTTTTTTTTAAAAAAACCCCCCATTTTCTTTCCAAAATTTTCCAGCTGGGGCATTCGTCTTTTCCAATTAAATTTTTATGATCTTTCAATTGCTTTTTTTTTCCCCCTTTTTTTCTTCTTTCATAATTTTTTCCCCTTCAACTTCCTTTTGCCCAACCCAAAACGACCGACCCTTCATTCTCCACTGGGAAAATCCCTTTTTAACCCCCCAAAAACAATTTGAATTTTCCCCATTCAGCTTTCCCCTTTTTCATTTCACTACTACTGGCAGGGCCCCAGTGGCCTTCATTTTCCCTTTCTCGACTTTCCCTGGGGTCGTTGTGGTCTTTTTGGGCCCCCACATTAACTTTGCCTTTCATTTACAAAAGCCTCCCCTGATAAAAGCTTCTACATGCATTTTTGCTCCTCCTTTCCCTTTCATCCCCTTAATTTGGGTGAGGGAACGGTCCCCTTTTTGGGGCATTCCCATTTGTTCTTTTGGTTTTTTTAAAGGGGGTTCCCGAGTTTCCAGTTCCTCTTCTAAACCCCTTTTATCCTGGCCTCTGCTGCTTTGACTTTTACCTCCCCCTTCCCGCTTTCCCCTTCAAACCTCTTTCCATTCTCATGCTAAGTTCTTCTGTTTCTTTTTCCCCTTCCCCGTTCCCCTTTTTGAGCTCTGCAGCCCAATCTTCCTTTGGGAGTTTTCCCCCCCCTTCCCTTGGGTTTTTTTTGTTGCCTCTGGCAAAACCCCTTTTTTTTTTTTAAACCTGATTTTCCTCAGAGTGGGAAACCTATGTAAAAATTTTGTATGTTAGGGTTTTTTATTTAATATTCGAGTGTGGGGGGGGAGGTAGAGGGGGAACGTGGCCCATATGGAGTAGTGGGAAGGGGGGGTGGGAAGGGATTTAAAAAAACCCGTGGGGGAAAGTAGGGTGGAAGGGAAGGGTGGGGGGGGAGGGGGAAAAGAGGGGGGAGGGGGTCAAATGAAAAGTGAGATGTCGGGGGGGGGGGGGGAGTGTATTGTGAGTCTGGCAATAATTGGGGTGTGGGTGGTTTTGTGTTTTTGCGTTGTGTGTTTTGGGGGGGGGGTGGGGGGGTGTGGGGGTTGGGGGGGTGGGTGGGTGTGGGGGGGTTGTGGGGGGTGTTGGGGGGGGTGTGTGGGGGGGTTTGTGGGTGTTGGGTGTGGGGTGTGGGGGTGTTGTGGGGGTGTGGGGGGGTGTTGTGGGTGTGTGGGGTGTGTGGGGGTTGTGTGGGTGTGTGGGTGTGGGTGTGGGTGTGCTTGCGCCACTAGGCAAAACGCATTTTGAAGATTAAAAAAAAAAATTTCACAATAAATTCCTTTTTATATGCACAATAATACAATAATTTAATTTGGTACACTTGTTTTGGTGTGTGTGTGTTTACATTTGTCGTTCTTTAAAAAAAGGGGGGGGGGTCATTTTTAAACATATTTTTTTTGGTTGTTTTAAACCGGTACCCCCCGGCCCAGACTCCGCACACTAGGCACTTTACTTTTTGAAGAAAAAGGATTATTTTTCTCATCATTCCTTATTATATATAAAAATGTTTATTATAACAATAATTAGGGTTGAAACACGTGTTTTGTAGGCGTTTTTTTTACGTTTTGTCCCTCAGAAAAAGGGGGGGGGTTCACGGCACACAACTTTTCTGATTTCCCGGGCAAAATTTAGATAATTTACTAAACACATCTATCTCCTGGTACTGAAATGGGAAAAGAGAGATGGTAACATCAACCGCAGGCGAAATTTAAAACTTTGACCTAACCAAAATAACCCCCAAAATGGGCAAGTGAGTCTCACAACAAGGGAGGTTCCGCTGGTGTCTATCAACTCCTTAAATTTTGTAACCCTTTCGGGAAAACTTTATTAGCATTCGTTTTTTTTTTATTTTTTTTTTAAGACTTATTCCCCTTTTTCTTTGTACAGTATTATGGTCATAACAAGTCTGTGATTTTAGTTTCATTCAAAACACCAACACTGGGGATTGCTAATTTTTTTCTTTCAGTATTTACAAAATCACCTTTTTGACCTTATCATACACTGCTGCTAAAATCCCCAACAATTTTTTTTGTTAATATTCAGATAAACCTTTAAACCCATTAAGTTTGGATTTTTTGTGTCAACACTGCGGCAGTACTGAAGCTGCTGCACCCCCCCTCACTAAATTTTATTCAAATTTAAATTGTAAAATTTTTGATCCTATCACTTATTCGCACTCTTGAAAACTATTAACTCTTGAGGTATGTTCATGATTCACTCACGTACGATGACCCTAATAAAAATCTTAGGACAGCCACAAACCTAAAAACCGGGGGCACTATTAGCGATACGCTTCACGTTGTGCGTGTGTGTGTGGGGTGTGTGTGTGTGTGTGGGTGTGTTGTGCGTGCGCGCGCGGTGTGTGTGTGTGTGTTGTTTTGGGGGTGTGGTGTGTGTGTGGTTTTGTGTGTTGTGGTGTGTGTGTGTAAAATTCTCCCCCCCCCTTTCAGTCCTTCCCGAGACCCTACCCCTTTCCCGTCCCCCCACCCTTACCCCCCCCTTCCCTTCCCCTTCCCCCCCCCTTGTAGTTCAAGTATTTAATCTTACTTTTTACGAACCTTTCTTTTTGGATTTCATTAAAAAAAATGCTGAAAAAAATAATCCACGACTTCAAAAAATAACGAAGGTGTTGTTTGGGAAAACGAGCATTTCAACATCCGGTTATTTTTGCGCCAACTCGCCACCTTTCCCCCCAAAAACCCCCTTTCAGTGAGAATGGTAAACGGTGCCAACACCAGATAAAACCCCACAAACCCGCCAAAGCAAGACCCCTTTCACACAACTCTCGCTATTGCTCTTTACGTGGGAAAACCTTTTTTCCTCAAATTGGGATGAAAACCTAACCCGGTAACCCCAAGGAAGGCTTCCAAGGGTTTATATACCTGGGAAGCCAGGGGGGTTTTTTAATCAATACATTGTTATATTTTTAACAAAAAACCTGTTTAGAGAGATTTATCGTTTTTCCCACGGAAACATTACACACATAATCCTAGCAAACATTTTGAATCTTCGAGAGCTAAATGTGTTTCTGTACTTGATCGTACAAACACAGTGTTAGTTTCTCAGCTCAACACAACGTAAACTCCACACTGTAAGAAATAGGTAATGTTAAATGGCATTCATAGATATGGTAACTAAGACTTAGGCGATAAGATAACCAACCTGAAGTTTTGGTTTCCATTAATAGCCAACACTCACCAACACACAATAACTACAAACATTCTCCATCACATACTAGCTCACCACAAACACTCGCCAACACTCATCCACCATCAAACATTCGCCAACACACACACACTCACCAGCAAACACTCGCCAACACAAACACTCACCCTAACACTCACCAAAGAACACAGTCACCATCAAACCTTAGCGACTACCTGGTAAGGAAGGCAGGGCCCGGCACCAATAATATCCAGAACCATTACTCTCTCCATTCACCACCTCTCCGACGTGTTTTAGAATTCCTTTGACTAATCACGAGGGACTGAAAGATAAAGTCGACGAGCTCTGAGAAAAGAGACATTCTGAACTCTGATCACTGCATTCAAGACGCTTGCAAAAAGGCAACACTCACCGTGCTTGATGTCCCGAGGTGATGGAAGGAAGGGAAAAAATGAGAGGGGGAGAAAATAAGGTAAGGAGGGAGGAAGGATGAGAAGAATAAGGGAGGAAGGGAAAGAGGCAGTGAGGTAAGTCACACGCTCCTGTTCCCACTCCTACTTTCACCCCACTCCCTCCCACTCCAACATATTAACCTACACTAGCACCTACACCAATGCTAAACACACACACACACACACACACATACACACACACACACACAACACACACACACACACACACACACACACACATCACAATATTAATAAAGTTAAGGAATACCTAGGTGAAGCAGCACTTTATAACAGGGACGACAATTATCAGCTTCAACAGTGACATTTACTGTTTGTCGCGGGTAATTTACCAAACACAAGCTTAATAAGCAGCAACATCATTTATATTTACGACAATATAAATTATAATCGCTTAATACTTGCTGGCCGCTTCGGCTGTCATGCTGCAGGGGTTGACATGTTGCAGGGGTTGGCATGTTGCAGGGGTTGGCATGTTGCAGGGATTATCATGATGCAGGGGTTAGCATGCTGCAGGGGTTGGCATGTTGCAGGGATTGGCATGTTGCAGGGGCTGTCATGCTGCCAGGGTAGTCCATGCTACAGGGGTTCATGCATGCAGGGATTGTCATGCTGCAGAGGTTGTCATGCTGCAGGGGTTGTCATGCTGCACGGGTTGTCATGCTGCACGTGGCTGTCATGCCTCAGGAGCTGTCATTCTGCAGGAGTGTCATGCTGCAGGTACTGTCAAACTGGAAAGGTTAAAAATTCTAATACGTAACGCACAGCAGCAGAGACGGGCTTAAGACAAACGTATTAGTCACAGCATGCTGGACAGATCCCTACACACACACACACACACACACACACACACACACACACACACACACACACACACACACACACACACACACACACACACACACACACACACACACACACAAACCCTTGCAACTTGTGTTATTAATAATATCCACGGAGATTTCCATCTTGAGAAGGCAATGCCAACGCCTGGGAGAATAACACAGAGGTTGGTGAAGGAGGAGGAGGAATGAGCACTTGCCTGCTGCAGAAATCTTGCAAGGATGTTGTTGTCTGCGGGTACGGGACCCCAGCTCAGCAGACCAAGAGAGTCTTTTCCGGGTGGGTAGACTCGCCTCTTCTCCTTGCATCGTCACCAGAAGCCTTTGAGTCTTCTCACGATGACACCGGGTGATGAAGCGAGCCACGATAATTACACAGGGTGGTGAGGGAGGCTCTCTTCCTTGTAAATACTGGCACGGCGGCCACTTGATCTCTCTTAGTACTTAAACACTCTTTAAAAGGGAGAATATCATGACCCCAATTAAATAGATTTTGACTAGAAAAGTAATAAAATCATAATTCTGTTACTACTACTACTAGTATGACTGATACTACCAGTATGACTAATGCTACTAGTATGACTGATACTACTAGTATGACTGATACTAGTATGACTAATACTAGTATGACTGATACTAGTATGGCTGATACTACTAGTATGACTAATGCTACTAGTATGACTAATGCTACTAGTATGACTAATACTACTAGTATGACTGATACTACTAGTATGACTAATACTACTAGTATGACTAATACTACTAGTATGACTGATACTACTAGTATGACTAATACTACTAGTATGACATACTACTAGTATGACTGATACTACTAGTATGACTGATACTACTAGTATGACTAATGCTACTAGTGTGACTAATACTACTAGTGTGACTAACGCTACTAGTGTGACTAACGATACTAGTGTGACATACTACTAGTGTGACTAATACTACTAGTATGACTAATACTACTAGTATGACTAATACTACTAGTATGACTAATACTACTAGTATGACTTACACTACTAGTATGACTAATACTACTAGTATGACTTACACTACTAGTATGACTAATGCTACTAGTATGACTAATACTACAGTAATGACTAATGCACTAGTATGACTTACACTACTAGTATGACTAATGCTACTAGTATGACTTACACTACTAGTATGACTAATACTACTAGTATGACTAATACTACTAGTATGACTTACACTACTAGTATGACTAATGCTACTAGTATGACTAATGCTACTAGTATGACTAATGCTACTAGTATGACTTACACTACTAGTATGACTAATACTACTAGTATGACTAATACTACTAGTATGACTAATGCTACTAGTATGACTTACACTACTAGTATGACTAATGCTACTAGTATGACTAATACTACTAGTATGACTAATGCTACTAGTATGACTAATGCTACTAGTATGACTTACACTACTACTATGACTAATACTACTAGTATGACTAATGCTACTAGTATGACTTCCACTACTAGTATTACTAATACTACTAGTATGACTAATGCTACTAGTATGACTTCCACTACTAGTATTACTAATACTACTAGTATGACTAATGCTACTAGTATGACTAATACTACTAGTATACTAATGCTACTATATGACTTACACTACTAGTATGACTAATGCTACTAGTATGACTTACACTACTAGTATGACTAATACTACTAGTATGACTAATACTACTAGTATGACTTACACTACTAGTATGACTAATGCTACTAGTATGACTAATGCTACTAGTATGACTAATGCTACTAGTATGACTAATGCTACTAGTATGACTTACACTACTAGTATGACTTACACTACTACTATGACTTATACTACTAGTGTGACTAATGCTACTAGTATGACTAATGCTACTAGTATGACTAATGCTACTAGTATGACATACTACTAGTATGACTTACACTACTAGTATGACTTACACTACTAGTATGACTTACACTACTAGTATGACTTACACTAGTAGTGTGACTAATAGTACTAGTATGACTAATGCTACTAGTATGACTAATGTTACTAGTATGACTAATGCTACTAGTAAGACTAATTCTACTTGTATGACTAATGCTACTAGTATGACTAATGCTACTAGTATGACTAATGCTACTAGTATGACTAATACTACTAGTATGGCTAATACTACTAGTATGGCTAATACTACTAGTGTGACTAATGCTACTAGTATGACTAATGCTACTAGTATGACTAATACTACTAGTGTGACTAATGCTACTAGTATGACTAATGCTACTAGTATGACTAATACTACTAGTATGACTAATGGTACTAGTATGACTAATGCTACTAGTGTGACTAATGCTACTAGTGTGACTAATGCTACTAGTATGACTTACACTACTAGTATGACTTACACTACTAGTATGACTAATACTACTAGTATGACTAATAGTAAAATATGACTTACACAAAATAGACTAAACTACATATGACAAACACTAGTAGACAATTCTGCTAGTATGACATACAGTATTTTTAAACTACATTGACAAATACTACTATATACTTACACTACTATCAATATGGTTTCAATAAAATATTCAGAAAACCTTTTAATTAAAACCATGAGACACTTGTGCAACCTTGGCAACGAACCGTGGCTTCCTCGTACTTTTATCGAAACTGATAGACTAAAACACATCGATTTCCAGACGAGGGACTGATAACCTCAAACTCCTTTCTTTTACCACCATTCATCCTGTGCTGAACTGGAACCAATTTTTGGGAGAAACGTTCCAAAAAAAAAGATCCCCAAAGGGGCTGGATAAACTAAAAAATACCGAAAAAGGGAAAACTAAGGACAAAACAGTGTAATCGAGTTTTAAACGACGCTTTTTTTTTATTTTGTTACTCCAAAATGTGTCTCTGACCATTTAGGTTTTTGAATTTTTTTGGGGTTTAAATAATAAAAAATTTAAAAGGGGCCCCAAAGGATCAAGTTACTTATTTTTTGGGGGTTTTATCTTGGGGTTTTTTACACACATGTTACTAATGTGTGAAAATTTTGTGTAACTGAAATTAGTGTACCGTCCTAAAATGAACATAAAAAAGGAGGAACATCCAGGCCTTTTTGGCCCATACTAGGCGGGTCCTTTAAAATTTCTTTCCCCACAAAACAACTTTTTCCCGACCCAACCTTCAAGCAAAACCCAAGAAATAAGCTCGATTCAAGTCCCACCCCAAATCCAACCCCTCTCACTCATGCTTTTTATCCAACCAAAATTTTAAAAACAAAACCCAAAGTCCTACCCTCAAAAACCCCAATAACTTTTTAAAAAAGCATTTCTAACAAATTTTTGGGACACGAACTCAAATCTGAATTTAGTGTTGCCCCAAAAACGAAATTTTTCTGTTAAAGGAGCAAAAATGCTGTTAAAACAGTAACCATCTACCAACAGATATAAGAAATACTGCCTTAAAAAAAAGCCACTCCTCCTCCTTTTTGAGCTGGTCTGATTTGGGGTCTGCCAGCTAAAATTACATAAGGCCCTTTTTTATTAAAAAGTTAGAATAAAAGCACTTGCAAAAGGGGCCTTATTTTATGAATTTCGTCAAACAAAGGGAAAGCCATTACAAAGGGGCCCCCCTTTAACCCTACCCGGGGAACACACCAAATAAAAGACCGAAATTAACAGACCCGGGGTCACAAAGCTGTCTATTAAAACTAAGAGAACCAGGGAACTAACACATACAAAAGAAAAATTTAAGACAAATGTGCAACACTTGGGTATTCTATTAAGGAAACGTTTACCAAAACGGGGCTTTATTTTATAGAAACAGATTCAAACGACAAGATAAGAATTAACACAGTCCAGCTTTTTGGGTATGTTTATTTTAGACCCAAATTTTCACATTTTCTAATTCTTTTTTTGTAAACGAGAAGCCACACTGTGGCGAAACTTTTCTTAATAAAGAACCTTCGTTTAAGAAAAGAAGTGGAACAGGGTTGCTTTTCCTGGGGACTGGGTTGAGAATTGAGCCGGCTTGCCCTCTTTAAAGGAAAAGGGACAACCTATTACGCCTCATTGCTGAGGAAATGATGTGGCAAGCTAGAAGTGAGGTTTTTAGTTAGAAGGTTCAGGGTGCCATAACATAATTGGGAAGAAGGGGGCAACCCTGTTTTTTGGGGATTTTCCCAAAGAAGGGTGGGGGGAAATAAATGTTGCCCAGCCCAAATTGGTATTAACTGTGCTGGACAAACACAAGGAAAGCAGTACCATTCTTGACAACGGGGACCACTCAAAGGGCCGAATGACATGTATGCCCGGGGGAGGGGGTTCATTTATCCAGGGCATTTTGGGGTTTTTTTTGCTAGTTCAGTTGGGGGTGTTTTGGACTTAAATTAGGATTGCAAAGTTGGGTTTAAAAATGAAAAATAATGGTAGGGGTAATTGATTGGGCTTTGTGTTATAATCTTATAAAAAACTCATGGAATTAGGGGGTTAATAAATTTTCAAAAATTGGTAAAAAAAAAGGCAAAAGGAAAAATTGTGCAAAAAAAAAAACATATGTTTGGTTTTTAGCTAACAGTCGAAGTGCAAAAAAAAATTTAAGAAAAAAACTTTTTAGCTCGGGAACTTCGATGTCATGCTTAAATAAAACGGGGAAAAGATTTAAAGATCGGGAAATTTTTGCGGTGAAAAATTTCGGGGTTTTTAAGTTTTTCCAGGGATAGATGTAATGGGAAGGGGCGGGATTTGCATTATATTTTTTTGAGAAAATATTAATTTATTGCATAAAAACGTATAAAATAGAGGAATAGCAGAAATCTTTTTTGGGTTTCGATTTTCTAAAGGTCAAGAAAAACTTTTTTCTGGGTGTAATATACCGACCTCCGGGCTTGATCAGAAGAGGGAGACTTCTTTGGCAAAATTTTTTGGGGGCTTCTAGACACAAAAACGAAAATAGTGGGAATTTTAATTTTAGTCAAATTGACTGGATTTCTTTGACCGGAATCTAGTCCCGGACTTAAAGGAAACAGTTCAGGGCTGTTTTTCTGAGCATGGTTTAAAAGAGCCACCAGGGTAATAAGCTCGACCCAGTCTTGCCAAATAAGGAAAAAACTCGTAAAAAATCTGGGGATCGCTAAGAGCTTGGGGCAAATGCCACAAATCCATTTTTAAGCATTAACGGGAAAACAAGAAAAATGATAATACGGTAAAAGTCCCTGATTTTCGTTCGCCGATTTTTTAAGGCTTAGGAACACCTGCTAATCCGATTGGGGTAATTACAAATGATTTCATTGACGTACTACTTACATTTTGAAAAGGAATCTGTTTTTTATTCCTTTCTTAATAATGTCAAAAAGTGCACAGAGATAACATTTTCCCCCAAAACAAAAAAGGTCAAATAATAACGCCAAAATGGGGGTTAACAGGACTCTAAAGCATCTATTAGGGGGGAAAGGGGAAAAGGGGAATTTTAAAAGGGGCCCCAAGAGAGGGTTAACCTTTCTGACCAAAATGTTTAGCTTAAAAGAGAAATAAAAAGGAGATTAAAAGGGTAAACGTGCCATGAAATTAGAGTTGCTAATAAATCAAAACCAATCCAAAGGGGTTCTTTTAAGTGTATAGGAGAAGGTAAGGAAAAAGTAGGCCTCTGAAAACTGGGGAAAGGACAGCTACGGATAACGAAAGGAAAAAGGTTTCCCTTTAATGACTTTTGTTGCAGTTTTTAACAGGAAAACAAAATAATTCCGAAATTAACGATAATTCAGTTTTTGATGAAATTTGAATTAACAATATTTGTCACGAAGACATGTTACAAAAAATAACAAACGAAAAAAATAAAGTCCCCGGGGCCCGACGAATTGTTTTTCCCCCCGGGTACTTAAAGAATGCAAGTTTGGAACTTTGTCCCATTAACGATGTTTTTTAATGGGTCCCCTTACCGTGTGTGCCGAGATTTGGGGAAATGGCTAATGTGTTCCTATATTCAAACTGGTGATAAGTCCATTCCTTCAAAAATTTCCGTCCAATAAGCCTGACATCATATGGGCAAATTAATAGAAACAATTTCAGCTACATTATTAGAATTCACCTTGATAAAATTTGATTAATGAATCCAACGTGGGTTCACGAGAGTCCCCCCCTGCCGACAAATTTACTGACTTCTTCAAAAGAGCATTTAGGGACTAGACATGATAAAAAATATGATAGCGTTTATTGGATTTTTGTAAACCTGGACAAGTCTTCACAAGAGACCTTAAGAAAAAGGGAGCTATGGTAAGGAGGGAATGTTCTAGCCTGGAAAAAGGGATGGCTTACCAACAGAAACAGAGAGTTTTCCATTTAAAAGGGCAAAGTCGAAGGGGATTTGTCACTATGGCGTTCCACAAGGGTCAGTTTTTTGGGCCCTCGTTGTTCATAGTTTTTACATTAATGACCTTTAAAGAAGAATTACAAGGACATGGCAAATTTGCGGGGATACAAAGAAGGCCAATATTTATTCTGAGAAGATTTCCAAAGAACCCAGGAGGGTTTGGATAAATTTAAAGTCTCGGGGCTAAAAAAAGGCAGATGATTTTAGCATG
Source organism: Cherax quadricarinatus (assembly GCF_026875155.1). NCBI lineage: Eukaryota > Metazoa > Arthropoda > Malacostraca > Decapoda > Parastacidae > Cherax > Cherax quadricarinatus. The sequence goes on along the minus strand of NC_069439.1, from coordinate 19,381,776 downwards.
GACAATGGGTTCTCTGAACCATTCCCTACAGCATACTGTTAAATCAAAAATTTTTATTCTTTTTTCTCTAAGACAATTAAACCCTTTTCCTCCAAACAACAAACCACAAACAAATGAAGGTTTTACTGACGTCAAAAGACATTTCAAATAAGGGAAACATAAATCAATATATTGAAACGAGATAACACATCATCTTGGGGGTCGTCTTAACATATTTTGGGCTGCTTTAAAAGCTGGGGACCCCTTAAAAAAATTGTGGACTGCTTAAAGTGACTATGAACTGACTTAACGTAAATGTTTGACCGTCTTTACGATTGTGGGCCGCTTAAAAATTGTGGACCGCTAACGTAATTGTGGACCGTCTTAACGTAATTGTGGCCCCTCCCTTAACGAATTGTGGACCGCTTAAAATTTTGGAATCATCTTTTCCACTTTTTAACTGGGGGCATCTTACATCTTTGGGATCGTCTTTCAATTTTGGGAAAACATCTTACCATCTTGAGGACATCTTACAATTTTGGAAACCCTCTTACCATCTTGGGGGCCGTCTTTCACTGGAACCGCTTACCCTTGGGAATCGCTTACCCTCTTGGAACCTTTTAAACCCTCTGGGGGGCCCCTTACCACTTGGGGACCGTCTTAAACCCTCTTGGGGGCCGTCTTACCATCTTGGGGGCCGTCTTACCACTTGGGACCGCTTACCACTGGGGGCCGCTTAAAACCCTTTTGTGGCCGTCTTTTCCCTCTCGAACCATCTCAACCCTTGATACCATTTAAACCTTGGGAAAACCCCTTAAAAACCCTTTTGAACCATTTTAACACCAAAAACCACTTAAAAACCCTTTGGGGAAACCCTCCAACACCTGGGAACCATCTCAACATCTTGGGGAAACCCCCAACATCTTGGAACCACCAACACCTTGGGAAACCATCTTAACACCTTGAAACCAAACAGAATGGATATAAATTCGAAAAACCCTTTAGTAAGAATACAAAATTTAAGCATTTGAAATCTTCCCTATGAAAAAGATTTAATCCCCCTTTAAATTAAATTCACTTTTAAGACGAAAATAAGGGGAAAACAGACTGAAGTGTTAAGGGGAAGATGATTAACAAAGGGGAAGATAAATTAGACACATCAACATTTTGGGGTCTTTAAAGAGGAAACGTTTCGCCACACAGTGGCTTCATCAGTCCATACAAAGGAGAATGGTGAAGAAGCTGCCCTAATTGCTGTCAGTAACACTATAAAGCAAAAGTCTGGTAGTTACAGTATCTCAAAATTGTGCTATTCAACAGGATATTACCCATTCTGGAAACTGCTGTTACATGATGTCAACAGGTCCCTCTGTAGCTATCCGTCTCACCACCTTAGTTCCACTACTACTGCTACTACTGCTGCTACTACTACTACCACCTCTACCCACGTAGGTAGAAACGTTTCCTTTAATAAATGTCCTGAACTGTACACAAATGTGAAAGTTAAGACACCTGTGCAAGATCTGGTTATCTTTATTGTAGACGTTTCTCCATCCAGTGGCTTTATCAATACAAATTCTTGGACATAATTAGAAAACAGAAGAACTATATACAAAAGATGAGGTAATCAGTCCCTCAGCCTTGGAGGTAGTGTCTACAGCACCGTGGTTGTCTTTTTCCACACACAGAATTATTAAAGCTTATTTCTTGGGTAGCTTTTATTCTGTTAGTGGGTTGGATTTGCGAAGGACCTGCCTAGTATGGGCCATTGTAGATAAATGGTTCAGAGAACCGACACGTTGATAAATTAGATACATGTGCAACTCTTGGGTATCTTTATTGAGGAAACGTTTCGCCACACAGTGGCTTCATCAGTCCAACAGACCTGCTGCAGTGTTCCTCCTTTCTTATGTTCTTAACATCCAAGGAACCATCTTAACACCTTGGGGACCGTCCTACAATTTGCAAACTGTCTTTCCAACTTGGAGCACATCTTGGGAACCCTCTGTCTATCTTGGAACCCTCTGTTCATCTTTGGAACCTTCTATCCATCGTGGAACCCTCTAAAATCTTGGAACCCTCTTAATATCTTGGGAGCCGTTAAAGCATCTTGTAGATCTTAGTTACCTGTAGTCACTGCTGGGTCACCGCCCCAGCTGTCAGGTCCTAGACCAGCTTCCTGTCTGCTTTAACAATCTTGCGGATCGTCTAAACACTGCGGCGTTCCGGAGCAGCGTCAAGGGGAGCGCCTAACCAAGAGGAGTCCAGATGGCGCACCCCTTTCTAGTCTTTGCCAAGCGTGTGCTAGCAGCGTCCAGTGGGCCGGACGCACGTAATTACTGGACGACTGGACGACAACTGGGCCATCTAGGCAGCAATCTTGAAGGTTATTAACATGGTGGGTCTCGTGTGTCCCCCCCTCGGCCAGCGGCACCAAGTGGCAGCTGGAATGTCCAGCGTCGCTGCTCTCACCGCTGGTCAAGCATGGCTGGAATGAAGGAATTTCCAGCGGCGGTAGCAAGCGTTAGCAAGGCTATCTGCTTTGTTTCTACGATATCGATGAGGCCCCGTTGCTTGAGTATGACCAGACGGCTACCAGCAGCTACCCAGGATTTCCATTTCGGGCAAATTTTCACCTTGAAGTATATATATATATATATAATACACAGTAATGTTTACACAGGTAACAGATTTCACCACGGTAGAAAAAATTGACTTTCTAGCATTTCAGATTTTGTTTTCTTTTATAAACCATAGAAGCAATTATTTTTTTATTGCATCTCTTCGTATCTACATTGTTTAGTTGTATTTTTCTTAAAAGGACAGAAAAGGGGAAAAGAACGTAAAACGCTACATCAGCATTAAGATGAGTTTGGTCTGAGGCTGCACACTTCACCCTCTCTCCTTATTTCCCCTCGGCTGCCACCTCCCCTCACCCTCCCCTCTTACGACACCCGACTGACAATGGGCATAATGAACGCGCGGCCATCACCAGCAATTTGCATACACTGGCCATCGGTGGCACCTGACTTAAGTGGCCGCGAGGAGAGAGGAGAAGGAAGGGAGGGAGAGGTGGAAAAAGAGGGAAGGATAAGGAGGAGGTGGTGGGAGATAATGGGACACTGGAGGAGGGAGTAGGAGGGGTGTGCTGGTACAATAACCAGTGTGTGGGACATAGGAATTAAAAAGTAGCATTGCCATAATTGTCAGGAAAAGTTGATGGAGCTGGCAAAATAACTGAGGTGTAGCTCTTGTACAATATCGGGGAGGGGTGCACCAGTACCACAAAAGGGGGTAAAAGGAGGGAGTGGTACAATACCCGGGAGGAAGAGGTGCCTGAACAATAATAGTCAGGAGGGAAGGGGGAGAAGGGAAAGGAACAAGAATGAGGGGGGAGGGGAGTGTGCCAACACAATAGCCCGGAGGATGGGAAGGGAGGGGAGGAGTAGGAGAATGAAGTGTGTGAACAATAACCGGGAGAAGGGTGCTGGCACTGGCGTTATACCACCGTGAGGCGAGCCCAGATCGGCACTCAAGAAACTAAACTGTTCTTCCCGTACCACAGTCACACTCTTCCGTAAAGACACCGAGTGCAACTAACAAATCCCTTTTACAAGCCAGTGACTGTAAACACCGAGAGGCCAAAAAAAAAAAAAAAAAAGAAAAAAGTAAATGAGAGCAGAGAATGAGAAAGGGAGATTGCACAGTGAATGAGGGATATTGATGAACTGCTGAGAAAATTAAACTAGCATCGTGAAAGCCTCAACAACGATTTCAGAAACTAAAAAAATTGCATGTCCACTTGTGTAAGAATATTAGGAGGAACACTGCAGCAGGCCTTCTGTCCCATACTGGGCAAGTCCTTCTCAAACCCAAACCCACTAACAATAACATTCGTCCAACCTATTATTATCAACGTTACCCAAGGAATAAGCTTTGATAACCCTGACAAATGTTATGGTGTTACCGATAAGTTGTGGAAAAAGACACTTATGAACAGTTCAGGGCGTTTATTATAGGAATCGTGTAGCCACGAGTGGTTTCTTTAGTCCTAAAAATTAACTTCAGAGTTGGAAGAAGAGAAGGACCTTTGTACTGAACTTGATCCATTGGCAGAGAGAAAACTGCAGTGAAGAAACTCCGGAAAAGACAGTTTACTGTTCGATACTTACATCAGACATGCAACCATTGGTAAAGTCTGTAAGGGAGGTCAGCATTTGAATATATTGTACAGAGATGATTGCAATGCTTTCTAATACGAACCTGAGCAATAGCAAACGAAGGTTATGATTACTGATCCGGGAAGTGACCCTTGAATGATACTGTGTGTAACCCTTAGGGCGATCTAATGAATGACCCCTGAGAGCGATCCCGAAAGTTTCTGAGAGTAAAACTGTGAGTGAACCTGACAGTGACCGTCAGTGACCACGAGTAACCCCTAAGAGTACCCCCTAGTAATGACCCTGACTGACCTTGAGAAGGCTTCACAGAGTAACTGTCAGTGTGTGATTTTGCAACCCAGGGTTCAGCTGTTTGTTTTCATACCAACCTTATCACTCAGCTTGCAAGAAGTGCCGAGAGATGGAAAAAAAAATCTTGCTCCCTTCATTACAGGAAAGGTGACAGGGAGCAAAATGAATGAAGCTTGGCCTAAGTGTCGGAAGAGGCTCTTACCAGAGCAAAGAGAGGTCAGCCAAGTTTCTTTCCCATCTAACAGTCACACTTGCACATTTTGAATCCTCTCCCAGATGACTCGAGATATCCTGGACTGCTGGTAAGTGTCCCAGGCGTCTCAACATAAGTTGTGGACATACTTTCATTTTGACAAGCCAAAGACAATGGGGATGAATGGTGCAAGGACCAGAAGTAGAAAAGATCAACACTGTTCTGAGAGAGCAGCTGCATCGAGACGTTTCGCCATTACAACAGACTTCTTCAATCATTCGAGGCTCTGAAGAATTCCAGTCTATAGGGAAAGCGCCTCAATAAAGTTCCGCTTTACAAATTGTGTTAAACTTTTACAAGTCGAAGGCAGTTTCAGGACATCTCACTACTTCCAGATTGGAAGGATAGCCACTGGCGAGCGGCAGCAGTCACCGTTCTCTCCTCTGTGAGAATCCTGGCAGCATAAAACATGTTGTGATGAATGGTTTGAGTATCTCAATCATAAAACATGTTATAGGAATTGGTGACACGTGTTGGAGACTTCATGGAAAAAAAAATCCTTGGTATGCAGAGCATTTCGGACAGCCTTAAAACTTCCTTATATCTACTGGATAATGTATAACCGAGTTATATTATGGGAGGCATAGGGAGGCGGGCGAGCCAAGGAGAACGGAGGGTTTTAGGAGAAGGTCTTTGAGGTGGGCCTCCACTAGAGTAGGCGAGACAGGGAGCGATTTCTGAAAGCAACAGATTACCTTCCGAGAGTGACCCCTGAGAGCGGCTCTGAGAGCGGCTCTGAGAGCGGCTCTGAGAGCGGCTCTGAGAGCGACCATATTAGTGACCCTAGTGTGGGTCGCCAGCGACCCTCTTGAGGTACCGAAGATTGTGGCAGGCCCTTGTAAGATTTCACGCCAAGAACCAATTCGACAAGGGAGGCCCTACTGAGTGTCCAAAGGCAACCGCCCTCACAACCTGCTAGATCAGGGCACAATCACTTCCATCACGAGAAGGTGGCTCCATCTTGGGAAGGGAAGTTGGGATAACAGTGAGGAAGAGAGTACACCTTGAGGGAGTAATATATGTGTGTGTGAGATTATATATATATATATATATATATATATATATATATATATATAATATATATATATATATATATATATATATATATATAAGCGTCATTCCCTCTTTTGATATTTAGAACATCTTGACTACCTTAATTATCTTCCTACTTCTTTTCACTATTTATGAAACCATCTCTTCATCCTCGTTCGTTTTTTATCCTACCTTCTTCACACATTACGTGAGTTTTATTCACAATAACTCTACAGTTGTATCCACACACAGTCGATTAAATTTGCTTAAGAATACTTAGATCAGTCACATTATAAGCATTCAGTGGTAATTCATTGTGAAGATTTAATACAAGATAAACCACAAAGATGTAAAGTAAAAGGACACAAGTGCAACTAATGTGACATTTATTGTGGCAACGTTTCGCTTGATAAAGCTCCTGGAGAGCGAAACGTTGCCACAATAAATGTCACATTAGTTGCACTTGTGTCCTTTTACTTTACATATTGTCGGTAATTCTACCAACTTTATTACAACCACAAAGATGTTAACCTCGTCACATACCAATGCTGGAACATTTTTTGCAATAACATCGAACTGCAGCATATAAAATTCGGCAATTCTGCAGTTATGCTGATGGGTGCACTTGCATATTGAGACGGTTGAATGGTAAAATGTGTAGATTTCATTAAACATCTCGCTCAAAGTGCTCACCTTTAGGGAAACGATGTCTATTAAAGTCTTGCTTTGTAATGCGTTGTGCATTGAGAATCTAAACAACCACGTGCATTTAAATAAGGAGTTTGTTTTCCCATTTTAGTGCAGAGATCTGTGAGCAAGTTAAGAAATTATTTGTGTCGTGGATACTTGAGTAAATTCTTGGGTAGCTTTGGGTAGTGGTGGTTTTGATAAGGACCTGCCTTGTATGTGCCAGTAGGCCTTCTGCAGTGTTCCTCCATTCTTATGTTCTATATAGGTCCAAACCCAATAGGGATCACAAAGGGCCTAGGGAATCAGGTTCGATCCATGGAATGGAAGGACAAGACCAATTCCTTGACTCAAAAGAGTCCCATTTCCCTCCTGTCACCTGCATAAAAAAAACACCCTTGATGGGACAAGACAAAAACCCACCCTTGATGGGACAAGACAAAAACCCACCCTTGATGGGACAAGACAAAAACCAATCCTTGATGGGACAAGACAAAAACCAATCCTTGATGGGACAAGATAAAAACTCACCCTTGATGGGACAAGACAAGAACCCACTCTTTATGGGACAAGATAAAAACCCACCCTTGATGGGACAAGATAAAAACCCACCCTTGATGGGACAAGACAAAAACCAATCCTTGATGGGACAAGACAAAAACCAATCCTTGATGGGACAAGATAAAAACTCACCCTTGATGGAACAAGACAAGAACCCACCCCTTTATGGGAAAAGATAAAAACCCAACCCTTGATGGGACAAGACAAAAACCCACCCTTGATGGGACAAGACAAAAACCCATCCTTGATGGGACAAGACAAAAACCCACCATTGATGGGACAAGAACCCACCCTTGATGGGACAAGACAAAAACCCACCCTTGATGGGACAAGACAAATACCCACCCTTGATGGGACAAGACAAGAACCCACCCTTGATGGGACAAGACAAGAACCCACTCTTTATGGGACAAGATAAAAACCCACCCTTGATGGGACAAGACAAAAACCCACCCTTGATGGGACAAGACAAAAACCCATCCTTGATGGGACAAGACAAAAACCCACCCTTGATGGGACAAAACCCCACCCTTGATGGGACAAGACAAAAACCCACCCTTGATGGGACAAGACAAATACCCACCCTTGATGGGACAAGACAAGAACCCACCCTTGATGGGACAAGACAAGAACCCACCCTTGATGGGACAAGACAAAAACCCACTCTTTATGGGACAAGATAAAAACCTACCCTTGGTGGGACAAGACAAAAACCCACCCTTGATGGGATAAGACAAAAACCCACCCTTGATGGGATAAGACAAAAACCCACCCTTGATGGGATAAGACAAAAACCCACCCTTGATGGAATAAGACAAAAACCCACCCTTGATGGGATAAGACTAAAACCCACTCTTGATGGGACAAGACAAAAACCCACCCTTGATGGAACAAGACAAAAAAAATCTACCCTTGATGGGACAAAACAAAATTCGCAGTAACCTCTGAGTATAACCAACACATCCTCCCACGTATATTTTATCAGACAAAAATGCTTTTAATACACTGACCTTGTCAGGTAATTAAGCTGCTTCCTTCAGTTTTATATTTCATTGACATGGATTGCAATTTGCGTTGGTATCATTTAGCTAGAAATATTTGTAAATGATTACGTTCCTGCCATTGTCAGACTGTATACAAGTGAACCAGTGAACAGTAGGAATCATCTGCAAGGCCAACCACGGTGCATTTCCTTGTACAGCAAAGGGGAGGGGGAGGGCGGCATCAGCTGTTTCACCGAAAGTAACACCACTGTGAGAAATAATATTCTATTAACTATTCCTAAAATTCATTAGATGTTTGTAATGTGTGTTAATGACTACCAATGTTATTAGCTCCACTGTTAGTTACCACCAATATTTTGTTAGAAACTACTACCACTAGCACCACTATTAATACTGCTTCCACTAGCACCACTACTGTCACTACCACCACTACTAGTACTACTACCAGTATTACTTCTACCACTATTTTCTCCACTTCTTTCTTCCTCCTCTTCCCGTCTCGTCCCTGCCCTCTTCTCCTTGTCCCGTTCCTGCCCTCCTCTCCTTGTCCCGTTCCTGCCCTCCACCCCTTATCCCGTTCTTGCCTCCTCTCCTTGTCCCGTTGCTGCCCTCCCCCCTTATCCCGTTCCTGCCCTCCTTTCCTTGTTCCGTTCCTACCCTCCTCTCCTTGTCCCGTTTCTGCCCTCCTCTCCTCGTCCCGTTCCTGTCCTCCTTTCCTTGTCCCGTCCCTGCCCTTCCTTCTCGGCTCTTGACCTGGGGCCAGGTCACAATATGGAGAAGACCCAGGCCAGGATGTCCTGGCGAACCTACCTGTATCTGTTTACCTTTCTTGTGTTATTGTGTAACTAGTTAATGGTACAAGTCCGACCGAAACATCACAAGTTTCTCCTATGAGCTGGTTATTTGTGTAATATTTACTAGATATTATTAATATTTATAAGATTCTGTAAATATTTACTAGATTCTACCAATACTTGTTAGTTAATATTAATTACTCATATTATTACACTTAAATACTGGCAAGTTTTCCTGACTGAGTGATCAGTTTGGATTCGATTTGCTAATTTTATTGCATAGTGATGTTCATTAACGTTCACTAACTGATCGGCTTCAATTTCTAGATACAAATTTGATTTTTTTTGCCGAAATTGTTAATAGGCTTGGAATTGTTGGACTTTTGTCAGTTTCTTGGGAATGCGTTTCCTGGACGGCTTCAAACCCCCTTATTGTTAAGTAATTTTGTCTGAATTTTGGGCTCTGTGGGTGCTAATTAGATTTTTTTTTTCAGAAATTAATATCAAAATAAATTTTTCCTGTAACAGATTGTAGAATTTTGTAAACAGAACATAAATGAGAAATACTAAATTAAAATAATTCACGTTTTAATTAGGTTTTTAAATTTTATAACAAAAAGTTGGAAAAAATGTAACATGGACCAAAAAAGTGGGCAGAAACGTGCACAAAAATTGGACAACATGCAAAAAAATATTGACAATAATGTGTAGAAATGTGGACGAAATAGTGAATATAAGCGTGGATAAAAGTGGACAAAAAAGTTGACGAAAACGTTGACAATAACGTCGAGAAAACTGTGAACGGAAACATTAGAAAAAAAGATGAAAAAGAACATCAACAAGAACGATAACAAAAACATGAACAGAAAGTGAAAAGGATGGACAAAAACGTAGACAAATATGCCTGCAAAATAATGGGAGAAACAACAAAATCTCTTGACAGAAAGCATGGAGAAACCGTGGAGAACGTGGACTAAAAGCGGACAAAACGTGGACGAAAAAGGCATCACCGTATTGCATAACCCTGGCGATAGGAAAAGTGAACTACAAGTTTTAAAGTTTTATATTGGCGTTGAAGATCTGAAGTGAACGGGAAGATATATTCAAAAGTTCTCAGATGTAAACTAGAATCCCATTTTCTTCAATAAAAGTAGCAAATTAGAACCTGGTTTCAGACCGGGCCATGGGGGCGTTGACCCCCGAAACCTTCTCCAGGTCTCCAGGTAATACATAACCCAAAACTAAATGAAACGTTCCAATAAGAATCAATCTTCGAATTTTTTTTTAAAGCCACTCTTACAAAAACGTCATTCTCTATTGATCTGATGCATATCAATATCCAAAATACTACGAGGAATTGACAAAGTGGGCAGAGACAGTATGTTCCAGAGATTGGACACAGAAACAAGAGGTCACAATTGGAAGTTGAAGACTCAGATGAGTCAAAGAGATGTTAGGAAGTATTTCTTTAGTCACAGAGTTGTCAGGAAGTGGAATAGTCTTGCAGGTGACCTAGTGGAGGCAGGAACCATACATAGTTTTAAGACGAGGTTTGATGAAGCTTATGGAGCAGGGAGAGGACCAAGTAGCAACCAGTGAAGAGGCGGGGCCAGGAGCCATGAATCGACCCTGCAACCACAAATAGGTGGGTACACACATACACTCGCGTTCACTCCACAATTTTATGTCAATGTTTGATTCCTGACTCGAGATCAAAACATTTATTGAAAACCGACCAGAACTGTCGCGACTGTCAATAAAACGTGGAATGGCATCGGGTTCTCCGCGAAGTCCTTGTCAAGCGGGTGGTGTAGGTGAGGTGAGCGGGTGGTGTGGGCGGGGTGAGTGGATGGTGTGGGTGAGATGAGTGGGCGGTGTGGGCGGGGTGAGTGGGTGGTGTGGGCGGGGATGGCAGGAGAAACTCAACCATTAACCCAACACACTCACTACCGTCTCTCGTACCTCCACTAAATGCCTCTTGCAATATGGTAAAAAGAGTCCCCGGTAGAATCCTTGCTTGATAATCAATTGAGAGAATGGCTTTAAAATAAGGTCGTTGTAGCGAAAGCGGCTCTAGTATGCTAACGAAGCGGCCGCGCTCAAGCAGTTTTCCCAGAGAGTAATGCACTTAATTCGGCCAAGTAACAAGTAAGATCTCGGCTACAAGTTAAGGCCCAGCGTACTGTTCTCACAATACACACATTAAAACTCCCTCAATGTTGGGGATGGGGGATGGTGGGGAAACTGCCTAGGCTGCAGGGTCGAGCCAACGCTGTGAATGCTTGAACAGCGCAATTTTGGGTAATACCTCGTTAGAGATAACTTGTCCCGATATGCACTTCGAAAACTGAACTGGCCCGCCCTTTCCCATTCCAGCTCGTCGAAGAAAGCACAAGTTAGGCTTTTTCCTCTTCTACCGCGACAAGCGGGAGGTAACCTCGGTCACTTTTGCTACATGAGCGAGGTCGTGGTATTTTTCACCCTTTGACGATACGCAAACTAACACAAAATGTAGAATTTATAAATAATTGTTTTGCAAGCTGTAAGATGGAGAGGAAACGAAACATTTAGGGAAACGCCTCAAGCGATGCTGGAAATCGAGGAAAGATGGAGCATTTCAGGAGCTCCTTCCCTCCCCTTTCTCCCCCTCCACCCCCCCTCACCCTCCCCCTGACTCAACATTCCAGATAACGCCTCAACGGTCATAAAGTCTTCCTGCCTCCAACTCCATCCCTCCCTTCCCTCCTTCCTATTCTACTCTTCCCTCTTTTTACTTTCTTCCCTTATCTTGACCTATTACTTGTTGACCTGTTGGTTCAATAGACCCGGCTGGCTGCGTCTCATCTATGACTTCCTTCCTACTTTCACTAATTCTCCATCTCTGCTTCCCTCACGCGGCTCCTACTTCACTACTTCTTGCCTCTTTTTCCCTTTTTGTAATTCTTCCTCCATCATCAATTGCTTTCTTCTGCAGTTACCCTTGTATTTTACCAGTGCTTTGAGGCGGGTGCTTTTCCAGTTAAATTTCTTCCAAGCAACGGGTCGTTAATCATCTCCCACATTTCTTGATCTTCGAGCTATTAACGCTAAACTTTATTGTAAATCAAATTTACTTGATAGTTTCCAGGGTAAATGAAGCCAAAACAGAAAATTGCAGCTTTCGCAGACAGTTCAAAGTTTAGTCGTTACATTTATTCTGATTTTTTCTTGAAATTGGTAGTTTGGGCATGGCATCCAAGAATAGATTGCGTGTGTTTGTTAGCATGAGAGAGGGGGAGATGGGAGAGGGGAAACAGAGGGGGAGAGGAGAAAGAGATAAAGAGATAGACAAAGAGACAGAACTAGAGAAAGAGATAGAAACAGAGAATGCGTATTTGTTGTGGTTCGTGCGTGGGCGTGGGCGTGGTGTGTGTGTGTGTGTGTGTGTGGTGTGTGTGTGTGTGTGTGTGTGTGTGTGTGATTAGTTAAGTATAATTCCACCTAGCCACGATGGCCTTCTCGTACTTATTCTTGAAACTATGTATGAAGCCTGCCTCCACTACTGCACCACCAGTCTGTATAAAAATACTTCCTGACATCTCTGTGACTCGTGTGTTTCTTTAACTTCCAACCGCACCCTCAAGAACCCGTTTCCCCCCTCTCTAACAGTCGTATCCTTCCTACCTTATCAAGGCCGCACAGTATTTTGTATATTGTTGTCATGTCTCCAGCAGGTTCAGTTCATTTAGCCTTCCCTCGTAGTTCTCTCACATTAACTCTGGGACAAGTTTCAATGCATTCCTCCACTGTTGTTTTATTTTATTTCCTCCGTTTCTTCTTCTGATTCCTCGTGTTTTATGTGCTTCAATTGCATGTGTTACTTATACAGTAATTTTTGCTTCTATATTCAGGTTTAGAATGTACCTCATTCTTAAGCAGTTAAGCTGACAGTGACATACACTCGCTGCATTCATTCATCTCCTCGGCTTCAGTGTATGTCACCATAATTTGGTACTCCAGAAGGGACACTAAAGGTGTTGTTGTCTTCGCAACATTACACAGCTCCTGACGAAGAATGCAAAAGGTGAGAGATCTATAGCTAGTCCACACACACACACACACACACCTTGTGTTCACCCTGAGCAGCTCAGATATTGAGGACATCAAGTATGAGAGTCCCCTAGGAGCTAGCGACCACGTGGTTCTGTGCTTGAATACATAGTAGAGCTGCAAGTGGAGAGAATAACAGGAGTTGAATGGGAAAAGCCTGACTATAAAAGAGGGGACTATATAGGGTTGAAGAACTTCCTGCGGGAGGTCCAGTGGGACAGAGAACTGGCAGGAAAACCAGTAAATGAAATGATGGAATATGTAACAACAAAATGCAAGGAGGCAGTGGAAAGGTTTATTCCCAAGGGCAACAGTAACAACGGGAAGACCAGAACGAACCCCTGGTTTACCCGACGGTGTAAGGAGGCAAAAACAAAGTGCAATAGAGAATGGAAAAAATACAGAAGGCAGAGAACACACGAAAATAGGGAGATCAGTCGCAGAGCCAGGAATGAGTACGCTCAGGTAAGGAGGGAGGCCCAGCGACAGTATGAAAATGACATAGCATCGAGAATCAAGACTGACCCGAAACTGTTGTATAGCCACATCAGGAGGAAGACAACAGTCAAAGACCAGGTGATCAGATTAAGGACAGAAGGTGGAGAACTCACAAGAAATGATCAGGAGGTATGTGAGGAGCTGAACAGGAGATTTAAGGAAGTTTTTACAGTAGAGACAGGAAGGGCTGTGGGAAGACAGCACAGAAGGGAACATCAAGAGGGAATATACCAACAAGTGTTGGATGACATACGAACAACTGAGGAGGAGGTGAAGAACCTCTTAAGTGACCTTGAAACCTCAAAGGCGATGGGACCGGACAACATCTCCCCATGGGTCCTTAGAGAAGGAGCAGAGATGCTGTGCGTGCCTCTAACCACAATCTTCAACACATCCCTTGAAACTGGGCAACTACCTGAGAAATGGAAGACAGCTAATGTAGTCCCATATTTAAGAAAGGAAACAGAAACGAGGCACTAAACTACAGACCTGTGTCTCTGACATGTATTGTGTGCAAAGTCATGGAGAAGATTATCAGGAGGAGAGTGGTCGAACACCTGGAAAGGAACAAGATTATAAATGAAAATCAGCATGGGTTCATGGAAGGCAAATCTTGTATCACAAACCTCCTGGAGTTTTATGACAAGGTAACAGAAGTAAGACACGAGAGAGAGGGGTGGGTAGATTGCGTTTTCCTAGACTGCAGAAGGCCTTGACACAGTTCCCCACAAGAGATTAGTGCAGAAGCTGGAGGATCAGGCGCACGTAAAAGGGAGGGCACTGCAATGGATAAGGGAATACCTGACAGGGAAGCAGCAACGAGTCATGGTACGTTAAGAGGTATCACAGTGGGCGCCTGTTACGAGCGGGGTCCCACAGGGTCAGTTCTAGGACCAGTGCTATTTTGATATATGTGAACGACATGATGGAAGGAATAGACTCTGAAGTGTCCCTGTTCGCAGATGATGTGAAGTTGATGAGAAGAATTAAATCGGACGAGGATGAGGCAGGACTGCAAAGAGACCTGGACAGGCTGGACATGTGGTCCAGCAACTGGCTTCTCGAATTCAATCCAGCCAAATGCAAAGTCATGAAGATTGGGGAGGGGCAAAGAAGACCGCAGACAGAGTATAGGCTAGGTGGACAAAGACTACAGACCTCACTCAGGGAGAAAGACCTTGGGTGACCATAACACCGAGCACATCACCGGAGGCACACATCAACCAAATAACCGCTGCAGCATACGGGCGCCTGGCAAACCTGAGAATAGCGTTCCGATACCTTAATAAGGAATCGTTCAAGACACTGTACACTGTGTATGTTAGGCCCATACTGGAGTATGCAGCACCAGTCTGGAACCCACACCTGGTCAAGCACGTCAAGAAGTTAGAGAAAGTACAAAGGTTTGCAACAAGGCTAGTCCCAGAGCTCAAGGGAATGTCGTACGAGGAAAGGTTAAGGGAAATCGGACTGACGACACTGGAGGACAGAAGGGTCAGGGGAGACATGATAACGACATACAAGATACTGCGGGGAATAGACAAGGTGGACAGAGATAGGATGTTCCAGAGAGGGGACACAGGGACAAGGGGTCACAACTGGAAGCTGAAGACTCAGACGAGTCACTGGGACGTTAGGAAGTATTTCTTCAGTCATAGAGTTGTCAGCAAGTGGAATAGCCTAGCAAGTGAAGTAGTGGAGGCAGGAACCATACATAGTTTTAAGAAGAGGTATGACAAAGCTCAGGAAGCAGAGAGAGAGAGGATCCAGTAGCGATCAGTGAAGAGGCGGGGCCAGGAGCTGAGTCTCGACCCCTGCAACCACAATTAGGTGAGTACAATTAGGTGAGTACAGACACACACATACATACAGACACACACACACATACACACACACACACTAAGATTATATATATATATATATATATATATATATATAATATATATATATATATATATATATATATATATATATATATATATATATACTAACCGGGTCCTTTTCTACTTCAGCCCAATTAATCCTCTTACACCCTTATCTATCGCTTTATCTCCCTTAACTCTTTCACCCCCTAATTCAGTCCCTCCCTTCCCTCCCTCTCTCCTTCCCTCCCTCCCTCGCGTCCACTCCTCACTCCATGTCTATCACCTGCCTTTACCCTACCCCGGAATTACCCCTACCCCCCTCCCACCCTCGTAGGGGTGACACGGTCAATAATTTATCTCATTTCAGCAAAATCCCAAGACTGCTCCTCGCCAGTTTTCCATTTATTCAAAATTCCCTTTGGTGGCTGGCCCAGTGCCTGGTAATTCAATAGGAAACTGATGGAATTGGGGAGTGGACACCGTCTCCGCTGGTCCCAGCGTAGCACAGTCTTGTCCCGGGAATCCCCTCGGGGGACAACCATAGGGACCCGTCCCAGGGACCCATTTTATGTCACCTTGGCGCTATATTCCGAGGTTCTCTCCCCCACCCTTTCCCCACTAATTTAGGGGTCCCTTTTCTGCCACTCCTTTCTAGGTCCTTTGCCACCACCACCTCTACCTTTCAGGGACCCCCCTGCCACCATTGCCTTTCAGGGACAACTGCCACTACTGCGTTTCAGGGACCCCCTGCCAACACTACCTTTCAAGGACCCCTGACAACCACCTTACAGGGACACCAGCCACTATCATCAATGGGACTACTAATATACTTCGATAGCTTTTTTAGTGAAGGAGGAAAAGGCAGAAGGAATATAACGGAACGGAAAAAAATGCAGCCATTGAGAAAGAGTGAAAAAGAGAAGAGAGAAATAAAAGGTGGATGGGAAGGGAAGGAAGAGTAGAGTAGAGTATGGAAGGAAAAAAGATTACATTGAGAATGACTCATGGAAAGAGTGGCAGAGGGAAAGAGGAGTTGAAAAGAGAAAGACTAAGAAATAACGGAGAGAGAAAAATGAAAAAACAGTGAGGGAGAAAGTAAATAGAAAAAGAAGAGAAAAGACATATATATGATAACAGCTGACCAGAGTTGCAAGGACTCCCTGAAAAGTTATGTAGATTTGATAATACCAAAGGCAAAAAAAAAAAAAAAAAAAAAAACGCTCGCTTCAGTGCTCTTACGTAAGAAAATTTACGTTGCTGAAGATCAAGTGGAGAACCACGTGATAGACTAAAGTCGGTGGAAACGTCAATATATGACGTTTCAGTCACTTGCCGATTTTCGTTCCTTGAAATATTAATCGTCGGAGAGAAGACAACTTTACGTGGAAAGCTGGAGACAGAGGAGACACAACGAGGCATAGTAACACTGTGCGAAATATTGGAAATAAGAAAGGATAATACGTGTGAAGGGGAGGAGGAAGTAGGTAGAAAGGAGGAGGAGGATGTGGGAAAAAGGAGAACGTGGAAAGAGGGAGAACGGGGAAAGAGGTAGGAGGTAGGTAAAGGTTGGAGATAAGTAAGGGTAGGAGATAGGTAAAGGTATGTAGATGGAGGCGGTGGGGAAAAGGGGAAATAGTAGGAAGAGAGAGGAGATAGGAAGAGGAATAAGATAGAAAGGAGGGAAGAAATAGGAAATGGCATAGAAAGTGATAAAGTTTTAAAAAACAGGAGATGCTGAAGGTGAGGAAACATCAAGAAACGGTAAGCGTCAAGAAACAGTAGACGAGAGAGAAGAGGTGAGTTAGAGAAGACAAACATCAACTGCCGAAGATTGAATAAAATAGACAGTCGGAGAGAATAAACAGAGAGGAAGAGAAACATATCACCAGCGTCAATAACAGGGAAAACCATGGAGGAAGAGACAGAATTGGTTGAGAAAAGAGTTTAAGGAAGAAGAGAGAAAACAGTGAAATACGGAAGGCAGCGCTGAGAATAAATAAATAAATAAATAAATAACAAAAAGGCACAATACCGTGACTGGAACAATACACAAATAACCCGCACATAAAAGAGAGAAGCTTACGACGACGTTTCGCTCCGACTTGGACCATTGACAAAGTCACACAGTGACACAGTGTGACTTTGTCAATGGTCCAAGTCGGACCGAAACGTCGTCGTAAGCTTCTCTCTTTTATGTGCGGGTTATTTGTGTAGCGCTGAGAAGCCATACGGATGTGATGGAACCTTATTTTATAGAAGAAGGAAAAACCTGAATATTACGTGTTTACATGAAGCGCTGAATCCACATGGGTAATTCACCGCAAGGAATGGTGGGGACTCGATCCTCCGTCTGCTGAACACGAAGCATTTTATGCAGCAGGAACGCGAAACATAATTGCGCACGTTAAACAAATAATGAACATGGGGCCCTTTTTTTTTTTAATCAAAATTTAATACACTGAAAGGCAATCCTGATCCATAGGACATTTTACAAGGTTACAGCGTGAACTAAGTTTACCTAACACACCCATCAACCAGGATGGTTCTCCTGACACACTTCATAATACACGATGGGGCTCTGATATAAAGCAATGAAATCTGTGAGCCTGGGCTGGGAGACTTCAGTAGGGCGAGCAGGATATCCTCAAACATTCTACTATGGGTGCAGCAACTACGGCAGCTTTAAAGGTTACCTAGCAGCAGTGCTGGAGTTACTTATATACAGAAGCTGCCCTTCTGGATGGGACTTCACACAGATCTAGAAAATAAACATTCACTATAGTAAATATATATATATATATATATATATATATATATATATATATATATATATATATATATATATATATATATATATATATATATATATATATTTATATATATTATTGTAACCACGAACGAGTGGTATTGATCAATAACAACACTGCACTAGCCAAGGACTCGAACCCAATGCTGTTTTGGCCTGCCTCATGGTGGGCGAAAACACATGACGCCCTAATCCACTGGACAATACGAGCATCCAGCAGAACTGAATGTTGTACCCGCTACCCAAGGACACATGATGGTGTGGATGACTCTAGGCTAATTTCATTCTAGTCCCTGTTTGGTGTACTAGTACAACGAGCAGTATTTTATGTTATTGTAATCAAACAGGGACTAGAATGAAATTAGCCTAGAGTCATCCACACCATCGTGTGTCCTTGGGTAGCGAGTACAACATTCAGTTCTGCTGGATGCTCGTATTGTCCAGTGGATTAGGGCGTCATGAGTTTTCGCCCACCATGAGGAAGGCCAAAGCAGCATGGGTTCGAGTCCTTTGCTAGTGCAGTGTTATTGATCAATACCACTCGTTCGTGGTCACAATAATATAAAAAACTGCTCGTTGTACTAGTACACCAAACAGGGACTAGAATGAAATTAGCCTAGAGTCATCCACACCATCGTGTGTCCTTCGGTAGCGAGTACAACATTCAGTTCCGCTGGATGCGCTACTCTTAAGGATCGTATGGTTCAGTGGATTAGGGCGTCATGTGTTT
The DNA here is from genome assembly GCF_026875155.1 of Cherax quadricarinatus. Lineage (NCBI taxonomy): Eukaryota > Metazoa > Arthropoda > Malacostraca > Decapoda > Parastacidae > Cherax > Cherax quadricarinatus. Next base: position 19,363,006 of record NC_069439.1, on the reverse strand, counting down.
TCGCCCACCATGAGGCAGACCAAAGCAGCATGGGTTCGAGTCCTTGGCTATGCAGTGTTATTGATATATATTATATATATATATATATATATATATATATATATATATATATATATATATATATATATATATATATATATATACCTGGAGAGGGTTCCAGTGCCTGTTTGAAGACAGCCAGGGGTTTATTGGTAATCCCCCGTATGTACGCTGGGAGGCAGCTGAACAGTCTTGGGCCCCTGACACTTATTGTGTTGTTTCTTATCGTGCTAGTGGCATCCCTGCTTTTCATTGGGGGGATGTTGCATCGTCTGCAGAGTCTTTTGATTTCATAAGGAATGATTTTCGTGCGCAAGTTTGATACTAATCCCTTTAGGATTTTCCAAGTGTATATAATAATGTATCTCTCCCGCCTGCGTTCTAGGGAGTACAGGTTGAGGAACTTCAAGCGTTCCCAGTAATTGAGGTGTTTTATCGCAGTTGTGTGTGCCGTGAAGGTTCTTTGTACATTTTTAAGGTCAGCCATTTCACCTGCCTCGAAATGTGCTGTTAGTGTGCAGTAATATTCCAGCTTAGATTGAACAAGCAACCTGAAGAGTGTCATCATGGGCTTGGCATCCCTAGTTTTGAAGGTTCTCATTATCCATCCTGCCATTTTTTATAGCAGATGCGATTGATACAGTGTTATTGTCTTTGAAGGTGAGATCCTCTGACATGATCGCTCCCAGATCTTTTACATTTGTTTCTCGTTCTATTGTGGTGGGAAGGTAGTGGTGGTGGAAGTGGTGGTAGTGAAGGTGGTGGTGGTGGTGGTAGTGAAGGTGGTGGAAGTGGTGGTAGTGAAGGTAGTGGTGGTAGTGAGGGAAGTCGTGGTGGTAGTGGTGGAAGTCGTGGTGGTAGTGGTGGTAGTGAGGGAAGTGGTGGTGGTAGTGGTGGTAGTGAGGGAAGTGGTGGCGGTAGTGGTGGTGGTAGTGGTGGTGGTAGTGGTGGTGGGTAGTGGTGGTAGTGAAGGTGCTGGTGGTGGTAGTGATGGCAGTGAAGGTGCTGGTGGTGGTAGTGGTGGTAGTGAAGGTATTTGTGGTGGTGGTAGTGAAGGTAGTGGTGGTGGTGGTAGTGAAGGTAGTGG
>NC_069439.1:19324380-19359380 GCF_026875155.1 Cherax quadricarinatus | reverse complement strand
TTGTAACCTAAGTCGAGATGGAGAAGTGCTACTGTGAGGGAGGAGAGAAGTTACTGTGAGGAAGGAGATACTATGAGGGAGGAGAGAAGCTGCTGTAAGGAAGGATATACTGTGAGGGAGGAGGAAAGCTACTTTGATGGAGGACGGAAGCTACTGTGAGGGAGAAGCTGCTGTCAGGATACTATGAGGGACGAGAGAAGTTACTGTGAGGATACTATTAGGGAGGAGAGAAGCTACTGTGAGGGAGGAGGAAAGCTACTGTGAGGGAGGAGGGAAGCTACTGTGAGGAAGGAAATACTGTGAGAGAGGAGATACTGTGAGGGAGGAGATACTATGAGGGAGGAGATACTATGAGGGAGGAGATACTGTGAGGGAGGAGACACTGTGTTGGAGGAGGGGAGCTGCTAAGAGGGGGGAAAGAAGCTACTGTGATGATACTGTGAGGGAGGAGAGAAGCTACTGTGAGGGAGGAAAGCTAGTGTGAGGGAGGAGGGAAGTTACTGTGAGGGAGGAGAGAAGCTACAGTGAAGAAGAGAAGTTACTGTGAGGGAGAAGAGAAGCTACTGTGAAACAAGAAACTACAGTGAGGGAGAAGAGAAGCTACAGTGAGGGAGACGAGAAGCTAAGTGTGAGAGAAGAGTAGCTAAATGAGGGAGGAGAGAAGCTCCTGTGAGGGAGCAAAGAAACTACAGTAAGGGAGAAGAGAAGCTACTGTGAGGGAGCAGAGAAGCTACAGTGAGGGAGCAGAGAAGCTACAATGAGGGAGCAGAGAAGCTACAATGAGGGAGAAGAGAAGCTACAGTGAGGGAGAAGGGAAGCTACAGTGAGGGAGAAGAGTAGCTACTTGGATGCTGGGAGAGATGCCGTCATCTCCCGTGCATGGCCATGCAGGTCTCACAGGGACACTTGAGGTTCCACATTTCATCAGGCTGAACACTTCCTGGAGCCACAAAAAACCCAGGCAGCCACGTGTCTTTCATTTAAACCGTGTACTAATCCGAGGAGTTTCATTTAAACAACGTGCCGAACGGGCGCCTTCCATTTAAGTCGTGTACCATCCACGTGAATTTCATTTCAGCAATTTCTATCCGACGCGCGTTACGCTTAAAAAATGCAACGCACTCGAGATCGTCTTCCCCCCCAATCCACCCAACTTGTCTGAGGGCAGGAGGCAGCACCAGCTGAAGGAAATAAAGTTACTGAGGGGAAAATCGATATTTTGTAGGAAGAAGCACTCTCCCAACGATCCCTGGCCCTCAGCAAGGGACGAACATTACCAAAACATTACACACTGTATGAACAATCATTACGAAGCAAAAACACTGGTATGATAGCCAGTAATACTCGTAAACAATATCGGAGTTAGACAGAGATAAATGGTGTGAATTTCCGACACGATGGGAATATAGACAAATACAGTATAATGTGATCCTTTATTGACTACGTTACGCCCACACAGTGGGCTTTATAAATCTATAAACAAATCAGTTTTGTTTGTGACTTTATCATGCCCACTGTGTGAGCGAAACGTGGTCATTAAAGGATCGCATGAAACTGTATTGTGTTTGTTTTCCCATTTGAGTAAGATAATTCTCTAATAATCAGTAACATCTAATAACACATCTCGCTGGAGACAAAAGAAATAAAGCGGTTACACAACTGGAAACTTGACAATTCCCAAAATAAAAATAGGGATTTTTATAGAGTACAGAAAGCTAAGAGGTATTTTATTAATCAGGTGATATGAGACTGGCGCTGCTTACCTTGCTTATGTACAGTGAGAAATTAAGAAAGATACATTGATCTTATTGAAACCTCTTAACACGTGAAATTTAAGCAGATGAGAAATCTATAGAAAGACGTGAAACATATTATGACTTTTCGCCTACGTCTTCAGTGTAGTAAATGCCTACATACTATGCAAAATCGAAATCAGAAGGCACTAAACTTTTAGTCTTGTGTTAATTACGAAGAAAAGTCCATCTGTGTTTTCAATTTCGAGCTGTGCCCCTCGTGCACTTGTTTCCCACCTCTTAACCAATCTGTCCCGGTAATGAAAACACTTATAAGTTTCCTGGAAGTTTTAGTAAAGGTATATTTTTACACCTCTTTTTTTTTACCATCAAAGTCCCACTCCCTCACATCTGTCAATCAACATAATGTTTTGGACATGAAATGCGTCCTCTTGACAATCAGAAGACACGAGGCAAAACAAGATTTTACTAGGACAACGTCCTAGTGAATGATTATTCATACAGTTCGTACTGTTTTGGTAATGTTCGCTTCTTGCTGAGGGCCAGGATATGTTTTTTTTTTCATTAATTCTTTTCTGAACACACAAGTTCTTAAGAAGAATATAACGAATTGTGGCTGGACTGGCAAACCAACAGGATCAGTAAAAGACACTCGCTAAATTTGAAAGAAAAAATGATATTGTCAGTAACTAACAGTATTACCAAAATAAAGATGAAAGCCTAGATTATGTAGGAATAAAACTTGACAGTATTATACGAGCGATAATTCATTAAAAAAAAATTAGTCCATTAGGAGTTGGTGAAGAATACCGGAGTCTTGAAGAAACTGAAGCACAGGCATGAAGTTTAGCGCTTATATACTGGCGTCAGTAGAGGGACGTGTAGCAGACGAAGGTATTATCACTGGTAGGTGGGATTACCCAGCGGAAGTAGGTCATACAGAAAGGATGGGCCAGTAGTAGTTGAGATTGTGATGCCCTCTGAACCAAGATTTTGTTGTGTCTGACAAGTTGTACATGTATAGTATACAATACCGACAAGATGAAGAATTAGATTGCGGGGCTGTGGGACTGATTATCCCGTCTTTTGTGTATATTTCTGTTCTGTTTTCATTATGTCTTTGAATTTGTATTGATAAAGCCACTGGATGGTGAATAGTTTACAGTAAAGATACCCGATGTTGCACGTGTCTAATCCATGGTCTCCTTAATCTGTATACGTGCCTTTTAAATGGCTACGCCATTCTTCAACTGTGTGACTAAGTCAGGTTGTGCTACTGTGGGTCAGGTTGTGCTACTGTGGGTCAGGTTGTGTGACTGTGGGTAAGGTTGTGTGACTGCGAGTCAGGCTGTGTGACCATGGGTCAGGTTGTGTGACCGTGGGTCAGGTTATGTGACTGTGGGTCAGGTTGTGTGACTGTGGGTCAGGTTGTGTGACTGTGGGTCAGGTTGTGTGACGTCAGTGACGTGTAATGTAAATGAGGATCAGTTATTACTTCGTTACAATTCATCCAACCTTAGGAATTCTTATCTGTATTTTTATAAACATACTGCGGTGGTAAGGGATAGATGGTGTGTGTGGACGAGTGATAGGTGCGAGGATAGGTAGTGGTGGCAGCGGTTTGCATACGAGATAACTATGGGTAATGAGACATTAAAGGCATGAGGCTCAACTAATAAATGACTTTTGTCTTTTACACTGATGGAGAGAACTTTAAAAGGCACTCCTTCTATGGGTCAGCGTTACAAAGAATCTAATTTATTTCATACAAGGAAATTAGATCATGCGTACATCAATTTTTTTTTTTTTTACATTTTCTGTTTCCTGCCAATATTAATTAAGAATCGCTTCTTGCATCGAAAATTAATTGGCAAATGTCCAGACTTTGTTATCTTTTTATCTTCCCTCATTTATTGCAGTCCCGGCGGCCTGATAACGCACACGACCCAATACTCAAACAGTCTGTGAAAAAGAAGTTGAAGGGGATCTTTTCCCCCCTGAAGCATTCTCTGAGGGGCTCCCTAGGGTGTGACTCCAGGCTGGAAGCCGACACTGTTTACCAAGGACCCCTCATTATACAAGCGATGGCTGTCTTTCAGTGCAGATCATTTAAGCACGATTTGTCACACTGCAACGAAATTTGAGACCGTCTACACACACACGCAGATTCCCTCGGCGCAAGTTGAAGCCAATATGCTTGATGGAATTTGAAGCCAGCATGTTTGGTGGAACTTGAAAGTCAATACGTTTCGTAGGATTTGAAGCCTTTTAAAAATGGACACGAGTCTTTTAGGTTAGTCAGAGCTGTATTTAATAAACAATTACAACCCACATTAAGATAATTTCCTCACGTCCACTCTACGCTTTTCTTACTCCTACCCTTTTCAGAGCATTTGGGGACACTGCTCCAACTTCTGCTGCTTCTGCTGTTGCTGCTGCTGTTTGCTGCTGCTGTTGCTGCTGCTGCTGCTGCTGCTGCTGCTGCTGCTGCTGCTGCTGCTGCTGCTGCTGCTGTTGCTGTTGCTGTTGCTGCTGTTTGCTGCTTGCTCTGTGCTTTCTGAGGAAGCCTGGATTTGCCGAGCGGCCCCCTGCTGCCTCATCACGGAATCAGCGCCAGTAGAAAATAAATCATCATTTCCTTGGGATTCTTCTCATGTTTTTTTTTTGGGTACCTGCTGTTTTTTTTCTCGTCCCGTTCTGATCCTGGTATTGAGAATTGACGTCAGAGGGGAATCAGACCAGCTTTTATGCAAAAATAAAAATTTCCCTAATCCCAAGCATTTTGAGGTGGGTGTTATAGATGTATTTTATTGGAACTGAGAAGGGTTGGACGGGAAAAAAGCAAGAGGAAAATGAACTGGAACTGAGGGGAGTGAAAAGGAGAGGAGATGGAAGAAAAAGAAAGAGAGATAGAGAGAAAAGAAGAGAAAGAAAAAGAAAATGAACAAAAGAAAGAGTATTACTGGGTTTATTATCGGTTAATTGCCCAGCCTATTAACCTTGTACGAATGGTTTAATAAGTTTCATGCCTCATGGCTCTGTCATATCTATTCCTAGAACTGTGTATGGCGTTCGACTTCGTCCTCTTACTATCTCAGCGTTGCTCCTAGGGTTGTTGAGTGTCTGCCGTCGCTTACGTCTTCATTTATAGATACAAGTTGAATAAAAGGGAGTAAACTAACCACAACTACATCGTCGCCGTCTTGTAGCGACGCCAACAACAAAAGTTTAAAGCGAAGTGACATTAAAAGAACAAAAAGGCACAATACCGTGACTGGAACAATACACAACCCACACATATGAGAGAAACGCTTATGGCAATGTTTCGGTCCGACTTGGGCCGTTTACACGTCACATTTACACATGAAAGTGAGGGAGCCACTAAGCTAGCAGTTATAACGTATTGAATTATTCGCGCACTGACGAGACTGAATACCACAACACACAGGCAGTGTGCAAAATTCCTCGCAAAGGTTGTGAGTGTGGCAGATAATATTGGTAAAACATCACGAAACATGTACAACAACATCCTCAAACTTGAGTGTATGTGCAAAACCCAATAAGGACAATGTACACCTCATGGACTTCATTTAGAATTCTTCATTAAGGAAAACCATGGGGGACAGAAAGTGTTCTGAAGCAGCAATCATGCAGAGCAGCATCAAAGGGAATTTAGAATTGTTAAGACTAACTAAACTCATCTTGAAGAATTAGACATGTGCAACATGTGGGTATCTTAAATTTACAAATTAAAGACACCCAGATGTTGCGTATGTGCATAATTATTCATCTTATCGGTAATGTATACCATTCACATAAACTCATCTTGAACGGGACAGCCCAACAGATGTCTTCCACTCACATCACAGCCACCAACTACACCTGCCTTGCTTTATCGCTGCATTTGCATAATGTTTTGTCGCATTACCTCTGGCATGACTTGATAAAGCTCTGCTCAGAGCAATACGTAGTCTATAATATAGTGGTTGCTCTGCACCAAGTATCTTTCTACCATGGTACTAAGTTTGTTGCAAATCATTAGACTTTCTCTGGTTTATATGCTCAATCAATTGTGAGTTCCGGGGCAGATGGTGTATACTTTATGGCAGGTTTGACATACGTCTTACCTAAGGTTCCGATTTTTTTTTGCCGAGAGTCTTGAATGGCGTTGTTACGTGTGTTAAGCGCGCATATGCTGCTGACATTTTTCTGCTTATATGTGCCACCTACTTATATGTGCCTTCTGCTTGTATGTTCCTCCTGCTTGTATGTTCCCTAGTTTTCTTTGCTCGAGGTGTGATGTCTCTGTACCCATCAGTGCATACTCCATCCCAGGTCTTTCGCGTTCCACAACATTAATAACTTCGTACTTCCTAGGATTGAGTTTTAGAAACAATGTCTGACCATCCCATTAACATGTCAGAGTCCTTTTGCTGTTGGTATTCGTCTTCGCTAGTTTTTATTCTCATTAATTTAACATCTGCATCAGTGAAACAGCTTTTTTTTTCCCTCTAGTATATCGTTTACGTATAGGAAGAACAGTGCTGGTCACAGTAGTACTCCCTGTGGGATCCCGCTTCTCACTTCGATCCATCCTGATACCTCCTCTGAAAAAAACGGTCTCCTTTCCCCTCAGGTATTCAACGATCCATTATTAGCATCTCCTTATCCCTGCCTGCTCTTCATGTTTGTGCATCTATTTCTGGCTTGGTACAGTATTAAATGCGTGTGCGTGTACGTTTTTAATAAGTTGTGCTTACCTAGCTGTGATAATGGACTTGGATTCTCAATTTCTCAGCCTCTTAACAGGCCATGACCAGATTCCATAATTTATAGCTTCGTGGGGACCTAGCATACCTATTCTTAAGGCTGTGTTTAGAATCTGTCTTCACAACATCCTCTTCAGTATCATTGTAGTCTCTAATCATATTGCAGCTGAAGAAACATTTCCGCATGACCAATGTCCTATAAACACGGAATTAACGGTAAAATTTAGGGGCATATAGTTAAAAATGACGCCCATTAAGGAGGGGTGCCCGAGTTAAGGGGAGCGAGAGTAAAGAGGGTGCTGGTTTAAGGGGGAAGGGGCGTGAGTTAAGGGGGCGCAAGACGATAGTGGGGGGGGGGGGAGGGAGTACAGAATTAGGGTTCACGGAAGACGAGCGAGGATCGGATGTGCCCAATATATCCTCCCTTTACTGCCCCTCTGCTCACTCTCCGGCTGTGTTAAAGCCTCCTCTATTGCGAGTAATATTCATCCATTCCTCCTTACTCTAACTTATCCTAGCCTGCTCGCCTCCCTCCGCCTCTGCTAAACTCCTCGGCTGCCTCGTCAAGATGGTTTCTTATGTTCTCTCGCCTCACTGGTCGCCACTATTATCTCCCCCAACGCTGTTATCACTCCCTAATATGATAGTTAACGTTATGTTATTCCATTCGTATCCCAGACGTGGCCTCCATTCAAAGAATCAGAGCCGTAATAACCGCAAGTTTTCAGAGTTTTTTTTTTTTTTTTTAATTATGAACTTGACAGGAGAAATTAACTCCATTTTTTTAAATAAATTCTTCACGAAACTGACAGAAGGCAGGAAAAAAAATGACCTGCACGAATGTACACATATACGAATTATGCAGATGTATTAGATTGAATGTTAATGGACAGCTCTACTTTGACATAAAACTGAAACACGAGTGAAAGATACCTGTATATTTCGGCCTGTAAGACGCTCTTCAGATATGTCTAAGATGGCCTCTGACCGAAACCCTTAATATACAGTTCCGAAAATTTATATCTCACTTTTCGGATGTCTCTCGTTAGTGTGTTATTCAGGGAGTTGCTGCATGGTGCAGCATAGTGCTGCATGGTGCAGCATAGTGCTGCATGGTGCAGCATAGTGCTGCATGGTGCAGCATAGTGCTGCATGGTGCAGCATAGTGCTGCATGGTGCAGCATAGTGCTGCATGGTGCTGCATGGTGCAGCATAGTGCTGCATGGTGCTGCATGGTGCAGTGTGGTGCTGCATGGTGCCAAATGGATAACCAACACTATTTCTTCTAAAACATCATCAGAAGACCATCCTGGGCTACATAAGATACTCCTCTCCCAACAACCTACTGGAACCACAGCTGCCAAATTTTATTTTTAATTAAAATCCTTAGAAAAGAAAAGTAACATAATTATTATCCATCAAGTTATTCATTATTTTTTTTTCCATTATATTGTTCAGGTGGAAGGCGTTCCCCTGACACTACCCAAGGTTTTAGCTTCAATAACCCTACTAGGCAGACTGTTCCACTCATCAACTATTCTGTTTCCAAGCCAATATTTTCCTGTATCCTTTCTACATCGAAACTTGTCCAATTTGAATCCATTATTGCGGGTCTTCTCTTGGAGAGAGATCCTCAAGATCCTATTTACGTCCCATTTGTTAATTCCCATCTTCCACTTACACACTTCGATCATGTCTTCAATAAGGGAGTTTGTGGTTTGTTGAGTGTGTTGGCGAACGTATTGGTATATTGGAAATATAAAAACATAAGCAGTATAATGTGATCCTTTAATGACAACGTTTCGCGAAACGTTAATAAAGGATCGCATTATACTGCTTGTGTGTTTATTTTTCCATTGTGTCGGTATTTTATACCATTTATTTCCATCGTGTTGGTATATTAATGGAATCACCTAACTTTTGCTCACTGTATCTACGAGCGTAAAAAAAATCACATCTAAAACCTCTTTATAGCAGTCTGAACAACTCACTCGTATTTGTAAGCGCAATATAAACTTTACATCTACAAAAACAGTTTCTGACCCAAAACAAGGAAAAAAAAAATGCGTGAAACTGCGCGTCATGTAACCGTTGGAATGAAAATAGGTTAGTGGTGGAGTCAGAGCTCAGGGCGAAAGATCGTGTATGGATGAAATATCGTTTGTATTAGGAAAATGTTACGCTCAAGCTTTTCCTGAGCGAAACGTTGTCTTAAGAAAGAAGAATTTGTAATGGTTAGTAGTGGCATTTACAGAGCACCTCGATCGCAAGGTTTAAAGGGATAATTTTCTCCGTTTTAAAGAGGAATGGTTGAGGTTGTGTGAAGCATCTCGCTCAGGTCTTGGGGGTAACGTAGGTGAGGTTGGCTGTGGAAACTTCAGGGTGCCGGGACCTAAAGCCCCTCCGCTAGGTGAATTAAATACATAGTTACGAACATGTATACATACTTTTAAGAATACATACACAAACGCCCATGAGCCACACCTATCCCCACAACCCTACTATCCTTCACCATAGCTCACCACCTCAGCAGTGCACCCTCCACCAAACCTCACCACGCAACATCGTCACCAACACTCACCACGCCCTACGCCACAACACACTGTCACCACCCACATATCACAATCATGTCGCTACAATCACATCAATTAACACTACATAGCATTACAATATCCCCTCACAGTAGACCATTACCACAACGCCATCATATTACACATCACCAATCATTACCAAAACATCACTACACCATCACAACGCACCCAAACATCACCATCACAGCATCACAACTCACCAAAACATCAACATAACACTCCACAATACACCACTTCCGCAGCAGCAGCACCACCAACCACCACCACAACACACCACCACACCGTCTCCATCTTAGGCTGAGCCAAATACGGCCATCTATCATCAGGCGGGCCAGCTACCCCCGAAATGTCAGTGTTTTGAAGGCACACCCGTTGACGCTCAGCTAATTGCTGCAAGTTTGACGCAACGAGATGAATGACCCAACACCCACTTCCTTCTACACCCTCCTGGTAAGTGTAAAGGTGTAGTGGATGTAGGACTTTCCTAGAGCTGCAGAGGTGTAGGACTGTCCTAGTGCAGGATTCTCCTAGAAGTTTAGGATTCTCCTAGTGTAATATAGGACCCTTCTAGTAGTATGGAGGTGTAGGACTAGTGTAGAGATACTGTAGGATTTCTGTAGTGCATGACTCTTCCAGGAAGGGTCCTCTTGGGTAGTGATGAGCGGTCTGAGGCCCTTCTGGTAGTGGTGCCTAAGTGTAACACCCTCCTGATAGTGTAGGACCCTTATGATGAGGTAGGACTTTCCTGGCAAGCAAAGTTAAAATTACTACTCTCATCAACTACAAGTCTACATTTAATATGTGACATCAAAAAATTCCTCTTAAATATCCCCGAGGTCCCTACAGGTGGGCGAAGTGTAGGCATCTACCTGAAATGTGCTCCACATCCACCAGATGTGGAGCGCACATGCGAGCAGGGAGGGCTATGAGAAAGGTGTGTGCCCTATTCTCAATTTACAGAAAAAAATAGTCTCACTTTGTCGATTTTTGATGAGAAAGGAAGGTCAAATACCCATATTATGTCGAACTCTAACTTTTCACTCGTTAATAAAACCACAGAGCTTGCCACCTCCCAGGGACATACAAATGTATTTTGCCCACTAAGTCACTGAGGCAAAGGTCTGCTATAGAAACGAAAGAAGATGTAGTCGCAGTCTCTGACCTGTAAGGCCATTCAGCGCTTTTGAGAATAAAAAAAATAGAAATGTAGCCATACACACTAATTGCAAATTCAAACCAAGCATAATAACAACACATGCTCTTACACTTATTCTGCAATAAACTTGTTCTTTATAGCAGCGTGGTGCCTTGTCTGGCATCAGCATAACTCTATATCCTTGTCCTGGACCTGGACATAGGCTGACTTGTATCATCTGGGCCACAGGACAGAGACACCCTTATTGGGCCAGAGCTAACAAAGAGCACTGGGACTTTGACTAAACAGTGAACCGGCATACACAGAGGCTGGTTATCAGGACACGAGGAACGAGAATAACATGAAGCTTCACAGAGATCCCTTAGTCACTTGGTACAATACGAATCCTCTTCAATCATTACAAAGCAAACTTCACCTTCGCTTTTCGACTCAAGGTAAAGACCATGATCCAGCATCTTAAGTAATGCGCAAGGAGGGTTGAGGCAGGACGCAACCTTCTGAACACACACATCTAGGCTACAAACCAGGAGGGCAGCCTGCATCTAAGTCCAGTCCAGGACGAAAGCATATATCTGAACACAAAATGTCAGAGGGAGCCTTATTCGACCAACAGAGCAAACTCTTCTTCTCTCCTCCACCACGAAGTAGCATTATTTTGATTTTCAGGCAAACAACGAACCTAAGAGGAGATCCAGAAGTTCAAGAGACTCACCAGAGGGGCTTTCAGAATGACCCAGTGCAAAGTCGAATCCCCAGGAGGTAGAGAGGACATAAGTTAGCAAGGACGACCGTGCCTGAGTAAATCTGGCAGATATTTGAACCTGAGAGGCACAAAACTATGCACAAGCGAATCATTATTACAGTCACGAGGGAGTGTTGAACCCATAGGGATCATACAGCTCGAGCACTGTCCAGCGATAATCTTCCTAAGTACAAGTCAGAACTTCCATTTTAAATATCTTCCGATAAGAGGATCAAGATCATGACCATTCGAGGACCCTTCCCTAGAACGTCATTTGAAACACAGCAATGAACCTTGTCTAGTGTAGCGGTGTTCTGTTAACTTGACATTTGTAATTTAAGGAAATCGTCATTTCAAAGCAATCAAAATACAGTAAATCAAGTTCTTTATTACTAACATTTCACATGCCAATATTCATAATTCATTCCAGGTTACATTCCCTAAGTCACAACAAGTTTTGACTATCAAGGAAAATACCCAAGAATTTGTATCAAAAAGGCAGAATCTGAATTCTTAGGAAGACTAGCTGTCTGTGATAGCAAGATGAACATTTAGTGCCTCTTCTTTCATGTTTGAGATCATAGATATATAATAAGCTGGTTCTCTTCCAAGACTATTTATCCGCCTCCTAGTTTTGTCAAGCAGGTTATTACCCACAACACTTAATGAATCTTAGTCCCGTTTCAGAGCATTATCACCTTTTTTATTTTTCAAACACATAATCAAGAGCTTAAATCTCCATTTTCTTGGTCAACCAGCGTATCTGGAGGCTAGTGCAGTCAGTACTCACAAGACATCTACTGACTCTGTCGCCTCTTGTTACGTACCATTAGAGTCCGACATAAACCTGCAAACACGCAGGAGGAGGAGAGGTGGAAAGACGGTGCATCTCTGATATACAGACGAAGTCATCAAGAAGACACAAGCTCAGGATTCCAAAGAAGTTATCTAGTACATCACATCATCTTGATGTTTAACAGTTAAGTGAAGAACTTACAATGTATAACGAGAAACAGATACTTCCTATAACCTCTGCTGACATACACAGTTGACATTCATATTTACAACTTCCAAGTTCTTTAGATATCATGCATAGGAGAGTTATGAAATGGGCGTTTAAATTGTTTAGTCGAGTTGTATTTTTCACAAAACATTAAAAAAAATTCCTACAACGCGATTATTAATTAATTGCCATCAATACAGATTTTCAGAAATCAACATTTGCTACCAAGTGTGTTATCATCACTAACTTGCTGCGATCGTTACTAATCTGCTGATTCCATAATCACACCATAAAGAAAGCTATTTAAGTTATCAGTAGCAATGCAAACTTTATCTATATTTCGTTCTCATAGGCTACAAGTCACAACAACATTTTTACGAAAGGTAAATCTCCCCAACATTTAGTCAGCAAAATGTGTTGCTGGGCTCTTGGGCACTCGGATCTAATCTTAAACCTCACCACCACGGTAAGGTACTTCAGCATCAGGGTATCTTTAAAATGCTATTTATTCGACATTTCTCTTTTCAAGAAACACCACAGGAAGGTTCCTGTTTTCTACCTTCCTTCTTGGGCTGAGAAAAGTATTTACTTCAAGTTTCAACCTGCGCAGGATGTGCTCAGTAAATTACACTAATTAATGGGGAAAATCTCTGAAAAGTATTTCAATGCTTGTAACACTCGTCCTCCACACGTACTTCGTTGTATTATCACTATATATTGCACATGCGCCTTGACACACACCACGTTTCCCGTATTTCCAGACATTTGCATGTATATTATCTGAGAGAAGACTACAAAACACATGGCGTTAGTTTCCACAGGCTTAACAGGTCTCTACACAGCGCCAGCGTCAAATTTATCCCTCACTGAGGCTATAATTATAATTTTGCTAAATATTCTTCCGGTATGTAATGAATACAGAATCAAGTTCATTTTCCTTTATGTGATAAAACAGTGACTTCACTCTTCATTCCATCCATTATTACCGAGCCACAACTATTAACAAAATTACCAGCATAAGAGGTAAACTTATTATTAATAATGTGAGCAATGTTCCTAGCGGCAGGTCAGACACCCTCTTCCCAACCTGGAAAATTACTAGCCAGGCCATTACAAAACCTAGACTAGGATGTATATTTTACCGAAATATTCTTGGTACATCCTCCGTCGCGAGACGGAGGATCGAGCCTCCATCCTTCCTAGCCCATAGTGGCCTATGCAGGTTTACGCTTCACACGAAAGTCCCAGGAAGAGGAAGCAGATGAGAATTATTTTCGACACTAAAGGTGAGGCAAAGGTGATACAGGTTCTCACTGTTTTATTTTTCTCCCTAATTAATCCAGCCTGAACTCGCAGCCTGCACTCGCAGCCTGTACTCGCTAGGTAAACTTGTGTATATAAACGATTCAATGACCGTTCACAAACCAACGTTGGCACACTGCCATATCACTTGCTATACTATATATGGATCTTGACTGATTTCACAATGCTCGTTAAGTTAGATTAACACTAAGAAAAATGAATCATTTATAACAGAGAAAAAGTGTAAAAAATAAATAACAGGTGTATATTCTTTAAACGCAAGAGTGGCCAAATAAACCATAAGGTCCGTGTCAAGACACACTTCTGTCCGTTTCTTGACTAGAATAATTTTTCTCCGGTCAAGCTGTCAAGACTGAGTGACGGAGAATCTATTTACAAGATGCTCTGTTACATTGATGGTTTTGTCAGGTAACACGTATTGTTTTACTTCTGACACTCTGACATGCTTTCAAAGGGGATGTTATTTTTGCAAGTTATATTGCACCTTCCACAGAGAAACCGGTAAATAAACTATCAGTGTTAGCGTGCTCGACTCTGTCTCTCTCTCTCTTTTTTTTTTTTTTTTTTTTTTTTTTACACAGGGTTTGACAAGGTTAAGAATCCCTAGCTTTATTGACAAGCTATTTACAGGTTAAGGATTCCTAATTTATTGGCAAGCTAAGAGCTGTTACCTACATCAGCTCATTTGAAAGCATTTTTATTGTTATGAGACATACAAGTAGGGAACAGGATGAAGTTGGAGCCATCTGTGGGCCCGTATTTTCATTTGATCAACTGACTTTATCTCGTTGACATCATTATGCTGTACGAATGTGTTCCATACTCGAGTCATCATGGGTATATAGGATCTCAGATGGAGTGAAGTTCTGGAGAAGGGTACAGCCAGAGTGAAGTTGCTGCTTTCTGCCCGTCTTGTGGCATAAAAGCTTGTTTCACGCTGTCCTCGAAGTGGATCCAAGTGTGGTACTTTGACAATATTGGCCTTGTACGCATCAGTAAGGCCACCCACATCCCTCCTATGTTGAAGGCTCTGCTGAAATGACAGATCTATCCAGGATGGGTCCAGGCGAGAGATGAGACGTCTTGCTCTGTTCTCTACTCTGTCAAGCAGTCGCAGATGAGAGGGGGGGGCAGGCAAACCAAGAAAGTGGAGCATACTCAAGGTGCGACCGTACTTGTGTCTCGTACAGAATCTTGCAACCCCTACTGTCAAGTAGATGCGAGATACGGCGAAGTGCTGTAAGCTTCCTGGCTGCCTTGTTTGCAAGATTTACAACATGGTTCTTCATGGTTAGTATGGAGTCAAATTTCACCCCAAGGATATCAACTTCTTCTCCAGGTGCCAACACCCTCCCATCCATCCTTACTACTGCACCAGCATTACCATCATGGTGCCTAGAGACGATCATCAACTTCACTCTCTCTCTCTCTCACTCTCTCTCTACTTCTTTCTCTCCTCCCTCCTCTTCTCTCTCCTTCCCCTTTCTATTTCTAAACTCCTACTCTTACGCTCCCATCTCTCCATCTACCTCTCATATTCTCCATCTGTTTTTTTCCCTCTCTTTTTCCTCACAAACACACATTTTCTCTCTCAAAGATCCACTGTAATTAACACTGGTGCTCTTGTTTTCTTTCCAAGATGTGGGTTTGCGTCTCGTCTCCACCTTTACCTCGGCTTCCAATCTCGCGAGTGGTCTTCCACGACGTTTTTACAAGGCCACTGAGGGGCAAAAGTTTCGACACACTCTCACTACATTAGAATTAGCATCCATTTGAGAAAGTCTCCTCGGGATTTTTAGCTCTCCCCCCCCCCTCTCCATTCTTGCATTTTCTGTTGGGGGAAGGTGGTGGTGATGCGGGGTAGAAGGGGGAACACAATGCAGCGTTAATGAGGGAGGGGGGGATGTTAGGGAAGAGAGGGAGGAGGTAGATTTTTGTATTTCCACCTCAGCGAAAGGTATTACCTAACTAGATCAATTAGGCAAGGTTTTACCCATTTACATTTTCGAGTGGTGGGGAAGGTAAAGGGGTGGAGAGCAGGGGAGTCTGAGTCTTGCGTGGCCTGGCCATAAGTTCCCTGAATCCCTCGCCAGTTCTGGCTCTTAAACATACATAGATAATGGTTAGTCTTACCTCTCTGATTTTTTTTTTCAATTTTTTTTTTTTACTTCGTAAGCTCTGTTATTTTGCTCGGGGAGTTCCAACATTTTTTTTTCTTCTTCTTTCTCTTCCTGGTCTTATTCTTTCCTGATCGTCTAATTCTTCTTCCTCCTCCTCCTCTTATCCTTATCCTCCTCCCAAAGGAGCTGTAAAGTCGTCAAGTCGTAGGAGAGTCGTGTGAGAGCCATAGAGAATGCACCTCACTTGACCCTGAGGCTGACAGAACTGTACTCATCCCAACCCTCCGCCCTCTTGTCTGATAATCACCTGTATCCTCTTTCTCTCTCCCTCTCTCTCTCTCTCCTCCCTTCCCCTCTTTATACTCCCCTCCCCCTGCCTCCCAGTGACGTTCCTCAGGGATTGATCATCAGTTCCACCAACTTCACACTCTTCCTAACTAGTTTGAAAATATACTAATGTCAAAATTTGCAAATTTACCAAAAAACACAGGAACGTAGTGTTCAACACTAGAACGAATAATATTCAACACTACCACAAACCTTTGAAAATCCATTTGCTCGGAGAAGAGAAAGACCTTGGAGTGGCCATTAAGAAAGACCTCCAGTACGACTAGAAAACAATGCTAAGTTTCACAGCAAGAAATTTCGAACACATGAAACCATGACAAATACAGCAGACTAGCAAACAGTTTGACCGACTGCATTTTATTTTGCTGCCTATTTCTTCGGGTGATATTATACACAAGTTGAAGAATAAGAAGGGTGTTGTTAATTTAACAGTAACGGTGAACAGTACATGTGTTTCGATCTTTGAAGAGCAAAACAGGCACAATAACGTGACTGGAACAGTATACAAATAACCCGCAAGGAGGAAAGAAGCTTGTGGCGACGTTTCGGTTCTACTTCGACTATTTACAATTCACACTGTAAACGTTGTCATAAGCTTCTCTTGCCTATGTGCGAATTATTTATGTAATGGTCGGTAGCTGAAGATCACAGTGAGGTATATCGCCCGTATTGCAAAATCCCAGCCTCCCCTGTACCTCAGTACACGCAAAGGGTATATTAGCTGTACCTCAAAATCCTCAAGTATCAGATGAGCTACATACAGCTCAACTCTCCCAAGAGATCGAAGAGCTATAATTCAACCATCTTAAGAGATCGAGGAATCGGAGAACAACGCCTTTAAGAGGCCAAGAAGCTTTAGCTCAACTCGCTCAGGATGTTTAGCATCTGTTATGACTGAAGATGTTTCACCGACCGGTGGCTTTATCAATCAAATACAGAAGATAATTATTGGTGATGGTGGTACAGGTAATTTGAGGTGATCGGTCCCTTAGTCTTGATAAGTAATGTTCACCTTCTGAGAGGGTTGAATTATGGCTCCTTGGCCTCGTGTAGTAGTTCATCTGACCTTTTTGTCTCGTAGAGTACAACCACTGGACCACTGTGGCATGCAAAGAGTACGTAACCTTTATTCGGCGCATATACACACCCTCATTGAAAGGCTGTCTCCCCCAACCAGAGAACCAGGTACTAAGGGTTGATGATGGGGCCCCCGTCATCCAATCAGTACCCAGGTTCTAGCCAATGAAAAGATGGTTTTGGCAATTGCAGAAGTGTTGTGGGTATCACTCTCCTGTCTGCCCTTGTCATTCCCATTCTAGAGCTGGTTGAAGCACGGTCTGCTCTCTAGTGGCTTCTATTCTGTCTTGCTTACCGTGGAGTGCACTAATACCTATTGTTGTACATAGTGTATGTAGTGTACATACTTCTGTTCTAAATTGGTGAAGGATAATACAAGTCAAAATTTTTTCTGCTGTGTTTATTTTGCTCCCTTTACACCCAGGATAACAGGCCTTTGGATTCCTGGGCTGTAATAACCACTTATGTGCGTAACAGTACGGAGGGGCTACTGTTATGAGATGCCCCTCTCCTTTAATCCACTGACTGAAACATGTAGGTACAGTAGCTGAAGAAATAGCATTACCGTTATGTTAACATACTCTTTTCCTAGTAACTCCAAACACATTGCTCAATACGGTAGGTCGTTCCACCTCCCCCACCAATCTTTTTCATGCTGATGCAGGGGAGCAGAGTGAAGAGTGTGAAGAGAGCCATCTGCTTTACCATTCTGCCATCTCTCCAGCAACATTAGCTTAGAGAATAGGATCAATATTCTCATCAAAATAACTTCGTCGTAGGTTGAGAAACTTATTATCCGCCTTCACCTAGATATTCCGTTCCTATCCATCTTCCTTTCTCCTTCCTTTCTAACCTTAACCTCTCCTATATTTTCCTTTCCTTTCATTCTTCAATCTCCTCTCCATCTTCCTCATGACACTTTCTTACCATCTCTTTCTCTCTCTCTCTCGTACCTCTTTCCACTCCCTTTGTCCCCTCTCCCTTGTTTCTCTCTTCACCCGTGAATCCCACCTATGTATCTGTTCATTCCGTTATTATTTTTCCAGCTTTTCTCTTTCTTTACGACTACCATCTTTCACCCCGTTGCCACCCTATTTTTTGGTTTGTGTCTCTGTACATTCTCTCTTCCCTTCTAGGCTGGCTTGCTGGCTTTCGCACACGCCTGCTCTTTCTCTCTCTCATCACACACACACACACACACACACACACACACACTCTCTCTCTCTCTCTCTCTCTCTCTCTCTCTCTCTCTCTTTCATTTTATTTATTTATTTTCCTCATCTCTTTTAACCCATTTTACCTACACTATCACTTTACTCGCATCCATTAAAGTTAATCCCTTTCTGTGTTTTTCTTCACCCATTTTCTTTGTCCCTTAATTCCCTAGTCTTCTCAGTGTTTACCTCGTCTCTCACTTTCCCAGTGTAATGTGTACAAATTCCATGAGAGGGAATTTGTATAGAACATAATTAACCGGAAACTACAAGATTTCAGGATGGCTACGGGAATAATCAAGGACGAGCAGAACCTACATGGAAAGAAATGTTTTGGAGTGGGAACATTTTGTCTGAAGTGATAAAAAAAATATGCTTTAACCAATACTCGCCCAACCACTCTTTTTAATTATTTAAAAGTATGATACACCAACAGTATTCTGTTACTCTATTCTAAATATTACAGAGTGGGAACAAAAAGCTAGCTATATTTGCCCAGTCGTAATATATCACGCAAGATGGGGGCTCACACAGTGTTGAAATCTGTCAGCCTGAGGTGGGAGGCTTAGGCAGGACATTGAGGATATCGTCAAGTATTGCATTAAGGCTGAAGCGTAGGATGGAGGGGAGAGGAGCTGTTGTATGAGTTATCTCCAGTGATGCTCATTTTTCAGTGCTTTCGTCCAATTGCCTTTTTTCACACACACACACACACACACACACACACACACACACACACACACACACACACACACACACACACACACACACCTCAAAGGCAATGGGGCCAGATAACATCTCTCCGTGGGTCCTGAGAGAGGGAGCAGAGACGCTATGTGTACCCCTAACAACAATATTCAATACATCTAACGAAACAGAGATTGCCTGAGGCATGGAAGACAGCAAATGTAGTCTCAATCTTTAAAAAAGGAAATAGACATGAAATACTAAACTACAGACCAGTGTCACTGACATATATGGTATGCAAAGTCATGGAGAAGATTATCACGAGAAGAGTGGTGGAACACCTAGAAAGGATCTCATCAACAGCAGCCAACATGGTTTCAGGGACGGGAAATCCTGTGTCACAAACCTACTGGAGTACTATGACATGGGACAGTAGTAAGACAAGAGAGAGAGGGGTGGGTGGATTGCATTTTCTTGGACTGCAAGAAGGCGTTTGACACAGTTCCACACAAGAAGGACCAAGCAGGGATAACAGGGAAGGCACTACAATGGATCAGGGAATACTTGTCAGGAAGACAGCAGCGAGTCATGGTCAGTGGCGAGGTGTCAGAGTGGGCACCTGTGACCAGTGGGGTCCCACAGGGGTCAGTCCTAGGACCAGTGCTGTTTCCGGTATTTGTGAACGACATGACGGAAGGAATAGACTCCGAAGTGTCCCTGTTTGCAGATGACGTGAAGTTGATGAGAAGAATTCAATCGATCGAAGACCAGGCAGAACTACAAAGGGATCTGGACAGGCTGCAGACCTGGTCGACCTGACGACACTGGAGGACAGGAGAGATAGGGGGAATATGATAACGACATACAAAATACTGAGAGGAATTGACAAGGTGGACAAAGACAGGATGTTCCAGAGATGGGACACAGCAACAAGGGGACACAGATGAATCACAGGGATGTTAGGAAGTATTTCTTCAGCCACAGAGTAGTCAGGAAGTGGAATAGTTGGGAAGCGATGTAGTAGAGGCAGAATCCATACATAGCTTTAAGCAGAGGTATGTTAAAGCTCACGGTTCAGGGAGAGTGACTTAGTAGCGACCAGTGAAGAGGCGGGGCCAGGAGCTAGGAGTCGACCCCTGCAACCTCAACTAGGTGAGTACAACTAGGTGAGTACACACACACACACACACACACACACACACACACACACACACACACACACACACACACACCTTGATTACTTTTCCCATGTGGAACTCAGTTTTCTAATTGTCAATTTTTTTAATCTGTAAAGAATAAGTTATTAATATGTTTTGATATTTGTGAGATTGCGTATTTTAGTGTAGAAACTGAGAAAAATGTGGTTTGGTTATTGAATGTGTGAGGTTGTATAAAATGAAAGTTCTGAATAAGCCTAGATTCTCCAGTCTGTGAGATGGCGTAAGAGACCCTGCTGTTAGGGTCAAAAAGGGATGCTCAAGGAGTATTCTTGGCTCAGCTCCCTGACCGGAAGCTGAGCCAGGGGGTGTGTCAGGGTCCTGAGGAAAGAACAAGAATTGAAAAAAAAAAAAAACCAGTATCGCTCACTTTTGATAGGCTATGGTATGAACTTGAATTGTTTGAAATGGGAATGTTTATGATATTCTTTTTCTGGGCTCTGTTTAGAGAATATTGTCAATGTTAGGGCCGAAATTGTAACCAATACTAATATTTAACTTATTCTTGGTTAAGATTTTTTTACAGTTAGGAATAAAATCTCTAGGAAATCCATTGTTTCTCCTAATTCTGTTTAATTGTGAGAAGAGGAGATGTGAGGCATTGGTCTAGCCATCATCTACTTGAGATGGAATGTGTACAGAAGTGTTTAACTTCGCTATCTTATCCACCTGCTCACTTGAGGACACGGGATAATACAAGATTTTTATTCATTTATTGTTAGGGGACTCTAGCTGTCCACAGCCAGAACACATTTGGTCTCCCAGGAGGTGAGGAGTCTGGGAACAGTAGCCTGAGGCAGCTAGTCTTGCGAGACCTATTTCAGAGGGTGAAGCCACTTCTGAAACCGAGCTAAACTAGTCTAGTGAATTCATAGCTGTAACGGTATACGCTTCTGTAGTCATGCATCCTGTCTAGCTTACTTATAATTCTAACAGAGTTCATGTATTCCCTAAGTAACTTTTTTCTATTAACTATCCTAACAAATAACTGGTTACTATACCTTACAATTTCCTATGTATTATTTCATATATTTTGGTTAATTCTTAAGTTGAAACTTAATAATGTTCTAAACAAGAGTATAACGCTCATACTCACTCTCCATACGAACTCTTCTCTTTCCTTCATGCTACTCTCATAGTAATACTCTCTTCCTTTTCCTCTTCCTTCCTAACTATTCCAACCACTATTTGCCCCTTTCTACTATTCTCCTCACCCTATTCCTTCCTCACGCTATTTCTCTCATCTCACGTTACTGTCTCTCTCTCTCACGCTACTTTCTCTCCCCCCTCACCTAACTTCTCTCTCTTCACGCTAACCTATCTCTTCCCACGCACGTCTCCCTCCTCCTCACACTATTCTCCCTCCCCCTCCATTGCCTCTCCTTTTTTTCACCTTCCTTCAGTGTTAGCAGCAGTTGCCAGTTCTTCCTTTTCCCGAGCTTCTCTCTCATTCTTAACTAATATAATGTTGTATGGTTTCCACGGGTCGTTCCAGCCCGCTGTACCCCTCACTCACCGCTGCCCCGCCTCACAGCACCCGGCTGCATCAACCTCACAGCCACCCGGCCGCACCTGCCTCACAGCCACCCAACTGCACCAACCTCACAGCCACCCGGCAGCACCTGCCTCACAGCTACCCGACTGCACCAACCTCACAGCCACACGGCAGCACCCGCCTGACAGCCACCCGGCTGCATCCGCCTCACAACCACTCTGCTGCACCCATATCTGTATTCAGTCCATCATTCTTGTAGGAAGTACAGCATAGGACCAGAGAGGTGTCTTATATACTGTAGTCAGGTGAGTCGAAGCAGGAGGAGGCGGGATCAAAGTGGGACCTGCCACTAGTGTAAGTAGGTCTTCGTCCAAAGGTTGGACAAGCGTTGAAGAAGTCTTTGTACCAAGATCCCATGATGTTGCAGTGTCTGACAGATTACCTCAAACTTTTCCCTCCTGCACCCATCTCACAGCCACCCGGCTGCACCCGCCTCACAGCCACCCGGCTGCACCCGCCTCACAGCCACCCGGCTGCACCCGCCTCACAGCCACCCGGCTGCACTCGCCTCACAGCCACCCGGCTGCACCCGCCTCACAGCCACCCGGCCGCACCTGCCTCACAGCCACCCGACTGCACCAACCTCACAGCCACCCGGCGCACCAACCTCTACAGCCACCCGGCTGCACCCGCCTCACAGCCACCCGGCTGCAGCCGCCTCACAGCACCCGGCTGCACCCGCCTCACAGCCCCCGGCTGCACCCGCCTACAGCCACCCGGTCTGCACCGCCTCACAGCCACCCGGCTGCACGCCTCACACCACCCGGCTGCACCCCCTCACAGCCACCCGGCTGCACCCGCCTCACAGCCACCCGGCTGCACCCGCCTCACAGCCACCCGGCTGCACCCGCCTCACAGCCACCCGGCTGCACCCGCCTCACAGCCAACCAGCAAAAGAAAATCCAGCAGAGGTGAACACAACAGGCGCTGCAGTCTGCCCTCAGCCACTGCATTACAACTGTGGGTTATCGAGTAAGTTTTTATGCGGTTCAGGGGAAGTGACTGCATAATTCACCAGGTGGTTGTAAGAGGTAGTCTTCCCCTGCCCTTTCCCGCTTCTCTCTCCTCTTTCTCCCTTTCTCTTCCTCCTCTTTTTTATTTTCATCCCCCCTGCCTCTTCTTGCTCCTCTTCCATGTCTTTTTTTCTTCCTATTCTTGCTTGTTTTCCTCTCCCTTCACCGCCGTTATCTCATTTTCCTCCTGCTGTTCATCCTCTTCATTTGCTTCCCCTTCCTCTTCGTCTTTTTTTCTTCTCGTCTTCCTCCCCGTTCTTTTTAATTTCTTTTCCTTTTTCCCATTTCTTCTGCTTCACTTCCTATTTATGTGTTCTTAACCTCGTTCCTCCCTCTATTCCCTTTCATTCACTACAAAGTACAATATGGTGATCATAGTACCAGCTTTGCCAGCTTGATGATCGCCTTGTCAAGCTGTATTAAGTCCAACTTGATCACCTTCTCAAGCTGTATTAAGTCCAACTTGATCACCTTCTCAAGCTGTATTAAGTCCAACTTGATCACATTCTAAAGCTGTATTAAGTCCAACTTGATGGTCACCTTAAGCTTATTTTGTTACTCTATTCTTCTTTCTCACCCCTTTATTTGCACAAATAGTGTTCAATCAGTGAACTAATTTTTTTTAACTAATTCTGGCATACTATAAGTTCGTTATAAGTCTGGAACATGGGAGAAACCAAGATGTTTAAAGTTCAATTCTGAAACGTGGGAGAACCAAGACACTTCTGAGCAAAATGTGGTTCGAAAACACAGATTTCTGAACTGTACTTAATGTGTTGCGACTATACTTCACTGCCAGCTCCGACCTCCAACACTAAGACTAGCAACGCAACAGACTGTGCGGAACTTTTAAGTTGCCTTTACTCGCACAGCGTTCTGTTCACAGCCGAACTTTCTCAAGTCGTACCTGCCAGCATTTCCCTTTTTTTTTATGTTTCAAAATCAAGGCTGGAACAAGCTGAGAAAAACACAACTTACCTGATAATGAGTCTCTCTCCATCCCGTTCAGAACCTGCAAGAAAATATACAAGTGAGCATGGAATACATTCTTGGATATTATATATATATATATATATATATATATATATATATAATATATATATATATATATATATATATATATACGTATATATATACATATCGTGCCGAATAGGTAAAATTGGTTAACTGGCAAGAACTCATTTAAAATTAAGTCCTTTCTAATAAATTTTTTATACGTTTAAAGACTCATTTTTCAATAAATGTTAATGTAAATATTAATGACTTTGTACCAAATGAACCTTAGAAAACTTTCCTAACTTTATTATAACATACGCAATTTAATTTAGCCTAATCCAACTAAATATATTTTTCATAAGTTTTCAATAATTTAATAACAAACAAACACAATGAAATATAATATATATATATATATATATATATATATATATATATATATATATATATATATATATTACATTCAGAATGATTTTTGCGAAATTATTGCATACACTAAGTTTCGCTTGCCCTATTCGGCAAGAAGTGCGTTGTCTTTAAGCCAAAATTGCAAGTTTTACTTATACGGTACGACCAATATATAATATTTATAAAGCCTTTTATCTACCGCATCTGTAGTGGTTACAATAGAAAAGTAGCCCCTCGCTGGGTAACATCAACTATTTTTTTTATTGCTTCTTCCACACCATCAACAGGCTGGTGACAGATCTAGCTTTTGTCCCTTTAAAGCTAGATTCAATGTCCTAGTAAAATTCGCGTATAGTACTGTAACTAAACTGCAATAAAACAGGATGGGAGTCGAACTCGCGGCTACGCGTATGCGAATCCTGTGATCTACCACTGTACTTAACCAGTCTACGCATCATTTGACTAAGACCCTTTTCCTGATTTCTGATAAATTACCCACCATATCCTTCTGATTTCTGGAAAAATAACCCACCACAACCACTCCGGATTTTGTGATTTAAGCAGTCTGAATGCCATCAGATGATGCGATTGACCCACAATGGTTGATTGCTGGTCAACTAATATACATACTTGTATTGAAGTACCTGCGAAATTCGCTACCTGAATCCCACTCTCTCGTAAATGACCACAAATCTTTGATTAAAATACCACAATGCCTTTGTTGTAGTAAATCTACATGCAGTTATCACATCCTGGTGAAAAAGCCTCTTGCGTTTCTATTTGCTTCTGGTAAAATACACAGAGATCACTTTTATTAACGGAACCATCTACGTTCGCATCACAAACCAAATCTCGAGAGATCGAATATACTTCCCACTATACTGGCGAGGATGCGCGGTCCTAATGCTTTGAGAGTTATTCTCATCCAGTAACTGGACTTGTGCTCAAGATTCCTGAGTCGTGTCGTGAATACCATTCATTCACGCCGAAAGGGCTGCATGGCCCGTACAGTTTGCGTTTCCTCATGAATGAAATAAAATAAATTAGTTTTTGGTCGAAATTAATTAGTTTTCGTGACAGATGAGGGCAACGGATTAACATCTACACGTCTAATTAATTTACATTTAACGTGAAGTTGTCATTATTTTAGAGCCCGTGCCAGCTTACCGGTTTTACAGAGCAGCGGGAAAGTTTTTCCCTGATATATCCTGACGATCCTTACCTAACCCAACCAGATACTCTCATTCAGGATAACTCTCACTCACTTCCACCTTCAGGTTTGATGAAGCTAGTGGCTTCTGCGTAAGTAAGACTGGCTGAACCAGCTTGGCCACCCACCCCTAACACAAACCCCCCCCACAACCAATCCACCGACCAACACCCACCCACCCACCAGGACCCACCCACCACCACAACCACCACCCCTACCACCGTGGTAATAACATATCCTCCCTGGAGAAGACGATATTGAAAGTGTCAAAATGGGCGACAGATATTGAGTGGTGAGCGCTGGGCGATGGTCCCCGATAAACACTCGCACATGCCGCTCACTAAAGGTTTTCGATTTCAACAATTCCGGGGAGACGGGGCGAGGAGATCGCTCTATACCAAGGATGGAGATCAACGCCACGCAGGGGGTAGATCAGTGACTGATCAAGTGTCGATTAATAATTGTATTATTCTTGGTGAACAGTTAAACTCACAGGGGTCAGGGCATGGGAGGTCATCAGGCTTGATCAGAGGAAAGGGTGGATAGCACCAGTCCCCCCGGATCAAGAGCCCTTCACTAGCATCAAACTCACCCTCTTTGAAGGTTCCCAGTCAATGAAAGCGTCTTACATTTATCTCTTCAAACCAACTCCAGCATCCAAACACTTCAGTAATAATAACCAGTAACTAAAAATAACCTAATTATAATTAAAGGTGCAAATTTTCAATATTTAAAAAAAGAAAATCATAATTTCAACACAATACAGAAGTGGCACAAACACTAAATATTCGTTTTTACTTAATTATTCACAATAATAATGAATCATTATATACCATTATACTTCAATTTGTGATTATGTACAATTTTATTTTAAAAATTATATATTCATATATATATATATATATATATATATATATATATTATATATATATATATATATATATATATATATATATATATATATATCATTCTTCAGTTAATAATAAAATGTTTTATTTACTCTTTAAATAATTTGACTTGCAACAATTAACACAAAATAATATGTCAAATAAGATGTGCAAGCCAGCAAACGTGAGGATGTCATTAAGCAAAAGGTTTGTGTGTTGCCGAGAACAATATTAAAGGAGAATATTGGCTGGGCCGGGAGCATCTTAGGGAGGCTTCTTGATTGATTACTACCCTTGTGAGGCCAATCAATGCACCAAGAAATGCTATATTCTGCACTGAATAAGACCCAGTGGGCGCTGCATCTACGTGGCTCTGAGGTAATATTAGTAGAGGCGAGTGTTACATGTTACAGGCTCAAGGTGGATATCCATCTAACTTTTAAAGATTCTGTTAACAATGCCTAGCCAATCTACTTCAGAAGCAAGGAATTCCTGTTTTTTATAAGCGACTGTTAAATTCTTCCCATTCTCTTTATATATATATATATATATATATATATATATATATATATATATATATATATATATATATATATATATATATATATATATATATGCATCAATAGGATTCTGGAGTTTTCTTTAAGATAATTTCAGTTTACTATGAGGTTTCGTGTTTATGTGGTATAACTTTGGATTCTATGGTATTTCAGTTAATCTCACGACACGGGCATGTTTTCTCAAAAAAAAATGCTGAGGACTGCTTGACAAATACAGAGTGCTGAGAGAGAGAAAGAGAGAGAAGAGAGAGAGAAGAGAGAAGAAGAGGAGAGGAGAGAGAGAGAGAGAGAGGAGAGAGAGGAGAAAGAGTGAGAGAGAGAAAGAGAGAAGAGAGAGGGAGAGAGAGAGAGAGAGAGAGAGAGAGAGAGAGAGTAGAGAGAGAGAGATGAGAGAGAGAGAGAAAGAGAGAGAGAGAGAGAGACAGACAGACAGACAGACACAGACAGACAGAGAGAGAGAGGTGAGGGAAAATGGTGATGCTGAGAAGGGGCTGAGGAAGTGAGAGAGGGGCGAGGCTGAGGCCAGTGGAGGACAATGGTAAAGGGAGTGAGCACCGGGGAGACGCCAGGTGACCAGTACTTCAAAGGGCAGGTCATTAGTGCCACCCAGGCAGGGATGACAGCACGTTGCTGGTGGTGGTGGTGGTGATGGTGGTGGAGATGGTGATGGTGGTGGTGATGGTGATGGCGGTGGTGGTGATGGTGATGATGGTGGTGATGATGGTGATGGTGGTGGTGGTGATGGTGGTGGTGGTGATGGCTGTGGTGGTGGTGGTGGTGATGGTGGTGGTGGTGGTGGTGGTGGTGGTGATGGTGGTGGTGGTGGTGGTGGTGGTGGTGGTGGTGATGGTGGTGGTGGGGGTGTGATGGTGGTGATGGTGTGGTGGTGGTGGTGTGATGATGGTGGTGGTGGTGGATGGTGGTGGTGAGTGGTGGTGGTGGTGGTGAATGGTGGTGGTGGTGGTGGTGATGTGGTGGTGGTGGTGGTGTGATGATGGTGGTGGTGGTGATGGTGGGATGGTGGTGGTGATGGTGGTGGTGGTGATGGTGGTGGTGTGTGATGGTGGTGATGATGGTGGTGATGGTGGTGGTGGTGAATGGGGTGATGTGGTGGTGGTGGTGATGTGGTGGTGGTGGTGGTGGTGGTGATGGTGGTGGATGGTGTGTGGTGGTGGTGGTGATGGTGGTGGTGGTGGTGGTAGGTGGTGTGGTGGTGGTGATGGTGTGGTGGTGGTGAGTGGTGGTGGTGGTGATGGTGGTGGTGATGGTAGTGGTGATGGTGGTGGTGGTGGTGTGGTGGTGATGGTGGTGATGGTGGTGGTGGTGGTATGGTGGTGGTGGTGATGGTGGTGGTGATGGTTGGTGATGGTGGTGGTGTGGTGGTGTGGTAGTGGTGTGGTGGTGGTGATGGTGGTGGTAGGTGATGTGGTGTGTGGTGTGTGGTGGTGTGTGTAGTGTGATGGTGTGATGGTGGTAGTGGTGGTGATGGTGGTAGTGGTGGTATGGTGTAGTGGTGGTGATGTGGTAGTGGTATGTGGTGGTGGTAGTAGTGGGTGGTAGTGCGGTGGTAGTAGTGGTGGTGGTAGTGGCGTGGTAAGTAGTGGTGGTGTAGTGGCGGTGGTAGTAGTGGTGGTGTAGTGGTGGTGGTAGTGGTGGTGGTGGTAGATGGTAATAGTGGTGGTAGTGGTGTGGTAGTGTGGTGCTGGTAGTGTGCTGTAGTTGTGTGGTAGTGGTGGCTGTAGTGGCTGTGGTGGTAGTGGTGGCTGTAGTGGTGGTGGTGGTGGTGGCATTAGTGGTAGTGGTGGCGTAGTGGTAGTGGTGGTGGTGGTAGTGGTAGTGTGGGGTGGTAGTGGTAGTGGTGGCGGTGGTGGTAGTGGTAGGGGTGGTAGTGGTGGTAGTTGTGGTGGTGGTGCTGCTGCACCACGGAGGAGTTGATGGTAAAAGTGTTCATGGTGCAATTGGAAGGTAGGGATCAGAAGGGTAATGGTATGTGGAAATGGTTATAAAATACTCCACAGTGACGATACAAATGCAGTGTAATGCTATCCTTTATCGACAGGTTTCTCCCACACAGTGGGCTTTGTCAAGTCACATACATATCTGTGAGAAATACCTCCCGTTTCTGGTTAATAACCTGTCTAATAACTTATCAGAAACATTAACAATAGAGGGGGATACCAAAACTAATGATTTATATGTGTTGTGAATTTTCTGAGATTATGACCTTCCTTTTTTTAATAAAGGACTCGCTCAGTGGTGAGGTCCTATGACGTATCCTTAGCTGGAGAAAAGACAAAGGAGGGATATATGGAGAGAGATACAAGAGAAAAGTGTGTAGTGGAGGGAGGTACCTCTCCTGGAGAAGAGATCAGGGTGTGGAGGTGGAGAGACAGGATGGAGGAGGAGAAGAATTTTCAAGACCTCAACTCCTGGTTACCTATTTCGTACTAGTGCCCTGGTTACCTATTTCGTACTAGTGCCGTTTATTCGTTGTGGCCCTGCATTTGTACAGCCCTTATATTGTCTAGTGCATAGTAGATCAATTAGTAAGGATATATTAGGAAACAGGAGAAGTGTTTCCAAAGCACATACACAACTGCGTGGATTTTTGTCTGATTTTCAGTTACCAGTTAAGTTCCAAGACAGGTAAATTTTAGTTTATCGCTGAGAAGAGTATTATAGTAGTCCTATATTAATGCACTGATATTTAAGGAATTAGTTGCTTTTGTAATATCCAAATTGCACGCGTATCTCTAGAATATAAGACTTCCGAGCCAGTGGGAGTTGTCGAAACACTTGACATTAAGTGACCAGTGACTGGCCAGAATGGACCTCAAAACAGAAGCCAAAATCAGGTATCAAAGAGAGCAAAAGACACTTGTTGGAATAATCAGTCATGTTCATCCTCAGTGCTTTAGGTTGCAAAATGAGGAGAACGCTCCATAGCAACCACAATTCTCCTTTGACCTATGTTAATTCTAAGCCAGCGATGCAGAAAACTCATGGGCCGGAGAAAGCTGACAGTAGAGGGGAAGACCTTCAATAACAGCTGGTCTTGACAACCCGGCTATATACACCTGACTAGAAAAATTGTTGAGCTGCGATGCGTCCTTTTTTCCTTTCTTTTCTTATTCTTTTTACAGTACTTCTCTGGTTGCTGTCAAGCATTCAGAGACTAAATGAAGTTGTCACCTTCAGGGACCATGGGATGCACTGTACCTCAGTTTGAAGTGTTCCATCGTCCACGTATATAGAAATCAGCGTCTCGCATATAGTAAAACTCCATTCAGTATCTCCAGTCACAACCATTATATTCGAAGCAAATTTTTCCACGTTTGAGTATGGGTCTCTGGTGAATTTCCCTTTTTAACGCGGAATAGCTGGTTGATAATTACGTATTAACTTTGCAGGAGCTTTGTCATGAAAATGCAAATATAGAAATACAGAGGCTGTGAATTGGTACCGTAGTGAGATGAGCAGTGCAATAGGCCTACTGGCCCATGTTACTGGTAGTAGTATGTACGCGTGTGCAACTGCATGAATGTGCATATTTATGCAAACGTCCAGGAACTAGTAAATGACTCAACCGGACTTATTTCCAAAGGCGGCTGTGTCGCGTATTGCACAGATACTGGGTCATGATATTTAGGAATAGAAATATGATGCAGCAGCAGCTCCCTCAGACACTTTTTCCCAGATCACGGCTTCTGAAAATTCACAAATAGTAACTCTCTTTCTGCTCCGGAACTTACTATCGCTATATCGGAATATGTAGAAGTACACATGGTAGTATCTAATGGTTATGATTATAGCCATAATTTTTAAAGGGGTGGACGGGTAAGCCAGCAGAAGGCCTTAGTCAGATGACCAAAAGCTCCAATGGCGTCAAAAAACACTTGTCCTGTTTCCTGATAAACATTACCTAACCTAATCTAAACGATCACTTGGAAGAGCATACTGACTTACAAAGCAGTTTAAAAAACCTAACCTAACCTAAACTAACCTAAACTAATCAAACCTAACCTAAACTAATAACAAGATGATACACTGGCACCTGCTCTCACATAGTCGATCTCGGGGAAAGCTAAACCCGTAGGATTATACAGCGCATGTGAGAGGGGGGGATGGAAGGTATTCTGGCACAGTTCAGGGAACCGGAGCACAGATCCAATTCCGTAGATCAAGAGCCCCTCAACAGCGTCAAGGAACCTCCCTTGAGGGGAGGGGAAGGGAAGAGAAGCAATAAATAATAGTACTTTTAAACGACCTTTACCGGCATACTGATGTCACTTAGAGAAAAACCAGGTACAGAAAGTTACACATGAATTGGCGTATCGCTGTAGAAGTCAAGGAGTGGTATCAATGTAGAAGTCAAGGAGTGGTATCAGTGTAGAAGACAAGGAGTGGTATCAGTGGCACCCAGCAGTCGAATGGGAGGACATTTAAGAGAAAGGAAATCATTTACAATAATGGTTAAGTTTTTTTTTTCTAAGTATGCCAAGAGTTCTCTTCTGGCACGTTTAGAATTAACTCTTCTAATTTAAGAAAGATTTCAGAGGATTAATCTTAGTTTGTATACACAGAGATACGCACCTCTGTAAATATATATCCGGTATATTTCTTGATATTTTTTTTAAGCAAGGAGGTTGGGCAACCATCCCCCCCCCTCCGAAAAAAAAGAGGAAACACAGTGTTCTTAACATTCGTGTTCTTAACATTCCTAACAGCTGTGTAAAAACTGATTCAACAAGATAGTTTTGTAATAGGACTAATTAATAAGATGACAGTAATCTCTAAGATGAGAAAAGAGCATTGTTAATGTCGGCAAGGCTAACATTCACCTGTCATTCATTCAGTCGCTCTCTAGCCAGAAGCTCGCCGACATCACAGCTCAGATGCTTTTTCGAACTGCAACATCTTTACTTCCTCAGAGTGCAGGCACTATACTTCCCACCTCCAGGACTCGAGTCCAGCTAACCGATTTGACTGAATCCTTTCGTAAATGCTACCTTGCTCAAACTCCAACAGCACGTCAAATCATAAAAGCCACTTGCCTCCAGGTTAAAGACTTATCACCTATAAAAAAGTGTCATTAACGCTGCAAATCGCCTATACATCAGCCAAGGATACCTTAATCCCTAACATAGGGATTTACTCTGAATGAAGAAGTACCGTACACCCCTCCGAGTGTACATGAACTGTTGCTGTCAAGAGTGATTTACTCAGCGAAGTGTATACATAGTTTATATATAATTGTAGTAAATAGTGTATAAATTTTATGCACTGATATACAGAAAAAATACACGATAAGTGTATGAAGTCAAAGCAAATATATGTATAATGTTTATAGCTAAACTGGCCATTTATATAGATATTCACATTTAATAGCGTAAAAGTTTGCATTTAATGCATTAATGTATATAGTATGATAAACATGAAGGGGGGTTTGGTACCTCTCATTTTACTCTTACAGAAGTGTGTACGTTAGGGCCACCTATGAAACAGATCACGAACTCATGGGGGGGATTTTCCTGGTGATTCAGAGGTATTTATTTTCTTTTTTTCCATTCAATTTTCCAGTATGTGGGGGTGAAGTGGGACTGACATGCTCTGTCACTCTCCACTTCACCCACAACTTCACTCCTGGAAGTGGTAATCCTCTCTATCTTTATTTAATACTATTATTTTACTTGTTTTTTTTATTTTGTATTTACTCTGCAATTTATTTGTTACCGCTAATGATTTTTGCAATTAGTTTTTACTCTTCCTTCTTCAGCCGTTATTTTCAAAAGTTCCATCCGTTATTTTCATAAGTTTCTTTTTGGTGACCTACTTATTTCTTCCTTCATCCTCCTCCCTTCCAGTAGCTCACAGATTTGGCTCGGGTCAACCACCCGTGAGGATTTAGGAAGGAGCTGACTCTGTAGTTAATAGTACTGTTTATGTAAAGTGGTCCGCCATCCAGTTCTGGTGTTATCAGGTATTGTCTCAATCAGTGCCGCAAGTCAACTCATCTCGAGTACCGTTTCCATCACCAGTGACCCTGGTATACTATTACCAGTGACCCTGGTGTACCATCTCCAGTGACCCTGATATACCGTCACCATTATAAATGACCCTGATATACCATCTTCATCACCAGGGACCCCGGAATACCATTTCCAGTGACCCTGGTATACCATCTCTAGTGACCCTGGTATACCACCTCCAGTAACCCTGGTATACCATCTCTATTACCAGTGACCCTGATATACCATCTTCATCACCAGTGACCCTGGAATATCATCTCCAGTGACCCTGATATACCATCTCCAGTGACCCTGGTATACCATCTCCATCATCGGTATTACAACCCGTCTTGAAACTCCTGGATGTGGCAGAGAGAACCACTTGCTCTACCGATTCTAAGCTGGAGACTTACAACCAGCCTCACCAGTGATACCTCTTATTCCAGAACTCCTGATCGTCTTATATTCTGGAAGGGCATTCGTGAAAGCTTGTGTTACCTCGTATATTATATTCTCATTTTATCTTTGTTATGTTACATCTTGGCCAATATATATTTCCCTATTTCATGTTCCTCAAGCTTAATCATTAAAAGTCTCTCTTCTTTTAATTAACATTTTTCTTGAGCCTTTTACCTATCTACCTGGTTTATATTTACTGTTCATATTTATTTCATAAAGCGGAAATTCTACGATAATCTTCAGTATGGGAAGCCTTTTAATAACAGCATTTCTGCATGGAAATATATGTTCCACAACTGTTATCTTACAGTTCAAAATTTTCCTGTTTGTCAGGTCCTAACCTTATCTTTCCCCCCCCCCCCTCTCTCTCTCTCTCTCTCTCTCTCTCTCTCTCTCTCTCTCTCTCTCTACTATCCCCTTCCCTCCCTCTCTCTCCCCTCCCTCCCTCCCTCCCTCTCTCTCTCTCTCTCTCTCTCTCTCCTTCCCTCTCTCTTTTTTCTCGTCTCACCACATATCTACCCTACACCCCCCTTCAGCTCCTCCCTTACACCATTATATTTTCACCTTCAGCCTATCTCCCCAGTCTTCTCCATTTATCTCTCATCTTCTATTCCTTGCTTCCTCTTTCTGCTTCTCCCTCCCCATTTCTCTCTCTCTCTCTCTCTCTCTCTCTCTCTCTCTCTCTCTCTCTCTCTCTCTCTCTCTCTCTTCTCTCTCTCTCTCTGCCTCCCCGTCCACCTCCCTGTCATTCCGGGTGACTGAAATCCATTGTGTAATAATTTGATTACACTGATAGAGAAAAAATCTACACACCGAGCAAGAATTTTTGCCTCCAGCTCAAAATTCCATTTTTTCCCCTCTTCCCCCGCCTTATTCAGGACTCCTGCGGCCAAGTCACCATATTGGCTAAACGCACGTCGATTCAGCAGCAAGAAAATTGAATATTGAACATTTAATGAAAACGAAATATTAAAAAAAAACCTGTAGCGACAGCCCTGAAAATTGGTTGTTCCGATATTCAATTAGTGAGCAAGTCTGAAGCCGGAAAAGTGGGAGCATATTTCCCTGTGGTGGGTCTTCCTCGGGCGGGGAAATCTGGCCGGCCTGGGGGAAAAAAAAAATCCAGCTATGTTTCCACATCTTTACTAATTCACATGTGACTGACGGTCGCCCCCGCCGCCGCCGCCCCCGCCGCCGCAGCAGCTGCTGCTGCTGCTGCTGCTGCTGCTGCTACTACCGCTGCTGCTGCTGCTGCTGCTGCTGCTACTACCGCTGCTGCTGCTGCTGCTGCTGCTGCTGCTGCTGCACTCACAACCCAACACGATCGTGCCTTTCCTTGTGCGATGCCTCGCTTCATGCGATACCCAGGCTCTCGCGATAACTCGCCTCTGACGATATCTATCTCAGTTACAAAAAAATACAACAGGTACACTTACTTACAAAGCACCAGAACCTTGTCAACAAACAAGTTCTGACATCAATTTAAACCTATTACCAACAGGGTATTATCGTGACTAATTTACTGTCTAATTAAAAAAATCACCAGGCCGAGGCAAGCAAAATAATCCAGTTATTCACATTCCTAAAATCCATAACCACATCTCTGCTCATAAATCACAGAAAATGTCGACAAAAGGGTAAATATCCCTATACACATGACGATAACAGATGATTCAATGTCGGGGGGAAAAAAGTGGGTACGACCTCCCTGTGTTCTGGTAGAAATGGCCACACCTGGAACTTAGTAACGACCCAAAGAACATTCTTAGCCTTTATTAAATATCCAAAGAACATTCCTGGTCCTTACGGAAGATCCAAAGTACATTCCTGATCCTTAACGGAAATAAAAAATGCATTCTTGGTCTATTTTGAAGACCCACAATTCCTTCCTAGCCCTTAATGA
>NC_069439.1:19266880-19321880 GCF_026875155.1 Cherax quadricarinatus | reverse complement strand
ACCTCACTATCACATCCCACAACAAAGCAACACCTGACGCGCGACTTATAAGAAAGGGAACACTGCAGCAGGCCCGTTGACCCAACTAGACAGGTCCTTCACACAACCCACCAACAAACTATTCTACCCAAGAATTAAGAATTTTAAAATTTATTATTTGTCTAATGTATTATTAAATTCTTCCCAAATTCTATTAATTATAAATGGATCTAATTTATATAAACCAAAGGAAATATTCATATTATTGTCAAAACTGATTTTTATGAAACAAGATTCAATTATATTCCTGACGAACATGGACTTGCTTGATACAACTTTCTCAACATTTTGAAAATCAGTTGGATGGTTAAAATTTCTTACATGAATAAACAGAGCATTGGAATCTTGTCCAGTTCTAATGTTATATTTATGTTGTTTTAATGTTAAGAACATAAGAATGGAGCAACACTGCAGAAGGCCTACTGGCCCATGCGAGGCATGGGCTTTTACCAGTTTGACCGTAATAAACTTTATAGCAAATTTTACAAGGAATCTTATAGACACGTCAGTCAGCATTTGGGGGGTAATTCTTTATCAAAAGTTTTTTTTACTGTATCATGATTTTTAAATACAACTTTGATATTAAAAGTCTTAAGAAGAGAAGGCATATCAACCAAGTTTTCATGGTAAAGGAGAACCAACATATTTTTAGTTGAATAAGGCTGGTTGTCCCTTTTTGGATTGTAAAAAGTACTTCTAGCAATTTTAAAAGATTTATCAATTACGTTTCTTGGGTATTTCAAATCATTACCCATTTCATAAATTTTGGATATTTCCTCATCTATGAACTCTGGACTACAAATACGTAAAGATCTCGAAAACATTGATGAGAAAACAGACAGTTTGACTCTATCTTGATGTGAAGAATAATAGTGGACATAGGAACAGTTATTTGTAGGTTTTCTGTAAATTTTAAATTTGAATTCATTATTACTCTTAATAATTAAAACATCTAGAAAAGGCAATGAGTTATTTTATTCAAACTCAACAGTAAAGTTTATAGAATGGGCTAAGCTATTTAATTTGCCAAGGAAATGGTGTATATCTACATTCTTGGGCCTAAGGCACAAAATATCATCAACATATCTGAACCATTTTGCTCTATTAGGGAGGATTGTGTTAAGCAATCTAGTTTAAAAAAATTCCATGTATAGGTTGTTTTGCATATTCTGAAATCACCTGTTTACTGTGATCTTATTGCATATATATATATATATATATATATATATATATATATATATATATATATTATATATATATATATATATATATATATATATACACACACACACACGTCGTGATGAATACGTAAAACTTTCGATTCTGACTTAAATAGCAACGCTCTTCTTGTCGAATAAGGCAAGCGAAAATTTGTGTATGCAGTAATTTCTCAAAAATCATTCTGAACCTAACGAAAATAATATATTTCATTGTGTTTATTATTAAATTATTATAAACTTGTATAAAATATATTTAGCTGGATTAGGCCAAATTAAATTGCGTTTGTTATAATAAGGTTAGGTAAGTTTCCTCAAGTTCTTTGGTACAAAAGTCACACCTACTTAAGGAGCACTGTTACGTGGTTAATAGAAGTCGCTGTAAGGCAGAAATCTGTTATGGCATGAGCTCTGTTACTGCATCCTTCGCCTCGGCATCCGCCTGTTCATTTTCCGGGAAACCAACATGGTCCAAGCACTAACAGAACTCCACACGCTTGTGCCGCTCGTGAAGAAGCAGATTAAGAATTGAGCCTCCACCGTTCATTAGATATTATAACCCACAAGGTTTTAGCGCTTCGCATAAAACGTCCTGACAGCCTACAAACTCGTCTCTCTTCATACTACTAAACAATGCACTATTTCACTCACGCAATAAAGAAATAGAAAACGGGCGACGACCCACGTACCGCTACTCACACTACTGCTGATGTTTAAGCCATTTTAATCACTCTTAATCTCTACAACAATAGGGGGAACTGAAATATATATGCGAAATTCCATGGCAATAAATGAACAGTGTGTTAACATTCCTTTAATCGGATTATGAGATGCTGTGGCCTGACAAATGCATTTAGAAAGCTTGTTCTCTGGAGTGTGTATAGATGCTCCGATCCTACTAATTTTCTCTCGAGTATTAACGTTATTTGGATAAAATAAATTGTGATCCTACTGACAGCGATTTATTAGATATAGGATCAAGAGAAGACTGAATATATACGCCAAGAGTTTTATGTATCTTCCTGTATATACAATGAGAGTTTAATTACTGTTGTAGGGAATAAAGTATTCTTGACTGATGATGAATAGGTGACATGCAGCCTTAATTAATGACCCTTCGAGTAATAGATCGGCTTTAAACCCAATTAACTAACCATAACAGGTTAAAATCATTAGAAGTGTGGCACCTCCCAAGGCCAACGATCTCACTTTAAAACAACAGTTAATGGCAACTATTCCAGCGTCGATCCGATCACGAAAGAAGAGACTAAGAACAACCAACTCACTTCTGGTCCAACCCTGAGAGATGTTTTTTATTTTTTTTTTTTTTATTATCACACCGGCCGATTCCCACCAAGGCAGGGTGGCCCGAAAAAGAAAAACTTTCACCATCATTCACTCCATCACTGTCTTGCCAGAAGGGTGCTTTACACTACAGTTTTTAAACTGCAACATTAACACCCCTCCTTCAGAGTGCAGGCACTGTACTTCCCATCTCCAGGACTCAAGTCCGGCCTGCCGGTTTCCCTGAATCCCTTCATAAATGTTACTTTGCTCACACTCCAACAGCACGTCAAGTATTAAAAACCATTTGTCTCCATTCACTCCTATCAAACACGCTCATGCATGCCTGCTGGAAGTCCAAGCCCCTCGCACACAAAACCTCCTTTACCCCCCTCCCTCCAACCCTTCCTAGGCCGACCCCTACCCCGCCTTCCTTCCACTACAGACTGATACACTCTTGAAGTCATTCTGTTTCGCTCCATTCTCTCTACATGTCCGAACCACCTCAACAACCCTTCCTCAGCCCTCTGGACAACAGTTTTGGTAATCCCGCACCTCCTCCTAACTTCCAAACTACGAATTCTCTGCATTATATTCACACCACACATTGCCCTCAGACATGACATCTCCACTGCCTCCAGCCTTCTCCTCGCTGCAACATTCATCACCCACGCTTCACACCCATATAAGAGCGTTGGTAAAACTATACTCTCATACATTCCCCTCTTTGCCTCCAAGGACAAAGTTCTTTGTCTCCACAGACGCCTAAGTGCACCACTCACTCTTTTTCCCTCATCAATTCTATGATTCACCTCATCTTTCATAGACCCATCCGCTGACACGTCCACTCCCAAATATCTGAATACGTTCACCTCCTCCATACTCTCTCCCTCCAATCTGATATTCAATCTTTCATCACCTAATCTTTTTGTTATCCTCATAACCTTACTCTTTCCTGTATTCACCTTTAATTTTCTTCTTTTGCACACCCTACCAAATTCATCCACCAATCTCTGCAACTTCTCTTCAGAATCTCCCAAGAGCACAGTGTCATCAGCAAAGAGCAGCTGTGACAACTCCCACTTTGTGTGTGATTCTTTATCTTTTAACTCCACGCCTCTTGCCAAGACCTCGCATTTACTTCTCTTACAACCCCATCTATAAATATATTAAACAACCACGGTGACATCACACATCCTTGTCTAAGGCCTACTTTTACTGGGAAAAAAATTTCCCTCTTTCCTACATACTCTAACTTGAGCCTCACTATCCTCGTAAAAACTCTTCACTGCTTTCAGTAACCTACCTCCTACACCATACACTTGCAACATCTGCCACATTGCCCCCCTATCCACCTGTCATACGCCTTTTCCAAATCCATAAATGCCACAAAGACCTCTTTAGCCTTATCTAAATACTGTTCACTTATATGTTTCACTGTAAACACCTGGTCCACACACCCCCTACCTTTCCTAAAGCCTCCTTGTTCATCTGCTATCCTATTCTCCGTCTTACTCTTAATTCTTTCAATTATAACTCTACCATACACTTTACCAGGTACACTCAACAGACTTATCCCCCTATAATTTTTGCACTCTCTTTTATCCCCTTTGCCTTTATACAAAGGAACTATGCATGCTCTCTGCCAATCCCTAGGTACCTTACCCTCTTCCATACATTTATTAAATAATTGCACCAACCACTCCAAAACTATATCCCCACCTGCTTTTAACATTTCTATCTTTATCCCATCAATCCCGGCTGCCTTACCCCCTTTCATTTTACCTACTGCCTCACGAACTTCCCCCACACTCACAACTGGCTCTTCCTCACTCCTACAAGATGTTATTCCTCCTTGCCCTATACACGAAATCACAGCTTCCCTATCTTCATCAACATTTAACAATTCCTCAAAATATTCCTTCCATCTTCCCAATACCTCTAACTCTCCATTTAATAACTCTCCTCTCCTATTTTTAACTGACAAATCCATTTGTTCTCTAGGCTTTCTTAACTTGTTAATCTCACTCCAAAACTTTTTCTTATTTTCAACAAAATTTGTTGATAACATCTCACCCACTCTCTCATTTGCTCTCTTTTTACATTGCTTCACCACTCTCTTAACTTCTCTCTTTTTCTCCATATACTCTTCCCTCCTTGCATCACTTCTACTTTGTAAAAAACTTCTCATATGCTAACTTTTTCTCCCTTACTACTCTCTTTACATCATCATTCCACCAATCGCTCCTCTTCCCTCCTGCACCCACTTTCCTGTAACCACAAACTTCTGCTGAACACTCTAACACTACATTTTTAAACCTACCCCATACCTCTTCGACCCCATTGCCTATGCTCTCATTAGCCCATCTATCCTCCAATAGCTGTTTATATCTTACCCTAACTGCCTCCTCTTTTAGTTTATAAACCTTACCTCTCTCTTCCCTGATGCTTCTATTCTCCTTGTATCCCATCTACCTTTTACTCTCAGTGTAGCTACAACTAGAAAGTGATCTGATATATCTGTGGCCCCTCTATAAACATGTACATCCTGAAGTCTACTCAACAGTCTTTTATCTACCAATACATAATCCAACAAACTACTGTCATTTCGCCCTACATCATATCGTGTATACTTATTTATCCTCTTTTTCTTAAAATATGTATTACCTATAACTAAACCCCTTTCTATACAAAGTTCAATCAAAGGGCTCCCATTATCATTTACACCTGGCACCCCAAACTTACCTACCACACCCTCTCTAAAAGTTTCTCCTACTTTAGCATTCAAGTCCCCTACCACAATTACTCTCTCACTTGGTTCAAAGGCTCCTATACATTCACTTAACATCTCCCAAAATCTCTCTCTCTCCTCTGCATTCCTCTCTTCTCCAGGTGCATACACACTTATTATGACCCACTTCTCGCATCCAACCTTTACTTTAATCCACATAATTCTTGAATTTACACATTCATATTCTCTTTTCTCTCTTCCATAACTGATCATTTAACATTACTGCTACCCTTCCTTTGCTCTAACTCTCTCAGATACTCCAGATTTAATCCCATTTATTTCCCCCCACTGAAACTCTCTACCCCCTTCAGCTTTGTTTCGCTTAGGGCCAGGACATCCAACTTCTTTTCATTCATAACATCAGCAATCATCTGTTTTTGTCATCCGCACTACATCCACGCACATTTAAGCAACCCAGTTTTATAAAGTTTTTCTTCTTCTCTTTTTTAGTAATTGTATACAGGAGAAGGGGTTACTAGCCCATTGCTCCCGGCATTTTAGTCGCCTCACACGACACGCATGGCTTACGGAGGAAAGATTCTTTTCCACTTCCCCATGGACAATAGAAGAAATAAAAAAGAACAAGAGCTATTTAGAAAAAGGAGAAAAACCTAGATGTATGTATATATATATATGCATGTGCGTGTCTATGAAGTGTGACCAAAGTGTAAGTAGGAGTAGCAAGATATCCCTGTTATCTTAGCGTGTTTATGAGACAGAAAAAAGAAACCAGCAATCCTACCATCATGCAAAACAGTTACAGGTTTTTGTTTCACAGTCATCTGGCAGGACGGTAGTACTTCCCTGGGTGGTTGCTGTCTACCAACCTATTATTATAATCAAGGGGAGCGCTAAACCCGTAGGATTATGCAACACCTGTGAGGGGGATGTGTTAGGTATTCAGGCTTAATTCAGGGAACCGGAGCACAGATCCAGTTCCCTAGATCAAGAGCCCCTCACCAACATCAAAGAAACTTCCTTAAAGGGTACCCTGAGAGGAACATATCAGTCCAACCTTGAGAGGTGAAACAAAGCTAATAATTTGTTTAAAAAAATAAATCCTTTGCAAGTACCCAGAAGATGAGGAATTAACACACATTTGCAACACCCAGGGATGTTTATTTAAAAACGTTTCGCCAACCAGAAGATTTATCAGTTTGATACAGAGATGTTAAATAAAGACGGAAGATGAGCTAGTCAGTCCCTCACCTGGAGTATCCTCATTCGATACCCAGGTGTTGCACACGTGCCAGATTCCTCACCATCATATGGTTCTAGTTTGAAAGAGGAGGCATGACCAACTATAATACCTTGAGAGAAAAGGTAATGTCAACATTCCCACATTCAACCTATACATGCAAACTCGGGTTCTTTACGTTACTTGGCCCCCCAGTAACCGTTTACGACCTTACTTGTCCCCAGCAACCGTGTTACGACCTTACTTGGCCCCCAGCAGCAATGTTTTTAATAGTCCCCAGTAACCATGGTCAGATACTGGGTAACGAACTTTTATAGTTCATATGAACAGACATTAAGTAGGACAATAAAAGCAAAGTTAAAGAGAGAAAGTCCAGTTCATGAGAACTATTCTTTAAAAATCGTCCGCACCAATATATCTTCTCGGCTTGTTATCCACATTCCAACACCCACCCACACTATTTACAACCTCAAAACTCACCCATATCCCCTCCCCACTTCCCTAAATTTATCCGTACTACAGTAGCCTCCCTCCCTCCTATCCCCCTTCCCTTCCCCACACATTTAAATATCAAAGACACGTGAAATACCTAATGAATGGCCGCTTATTGGGGCATAAAATGTCAACCGAATGATTCTCTCTCTCTCACTCACCCACCTCCATTTGCACAGTTAAAAGGAAACTTTGTTATCCGGATAAACGAACATTTACCACCAGAGAACATTTACCGCCTCAGACGTGTAAATTCGTGGCAAGGGAAGGCAGTTAATAGTATCAAAGTTAAGCTTCGTACATTTAACACTTTGTAGCGGAGGCTACGACAATAAAAGTATTAATTGCCTCTCGTAGCCGACCTGATTGACCGCGAGGGAAAAATGAGTGATTGAATATTGCCAGATTCGCCGCAGCTCAAGCCGCGGCAATTTATGGAGAAGTGGGGATGCTGGAACAGCCACGGTAAAGCTGCTAAGCTTTGGGTAGCGAGCCGCAGAGGGCCGCAACACGGCTCATCTCCAGCACTGTCAACGGGAAATAGACACTGGACAACAGATAGAGGGAAGCCAACGTAGACTTATCAGTGGCTACGGCACCGTTACGCTCGGACTAGGCAGAAACAGTCAGATGGAACTATGATTGCTTTAGCAATTAACGGATGCTCGGTTATACAAACAAATGTATACATGCACGTGCATAAACCCACTCACGCGTGCACAAACGCACGTGCACGCTCACACACGAATTCTGAGGGAGCAGAAACACACCAGCTAAAAAATAAAAAAAAAATAAATGGATACAGAACAAATGCCAGAAA
Organism: Cherax quadricarinatus; assembly: GCF_026875155.1. Lineage (NCBI taxonomy): Eukaryota > Metazoa > Arthropoda > Malacostraca > Decapoda > Parastacidae > Cherax > Cherax quadricarinatus. Next base: position 19,314,039 of record NC_069439.1, on the reverse strand, counting down.
TCATGAAGACAAGCTTGAGAAATTCATGCGGAGTGTACAAAGAAGCTTAAATATGCGCCCCAACTACCATACACAAATAGTATCCACTGTGGCCATATTTGCTATTCCCCACCTGAGCATCATTCACACCTCGCTAAATGATGAGCCTGGATGAGAAACAAAGGTGAGTAGGAGGGTGGTGGCGTCAATACCCAGACAACCGGTCCGTGCCCATTGATACCCAGATCTCCGACCGTCACCTCGCGTGCCGCCCCGACACCTGTGTATTACCATAGAGGCCGCCCGGGGTAGGGGCCTATCCTCCTCGTAGACCAGACACACCCAGGCGAGGATTATTTTATCTTGGTGTGATTAGTATGCGTTATATTTGTGCAACTTTTTTTTTGTTTTGGTTTCATTATGGGTGCTTTTTTTTTTTGCATGTATTTGAAGGAGGGGTGTTAATGTTGCAGTTTAAAAACTGTAGTGTAAAGCACCCTTCTGGCAAGACAGTGATGGAGTGAATGATGGTGAAAGTTTTTCTTTTTCGGGCCTCCCTGCCTTGGTGGGAATCGGCCAGTGTGATAATAAAATAAATAAATATTTGCGTTTAACTCGTTAGTGCTTTGAACGCTGTCTTATCCTACAGCCTTCCCACCCAGATCAAAGTTTCTTTCAGTGGCAGTGTTAAAAAAAATCTTACTTATGAGACGCTTCTTCTACATGTTAAGTGAAACGTCGTACGTCTTTTGATGTACATGTCTTTACCTAAATGTCACCTGCTTCATACTTCATCTTGTTGAGCTTCAGGCTTCTGGGTTTCACTTTGTTGGGAGCACAAGTACTTTCACTGGGCCTGTAGTACCTGGCTCTGCTAGGTATTACTCACTCAGTGGAGCAATCAAAATTGAGGAATAAAGTACACATCAGAAGACAGTCTGGATTTAAAGTATATTCCTACCAACAGGATGTATATTCAGTTACACTACGTACTGAGTATGAACCAAACTGTATAGAGTTTCGGCGAGAGAATAAGAATAAGAATTTTCATAGTTTAGATTAACAGACACTTTCAAAGAAAACATTAGTATGGTATCAACCAACCCCAGGCTTGTGAAGGTCTGGAGGTTCAAGTTGCCCCTACATTCAAGGTAACTTCCCCTGCCTTTCCCTCTCCTTTCCCCGGAACAAGCAGCTTTCAACACATTGTTAGTCTACCCCATACTTAAATGATACACTCATTTCAACAGGCAGTGGCCTACCAAAGCTGGACTTGACTAAAGATGCAACAATGTGGCTGTGAGTGGTTCACATCTATTACAAAAATTTGCACTGTGTGCACGCCACACCCCTCAAGGGAGGTTCCTTGACGCTGGTGAGGGCCTCTTGTTCTAGGGAATTGGATCTGTGCTTCAATTCCCTGAATTAAGCCTGAATTCCTTCCATCTCCCCCTCCAGAGGCGCTGCATAATCCTACGGGTTTAGCGCTTCCTCATGATTATAATAATAACGTACACACCACGTGGCCCGGTGGCCTGGTGGCTAAAAGCTCCCGCTTCACACACGGAGGGCCCGGGTTCGATTCCCGGCGGGTGGAAACATTTCGACACGTTTCCTTACACCTGTTGTCCTGTTCACCTAGCAGCAAATAGGTACCTGGATGTTAGTCGACTGGTGTGGGTCGCATCCTGGGGGACAAGATTAAGGACCCCAATGGAAATAAGTTAGACAGTCCTCGATGACGCACTGACTTTCTTGGGTTATCCTGGGTGGCTAACCCTCCTGGGTTAAAAATCCGAACGAAATCTTATCTTATCTTACCCTGGGTGTGGCTCTGGCTGCTGCCTGACACCAGTTGCGCCCTGGGTGTGGCTCTGGTTGCTGCCTGACACCAGTTGCGCCCTGGGTGTGGCTCTGGCTGCTGCCTGACACCAGTTGCGCCCTGGGTGTGCCGTCTACGAGGTGGCCATGAAAACACGCAACTTTCAAATCTGAATGCTTATCATTATCAGCGTGACAGTGAGCTGCATAAGATACGTCAAAATTCAGTGACTTCATGCATCAGTTGTAGAACTGATCAGTTAAGCTTCCAAACCATAGACTGGATTTTCCCGTTCCCAGAGGGGATAATTAATTTTACCTAGAAAATAAAAAGAATTTTTTTAATAAATTCTAGTTATCTCTAAAAATTTTAAGGACTCCCTCAAATGCGAGGTATAAGTGTGGCGTACTATCTTGTTTTCAAGCCCGGCACAGTTAGAACGTTAAATAAGAAAAAATTTCTAGTTATTTTAAAAGACTTTACAGACCCCCTATAATGCGAGGTACAAAGCTTGGGTACTAGTTGTATCTAGTCCGGCACAGCTTAAAACGTTCCGTAAGAACGAAATATTTAAAAAAATGGTGTATATGGGGCCCGGGTTAGCAGGACGGGCCCTTGATGAATGGTTCAAATAATTCCCAACAGTTAGGGGAGTAGACTGTTTTTAGTTTTAAAATGGCGCCTTTGCAACACTAATTACTCTTTAACAGGGCAACAGTAAGAAACGGTGAGTTTGAATGTGTATGTTTGTGTTGTGTGTGTTGTTGTGTGTGTGTGTGTTTTGTTTTGGTGTGTGTGGTGTTGTTGTGGGGTGGGGTTTTGTGTCCCGCCGCGCGCGCGCGCCGCTTCCCTATTTGTGGTTGAAAGGGGTGAGCACAGCTCCGTGTAGCAGCCTGTACTGTCTGCACAGACGCCCATGCGTTGTCAGCTTGTTTTTTTCGCCCCACTCAGGTGTGCCATCTTAGGCCTTGCCACTTCGTATCCCCAGATTTTGCCCCCTCTCTCCCCAAAAGGGGCCCTAGCAGGAAGTCACAAGTACTCCCAGCTTCTTCTGGTCATGGCCCTCCCCGGGCATGGGCACAAACACAAAAGCCTGTGTAACCCACCACTATTTAAAACAATAAAGAAAAGAAGCCCGAAGAAGTATATCTTTAAAACCCCGCTCTACAGTTACCAAACAAAGCTCGTTAAAAATGGTGCGGGGTGTCGCAGCAGTTGTGTTTCCCTGGAGAGAGGGGGTTATGAAGTCATTTTCCCTTCTCACCCAACAAAAGACCCGTCTCTAAAGAGTTACCCTGATGTGTGTCTGCACGTTTGAGCACCCGAACAGGTACAAGCAGGTCCAGCCGAAATTTGCCAAAAAATTCTCCGAGAATTTGTAAGTGGGTCCCAGTGCCCCCACGTACAGGTCCCAGCTGTTTCTCAAGTCAGTGTTCAGCGTCATTTATGTTGTGTTGTTGTTCAGCTCAGCACAGCCGTTTCAGCAAGCCAGAGGTGAGTTTTGGGGTGTTTTCTGCGTCCAGTGTGATTTTCTCTATGTGTTTGTGGGGGGGGGAGGGGGGAAAAGGGGAAGTGGCTTTTCCTCCCTTGCCGTCGCCTTTCTCACGCTCACCCCTCACCCTCACCACTCACCCCTGCCCACTCCCTTGCGTGTTTTCTGCTGTTTTTGTATGATTCTTGCCAGGTTTTTGTATTGAGTGCCCGAGGCCACTCGAAGCTACGTGGATTACGACGTCACGTGGGTGTGGCCCAGCCGTAGCCTCAAAGCCCGTGAGTTACCAGATTCCCCAAAGGGCCCCATGCTGTGGTCGCGCCCGCATCACATGACGCTACCCACGATGGCCCGACTTCATGAGTCACGTTTTTGTGACGTCACCCCACGTGTCTGCCTGCGTCACCTCGAGATGTTTTGACGTCACCTCGAGATGTTTTCGACGTCACCTCCGATGTCTGCTGAGTCACCTCCGTGCTGCCTGACGTCACCTCAGATGTCTGTGCGTCACTGCTGTGACGTCACCTTGCGACATCCGCCCCGACATCACATGATGTCACTGAGTGTTTAGTAATTTTTCAGTATTGTCGAGAGATTGAGAAAGATTTTGTGTGTGTTAATTAATTCCTCTCAGTCAGTGTTCTCACATTTTAGTATGTCTTAGTCAGTTTTATGCGCAGAAAAGCATCATTTGCTAGTTAAGCCATATTGTACCGTATGTACAGCGGTGTGTTTTTAAAGTTTCGTGTGTCCAGTGAGGTCTGTGGTCAGACCCTTGAGTTGAACCACTGCTAAGTCACCCGCCTGACCAGTGTTTGACAGCTGATTTCTCAGCCCTGAGCGTACGAGCCCTCTTGTACAGAAAGCTTTTATGCTCGTCGCTCGTGATGTTCTGTAGAATCGTACCTGCTACGATTCCCATCGAGATTTGTTTCACTTCACCTCCAGACCGTCAGAGTGCAGTTATATGTAGAGAAACAAGTCTGGGGACGCTTAGGCTACCCTCTGCTATAACTCCACTGTCGAGAGATGATACTCGTCAAGCCGCAGCCAGGCCTGTCGGCAGGCGCTGTGTCAGCCTCGTGTCACAAGCTTCAGTGAGCAGCCTGCACAAAGAAGATGTCACTTTGACTGCTAGCTCTCTCACTGCAGTCTGGTGTATGATGTTACGACTCCCAGATGTTTCGCCCAGTCGTCTCTGCCACGACTCGCTCCACAACTCGCTCCACGCTCGCCGGCAGTGACAGCCCAGCAGTGGCAGTACCAGTCGAGAAGTGTCCTGAGTCGCTTGCCAGAAGTCCTGCCCAGTTGCCGAGTTTTGTCGACGCCTCACTCGAGGGCACCAGCATGTCGTGCCCCAGGTTGAGTGAAAACCTGCAGCGACTCCTACAATGTCTGCTTCACCGTTCCAGAGGAGACCGTACCCTGTTACGTCACAGCTCAGCCGCAGCGATGTCTCCCGTGTTGCAGTATCTGTCCAGACGCAGGAAGGCGTGCAGTGATGCCCTTCGACGCTCATTGCCTTTGACCACGATGTTTAGCACACCCCACATGTTTTTTTCTTCCCTCCCTGTAGGAAGTTTTTTTTCCATGTCCATATGTATATATATGTTTTTATTTTGTGTTCTGTGCCCTGTTCCTACGAGAGAGAGACCGAGTTTCTTTTACTACCAGTATTGTCGCGTCGGGACGACGCGCGGTAGGTGGCCGAGCGTATGTAGACAGCCTGTACTGTCTGCACAGACAGCCCATGCTGTCTGTCAGCTTAGTTCATATTTCGCGCCACTCAGGTGCTGCCATCTATAGGCCTTGCCACTTCAGTATGCCCAGACTTGCCGCTCACTCTCTCACACAGCGGCCTAGCAGGAAGTCACAAGTACTCCCAGCTCTCTCTCGTGGTCATGGCCCTGCCCGGGCCATGGGCACAAACACACAAGCCTGTGTAACCCACCACTACTTAACAATAAAGTAAGAAGCCTCCGAAGAAGTATATCATTTACTACCCGCTTGCAGCTCACCAAACAACATCGTTATACCAGACCCCGCCTCTTCGCTGGTCACTATTAGGTCCAGTCTCTCCCATCTCCATAAGTTTTATCGTATCTCTTCTTAAAACTAAGTATGGATCCTGCCTCCACTACATCACTTCAGATTATTCCAATTCCTGGCTGAAGAAATACTTCATAACAACCCTGTAACTCATCTGAGCCTTCAGCTTCCAGTTGTGACCCCTTGTTGCTGTGTCCAGTCTTTGAAACACCCTGTCCCTATCTATCTTGTCAATTCCTTTCAGTATTTTATATGTCGTTATCATGTACCCCCCAATCAATCCTGTCCTCCGATATCGTAAGGTCGATTTTCCTTAATTTTCCCTCGTAGGACATTCCCCTTGTAAACCTTTGCACTTTCTCTGATTTCTTAACGTGCTTGACCAGATGTGGGTTCCATACTAGTGCTGTATACTCCAATATAGACCTGACGTCCACCGTGTACAGTCTTGAACGATTCCTTGCTGAGGCGTCGAAACGCTATTCTTAAGTTTGCCAGGCGCCCATGTGCTGCAACAATTATTTGACTGATGTGTGCCTCAGGAGATGTGCTCGGTATTATTCTCAACCAAGATCCTTTTCCTTGAGTGAGGTTTGCAGTCTTTGACCTCCTGGCCTTTACTCTGCGATTTTCTTTGACCTTACCCAGTCTTCATGACTTTGCACTCGGTGGGGTTAAACTCTAGAACCCAGTTGTTATACCAAGCTTGCAGCCTGACATCTCCTTGTAGTTCTGCTTGATCCGCATCCGCTTGAATTATCCGCATTAGCTTCACGTCGTCTGCAAACAGGGTCCTAGTCTGCAAACAGGGTCGTACCATCACTCGTTGTTTCCTTCTTGACAGGCATTCTCTGATCTATTTCAGTGCCTTTCCTGTTATTCCTGCCTGCTCCTTTAGCTTTTGCACTAATCTCTTGTGCGGAACTACGTCGAAAACGCAGTCCAAGAAAATACTGTTTGCCCACCCCTCTCTTTCTCCTGCCTTCTGTGACCATGTCCTTAAACTCCAGTAGGTTTGTGACAAGATTTCCCCTCTCTGAAACCACGCTGGGTATCGTGTATAAATTTATTCCTCTCTAGGTGCTTCAGCAGTCTCTTCCTGATAAGCTTCTTTATGACTTTGCATACCATACATGTCGGTGACACTGGTCTGTAGTTCAGTGCTACCTGTCTGTCTCCTTTCTTAAAGAAAGGGACTACATTACCTGTCTTCCACACCTCAGGTAGTTGCCCTGTTTCGATAGATGTGTTGCTGATTGTTGTTAGTGACACACACAGCGTCTCTGCTCCCTTTCTCAGGACCCATCTAGAGATGTTATTAGGTCCCACCGCCATTAAGGTACCTAGTTCGCTTAGTAACCTTTTCCTTCTCGCTTGAGTGTAGTGTGTCCAGCACCTGTTGGTGTATCCTTCCATTCCGGTTTACTGTAGTAAACCGGAATTTTCAGTGGAGACGTACAGTAGTCCAGCATGTCTTCACTGAAAATATTTCCTTAAATATCGTGTTTAGCTCTTCACACACTTCTTTGTCCTTTTTGTGATCTCCCTTCTTTCCTTCCTCAGCCTGATTACCTGATCCTTGACAGCTGTTTTCCTCCTGATGTGGCTGTACAACAGCTTTGGGTCAGGGTTGGCTTTCGATGCTATGTTATTCTTTGGTGTGTGTGTGTGTGTGTGTGTGTGTGTGTGTGTGTGTGTGTGTGTGTGTGTGTGTGTGTGTGTACCAAAACATCCCTTCTTATTACGAGTGATGAGTAATTATCACCCTCCCTCCTCCATCCTCTCTCTCTCTCTCTCTCTCTCTTTGACACACAGGTGGGGGCAGTGTTGCTTGGCTGTATATTTCTAATTGTAGTTAAAAATATACATATTTTTCCATATATCTTCTTCCTGTTTGTCCTTCGTAGCGTCTAATTTTTAGTACACTTCGACGTTTCCTCGCACGCTGTGACCCGGACTGCATACAATCATTCAGAATCTAAAGCGCCTGATTTGTGAAATTGTAAAATTTAATCTGAAGATGAGAAAGACGACTCCAATTCCTTGAACTGCAAGCCTTACACCTGCTCCAAGGCATCCCCCATCTTAACTGGAACTTCGTCGAATATAAAACAATTTCGATAATTCAGGCAGCAACAAGAGGATTCCTTGTGGCCAACTCACTTTCCCTCCGCCCTGTCTGATGATCAGTTTAGGAAACTCTGTGGAAATCGGCCCCAACAGATTTTTTTTTTACTAGAGGCATGATTTGGCTCCGGGGCTCCAAGGGCCGGAACTCTCACAAAGTCATCGAGGTAGAATTATCCACAATACTCACAATTAGACCACTCGGTGATCAGTAGCTCAAAGTTAGTTGAAAATTGGACCGACGGACAGTTTGAAGATAATGGCTGAGTTAACAAGGTACAGGATGAACCTTGTCTTGATGGTCCTGATCCATTATATCACGGGACACAGGATCTTGTCTTGATGGTCCTGATCCATTAGAGCACGGAACACCGAATCTTGTCTTGGTCCATTAGAACACTGGACACCGGATCTAGTCTTGATGGTCCTGGCTCACTAGAGCACAAGAGACCGGACCTAGACTTCATGGTCCTGCTCCACAATCATACGTCAGACCGATCTTTACTGTGTCCACAGAAAATCTTGTTCTCTAAAAAAGACAATTTTCTCCAGTGCTGTTGGCAGTAGACCATTTGTCACTTTTTCATTACTGGCGATCTAGTAAGCCATTCTCGAATATATTTCCCTTTCCTAAGACTTCTCTTTATCAAAGTTAACCTGATTCTTAAGATGCGAGTAAGAGAGAGAGAGAAAACTAATTCAACTTTAATGTTAAAGTCGTACCTACATTAACTCCCTGTCTATCCTCTTTTCCTCTTCCCCTTTTCCGTAAAGTACATGGGCAGGGTATAAAGATACGCAATGTAGAGAAAGACTATTTCAGGAGTTTAGCTCTAAACTGAACCTTTTCAAGTCTTGGAAAAACTAAATTCTGGGAAAAACGTAGTTGAAAATAATGTCGTAAATCTGGAAAGCGCTTATTGCACCAACCACCAAAATATAAACGAGAAAGAAAGGTATACATTAATGACATTAATGAAAGACTATTCAGCGTAACTTCGTGAATAAAAACAGGAACTTCAGGAATACAATTCTATCTAGGACAGACTTATTATACTTGTCGCCATATACTAAATTCCACGACCCTAGTTTTTTATATACCAGTGATTTAAGGAATTAAAATTCTTCGCTATTATAATCAGCTAATCAAGCGTATTTTTATAAATGGATAACATCCAACTCACTACGAAAGATCATTACGAAACTAAACGGATTTAAAGCCCTAAGAAAAAAGGTCGAAGAGAATTTAAACCTAATGTGGAAACTTGTGCAATTTCCCCCCTAACAAAAGCCTCACCGAAGAGTGAAAAATGAACGCGCAGTGTTCATGGAACCACTAGCAACAACAAAAAATGTTATAATTCGAGTTTAACACGCATAGTTACGGCCTCCAGACGGATAATGTCCCGGGCGTAATACACTCCGCTCTACTCTAGCGGAAAAAGCGGCCACAAAGAAGTGCTTTGCGTTATTACAAATGCTTTATGCAACATACTTCAAATATCTGCCGTGTTCTACCGCATATCACGAGTGCCGGGGAAACTCCAGAGAAAATTAACAGCCAAATATGCAGCACGGTGCGGAAAACTTTCTTAGGTATTTACACTCAGCTACCAGAGCGTGTGTATTTAATATAATATATATATAATATTATATATATATATATATATATATATATATATATATATATTCTTCTTTCTTTCACACACCGGCTGTATCCCACGAGGCGGGGAGGCCCAAAAGAAAAAACCAAAGTTTCTCCTTTCAAATTTAGTAATATATACAGGAGAAGGGGTTACTAGCCCCTTGCTCCCGGCATTTTAGTCGCCTCTTACAACACGCATGGCTAAGGAGGAAGAATTCTGTTCCACTTCCCCATGGAGATAAGAGGAAATAAACAAGAACAAGAACTAGAAAGAAAATAGAAGAAAACCCAGAGGGTTATGTATATATACGCTTGTACATGTATGTGTAGTGTGACCTGAGTGTAAGTAGAAGTAGCAAGACGTACCTGAAATTTTGCATGTCCATGAGACAGAAAAAAGGACGCCAGCAATCCTACCATCATGTAAAACAATTACAGGCTTTCGTTTTACACTCACTTGGCAGGACGGTAGTACCTCCCTGGGCGGTTGCTGTCTACCAACCTACTACCTAATATATATATATATATATATATATATATATATATATATATATATATATATATATATATATATATATATATATATATATATATATATATATATTCTTTCAACGTACCACGTAATCCCACTGAGGTGGGGTGCCCAAAAGAAAAAACTGAAGTTTCTCCTTTTAAATTTAGTAATATATACAGGAGAAGGGGTTACTAGCCCCTTGCTCCCGGCATTTTAGTCGCCTCTTACAACACGCATGGCTTACAGAGGAAGAATTCTGTTCCACTTCCCCATGGAGATAAGAGGAAATAAACAAGAACAAGAATTAGAAAGAAAATAGAAGAAAACCCAGAGGGGTGTGTATATATATGCTTGTACATGTATGTGTAGTGTGACCTAAGTGTAAGTAGAAGTAGCAAGACTTACCTGTAATCTTGCATGTTTATGAGACAGACAAAAGACACCAGCAATCCTACCATCATGTAAAACAATTACAGGCTTTCGTTTTACACTCACTTGGCAGGACGGTAGTACCTCCCTGGGCGGTTGCTGTCTACCAACCTACTACCTACATATATATATATATATATATATATATATATATATATATATATATATATATATATATATATATATATATATAAAATATATATATATATATATATATAAAGAAATTACAAAACACCTGACTGCAAATATGAAAAAAACACTACAGTAAAGAATGAGAAAAATACCTGAGCCCTTTTTGTGCTCGCGTGTATACTGTAGCGTCATATTTGGGAAGGTAGGTAGGTGATGTTGTACTACAGGAGGTAGGTAGGTGAAGTTGTGCTACATTAGGCGGGTAGGTAGGTAGAAGGTGCACAGTAGGTAGGTAGGTAGGTAGGTAGGTAGGTGTACAGTAGGCAGGTAGGTGAGGATGTACGGAAGGTAGGTAGGTGAAGATATACGGTAGGTAGGTAGGTGAAGATATACGGTAGGTAGTTAAGTAGATAGGTGTCCAGTAGGCAGGTAGGTGAAGATGTACAGTAGACAGTTGGTGAATATGTACAGTAGGCATGTAGGTGATGATGTACGGTAGGTATGTAGGTGAAGATGTACGGTAGGTGTGTGTGTGTGTGTGTGTGTGTGTGTGTGTGTGTGTTGTGTGTGTGTGTGTGTGTGTGTGTGTGTGTTTATACAAGTAGCAAGTCCGCATCCCCAACGACACAGAAAAAGAAACTCTGCACCAGGACACGGATGGGCACACTGCCAATTTACGAGGCACTGAGATAACTAACAAATATGTCATTCATGTTGGAAAAAGTCAAAATTTCGACAAACGCCTTTCATACCTGTGAAATTGAGACATTCCCTTATATAGGCTGTGAGAGAAGGAACATGCAGAGCACGAGACGCAAGTGACCTAATATTGGAAACTCGAGAAATGTGAGGAATCAATTTTTCAACTTTTGTAAACGAAGAATTCATAATTATCAAGCACAATAGATGTGGTGTAAAGTTTTGCTCTTGGCTGTGTCATTTGTGAGTGGGGGGATGTGTGTGTGTGTGTGTGTGTGGGGATGTGTGTGTGTGGGGGGATGTGTGTGTGTGGGGGATGTTGTGTGTGTGTGTGTGGTGTGGGGTGTGGGGATGTTGTGTGTGTGGGGGATGTGAGTGTGTGTGGGGGGTGTGTGTGTGTGTGGGGGATGTGTGTGTGTGGGGGGATGTATGTGTGTGTGGGGGGATTGTGTGTGTGTGGGGGGGATGTGTGTGTGGGGGGGATGTGTTTTGGGGGGGGATGTGTGTGTGGGGGGGATGTGTGTGTGTGCGGGGGATGTGTGTGTTGGGGGGGGATGTGTGTGTGTGTGTGGGGGGGATGTGGTGTGTGTGGGGGGGATGTGTGTGTGTGTGGGGGGATGTGTGTGTGTGTGGGTGTGTGTGTGTGGGGGATGTGTGTGTGTGGGGGATGTGTGTGTGTGGGAGGATGTGTGTGTGTGGGGGGGGGATGTGTGTGTGTGGGGAGGATGTGTGTGTGTGGGGGATGTGTGTGTGTGGGGGAGGTGTGTGTGTGGGGGATGTGTGTGTGTGGGGGATGTGTGCGTGTGGGGATGTGTGTGTTGGGGGATGTGTGTGTTGGGGGATGTGTGTGTGTGGGGATGTGTGTGTGGGGGGATGTGTGTGTGGGGGGGATGTGTGTGTGGGGATGTGTGTGTGGGGGGATGTATGTGTGTGGGGGATGTATGTGTGTGGGGGGATGTGTGTGTGTAGGGGGATATGTGTGTGTGGGGGGATGTGTGGTGTGGGGGGATGTATGTGTGTGCGAGATGTGTGTGTGGGGGATGTGTGTGTGTGTGGGGGGATGTGTGTGTGGGTGTGTGTATGTGGGGGGATGTGCGTGTGTGGGAGGAATGTGTGTGTGTGGGGGGATGTGCGTGTGTGGGAGGAATGTGTGTGGTGGGGGATGTGTGGGGGGATGTGTGTGGGGGATGTGTGGGGGGAATGTGTGTGTTCGGAGGATGTGTGTGGGGGATGTGTATGTGCGGGGGTGATGTGTGTGGGGGATGTGTGTGGGGGGATGTGTGTGGGGGATGTGTGTGGGGGATGTGTGTGGGGGGATGTGTGGGGGATGTGTGTGGGGGATGTGTGTGTGAGGGATGTGTGGGGGGGGGATGCGTGTGTGGGGGATGCGTGTGTGGGGGATGTGTGTGTGGGGGGATGTGTGTGTGGGGGGATGTGTGTGTGGGGGGGATGTGTGTGTGTGTGTGTGTGGAGGGGATGTGTGTGTGATGGAGGTTTTGTGTGTGTGTGTGTGTGGGTGTTCGGGAGGCGTGTGTGGGGGAGAGAAGTGTGTGTGGGGGGGAGATGTGTGTGTGGGGGGAATGTGTGTGTGGGGGGGAAGGTTGTGTGTGTGTGTGGGGGTGGATGTGTGTGTGGGGGGGGATGTGTGTGTGTGGGGAGGGATGTGTGTGTGTGGGGGTGGATGTGTGTGTGTGGGGGTGGATGTGTGTGTGTGGGGTGGATGTGTGTGTGTGTGTGTGCGGTGGATATGTGTGTGTGGGGGGGATGTGTGTATGTGGGGGATGTGGTGTGGGGGGATGTGTGTTTTGGGGGGGGGATGTGTGTGTGTGGGGGGGGATGTGTGTGTGTGGGAGGGGATGTGTGAGTGATGGAGGTGTGTGGTTGGTGTGTGTGTGTTCGGGAGAGTGTGGGGGCGAAGAAGTTGTTGGGGGTTAATGTGTGTGTGGGGGAGATGTGTTGTGGGGGAAGGTGTTGTTGTGGGGGGGGATGTGTGTTGGGGGTATGTGATTGTTGGGTTTGGATGTGTTTGTGGGGTGGATGTTGTTGTGCGCGTGGATCTGTGTGTGTGTCGGTGGATATGTGTGTGTGTGGGGTGGATGTGTGTGTGGGGGGGATGTGTGTGTGGGGGATGTGTGTGTGTGGGGGGGGGTAAGAGCTAACTCCGTATAGTAATGGAGCTCAATCTCTTTGGATCAAGTGCCCTTCAACAGTATCAAAGCATTTCCCTTACCCAGAAATAAAGGCCTAACTCTCCAGCGTGGTCAATACAAGTGAAGCAACAATCCGTGTCTGCAGACTCATCACCTCATCTCTCAACACTAAAGGAAGTATCCCGCCCGCTGCCTTAGTTTCACTTGCCTCTTCATGGGGCTAAAACAAAGACAAAAGAGGAGAGCACGTGGCGGAAAAAAAGAAAAAGAAAAAAAAGAAAAGAGCATCGTGATCCCCTTCCGCCGGGTTGCCTCCACAGTGACACCCGCCAGAACAGGTTTGGAGAGTCCCCTTGTTGCATACAGCCTCCTGGATCGTCCGGGGATCTTGCTTCTCATAAGGCGGTAGCTGAATAGGAGGATTCGTCTCAGTTCGAGGACTTAGAGGTTTATGAGCGTGCAAATGAGAGGGGAGAATGCAGGCCGCTTCCTGAGGGTGGAGGGTTGAAGGAGGAGAGCTGGGAGGTGTCGCTCCTAGCAGGACATCCTGCCCATCTTAAATGAACCTTCTAATATTACCCTTCTTCAAGGGGATTTTACTGGTTTGTTATCGTGTGTGCATGTGCACGAGTATACCATCTCACCTATTTGTTGGGTAGGGTCGAGTACAACATTAAACTTGCTTCCATTTATGCATGCGGTTTGCGGCCTTGACATAACATCACGACTGTTTTGTATTGAAAAAAGGGGAGTTGCAATGAAGTTGAAGACCAACATTTCTTTTAAGAAGCAGGCAGAAGTATTCTGGAGAGTAGCGGCTACAGACGAGGTCACCTCAGCTGGAGGAGAGAGGCATGTTTGCCTATACAATGGTACTTCAGATGAAGGACTCCATTAACTGTTACTGACGACTTTGTGAGAGTTTCTACAAGCACCTCTTTTGTGCAAGTTCACACAGCACCAACAGCTGCTGCAGCAGCAACAGCATCACGATATCACAGCGCTCGTGTTTATTTCCAAGTCCTCATTGGATAGACATATTTTTGATGCACAAAATTATGAAATGATACCGGTCAGTGGTCGACTTTAACCACGAACAACAGCTCTAAAAGTTCTATTGAAAGTAATCGGATTAATGGTTTCATATGGCAGTCCGTGATATGAAACTAAGCTTGCAATGCTCAGTAGTATGTACCGAGTGCAAGGGAGGTCAGTTGTACAAAGTCATCCTTAGCTAATATAGACAACATGGACAGCCTTTTAAAATGTCACATGTGCAGTATAAAGGACTTTCTTCTGTGAGAAGTTTTCTTTAACCGGTTATGTTGTGCTGTTTTTGCTCACTGAGTATCTCTAGTGTGGACCATATGCATATTGCAAAGAATCGATCTCCCCCCCCCCGACCCAACACACATTATTCGCATGTATTGGCCAGTACTTTTAAAAATACATAATTGAATTCTAATTACAACAATGTTTTTTTTTATTGGGTTGGTTAGAAAATAAAATGATCACAAAAATTCATACCCACAATAAAAATAATTTCAATAACGTAGTGTACCGGTAGCTAATTTTACTTAGAGTACATTGCAGAGCTTTCTTTCGTCTCCACTTTCGGTATAATGCTTCTTGGATATTCACCAATGTAATACATTAAAAATAAATTCTTTTGCAGTTAGTTCCAGGTCGACTCTTTCACTGCTGGAGTGACTGAACTGCTGGAGTGACTGGACTGCTGGAGCGACTGGACTGCTCGTCTTCATAACCAGACCCATCAACATTACCCTTCCACATTCAAATACAAAAAAAATTGTTGCCAAACTTAACTGCTTCAAGACAAGCCAAGAGGTAGTTCCCCTCTTTCATTTCATTTTTCTCTCACTAGAGACGCCAAGAGAGAGTTCTCACCAATTATTTCCTTTTCCCATCAGTCACGCCAAGACATAATTCCCTCCAATCATTTAATTTTCCCACTAGACACACCGAGACATAGTTCCCACCAATCATTTCATTTCCCCACTAGACATGCCAAAAGATAGTTCCCACTAATCATTTTATTTCCCCACGAACGAGCATGAAAAACACACCCCACGCACTCTGTACACAAAACGAAGCCGCTGTGGCGTAAATCATCAGCGCCACTCAGGAGTAAATCACGCCGCGCTGAAATAAAATAAAATAAAAAGTCTGCGTTATAAATTAGGACTATAAATAATTACTAAATGGGTTACTGTGCATCCGAGAGATTGAGGGACAGTCAGTGGAAGCGGCAGACACTTTGGCAGGGAAACGGGCTGGCAGAGAAGAAGGGGCTGGTAGGGAAACCAGGCTGGCAGGTAGACTGAGAGAACCTTCACACTCCCACACAAACCAACCCACCTTTTTTCCCTCCCAAGGTTGCGAGGAGAGTTACACATGATAGCAAGGAGAGACAGCGATAGCGTGCCCTATATTCAACGAGTGCATGCCTTGCACCTTTCACCAGAGAAGAAAATTAGTTCGCAGATGAAAGATGTTGTCTGCCATGTTGCTACGCTTGAAATGCGCCAAGTAAAGTAAGGAAGGAAACACATCAACATGAACACCGTATGGAGCCTCGGGGAACAATGGAACACTGTACACACTGAATTTCGTTCAAAAGAAAATCAATAGTAATTGCATCGAGTATGTGCATGTGCGCGTGTATCTGTGTGTTTTATATATTCTGAGTGTGTAAATATCTTAGCGGTGTGCAAAAAACACTGCCGTATGCTCATGGCTTAGCTAGATGCGGGGCAAATAGCTGGGAATATGCAAATATCGTAGCTGAGAGAGTGCAGGTTCTTAATGTGCTAAAAGGCAGCAATGAACTTGGTCACCCAGAGAATTTAGCCGCCAAGAGAACTATTTATATATAAAAATTTTTTTTTATATAAATCATCGATGAAATTAAAATACTTTATACTATAAAAACAATATACAGGCAACAGAGAACGTCATAAATATTATGCTCTATTATTGGCATATGCACACGAATTCCCATCAGATAAAAGTTTTTTTGGATGCTTAAGTTTTTGTGTGTATAGTGTATGTTAGTTAAGAAAAGTATATAAACCATTACTATTATTCACTTTCCTAAGACGATGGTCCTCTTGGACAAAAGAACCCTAAGCTAACTTAAACTAATTTAACGCTAATTTAACCTAATCTAATATGCTAATCTAATCTCACCTAACTATGGGGCTTTTGTCCTATTATTGCACTCTAGCTGAGGGACTATTGCTTTGCCCGAACCACGAAAAATATAGAAAACATGAAGATTTTTGTGAATCATCTGTCCTGGCTGCTGACTTACTGATGTCATGTTCCAGCTCATGCTTATTATTGTTTTAAGCTTTACTAAGGTTCATCCATTTCCTTTCCCAAACTCAGTTTGAAAGACTGGCCAAGTTGGACCTCTCAATAGTACCACTGCTCACGCCTGTCCTCTGTGGTAGGGTTCATGCATTGTCTTCGTCTGAGGTCACTTGCTTTTGGGGGGATACTTCTAGAACCTTGATAATTATCCGAAAAAATCACCTTTTCCTCATTGTTCTGAACTACAAAGGGGTTCCATCGACCAAAAGGGAAAGATTGATGCGCCAGTGATATTTAAGGGAATGTGCGCGAAGGTTTACACCCGTTTCTGAAGAATCCCAACCACAATTTTGTGAGTGAACAACATAACAGCCCAAGTAGAAGAAATTTTACGACATTTTGGGTCCGACTTGGCCCCATTAATATTCTGTCTGTCGTCTTTTTTCTCTGGTGTGTCTGTCTGGTCTCTCTGTATATGCACACACACCACCACACACACACACACACACAGACACACACCCACACAGACAGAACACACACAACAACACACACCACAAAACACACACACCACACACACACCAATATGACCCAGGTGAAAAATTTTTCAGAGAAGGGGTGTTTGCGAGGGGAAGGATACGGCCTTCGAGTAACTTTAAAGGAAGAACATTTTCAAATCGGGGATTCTGCAAGAAAAGCAAGACTGAGAGAAAAAAGGGGGGGGTTTCCAGGAGTATCCTCGACCGCGACAGAAACACAAGAAGAAAGGACTACACTGAAAGAGAGGGTACAGAGACGCAAGGGGGAACGAGAAGCAATGAAAATGACGGGACCAGACACAGGGGGGAAGGGCAAACACCCCCCACAGAATCCCCCACCAAAAGACCCCACCCGCGACTTTCCCAACGCAATGAAAAAAAAAAACCTATAAACCCCAAACCCATCACTTTTCCCCCTCGCCCCAACCCCCATACAAAAACCCTCACCCAACACTGTCCCTTAGGGGCATTCTGACCCACCCCCATCAACACATACCCCACCTACACCACAGCCCCAAAAGGGCCCCCACCAAGGCTCCCCCCTCCCACCCCCCAAATTTTACTTGAAAAATGACCCACAATGATAGAAAAGAAAAACTAAATTTGGGAAAAAATGCGGGGGGGGGGGGGGGGGGGGGGGGGGGGGGGGCCCCGAACAAAAGGTAAGTGCAAAAAAAAAGAAAAATTTAACGTTTTTGAAAAAGATGAAGGAGTAAGGGGAGGAGGGTTCACTGCTCATAAAACACCAAGGGGTTTTGAGAAATGGAAGGCATGGACAGATTGGAGAAAAAACTACATTAGGTACAATTCAGCCCGGGGAAAACATAAACTAGTCATTGGAGTTTTATCCCCACCACAAAACTGCAGGAGGCCAAGAAGGATACGAAGAAAACAACAGGGGAGGTGGACACACTGGTGAGGGGGCAAAAGAGCCACTCGAGCAGAGCAAAGTTATGGTAATTTGGGGGATTTCAAACCCCAGGGAGATCGACTGGGAAAAACCCGGAGCCCCATGGGGCCCGAAACATGGAGACAAAGATGATGGATGTGGTACTTTAAAACCTCATGCACAACATGTCGGGGGGCACAAACCAGGAGGAGGGAGGATGAGCCCGCAAGACTGGGTCTGTTTCACCCTGAGCAGTTCAGACATCGAGGAATCATTACAGAGGCCCCCTTTGGGGCTAGCGAACATGGGTTTTTGATTTTTTACTAATAGAGAGTTACAAAAGGAGAAGGAACAGGAACTGAAGGGGACAGGCCCCAAACTAAAAGGGGACAACGGGATGAGAAACTTCCTGCAGGAGGTTCAGGGGGCGAGAAATGGTAGGGAAAAACATAAACGAATGATGGAATATGTGGCAACAAAGGCAAGGAGGCAAGGAAAGTTTTGTTCCCAAGGGGGAAAAGAAAAAAAACCCAAACTCCTTTTTTACCCAATTTTAAAAAACTAATGAAAAAAAGGAAAAGGTCAGGACTAGGACCCCCGGGAAAACAAAAATTTGAAAGCCCAAAAAAAATCGGTTTGGGGGGCCCAAACCCAAAAAAACGCAACATCGAAATCCAAAACTGACCCAAACGCTGTAAGCCACATTAGGAAGAAGACAACAGTCAAGGGGCCAGGGGTTACTAGGGAAGGTGGGACTCACAAAAACGATCAAGAGGATTGGGGGGCTCAACACAGAAAGGAATATTTTAGAGGACAGGAAAGCCTTGGGGACAGACCAATGGGGCCCCAACAGGAAACACCCAAAAAGGTTGGGCGACTACATACGTGAATAAGAAACTCAAGGGACAATCGGCCCCCAAAGGGTACCGGACCATTCTCCTTCCTTAAAACAAATTTTCTCCACACCACAACCCCCAAAACCCCGGAAACGGGCAACACCTAGGGGAAGACCAAATTTTTCCCATTTTCAAAAAAGGAACAGAAAAAAGGCACTAAACTTAGACCTGTGCATTGACGTGATGATGCAAAAAATTTTGGGGGAAGAATACAGGGGGAAGTGGTGGAGCACCTGGAACGGAACAGGAGTATAAATGCCAACCAGCACGGATTCACGGAAGGCAAATCCTGTGTCACAAACCTTCTGGAGTTTTATGATAAAATAACAGAAGTAAGACAAGAGAGAGAGGGGTGGGTTGATTGCATCTTCTTGGACTGCAAGAAGGCCTTTGACACAGTTCCTCACAAGAGATTAGTGCAGAAGCTAGAGCATCAGGCGCATATAACAGGAAGGCACTGCAATGGATCAGAGAATACCTGACAGGGAGGCAACAACGAGTCATGGTACGTAATGATGTATCACAGTGGGCACCTGTGACGAGCGGGGTCCCACAGGGTCGGTCCTAGGACCAGTGCTATTTTTGGTATATGTGAACGACATGACGGAAGGGTTGACTCAGAAGTGTCCCTGTTTGCAGATGATGTGAAGTTAATGAGGAGAATTAAATCTGATGAGGACCAGGCAGGACTTCAAAGAGACCTGGACAGACTGGACACCTGGTCCAGCAAATGGCTTCTCGAATTTAATCCTGCCAAATGCAAAGTCATGAAGATAGGGGAAGGGCACAGAAGACCACAGACAGAGTATAGGCTAGGTGGCCAAAGACTGCAAACCTCACTCAAGGAGAAAGATCTTGGGGTGAGTATAACACCGAGCATGTCTCCGGAAGCACACATCAATCAGATAACTGCTGCAGCATATGGCGCCTGGCAAACCTGAGAACAGCATTCCGACACCTTAGTAAGGAATCATTCAAGACACTGTACACCGTGTATGTCAGGCCCATACTGGAGTATGCAGCACCTGTTTGGAACCCGCACTTGATAAAGCACGTCAAGAAACTAGAGAGAAAGTACAAAGGTTTGCAACAAGGTTAGTTCCAGAGCTAAGGGGAATGTCCTATGAAGAAAGATTAAGGGAAATCGGCCTGACGACACTGGGGACAGGAGGGTCAGGGGAGACATGATACGACTATAAATACTGCGTGGAATAGACAAGGTGGACAAGGACAGGATGTTCCAGTGGAGGGGACACAGAAACAAGAGGCCACAATTGGAAGTTGAAGACACAAACGAGTCAGAGAGATAGTAGGAAGTATTTCTTCAGTCATAGAGTTGTAAGGCAGTGGAATAGCCTAGAAAATGACGTAGTGGAGCGGAACCATACACAGTTTTAAGACGAGGTTTGATAAAGCTCATGGAGCGGGAGAGAGGAGGGTCTAGTTAGCAACCGGTGAAGAGGCGGGGCCAGGAGCTAGGACTCGACCCCTGCAACCACAAATAGGTGAGTACAAATAGGTGAGTACATGCATGCATGCACATACAACAGGCCTAGTGTCTAATCGACATGTGCCTAGGACCAAATGGTAACTAACTAACTAACACACACACACACTGGCGTCAGAGTGGGCGCCTGTGACGAGCGGGGTTCCACAGGGTAAGTACAAGGATCGTGCTGTTTTTGGTATTTGTGAACGACTATGACAGAAGGAATAGACCCCAAGTGTCCTTGTTTGCAGATGATGTGAAGTTGATGAGAAAATTCAGTCGGATTGGGACCAGGCAGAACTACAAAGGGATATGAACAGGTTGCAGGCCTGGCCCACCACTGGCTCCTGGCGTTCAACCCAAGAAGTCATGAAGACTGGGAAAGGACAAAAGACCGCAGACGGAGTTATACTCACCTTGGGGTGAGTATAACATCGGGCACATCTCCTGAGGCGCACATCAACCAAATAACTGCGTCAGCTTACGGGCGCGTAGCAAACTTAAGAACAGCATTCCGACATCCTAATAAGGAATCGTTCAGGACCCTGTACACTGTATAGGTTAGGCCCACATTGGAATATGCAGCACCAGTTTGGAACCTACACGTAGCCATGCACGTAAGGAGACTAGATAAAGTGCAAAAGTTTGCAACAAGACTAGTCCCGGAGGTTTAGACAAATCGACCTGACGACACAGTTGTCAACTAGTAAAGTGTATCTCATGACTTCATTCAAAAAGAACTAAGCAGGTTAAACCCAACTAAGAGCACAGGCCCTGATAACATCCCGTCTAAGTTTCTAAAAGATGGTGCTCTGAACTGTCAATCCCTATTGCTCACATAATAAATCTATCACCACTAATACCGTACCGGAGGGGTTCAAGGAGGCCAGAGTTACTCCTATCTTCAAGAAAAATAATAGGTCTGATGTAAGCAACTATAGACCTGTTAGTATACTCAGTATAATATCTAAAATTCTGGAGAGGGCTGTGTATTCTCAAGCAGTTAAGTACCTTAATGACAACAGCATTCTCCATAGCTATCAATCGGGCTTTAGAAGATCCTACTCAACCGATACCTCCCTTATTAATCTGATGGATTACCTGAGAACTGAAATGTCAAAAGGGAACCTCATAGTATGGTAACCTTAGACCTGCAAAAGGCCTTCGATACTGTCAACCACAATACATTATGTAAGAAACTTCAAGCTATCGGTATAGGTTCTGTAGACTGGTTTAAGTCCTACCTTAGCAACAGGAGACAAATAGTCAAAATCAACAAAACGGAATCAGAACCCCTGCCGATAACAAGTGGAGTTCCCCAAGGTAGTATTCTGGGTCCCTTACTATTCTTATGTTATGTCAATAATATGCCTATCAGTGTCAAGTGCAAACTCCTACTGTATGCAGATGACAGTGCTCTGTTAGTGACAGGTAAAGACCCACAAGATATTGCTAATGTTTTAACACTGGAACTGGAGTCCTGCAGCAAATGGTTAGTAGACAACAAACTATCATTACACCTAGGGAAAACTGAAGCCATTCTCTTTGGAACGAAACATAAACTGAGAAGGGTAAATAATTTTAATGTTCAGTGTAATGGGGAGTCCATCACTTTGGTTTCATTAGTAAAATATCTGGGAATCCCCTTTGACCCATGCATGTCAGGAGAATTGATAGGGAACAGTGTAGTAAAGAAAGCGAATGCAAGACTGAAGTTCCTGTATAGACAAGCACAGTGTCTACATACTGAGGCTCGCAGGACCCTATGTCTAGCCCTTATACAATGCCATATGGATTACGCTTGCTCTTCATGGTACTCTGCCTTGACAAAAAAACTGAAAGATAGACTGCAAATCACCCAGAACAAAATCGTAAGATTCATCCTGGGCTGGGACCAAGAGAACATGTAGGCCAGATGAATTACAGCAGTTGGATATGCTGAATGTTGAAGACAGAGTAAAACAACTGAAGCTAAATAATGTTTATAAAATTGCTCACGAACAGTGTCCAGAATATCTTGCTGTCAATTTTGTCAAGGTTGGAGACCAAAGCAATCATAGTACTAGGGGGAAAGAGCACAACTTTGTAGTACCCACAGTCAGTGGCCAGGCGTCAAACACCTTTTATTGTACAGCAATAAAGGAATGGAACAGACTACCCGCACATGCCAAAGCCAGTGATAGCATGAACCAGTTCAAGAAGACTGCCAAAAAGTGTCTGATGAATGAAGCTACAGAAAGGGAGGGGAATGATTTTCTATTTTTTAGCTGAAATACGTGTAAATTTTACTTTATCCCTAGTAATGACCCTCGTATTGTAGATAGTCCCTTAATGACCCTCGTGTAGTAGATAGTCTTTTAGTATGATAATAAGATGTTTATCTTCATTGTAGAATAATAAGAAAATATTATAACCTTTATAGTATAATAATAGGGTAAAAGGACCCCAATGGAAATAAGTCACTCTGTCTGACTTTTTTGGGTTATCCCAGGTTCTCTACACATATGCTGCTATGTATGATAATTCTATGTAACTGTATTTGTGTATACCTGAATAAATTTACTTACTTACTTACTTACACTGGAGGACAGGAGAGATAGGGGAGGATATGATAAGACATACAAAATACTGAGAGGAATCGACAAGGTGGACAGAGACAGGATGTTCAGAGATGGGACACAGCAACAAGAGGTCACAGTTGGAAGTTGAAGACTCAGACGAGTCAAAAGGGTGTTAGGAAGTATTTCTTTAGTCACAGAGTTGTAGGGAAGTGGAATAAGAAGAGGTGTGATAGAGCTCATGGAGCGGGACGAGTGACCGGCCAGCGAAGAGGCGGGGCCAGGAGCTGTGAATCGACCCCTGCAACCACAACTAGGTGAGTACAACTAGGTGAGTACACATACAGTCCATATGTTACATGAACACCCCGGTGAATATATCACAGATTTCTAATGCATTTGCTTTCCGTGGAGCCAAAGTGGTACAGTTTCATGCAATATATCGCAACTGTAGTCATGGATACAGCTTGCGTCTGAGTAATCCATCCTTCTAATAACTATTTCACTTCTTCACATATGGGTTACAGCACATTTTTTGGTTTGATTGAGTTAGTAAGTTTTTAAATGTAAGATAAAAGGCGATAAAAAAAAAAAAAGGTCTGTCGTGCGAACAGAAAATGGGCACCTATTACACGCGGCTGCAGTGAAACAGTCATATCTCAACTGTTCAACACGCCGTCAACAGTCACCCATTTGACGTTTATATAATAGTGCCATGATATTTGTGGCTAAGAGGACAGACTGCTTTGAGGAGAAAGTATTTCGAAAGCCCAGAGCAGCCTGCAGAGGATGCGAAACCCATCACAGAGCCGGACTTCCTCTCCTACTTTCAGCTCCGGTCTACTCTTAAGGGTTCTCTCTGTTAATATTATATTAGACAAAGATATAAGAAAAGGATAAAAATAACAAGGGAAAAAAAATGCCGCGTCAGCGCTTGTTACGCAAGGCGCTGTCACCATGCCTGTTATAGATGACTGTAATTCCTTTTAGAAACATCGTACAAGGATAATAATTATACCAGAGTGTAGCCAGAAAGTTCAGCTATTTTTTTTTGGTAACAACTCAATTTTAATTTTTTTCGATTTTTTTTTTTGCTCCGCGTGCCGGCTACCTGACACATCCCTTAAGGGTTCTCTCTCTGGTCGATCTTTCTCACGCGAGAGATCTCCCTCACGCGAGCGATCTCCCTCACGCGAGCGATCTCCCTCACGCGAGCGATCTCCCTCACGCGAGCGATCTCCCTCACGCGAGCGATCTCCCTCACGCGAGCGATCTCCCTCACGCGAGCGATCTCCCTCACGCGAGCGATCTCCCTCACGCGAGCGATCTCCCTCACGCGAGCGATCTCCCTCACGCGAGCGATCTCCCTCACGCGAGCGATCTCCCTCACGCGAGCGATCTCCCTCACGCGAGCGATCTCCCTCACGCGAGCGATCTCCCTCACACGAGCGATCTCCCTCACGCGAGCGATCTCCCTCACGCGAGCGATCTCCCTTACGCGAGCGATCTCCCTCACCTTCGTCATATAACCCTCTTATAAATTAATATATTTGTGGGGAAGCGCTAAACCGGTAAAGGTAATACAGTGCCTGGGAGTGTTAGAAGGTAGGAAACCTTATCCAAGGAAAGATAACGGAAGCATCAACTCCTTGAATCAAGAGCCTTCCACCGGTATCAAGGGCCCCCTACCCCATCCTTGAAGGAATAGGTGCGGAAACTTCAGTAAATCAAGTACTTCCTCAAGACATATCATTAATCTTCTGAGTTTGTCTTTGTGGGTTATTATTGAGCACTTGCTACAAGTGTTACTACAAGCGACACAACTTTACGAGATAAACACTCAGAAGCAATTTAACTCCCTGAAGGAGTGAAAGTCGAACCCATGACTAAAACAGTCCTAATAACCAGCAAGTCGTTAGGAAAAGAGAATAGCGAATGAAGCGATTTTATTTTTCATCGATATTAGCCCCACCTAACCTTCTTCCATAAAAAATAGCATTCCAATAGCAATACACAGATCATCCACTCGTAAGAGAGAGGATCTTACGACGACTCTTCGGTCCGACTTGGATCATTTACAAAGTCACATTGTGACTGTTCCAGTCACAGTATTGTGCCTTATTGTTCTTTATTCTAATAGCGAGACAGCTTCGTCCTAACAAGGACTGGTTAGTGATTATGGGGTGTGTGGAGGGTGTAGGGGATGGGGGTGATAAGCGAAGCTTTGGGTGGGATTGAGAGGAGGGGATGATCTGTGTGGGTCATGCTTCTGTTAAGAGGCAAGGTTGTCCAGTCCTTAGTTGAACATAAAGAGGGTACTAGCGAACACATAATTTGCATAATTAAGCACTGAGTCTGCTATGGATATCTTATTTTGACTGATTTTTTTGGTTTATTATCTTAAGCATGTTTATTACTGGTTTTTTTTTTTCATTAGCTTTACTAGATATTATTACAGTGCGTCCATTCAGAATATTTATCTATCATTTTATCTATTTTATTTTTATCTTATCTTTATATCTTAAAAAATAAAGATGATCTATTTTTACCTTTGAGGATTTTTTCTTTATCGAGTATTTTATTTACCTCAATGCATATTTTTCACATTACTTTTCATCTTACTATATATATTGTAACCGCCTACCAACGAAAAAAAAACCTTTAACAAATGTTTTAAAACAAAAAAATCCATTCTCAAAAATGTCTTCGCCGACATTTCAGTACAGTGAGAGTTAACTTGGGTCCCCTGAGGTACATTATGACAGTACTGCAATATAATGTACACCATAACGAGATCCGACGCACTCGTGACTTGAACGCATGACGCTTGCCAATCCTCCCTGTCCATGATTTCGTATCTGCCATGATTCAAAACGTTTTTCCTTAAAAATTTTACGTAGCATTTAAATTTACTGCACTGTGGACAACAATACGTTTCCGTAAATGTTTACACATGACGACATTGCGTTAGCTGTATCAAGTTATTGTAAAACTAAGCTTTTCTTGTGCGAAACGTCGCTGAAATTAGAGCTCACACTGTTTCACGTCACTTCATCCACCTACTAGCAATGCATTTTTGAATAAAATTAAAAAAAAAAAGGGAAAAGCCCAAGTGGGTAGCACATCGGTCTGGAGTTTTATGACACTAACCGCGGGTTCTATCCGCACCCGTGCTATAGTTTAATAGTAGTAATAGTACTACTACTAGTAGTAGTAGTAGTAATAATAGTAGCAGTAATAAAGTACTAGTAATAATAATAGTACTAGTAGTAAATAGTTCTAGTAGCATTAATGGTAATAGTAGTAGTGTTAGTACTACTAGTAGTGCTAGTACTACTAGTAGTGCTAGTACTACTAGTAGTGCTGGTACTACTAGTAGTGCTGGTACTACTAGTAGTGCTGGTACTACTAGTAGTATGTTCATGGTGAAGTACTAAACACTTATGGGTCATACAGCGCCTGGGAAATGTGAGGACAGGAGGTTCGATCCACAGAAGGGAGAAGGCCAGTTCTTTGGATCATAAGCAGTTAAACAGCATTCAGGCACCTTCCTCGAGAGGTTTGAGTTCCAAATAAATTACACAGAAGCTGACCAGCTAAACTGGTCTCTTGTACATGTAATTTAACATTTCTGGCTCTTTGTGTAATATAGACAAATTGATATAAAACTGAAAAAATGCGCTCACAAAGAAAGCTTATTGCTAGTCTATAATCTAGATAGGATAGGATGTTATGTACTAGCTTAGTGTCACATTGTAAATGGTAGACAATAACGACAAGTTGACGTGTGTGGGAAAAGACATTTATGTACAGGTCAGGACATTTATTAGAGGAATCGTTTCGCTAGGAGTGACTTCTTACGGATGTGCAGCACTAGGTATTACAATTCTTAAAAGGTTCCGCCTGTGCTCCAGGCTTCATCAGTCGAATACAAGAATGAATTACAATCCTGGAGGCAGTAGACGAAGTAAAGAGATAATCTAAGGTGGTCGGATTTTCTGGCAATCTCCCACCAAGGCTGGGGGACGGATTACCTCACACTACCTCTCCACTTCGCCTACTGTCTCCAGAATTGTAATTCCTGTATTCAACTGATGAAGCCTGCAACGTAGGCGACAAGTTTCATCAGTTGAAAAATCTAGTGTTGCACATGTGTTCTACCTATCTAGCTTTAAGAACAGAATATAAGAATAGTAGGGCACTACACAAGGCCTACTGGCTCATGCTAGGCAGGTCGAACTCGTACCCAATCACACCCACTCCTACTATGAAAACTACCCTAAGTTCTCGCTTCAATGACTACTTGGGTCTACGTTACCTGGGGTTGTGTGAATTGGGTTCTAGATCCAGGCACCTCTTCTTAACTGCATATGACATTTCCACAAATTATCTACTTCGTGGGCCCTGTCGTACCTACCCTTAAAGCTGTGCATAATGTCAGTGAGGCAGTGCTCCACTAACCATGTAGTGCCCTACGTTCATTCAGGTAGTTTGCTACGTGATCTTCTTTGTGGTTCCTTTTACGTATTTCACCTCTGAACATTTTGTTGGCACGAATAAACTCTTAGAAAAAAAAAATGTTAAAGGCAATGCATGTGCATAAATAATATGCAATAATGCATATATAAAATAAACTATGATAATAAAGATCTTAGATGAACATAAAACCCACTAATTTAAACAAGTGAACAAGGTTAATTATGTTCATACCAAACTTCTACTACAGAGTAATGACTAACACCTAAGTTGTAGTTGTAGGTAAGTTCAAAGTAACGTTCTCTTTTTAAAGCGAGACTCAGGTCCCTTAATGAACCAAGTAATGGACGGGAGCTTTATTGGCAATATCAAAGGTAAATCTAGTTAAAAACTACGAAATGGTTCATTTACGATATAGTGGCGGAGATATCGTGAGTAGCGATACACACCGCTCAAGTACAGAATTCGCTCGTCAGTACACAAGAGCTGCCCTTGTGATCTTTTCCATGGCGCTAACGAATGCCGTTCGTAGTAATAAAAAGATACTGGGCTCATACGGAGGATATATTAAAAGAAACCCACCTCGGCACAGCTGCCAATGACAGGGTCGGTCGACACGCGCCTTCCTGCCCTTACCACAACCTTACGTTCTCTTCCCACAAACCTTCACCTGCATTCTCTCCTCTGCATCTCTCCTCATGCTTGCCTTCTCTGTGTCTAAGCTGTGGTGAGTAAGTGCATGACAAGAGTGGCTTCAGACAAGTGACACTTACAGGTCTGGGATGGCTGGCAGGAGGATTTAGCTCTAATTATATCAAATATCATAAGAAAAAGTTGAAGCTTGGAGTGTGGGGTAGGATAAAAGTCTCCCCTTACTGCATATCCGTGAGGCTGGATCACTGCATAAAATTAGAAAACCATTGCCATAATATGCATCCCTGGCGTATTCGCATCTACTCTGCTTCCTATCATACATATACGTCAATTTTGGTGAGATGACTCGTGGGTAAAAATACAAAAATGCGTAATATGCAGCTGTCACCTCCTTGATCGTCGTGGACCTATGCACAGGCCATTACTCAGCCACCTTGTGTCGAGTCATCGTGCATCTGGTGGTGAGCTGCATTGCTCACCCCTTACCCCCATTCCTTCTCTCTCTTTCCTCCCCCTAAAAAGGGTTGGCAAAATGACCGGCCTAAGAGGGGAACTTTTAGAGGGGACCGATTTTTTCCCCTCCAATATGCAGTGTTGCAATACTGAGGGGCGTGGGCCCATGAGTCACTAAGGGGCCCGCTTCTCCAGCAGCGACCCCCCCTGCCTTAGGTCCCAAAAGCAGACTACCCTCTTTCTTACCGTCTTCTTATAACTACACCCTTTGCATTTTACTATGCCAGCATCTCGTCTGAAGCTGCTATCGATTTCCCTTAAATACACAGCTATCGTACACAAATAACCTGCACATAGGAGAGAGAAACTTAAAACTTGTAAATGGTCCAAGTCGGACCGAAACGTCGTCGTAAGCTTCTCTCTCCTATGTCCTGGTTTTTTGTGTATTGTTCCACTCGCGGTGTTGTGTCTGGTTTTTTGTGTATTGTTCCACTCGCGGTGTTGTGTCTTTTTTAATCTTCATAGCTACCATATTATAAATGGTACACAATACCGAGTAAGAAATATGGACAACACTAGCAGTTTGTTAGGTAAGACACATATGCAACAGTTAGACAACTTTATTCCGAAACGTTTCGCCTACACAGTAGGCTTCTTCAGTCGAATACAGAAAGTAGGCAGGAACAGTAGAGATGTGAAGACGATGTAATCAGTCCATCACCCTTGAAGTCGTAGAATTTGAGGTTGTCAGTCCCTCAGCCTGGAGCAGTTCAGTTCCATAGTCAGGAACTATCTGAAGATCAAGCGACAGGAATAAAGTTGTCTAACTGTTGCATATGTGTCTTACCTAACAACCTGTCGGTATTGTATACCATTTTGATGTTCATCCTGTCAGACACTGCAACACATGGCATCTTGGTACAGAAAACACCTTGGACAAGCTTTTCAAGTGAAAAAGGGTTGGATCTGAGAGGGACATGACCTCTCACTGGCTACATTTTCACTACTACTACTACTATGCACCTCTCCTTCCGACAGTATTTAAGTCTCTGCACTGTCGCTTGATCTTCAGATAGTTCCTGACTATGGAACTGAACTGCTCCAGGCTGAGGGACTGACAACCTCAAATTCTACGACTTCAAGGGTGATGGACTGATTACATCGTCTTCACATCTCTACTGTTCCTGCCTACTTTCTGTATTCGACTGAAGAAGCCTACTGTGTAGGCGAAACGTTTCGGAATAAAGTTGTCTAACTGTTGCATATGTGTCTTACCTAACAACCTGTCGGTATTGTATACCATTTTGTTGTTCAACACTAGCAGTACTGACGGACTGATTACATCTGACAACCTCTTCGCTTCGTCTAATTCGTCTCTGTATTAGACTGATGAAGCCTGCAGCGTAGGCGAAACGTTTCGTCAATAAATATACCTGGTGCTGCACACATGTCTTACAAGCATGTTTTCATACCATATATTACGAGAATGGTATAAACCTTGGTAATAAATACCGACAAGTTGGTTTAGAAAGACACGTAAGCAAACACTATAACATATTTATTAGAAAACGTTTCGGTCCTGGGACCTTGATCACTTTTAACATACAGAGGTAGAAAGACATTATATATATAGGCGGAGAGTGAGATGTGACGCACGTGACCTGAGGAATGTCATAAGAACATAAGAATGGAGGAACACTGTAGAAGGCCTACTGGCTCATGCGAGGCAGGTCTTTATCAAAACAGCCTCTACCTATGATGAGGACGGGTAGACGATGAAATCATGTGACTCCTGTGTTGTTGGGTTGGTGTTGCTTAAGTATCATGTATGCCAATGTTTTTGAAATTTTGTAGTTTCCAGTGTTGCGTTCTATAGTGTCGGTGACGGCGATTAGAGAGGCTTCTAGGCAACGTCGGCGTCTGAGGTCTGGTTCGGTGAGAACGAGTTGTGCCTCATTCCAGTTCATCAAATGCCCCGTGGAGTCTCTGTGGAGTACACAGGCGTACCTTACATCGTCTCTGTTAGAGGCATTTCGATGCTCATTCAGGCGGACTGTCTCGCCTACATATTTATTGGGACAGAACCCACAGGGGATAGTGTAGACGCCTGCTGTAGAAGTTAGAGGTGTGGGGCTGCGTTTCGTAGTGAGGTCTTTGATAGATGATGTGTTTATGGTGGAAACGTTGATGTTACTCATAGCAAGTGCCCGGCGAGTATTCGTGGCAACATCGCCACATGGGAGTACTATGAACTGTTTAGGGGGCTGTTCCATGGGCGGTTTGTTGAGGATAGCTTGTGCCTTGAGTCTGCAATCTCGGATGAAGAAAGATGGGAACTGAAGACGTGTAAAGGCTTGTGTTATGTAAGTGCATTCTTCTTCTAGAAAACAAGGGCTGGAGATGCGAAGAGCTCTCAAGAAGAAGCCAATGAGGACTCCTCTCTTAGTGCGGGTGTCTTGGTGTTTATACCATCTTGTCTGACACTGCAACACACTATGGACATGACTCAAGAAATCGTAATGACACGATTGCAAACAAACCATACCCCCGGCCGGGATTGAACCCGCGGTCATAGAGTCTCAAAACTCCAGCCCGTCGGGTTCAATCCCGGCCGGGGGTATGGTTTACACTATGGACATAGCATACAGAGAATACCTTTCTCTCCTACTCAAAGCTAATAGTCTTCGGAACCGACACATCTTCCTAGAAGACTGTCTTGCTGAGATGGTGGTACCACGGTCCACTCATCGACAACTGACCACATCTAGACACCCTTTCTCTCCTGCTGTTTACGCCTACCTTAGAGAAAGCTCTGATGAATTGCGACATGCTCAGGAGGAGGCCTCATTACGTGCCGCTCAGATTCGTGCTTCACTTCCTACTCCTGACAGAAGGACTGCAGAATATATACTCAGCCAAGTTACCATAGTGTATTGCAGTGTCAGACAAGATGGTATAAACCTTGATAATAAATACCGACAAGTTGGTTTAGAAAGACACGTAACAATCTGGTGGATATGGTAACCAAGAACCAACCTTTTGGAGACTCCGAGTTTCAAAAGGGCTTTGTCCAAGGAATTATCACTGCTGCAGCTACTGAGCCTTCAAGACCGGTCATTCCCAGAAGATACATCCAAGCACTCAGGAACTTGGCCAACAACGATGATATCGTCATTACAACCGCTGACAAAGGAGGTGGTGTGGTGTTACTCAACACTGTCGACTACAACAATAAAGTCTTAAATCTTCTCAACGATGCCAACACATACCAGCCTGTATCGGAATCAGTGCTACTTCAAAGTACCCAGACTTTCCTTCAAAAGGCTCGTAGCATCTTACGAAA
Organism: Cherax quadricarinatus; assembly: GCF_026875155.1. Taxonomy (NCBI): domain Eukaryota; kingdom Metazoa; phylum Arthropoda; class Malacostraca; order Decapoda; family Parastacidae; genus Cherax; species Cherax quadricarinatus. Next base: position 19,282,371 of record NC_069439.1, on the reverse strand, counting down.
ATCAGAACAAGGCAAAAAACTACTTAAACTTTTACCAGGTCAACCGAAACCAGCACGCCTGTATGGCCTTCCTAAGACACACAAACCTGGCATCCCAATACGGCCTATCACTTCGGGCATAGGGAGTGCACCACACAGACTAGCCGGCCACCTTGCCAAATACCTTTCAGCGCTTCTGGGCACCATCAGTCAAGCCCACCTCAAACACTCAGGTGACCTTCTCTCCCGAATTTCCAACCTGAATGTCAAAAACAAAAGCATGGCTTCCTTCGATGTCACAGCCCTCTTTACCAACGTTCCTACTGACGCTGCAATCAACATTCTGAAACAGAGGCTCACTGAAAACCACGACCTCCCTTTACCTCTTCTAGATTTCATCAATCTAGTGGAACTTTGTGTTTAATTTCAACTTCTTCAAGTATCAGGACAACTGTTACAAACAATGCTTTGGGATGGCAATGGGCAGCCCGCTCAGTGCTGTGCTTGCCAACCTCTTCATGGAAAACCTGGAGACAGAGAAATTCAGCACCCTCATTCCCAACACCGTTACCTGGCTAAGATACGTTGATGATATATTGGTTTTCTATCCGAGACGTCTCAATATCCAGGCCCTTCTCAAAAAGATCAATGCAGTTGAACCATCAATAAAGTTTACACTTGAACTCGAAAATGATGGCAAACTTCCTTTCCTCGACGTTCTACTGTGCAGATCTCCCGACAGTGACAAACTTCTCTTCAAAGTGTACAGAAAACCTACCAACAAGGACGATCTTATACACTTTTATTCACACCAAGACACCCGCACTAAGAGAGGATCCTCATTGGCTTCTTCTTGAGAGCTCTTCGCATCTCCAGCCCTTGTTTTTTTAGAAGAAGAAAGCACTTACATAACACAAGCCTTTACACGTCTTCAGTTCCCATCTTTCTTCATCCGAGATTGCAGACTCAAGGCACAAGCTATCCTCAACAAACCGCCCATGGAAAAAGCCCCTAAACAGTTCATAGTACTCCCATGTGGCGATGTTGCCACGAATACTCGCCGGGCACTTGCTATGAGTAACATCAACGTTTCCACCATAAACACATCATCTATCAAAGACCTCACTACGAAACGCAGCCCCACACCTCTAACTTCTACAGCAGGCGTCTACACTATCCCCTGTGGGTTCTGTCCCAATAAATATGTAGGCGAGACAGGCAGAGATCTTGCAGTCCGCCTGAATGAGCATCGAAATGCCTCTAACAGAGACGATGTAAGGTACGCCTGTGTACTCCACAGAGACTCCACGGGGCATTTGATGAACTGGAATGAGGCACAACTCGTTCTCACCGAACCAGACCTCAGACGCCGACGTTGCCTAGAAGCCTCTCTAATCGCCGTCACCGACACTATAGAACGCAACACTGGAAACTACAAAATTTCAAAAACATTGGCATACATGATACTTAAGCAACACCAACCCAACAACACAGGAGTCACATGATTTCATCGTCTACCCGTCCTCATCATAGGTAGAGGCTGTTTTGATAAAGACCTGCCTCGCATGAGCCAGTAGGCCTTCTACAGTGTTCCTCCATTCTTATGTTCTTATGACATTCCTCAGGTCACGTGCGTCACATCTCACTCTCCGCCTATATATATAATGTCTTTCTACCTCTGTATGTTAGAAGTGATCAAGGTCCCAGGACCGAAACGTTTTCTAATAAATATGTTATAGTGTTTGCTTACGTGTCTTTCTAAACCATTACGAGAATATTTCAAATTTAAGCAAATCTAAAGATCTGGCATATTACCCTCACGCGGCCCAAGAAACACTTCCGTAGGAGGTTACTCGCTCCTCTACCTTAAGTAACGGTAGAAAATACCAATTAAAAACTGCAGGGCGTTTTCAGTGAGGTTGGCAACCTTTCAAAAAAAAAAAAAAAAAAACCGAAGGGAGGATTATGTAACATCTGACACTCAGCCTGCAACAATGACAGCTTGACAATGCAACTGTGGCTTAGGCTACCACCAACAGCAGCAGCAGCAGCAGGAGCAGCAGCGAGAGTCCCAGTAACAGCCCCTGCATCAGCACCACCACAACAGCAACACCACCACCACAACAGCATCACAATCACAACAGCAACACAATAGTAACCAGCAGCAGTAACACCACCACAACAATCACAACAGTAACACCACCACAACAATCACAACAGTAACACCACTAAATAATCATAACACCACAGAAATCACAACAGTAACAATATAACGAACAACAGTATCTTCATAACAGTAACACCATCGCTAAACATACTATGGCAGAAGCAGCACCACCACTGCGTCAGCACTACCACAACAGCAGCAAAACCTCTACATCAGCAACACCACCGCTACACAGCAACACCACCACCGCTATCACAGCAACACCACCACCGCTATCACAGCAACACCACCACCGCTATCACAACACCACCACCATCGCTATCACAGCAACACCACGACGACAACTAAACCACCACAAAAACAGCACGACAATACCCTCCCCACCCAGCAACACGGTCACAGCAACAGCCCCACAACAGCATCAGATCCACAACAGCAGATATACAACAGCACCAGACCCACAACAAGAGCAGGCCAAAAACAACAGCTTCTCAACAGCTGCATCCCAAGCACCAGCCCTACGACATGAGCAGCAGCAACAATCCCACACAGTAACACTCATTTCAGTAGCAATCTTTCAAGGACAAAATTAAGATTTAAAAAAAAATTGGAAAGAGATTTTTATATGCAAGAAGAAAGAGAGAGCAAAGAATGAAGTCTCAGTACAGTGGCGAAAGAATTCTGAAACAAAAACTATACTGAGGAGTGAAACCTTATGACGTTTCGGTCCGTCCTGTAACGTCAGTAACGGGAAAAAATTCCGGGTCATATCGAATCGCTCACAAGAACGTAGAATTCTGTTGAACCAGTCACGCTACACCTGATATTCACCCAGAATCACTCAGACTTTTAGGTGGGTAATTCTTGAGTCCTCCATACAAGCTACTAATTATAATGTATACACATTTAAATACATGGTGGGAGATGGAAAAAGAAGAATGACAATGATCTTAATCGTATACAGTGTCAGTGCCCAGAAGTTGAGAGAAACACTTGGATATCTTAATTGACGAAAACTTTCGCTTTATCAGCGGAATACAAAGGTAACTACATCATTGCAGACAGAGGAAGTGGAGAGGTAGTTTGAGGTGATTCTCTCTCTCAGATTTGAAGATAAATAGGAAGCTAGCATTCTGAAGAGGGTTCTAGGGAAGCACGAGAGAACTAATAATAGAGACAATGGGAAAACAAAAACAATGGTGCGGATAAAAGGCCTCAGATTCACATAAAACATCAACAAAGAAAAACACCAAAAAAAATATAGCAATTAGATATGACAAAAATTTCAAAACTAAACAAGAGATTATAAAAAAAAATTGAACTAACAATTCTTAACAAAACAACGGAATAGATGAACGCATACACAGGAAGAGCTACGCGAGAACAACGCAGAAAGAACTACGCGAATGACAAGAACAAGCACACACACATTCATTAACAGTCTTGCTAAACTCGCCCAACAAATCTTTTTCCAACAAGTGCGTTCCACATTTGCGTCATTAACACCAAAACTTAAAGTTGATAGTAAAACCGGGTCAGAAATTCAAGTGGCTGTGTGTACTTACCTAACTGTACTCGCCTAATTGTGGTTGCTGGGGTCGATTCATAGCTCCTGGCCCCGCCTCTTCACTGGTGTGTGTGTGTGTGTGTGTGTGTGTGTGTGTGTGGTGTGTGTGTGTGTGTGTGTGTGTGTGTGTGTGTGTGTGTTGTATGTGTGTGTGTGTGTGTGTCTGTACTCACCTATTTGTACTCACCTATTTGTGGTTGCAGGGGTCGAGTCACAGCTCCTGGCCCCGCCTCTTCGCTGATTGCTACTAGGTCCTCTCTCTCCCTGCCCCATGAGCTCTATCATACCTCGCCTTAAAACTATGTATGGTTCCCGCCTCCACTACGTCACTTTCTAGGCTATTCCACGGCCTGACTACTCTACGACTGAAGAAATACTTCCTAACATCCCTTTGATTCATCTGAGTCTTCAACTTCCAATTGTGACCTCTTGTGTCTGTGTCCCTTCTCTGGAACATCCCGTCTTTGCCCACCTTGTCTATTCCGCGCAGTATTTTATATGTCGTTATCATGTCTCCCCTGACCCTCCTGTCCTCCAGTGTCGTCAGGCCGATTTCCCTCAACCTTTCTTCGTAGGACAATCCCCGTAGCTCTGGGACTAGTCTTGTGTGTGTGTCTGTGTGTCTGTGTGCGTGTGTATGTAGCAGTGAGGTGCAGTGCTTCTAGCAGTGAGGTGCAGTGCTTCTAGCAGTGAGGTGCAGTTTGCTTCTAGCAGTGAGGTGCAGTCTGTCTCTCACTGTGAGGAGGCTGTAGGTGGGGAGGTAGCAACGGCTACCAGCAGTGAGGTGCAGCCCAGCACGTGCTACAAGTGGCGAGTTGTTCACAGTAATGGGAGGCGCATCAGAGTAAGGAAAGTTAAGAGTGAAGATCTGAAGGTAGGAAATCGCTTCTCTGTTCTCCAGGATGAATGTACTTCAGTGGCCAGTGAAGGTAAGGGTACTACTGCCCCTGCTAATGAAGGTAAGCGCATTCTTGTGGTTGGTGACTCTCAGGTAAGATATGTTGACCGTGCTTTTTGTAATAGGAATAAGAAGATGAGAGATAGAGTGTGCTTCCCTGGAGCTGGTGTTGGGGACATTGTCAACAGGCTGGATAATATCATGTCAGGTAATGGGAACAAGCCCATTATCTGTCTCAGTGCTGGTGGAAATGATATTGGGAAGGGTAGGAGAGAAGAGCTGCTAGATAAGTACAGGTCAGCTATAGATTTCATTAAGTCTAAGGGAGGGATCCCAATCATATGTAGCATCTTGCCTAGAAGGGGAGTAGGAAATGAATGGTTGTCTAGGGCAATTGGTGTAAATTGCTGGCTAGACAGATACTGCAAGGAACTTGCAATCCCATTCATTGACAACTGGAACAACTTTTATGGCAAACATGATATGTATGCAAGGGATGGGGTTCATCTCTCTGGGGCAGGGGTGGTAGCACTTGCAGACTCGATTGAGAAGGCCATTGGTGAAATGCCTATGATTTTAAACTGATGGAAGATAGAGGTATGGGTGTGTGTGGGAAACAAGCAGGTTGCAACACTAGGGTTGGAAACAGTAAATGTATAAAAGGCATTCAGCATGAAGTTATAAATAAAGACAATAGAACAGGTCAGCAAACAAAGGGGGACAGCAGAGGGCAGCAAGGGACTAGCTCCCTTAAGGTTTACTATACTAATAGCAGGAGTGTTAGAAATAAGATAGATGAGCTAAGATTAATTGCAAGTGCAGGAAACATAGATATTATTGCTATAACAGAGACCTGGCTCAATCTGAAAGATAGAGAGATGCCCTCTGAATGTCACATACAAGGCTATAAATTATTCCACACTGACAGGGTCAACAGGAAAGGTGGTGGAGTAGCGATGTATGTCAGAGACAATTTAAATTGTTGTGTTAGACAAGATATTAAATTAGAAGCGTCAGCCACTGAATCTGTTTGGTTACAGCTTCTCGAGGGCCGAGAAAACTAATTTTTGGGTGTGATTTACAGGGCCCCAAATCTTGATAGGGAGTGCAGTAAACTTCTATGGGACGAAATTCGTAAGGCATCTACATACGAAAATGTTGTGCTAATGGGAGATTTCAACTATAGACAGATTGACTGGAGCAATTTGACAGGAAATTTAGAGTCGGGTGACTTTCTTGATACGATCCAGGATTGTTTTTTAAAACAGTTTGTGACAGAGCCAACTAGGGGAATAACCTCCTTGACTTGGTTCTTGCCAGTAGGGAAACACTAATTAATAATCTTGAGGTTAATGATGAGCTTGGGGAGAGTGATCAAAAATCACTCAGTTTTAACATATCATGGAATTCCCCTAATAATGGCAATCAAGTCTCCGTCCTGACTTTCGCTTGGCTGATTTCATAGGACTGAAAAATTACTTAGGTGGGCTGAACTGGAATGACCTGACTAGGGGTCAGGTAGGTGGTGATGGTTGCCGATATGATGCTTTCCAGGGCATAGTTCTAGCTGCTCAGTCAAATTATGTTCCAAATAGGGAAATCAGATCAAACAAAAATGATCCTAAATGGATGAACAATAGATTAAAATATCTGATTGGTCAAAAGAGAGGCATATATAGGCAAATCAAAAGAGGAGAGGGGCAATTAAGAAATCGATATATTCAGTTAAAGAGAGAAATAAAAAAGGGAATTAGAAAAGCAAAAAGAGATTATGAGGTTAAAGTTGCAAGAGAATCGAAGACTAACCCAAAAGGATTCTTTCAGGTATACAGAAGTAAGATCAGGGACAAGATAGGCCCACTCAAAAGTTCTCGGGTCAGCTCACTGACAGTGATAAGGAAATGTGTAGAATTTTTAACACATACTTCCTCTCAGTTTTTACACAGGAGGATACCAGCGATATTCCAGTAATGATAAATTATGTAGAACAGGACGATAATAAACTGTGCACTATTAGGGTCACAAGTGACATGGTCCTTAGGCAAATAGATAAATTAAAAACCTAACAAATCCCCAGGCCCTGATGAACTGTATGCAAGGGTTCTAAAGGAATGTAAAGAGGAGCTTAGCACACCTTTGGCTAATCTTTTCAACATATCACTACAAACTGGCATGGTGCCAGATAAGTGGGAAAATGGCAAATGTGATACCTATTTTCAAAACAGGTGACAGGTCCTTAGCTTCGAACTATAGACCAATAAGCCTAACCTCCATAGTGGGAAAATTTATGGAATCAATAATTGCCGAGGCAGTTCGTAGCCACCTTGAAAAGCATAAATTAATCAACGAATCTCAGCATGGTTTTACAAAGGGGCGTTCCTGCCTTACGAATTTATTAACTTTTTTCACTAAGGTATTTGAGGAGGTAGATCATGGTAATGAATATGATATTGTGTATATGGACTTCAGTAAGGCTTTTGACAGGGTCCCACATCAGAGACTATTGAGGAAAATTAAAGCACATGGAATAGGAGGAGAAATTTTTTCCTGGATAGAGGCATGGTTGACAAATAGGCAGCAGAGAGTTTGCATAAATGGGGAGAAATCAGAGTGGGGAAGCGTCACGAGCGGTGTTCCACAGGGGTCAGTGTTGGGCCCCCTGCTGTTCACAATCTACATAAACGACATAGATGAGGGCATAAAGAGCGACATCGGCAAGTTTGCCGATGACACCAAATAGGCCGTCGAATTCATTCTGACGAGGACATTCGAGCACTCCAGGAAGATTTGAATAGACTGATGCAGTGGTCGGAGAAGTGGCAGATGCAGTTTAATATAGACAAATGCAAAGTTCTAAATGTTGGACAGGACAATAACCATGCCACATATAAACTAAATAATGTAGATCTTAATATTACGGATTGCGAAAAAGATTTAGGAGTTCTGGTTAGCAGTAATCTGAAACCAAGACAACAGTGCATAAGTGTTCGCAATAAAGCTAATAGAATCCTTGGCTTCATATCAAGAAGCATAAATAATAGGAGTCCTCAGGTTGTTCTTCAACTCTATACATCCTTGGTTAGGCCTCATTTAGATTATGCTGCACAGTTTTGGTCACCGTATTACAGAATGGATATAAATTCTCTGGAAAATGTACAAAGGAGGATGACAAAGATGATCCCATGTATCAGAAACCTTCCCTATGAGGATAGACTAAGGGCCCTGAAACTGCACTCTCTAGAAAGACGTAGAATTAGGGGGGATATGATTGAGGTTTATAAGTGGAAGACAGGAATAAATAAAGGGGATGTAAATAGTGTGCTGAAAATATCTAGCCTAGACAGGACTCGCAGCAATGGTTTTAAGTTGGAAAAATTCAGATTCAGGAGGGATATAGGAAAGTACTGGTTTGGTAATAGAGTTGTGGATGAGTGGAACAAACTCCCAAGTACCGTTATAGAGGCCAGAACGTTGTGTAGCTTTAAAAATAGGTTGGATAAATACATGAGTGGATGTGGGTGGGTGTGAGTTAGACCTGATAGCTTGTGCTAACAGGTCGGTTGCCGTGTTCCTCCCTTAAGTCAATGTGACCTGACCTGACTAGGTTGGGTGCATTGGCTTAAGCCGGTAGGGACTTGGACCTGCCTCGCATGGGCCAGTAGGCCTTCTGCAGTGTTCCTTCGTTCTTATGTTCTTCTTATGTGTGTGTGTGTACGTACATATACTTAACCGGCTCTATTAAAATTTTCTCTCGTAGAGCTTACACAAAAATTCATGTAAAATGCAAGTAAGCTTCATTTAAGCTCTAAGTATCCCATACTGTACTTCACGCGGCAACGCTTGTAAAGTCTGAATTTCTTCCATATTAACTAAACAAATCGCTCGTGCAAAAGAGAATTAAAACGGGATTAGTGTAAAAGCAGATTTACATTACACACACACACACACACACACACACACACACACACACACACAAAATGGCGTGAATGTTTTCATTTGGAGATATAGTGAGTATTTCATTTGGAGATATAGTGAATGACTTTTGGAGATATAGTGAGTGTTTCATTTGGAGATATAGTGAGTGTTTCATTTGGAGATATAGTGAGTGTTTCATTTGGAGATATAGTGAGTGTTTCATTTGGAGATATAGTGAGTGTTTCATTTGGAGATATAGTGAGTGTTTCATTTGGAGATATAGTGAGTGTTTCATTTGTAGATATAGTGAATGACTTTTGGAGATATAGTGAGTGTTTCATTTGTAGATATAGTGAGTGTTTCATTTAGAGATACAGTGAGTGTTTCATTTAGAGATACAGTGAGTGTTTCATTTAGAGACAGTGAGTGTTTCATTTAGAGAAACAGTGAGTGTTTCATTTAGAGATATAGCGAGTGTTTCATTTAGAGATACAGTGTTTCATTTAGAGAAACAGTGAGTGTTTCATTTAGAGACAGTGAGTGTTTCATTTAGAGAAACAGTGAGTGTTTCATTTAGAGATATAGCGAGTGTTTCATTTAGAGATACAGTGTTTCATTTAGAGAAACAGTGAGTGTTTCATTTAGAGATATAGTGAGTGTTTCATTTAGAGATACAGTGAGCGTTTCATTTAGAGATACAGTGTTTCATTTAGAGATACAGTGAGCGTTTCATTTAGAGAAATAGTGAGTGTTTCATTTAGAGATAGTGAGTGTTTTATTTAAAGATACAGTGAGTGTTTCATTTAGAGATATAGTGTTTCATTTGGAGATATAGTGTTTCGTTGTGGATATAGTGAGTGTTTCATTGGAGATATAGTGAGTGTTTCAATTGGAGATATAGTGTTTCATTTGGAGATATAGTGTTTCATTGGAGATATAGTGAGTGTTTCATTTGGAGATATAGTGAGTGTTTCATTTAGAGACATTGTGAGTGTTTCATTTAGAGACATTGTGAGTGTTTCATTTAGATATATAGTGAGTGTTTCATTTAGATATTTAGTGTTTCATTTAGAGATGTAGTGTTTCATTTAGAGATATAGTGAGTGTTTCCTTTAGAGATATAGTGAGTTTTTCATTTAGATATACAGTGAGTGTTTCATTTAGAGATATAGTGAGTGTTTCCTTTAGAGATATAGTGAGTGTTTCATTTAGAGGCACAGTGTTTCATTTAGAGATACAGTGAGTGTTTCATTTAGAGATATAGTGAGTGTTTCCTTTAGAGATATAGTGAGTGTTTCATTTAGAGACACAGTGTTTCATTTAGAGATACAGTGAGTGTTTCATTTAGAGATATAGTGAGTGTTTCCTTTAGAGATATAGTGAGTGTTTCCTTTAGAGATATAGTGAGTGTTTCATTTAGAGATACAGTGTTTCATTTAGAGATACAGTGAGTGTTTCATTTAGAGATATAGTGAGTGTTTCATTTAGAGATACAGTGAGTGTTTCATTTAGAGATACAGTGAGTGTTTCATTTAGAGATACAGTGAGTGTTTCATTTAGAGATACAGTGAGTGTTTCATTTAGAGATACAGTGAGTGTTTCATTTAGAGATATAGCGAGTGTTTCATTTAGAGATACAGTGAGTGTTTCATTTAGAGATACAGTGTTTCATTTAGAGATACAGTGTTTCATTTAGAGATATAGTGAGTGTTTCATTTAGAGATATAGTGAGTGTTTCATTTAGAGATATAGTGAGTGTTTCATTTAGAGATATAGTGAGTGTTTCATTTAGAGATATAGTGAGTGTTTCATTTAGAGATATAGTGAGTGTTTCATTTAGAGATACAGTGAGTGTTTCATTTAGAGATATAGTGAGTGTTTCATTTAGATATACAGTGAGTGTTTCATTTAGAGATATAGTGAGTGTTTCATTTAGAGATATAGTGAGTGTTTCATTTAGAGATACAGTGAGTGTTTCATTTAGAGATACAGTGAGTGTTTCATTTAGAGATATAGTGAGTGTTTCATTTAGAGATACAGTGAGTGTTTCATTTAGAGATATAGTGAGTGTTTCATTTAGAGATATAGTGAGTGTTTCATTTAGAGATATAGTGAGTGTTTCATTTAGAAATATAGTGAGCGTTTCATTTAGATATATAGTGAGTGTTGGCCACTGAAAATGTGGTTTTGCAGTTTATTACCGGGTTCTTGATTCATGTGTTCATTGATTTGTGTTGGTGCTGCTACACTTAAGTCTGACTGTCTTCAGTATCTTTCATTTTCTCGCTCTTTTGCGCACTGATATGTTGAAACTAAGTTGTGAGGTGCACTTATGCGCTTACGTTTACCCGCGTTGATGTGCTCAGGCGCTAACATTTTCGCGTTGAATTCGTGTTGGTTATTATATATCGGATGCCGTACTTCAAAGAAATAAATTTGTACACATTCCAAAGATTATGTTTGTGTGCTCACCGAGTTGTTGGTGAGGTCGGGTTTCAGCTCCTGGCCTTTTAAACATCCGGTGACACAAGAGAAGAATCTCGTCTCAGAGCATGCGATATCATAGGAGTTGATCATCTCATCCTATAAAGAATGCGATCTCAGATGTGATCATCGCCTCTTCCTATAAAACACAATGTTATATTTCTCCCCTCTTTCACTAAATTTTAAAAATGACACTCGCTGAGTGTTCATCCTGTGAGTGAACATACCACACTGGAGAGGTTTAGCAACGCCACTCAGCATGTGAGTGAACATATATACAATCCATGAGTGAACATGTCACTATAAAGACAATACTGGATAGTTCCACTAATCCACTGTATGAACATGCCTCCATAAAATTGTGAACATTGCCACTTATCCAGCAAGTTAACATACTACTCTGAAGACAGTACTGAATAGTGCCACTCAAGCTGTGAATGAACTGCCTTCATAAACACCAAAAAATTTAAAACAATAGTAAATACATCGCTGTTGGTACCAACTCCAATTAATCTGTTGCAATCAATATCTTTTAAAAATTCTCATCACCAATAATTCTTATTGCAACAACTCCTGCACACTTTTTTTTAATTCTATGAACATTACGACATACTTATAATGTTCAAACATGCTAATGGAATCAAATTTGTATTCCTGCATTTTGCTGCTTTCTGTGCTACATGGTCAGTTTGTGCTTATTCTTCTCTACACACACTTCACATCATATTTCGTTTTCTTTTCTGCACCAACCTGATAGTAACTTGTATTACTACGGGTTTCTATTTACGTGGTTTCCGAAGACAATTTCTGGCATATCATTTTAAAATTACAAGATGTATTTGCTTCGTTTATTTTGGTTAGGTTGCATAACCTTGTTCACGCAAAAATATATATCAACGACACTCTTGGCAACGCTCAAATCTGCACGCGTACTATTCATAGTGTGAGAATTAGACAAGGAAAACCAGATGTTCTGGGGTTACAAACATCGACACGAGAAAAATAAACATTAAAATGAGTACGAGGTTCGGAAAGAAGACAGACCTCCTCATATCTAGCAAAAGAAATGTAAATAATCATATCAGGACTTAATAAGACAACTGTAACCAAAAAACAACAACTTTGAAATGGAAAGTTAGTTGGTAAGAGCTTTCAAATGTAAAAGGCCAGGCCAGTGATGGTACTCTATGAAGCACTCAGCGCTCTCATCTAGAATATTGTTCCGAGCTCACTACTTCATTCGAGCCTGAAGGGTTATCACAGCTAGAAAATATGTAGAGATCATTTACTATCCGAATAGATTCAATAAACCACTGTAACTTCTGTGACTGATTGCCTCAAAGCAATCCGAATGTGCTCCAGTGACGGCTCCAAGCTCACATCTGAAGGCCCCAGATTCAATCACGGGAAGAGTGAAAACGATAAATACGTTTCTTTCATCTCTTTTCCCTCGTTCACCTAGCAGTAAGTAGGTACCTAGGTGTTAGCAGACCGTCGTTAGTCGCAGCTTTGCAACGATCGCATATTAACCCGTATTTCTCTATAATTACATATAACTTAAACTGGTTGAGGGGCCTTACGTCTGGCAGCACGGGACGTGTACCAAAATTCAGTTCATTAATTTTCGCACGAACGGTAAGAAATACATAGGATGGGTTGGAGAAAGGTTATCAGAGGACCCCAGTGGAAATAAGCCACAGTAATTAGGTTTCTGGAGTTAACCTCGCTTATTAACTCTCCGTATACAAACTCTGGTGTACAAATTATGAACAATTTTGTGCCTAGGAAAAAAACAAAACAAAAAAGATATTTCTCTTTATGCTTTTATGGGGGATGTTAAAAACCAAATTTGACCATAATAACAATCGATTGGATAAAGGAAACTATGTATTTTTTAAAACAATTCCTCATTGTGGCTATAGATAACTTGCAGTATGTTTTAAACATCTACGCAATATGGGTTTGATGCAAGAGTCTTTTCCATGTGCGGTTTATTTTTCCTCTTTTCCTTAATCGAAGATAAGAGCAACCGGGCAGAATTCTTATCTTTCTAGAGCCAATTTGCCATTTTAAGCATCATTTCCGATCGCGGGGTTAGAACCCGCGATCAGAGTGTTTTGGTTTGGTTTGTTTGCAATCGTGTCATTACGATTTCGTGAGTTCTGAAGCATTTTGGCTGTAGGTCAGTGTAATTCGAATTAATTTATTTCTAAGGAACAAAGTAAGAAAATTCGCGAAATCGTAAGACGATTGGGTTTAAGAACTCACCTACCATGGGTTCAAGCCCTAACTGTTCCGTGATTTTTTTTTTTTTTTTAGAGTGAAAAGACACTGGGTTAACATCTACCATCTGATAAAAGACATTACTGAAATATAAATACTGTGATGAGTCACGTTGTTATGATTGACAAGCAGCTGTAGCTACCTGCGGACAGCAACAGCCTGAAGAATCACACACAACACCTAGGTATCTATAAATGATAGACTCTTCGCCATCCAGTAGATTTATCAATACATATGAGGACATAATGAATTGTACTGATAAAAACCACTGGAAGGCGAAACGACTGCAAATTAAAGATACCCAGATGTTTCACGTGTGTCTAATTCTAGATCTTGTCGGTAATGTGTAATATTCGCACACAGCAACAGCCTGGTTGACAGGCCAGGCTCCTGACGAGACACTCTTGATATAAGAAATTCTTTGAAGTTTTAATGTAATACTATTCGAACCTGAACAAATTTCTAGTTCTATCACCCACTCCGTCATCTGCATAAACCCCTTCCATCCACCACCCCACCCATCCTCCTCCACACACTAAGTTTCCCCCATCCCAAACATCGTTTTTGGTCCCCCATACTTCATTTTTTCCTCCCCACACCCTTTCCTGCTCCCCAAATCCTCTTTCCTCATCTCCCACACCCCCTTTTACCCTTCCGGTCTAGTCAACCAGACGCTACCTTCCCCTCCCACACCATCAACCTACTACCACTCATAACAACGTCCCCTCACATGCCCCTCAACCATTCCCTCCCATCACCCCCCTCCTCCCCGCTCTACGACCCCTCCCCACCTTCATACGTATATACATTTACTTGCTGCTTCGTCTACGATATCTTATACATATATTCTTCTCTCTCTACCATCTCTATCCCTGCTCAAGATAACCCCTATTCCAGAGAACCCCCAGCCCCTGCCCAAGATAACCCCCTACCCCTGTCCAAAATAATCCTTTGCCTCTGTCCAAGATAAACTCCTACCCCTGCCAAGAGAACTCACTACCCCTGCAAGATAACCCCCTACCCCTGTATTAGTTTCCTTTGTGATATAAACTAAATCTAAAATATCTTAAAATTATGTCAGTGAAGATAAACTCTTCACAAATATAGAATTTAGGAAGATACGATGCAGTGGATGAGTAGATACAATGCAGTGGTTGAGTAGATACAGTGCAGTGGATGAGTAGATACAATGCAGTGGTTGAGTAGATACAGTGCAGTGGATGAGTAGATACAATGCAGTGGATGAGTAGACACAATGCAGTGGTTGAGTAGACACAATGCAGTGGTTGAGTAGATACAGTGCAGTGGATGAGTAGATACAATGCAGTGGTTGAGTAGATACAATGCAGTGGTTGAGTAGATACAATGCAGTGGTTGAGTAGATACAATGAAGTAGTCGAGTAGATACAGTGCAACAGTAGATGCAATGCAGTAGTTGAGTACGTAAGATGCAGTAGTAGAACAGATACAATGTAGTAATCGAGTAGATACGATGCAATAGAGTAGATAAAATGCAGTAGTCGAGTGGATACAATGCAGTAGTCGAGTGGATACGATGCAGTGGTCGAGCGGATACAATGCAGTAGTAGACGTAATGCAGGGGTTGCGTAGATACAATGAGTGTAAGAGACTCCAGTACCTGCTGGAAGTGTTCAGGTGTCGGCTGAAGGACATTAGTGTTGCTAATTGTGTTAATTAAAAAGATTTCCCTTCCGTCTTCCTCCTACACCCCTTCCCCATACTTCCCCCTCCCTCCTTCATCCTCTCCTTCCCTTCACCCTCCCTCCTTCATCCTCTCCTTCTCTTCACCCTCCCTCCCTCATCATCCTCTCCTGCCCTTCACCCTCCCTCCCATGTTCCCATTCTTCTTTCTCTCTCTCTCTCCCCCCATCCCCCTCACTCTACTTACTCGCATCTCTCCTTCCTTCCCTCTCTCCCTCCCTCCCTCCGTCCCTCTCTCCTTACCTTTCTCCCTCTCTCTTGCTCGCTCTCCACCCCTCTTTCCCTCCCTCCCTCCCTCGTAGTCAACACCATCGCTCCAATATAGGTTTCTTTCTCCCTCACTGACGCTTCCCTCTCTACCCTCTCACCTCCCTCACCCCCGTCATTACCCATACACTATACAACAGTACAATAATGTATGTAATCTTATTACCTCACCATGCATCTCTCCCTCTCTCATTCCTCCCTCTCTCTCC
>NC_069439.1:19243983-19266380 GCF_026875155.1 Cherax quadricarinatus | reverse complement strand
ACCCAAATACTTTCTTAAAATATAAGTTTTCTTTGTATTTTCCTATAGAATTCTTTCCCCATTCTAAACATGTAACAGGTTAATAAAATTCCTAAAGCATGGGGCTAGTTACCTATTTTCCATTATTCAATCACAAAAATTAAAGAATTTTAAAGACGGATTATTTGAATGTATATGGAAGTAATTAGTATATCTAGGAAAGGATGCTGGATGTCATATCACTAAGTGAAACTAAACTAAAAGGGAGATAAAGCTTGAATAGGTAACAGAAAGTGAATTAAGATACATATATCCTAGAGAACGAGAGCTAATGGAGTGGCGGAAATGCCGAATGAATAGTTGCGGAAAGAAAAGAAGGGGGTAAAAAGAAATATTTAAGTAACATGGATTGGAATGAAAATGAGTTGTCAATTTTAAAATACCTAGAGTTGTGTGGAAACGAGACATATATTATGGGAGAGGTTAGGGAAAGTTTAAGATATTTTGATCTAGCTGAGAGAACAGGTGATTTGCTTCACCAAAACCCTTAATTCCAGTGACAGAGGTGATGTGGAAGATACTGTAAAAATATGTAATGTCAGGTGCAAATAATAATGGAGAATCTTAAGTTCAATTGTGTTTGGAAACATGTTTGATAATTTAGGCAATATATTGCCTAAATTATCATCACATCTCGTTTATGTAGTAAGATATAAACATCTTGTTTATATCTTACTACATAAACGAGATGTGATGGATAATGTGTCACAACGTTTATCCCCTTACTCTCATATCCACCCTATTCCTTCACCAAACCCCATCACCCTCACCCCCACCTAATCCCATAACCCACCCCATCACCCCTTCTTACCCTATCACTCCCACTTCATCTCAATATCACACCCACCCTATTCTCCTCACCTCTCACCCCCCTCCTCCTCGTCCTCCTCCTTCACCTCACCCCTGACTTGTTTTCCTCCTGCTTGCGTTCTGGAGCCAGCCGCTCCGTTTTCACATTGGCAACGACAACCAAAAATCCGGATACTTTTCTAGGCTTGGAGGTCCCCTGAGAACGGTCGCTTCCATGTCAACAGATGCTCGTCAATCTTTGCACGTTGGTTATAACCCCCAAGTAGCTCTTGCTGCCTCGTATGTTTTGTGCCGGAGATAGTGAGAGGTTGATCACGGAACAATATGACTTCACTGACGGAGGTTGAGAGAGAGAGAGAGAGGAGAGAGAGAGAGAGAGAGAGAGAGAGAGAGAGCACAGGTCTGAGAATGCACCAGAACGTAAAGATTATCGAACAAGACACATGTACAACACACTTTTTTTTATTTATTTTTTTTGTTGTTGTTGTTGAAATGAGTGGAGCGATCTCCAGTGTTGTTGTTTTCTCCCGTGTTCGGCTAGAGAAGGAGCGAAACGTTTCGACAATAAAAATACCGAGTGTTACACATGTATCCTACTCATTTACTTGTCGGTATTGAATATCATCACATCAATAATATAGGAAAGATGATCGTTTGGAGGATGGGAAGAAAGATTCTCTCTCCCTCTTCTCTCTCTCTCTCTCTCTCTCTCTCTCTCTCTCTCTCTCTCTCTCTCTCTCTCTCTCTCATCTCTCACCTCTCCTCTTCTCTCTCTCCTTTTCTCTCTCTCCTCTCTCCCTCTCTCCTCCCCTCTCTCTCTCTCCTCACCTCTCTCTCACACTCTCACTCTCACTCTCACTCTCACTCTCACTCTTTCTCTCTCTCACTCTCTCTCTCACTCTCTCTCTCTCTCTTCACTGTCTCCTGTTGGCTACCTGATGAGGATTTTTCTCCTCTACCAACTTGTCTCCGTACCTATTCTTCCTTCAATATCCCTTCCCCATTACTTCAGAATTCTTTGCTCATTCCATCAGTATCCCTTCCACATTCCTTCATTATCCCTTCCCTATTTCTTGAGGATCCCTTCCCAATTCCTTCAATATCCCTTCCCTATTTCTTGAGGATCCCTTCCCCATTTATCCAGGATCCCTTCCCCATGCCTCAAAGAAACCCTTGTTCATTCTATAAGGACTGTTTTCCTATTCCTTTAAAACTCTTTCACGATTACTTCAGGACCTCAATCCTTCAAGATACCTTTTCTTTTCCTTCAGAAACCTCTTCCCATTCATTCGATATCCCTTTTCCTAATTCTTTCAACCCCTTCTTCCTCCTCCTCCTTCCAAGCTCTCCTCTTCCCTAATTCTCCAAATTCTTCTCTTCCCGATTTTTCTAAACTCTCCTCTTCCCCATTCCTCTTAGCTCTCCTCTTCCTTATCTCTCCAAATTTTCCTCTTTCCCATTCTTCCAAACTCTCATTATCCCCTTTCCTCTGAGCTCTTCTCTTCCCTATTCCACCAAGTTTTCCTCTCCCCCATTCCTCCAAGCTCTCCTCTTTCCTCATTCCTTCAAGCTGTCCAATTCTCCATTCCTCCAACCTCTCCTCTTCTCCATTCCTACAACTTCTCCTCTTCCCCATTCCTACAAGTTTTCTTCTAATGTAGTTCCTATATTCAAATCAGGGGATAAGTCCATACCATCAAATTACCGTCCAATAAGCCTAACGTCTATAGTAGGCAAATTAGAATCAATTATAGCTGACATTATTAGAAGTCATATTGAAGGGCATAATTTTATTGTGGCTAGCTGGTCTAGTGGCTAACGCGAGTTAGTTTAATATGTTTATTATGCACCCATACCCATCCTGTGGGCGGTAGTCAAAAGATTACAGAGGTACATAATTGGTCCAGGGACTGGACTCCAAAGTTTTGATAGCTGAGCAAGTTATAGGTAATGAACTCACAATTTACAAAGGTAATGAACTCACAATTTACAAAGGAAATGAACTCACAATTTAAAAAGGGTAAGGGAAACTCAAAATTTTACAAAGGAAATTTGAACTCCGGGGAAAAAGTCGGGTCACAATCATGACAATTTAAACAAAGGTTTTTTAACAATTACAGAGGAAACGTAATGGGCCCGGGGAAACTGGGCCCCCAAAGTTTTTAAATACTGAACTGGGTAAAAAAGGTAATGGGGCTCACAATTTTACAAAGGTAATGAATTCTGTAGAATGGTTACTTACGTTTATACTTTGGCTACAATCATGAAAAAATTTAATAGATTAATGGGGCAATTAAACACTGTAATGAGTTATTGGTGAAAATTTATTAAATTGTTGAGTCACATACACCACACACACACAAAAACCACACACCCCCCCAACACCACACACACACACACACACCCGGGGATTTTTTAAAACCCTCTCTGACCGGGGGGGGGTTTTTTTCAATCCCGGCCGGGGTATGGTTTGGATTAATAATCTCAACGGGGGTTCAAGAGAGGTCGTTCCGGGCCTGAAAAATTTTACTGACTTTTTTCAATAAAACTTTTAAAGGCAGTAGACATGAAAAAGAATACGATTTTTTTTTTTTTTTGAAGCTTCCCCAATAGAAAGCGAGAGTTTCCATTAATGGGGGTTTCAAATCTGAATGGGGTTTTGTCACTAGTGGCGTTCCCAAGGTTTAAATTTTGGGCCCCAAAATTGTTGTTCATAATTTACTTTTGGGCCCCTTTGATGAAGGAATTAAAAATGACACGAGCAAATTTCTGATGATACAAAAATAGGCCGTATGATTTTAATTTTGAAAGGAAAGGGTAAAACCCTGAACTTCAGGAAAGGAATTTGGGCAAAATTAAAAGTCTTGGTCGAAAAGTGGGAGATGAAGTTCAGTGTGGACAAAAAAGTAAAGTCCTAGTCTTATGTAATGAAAATAAACCCTTTTAAGTTTTAAACTTGGTGAAATGAGCTTGATTTATACAAAAATGTGAAAAAGAAATTGGGGAGTTTGGCAAGCAGTAATCAAAGCCAAGAAAACATGCCCCAAGTGTGGGGTTTTTTAAGGCTAACAGATTACAAGGGGTTTTTTTCAAATGTAAAAAAAAGAATCCAAAAAATTATTTTAAAAAGCTCTTTACCCTCACTAGTTAGGCCTCATTTGGATTTTTGCCGCTCAGTTTTGGGCCCCCTTACTCAAAGGATAATAGATTTATTTGGGGAACATACAGAAAGAAAAAGACTAAAAAAGATTAACTGTAAAAAGGAATCTCCCGTATGAAAAAAGATTTAAAAACCCCTGAATCTTCACTCTTTGGAAAAGACTAGAATGAGGGGGGGATATCATAGAAAATGTAAAGTGGATGATTGGGGGAAAAAACAAGGTGATATTAATAAAGTACTGAGGGTTTTCGAACCAGGGAAAGAACCCGAAATATCGGGGTTTTAGGTTTTGGGTAAAAATTTTGATTTAGAAAGGTCATAGGTAAGTACTGGTTTTCGAACCCGAGGGGTTTTAACAATCTTGTGGAAAAAATCTTTCCCAGTATGGTTTAAGAAAGGGTAGGACTTGGTTTTGGGTTTTTAAAAAAAGATTGGGCAAATAAAACGATTTGGGGGGGATGGGTTTGGGTTGATCCCCGTGGGTAAGGGAGTAAATTCCTGGGTACTTTGGTTTTGGTGGGTTTTTTATAAGTAGGGTTTCCTGGCCCTTTGGGTGGGCCCCCGCAAAGGCCCTTTTGGGAAGTGCTCCCCCCATTCTTTTGCTCCTTTTTTGTTTTTCCATTCCCCTAGGCCCCTCCTTTCCCTATTCCCTCCAAAAATCTCATCTTCCCCCCTTTCCCTCCAAATTTTTCGCTCCCCCAACACAAAATGAAATTTAAAAAATTTTTAAAAACGGCCCCCAGCAGTTTTTCCCGTTTTTCCCCCCCAAAAAGGGAGACTCGTTTTTTTTTTTTGGGTTGGGGAAAAAAGGGTGGAAAATGAAAAACAAGAAGATGGAAGAAGGGGAAAAGGCCGGTGATGAAGGAAGCGACAAAGAATTGAATAACTTGGGATTTTTTTTTTTTTGCAAATCCGGATACCCCCAGTAAAGTACCGCTAACCCTTATTTTGTATGGAAAATTTCACAGTGGGAAAAAAACTAAAAGGGAGCCCTTGTCACATTCCCTCACGTAAGAAGGGTCATGCAAGGTGATGATATCCGCAGGCTGAGGGGGGAGACTTCAGTAGGGCAAAAAAAAAGGGGGAGTTTAAAAAACGAGGGAAGGGAGAAAAGGGAAAAAAGAAGGGAAAATCCGAGGAAGGGAGTACACTGGTGAAATATAGGGGCAAAAAAGCCAGAAACGCGGAAAAAAACAGGAGAGAGACTAAGGAATAACTAGTTGTTAAGGGAATTTAAAACCCTACCGACTACAGGAGGCACAAAAAACTGCATTTAAAAAAGTGCTTCTAATCTAACCATTTTTTCAAAGGGGAGGATGTTAAGCCTAGGGAAGGCCTCGGTCAAATGGCCAAAAGCTCCAGTGGGGGTATCATATAATAATACCTGCTTCAGGAAACATTTGCCCTGTTTCCCGACAGATCTTACCTAATCAAATTTGCATTAACCCTATTCACCCCCAGACAAAAAACTGTAACCCCATAAGAAAGATGAAAGTATGCTCTATTATCACACAATGACAGATTATAACTTCTCGTGTATATTTTCATGATTGTGTGTTTAAATGAGAGCATATAAGAGGAAACGGAGGAAAAGGGAGATAGAGAGATCAAGGGCTGTAGATTCAAATGGAACAATACTCCCTTCCTCGAATAAAAAATGTTGGGGCCCACCCAACAATATACTGATTCGTATTCCGAGGACTCTTGATAAAATCAAAAGTATGTCTTGTGAGCTGACTCTCCTTCTAACACTGTTAATTTCCACTGTTGATTGCACTGTCGATTTGAGAATTGTTGGTTTCACTGGCTGGTTGCAATGTTCACCTACTTGTGACTTCCACCTCATCAGTCCCACACTCTCCCCAAACTCATCCCTTCATTATCTTGTCTCCCTTTTCCACCCTTCGTTGCACATTACAGAGAATTAATATTAATCCCTCTAGCGAAGATTAAGAATATTTATAAGGCAACTATTAACATAATAACCCTCAAGGAAGGTTCCTTTATGTTGGTGAGGGGGTCTTGTTTTTGGGGGTTTGGGTCTGTGCTCCCTTCCCCCCAATTAAAACCTAATGCCTTCCACATCCCCCCCAGGCGCTGTATTAAAACCCCCGGGTTTAGCGCTTCCCCTTATTATAAAAAAAATAAGGTTAGGTTAGGTTAGGTAAGGTTCGTCAGGAAACAGGACAAATGTTTCCTGACGCGGGTCTTAGTCAGATGATGACCCGCCTTTGGAGCTTTTGGTCATCTGACTGAGGCCTTCCGCTGGCTTACCGGTCCACCCCTTTAAAAAATTATGGTCATTTATAACCATTGCTATGTTAATAATAATAATAATTAACATAATAATTATTATATTACTATTATATTATTGTTAATAATAATATAATAATTATTGCTATTATAAAAACAGCAACACTAATAATAATAATAGAAATGATAATAATAATCGTACATTTATTCTGCATATGGTATTCCTTAATTACTCAGTGAATTATCATTTTCAATGGTTTTATCAACATGTGTCCTTCACTCAGTAGTGATGTTCACTTCCTGGAAGCTCCTCTTCTGATTAGATGAATAACAAAACTAGAAACTGAAGGATAAGAAGAGGAAGAAGAAGAGGGAGAAGAAGAGGAGGGAGAAGAAGAAGAAGAAGAAGAAGAAGAAGAAGAAGAAGAAGAAGAAGAAGAAGAAGAGAAGAAGAAGAAGAAGAAGAAGAAGAAGAAGAAGAAGAAGAAGAAGAAAAAGGGAAGAAGAAGAAGAAGAAGAAGAAAGAAGAAGAAGAAGAAGAAGAAAAAGAAGAAGAAGAAGAAGAAGAAGAAATAATAAAATAAAGGAAAGTATTAAGGGGAAACTCGCATAAATTGACGTGCGCAGCTTGAATATAAAGTCTATGGATTTAACACACCACATTTCGGAAGTTCATATCAATTTAACTACTCCATCTCTCTCTCTCTCTCTTTCTTCTCTCTCTCTCTCTCTCTTCCTCCCTCTCTCTTCCTCCCTCTCTCTTTTTCCCTCTCTCTTCCTCCCTCTCTCTTCTCCCTCTCTCTTCCTCCCTCTCTCTTCTCCCTCTCTTTTCCCTCCTCCTCTCTCTCCCTCCCTCTCCTTCCCTCTCTCTCTCTCCCTCCCTCTCCTTCCCTCCCTCTCTTTCCCTCCTCTCCTTCCCTCCCTTCTCCCTCTTTTTCCCTCCTTACCACTCCCTCTCCCTCCCTCTCTTTCCCTCCCTCCCTCCCTTTCATTCTCTCCCTCTCTCCCTCTCCCACACTGGGGTCTTCTCACCACTCTCACTATTGGTCTAGCCATCATGCCCCCTGCATTCACTTTTCTTCCTTCCTGTCCAATTATCAGCTTCCCTTTCCCCTTTCTCCCCTTTATTCTCTCGTTCCTTCTGCCAATTTCCTTAGTGTTGGTGGTTTTCTTGCTCGGGTGAGACGCGAGACACTGGCTCTGTCTCCTGTGTCGTCTCCATGAAGCACTCACCTCCCGTATCTCTCACCTGTGTCTCATACTTCCTGTATCTCTCACCTGTGTCTCATACTTCCTGTATCTCTCACCTGTGTCTCATACTTCCTGTATCTCTCACCTGTGTCTCATACTTCCTGTATCTCTCACCTGTGCCTCATACTTCCTGTATCTCTCACCTGTGTCTCATACTTCCTGTATCTCTCACCTGTGTCTCGTACTTCCTGTGTCTCTCCCCTGTGTCTCATACTTCCTGTAACTCCCACCTGTGTCTCATACTTCCTGTATCTCTCATCTGTATCTCGTACTTCCTGTATCTCTCCCCTGTGTCTCATACTTCCTGTAACTCTCACCTGTGTCTCATACTTCTTGTATCTCTCACCTGCCTCATACTTCCTGTATCTCTCACCGCCCTGGTATTCTTACCAGTGTCTCTCGTCTCCTGTGTCCCTTAACACATGGGTCTCTCTTGCCCCTTGGGTAATTTTGCTGTAGCTTTCACCCTGTGTGTCTCTTATCCGTGTCTCCTATCTGTATCTCTCACTACCTATATTTTTTTTTCATATTAAATCTCTATGCTGTGTCTCACGTATACCTCTCATCACCCATCTCTCACTCACTTGTGCCTTTCTCCACCTCCATCTCTCACCACTTGCGTCTCATATATATGTCTCTCCACCTGTGGCTAAATCTACTGGATGTGGGACACACAGACTAGCCAATACCGTCCACAGGATGGATGTGGGGCACACAACACTGTCCACTACCGTCCACAGGATGGATGTGGGGCACACAACACTGTCCACTACCGTCCACAGGATGGATGTGGGGCACACAACACATTGTCCACTACCGTCCACAGGATGACTACCGTCCACAGGATGGATGTGGGGCACACAACACACTGTCCACTACCGTCCACAGGATGACTACCGTCCACAGGATGACTACCGTCCACAGGATGGATGTGGGGCACACAACACTGTCCACTACCGTCCACAGGATGGATGTGGGGCACACAACACATTGTCCACTACCGTCCACAGGATGACTACCGTCCACAGGATGGATGTGGGGCACACAACACACTGTCCACTACCGTCCACAGGATGACTACCGTCCACAGGATGACTACCGTCCACAGGATGGATGTGGGGCACACAACACTGTCCACTACCGTCCACAGGATGGATGTAGAAGCTCACAATCAACTAATCACTTCGGTGGCAACAACTCTCAGCCTCGCTGGAAAAAAAATTAATTCTCGTCTTCATTTTAACCAATATATATATATATATATATATATATATATATATATATATATATATATATATATATATATATATATATATATTTATATAAATATTTTAATTCTGTAATACCGCAGCCTTGTCAGGAAATGGACGGCAGCTGTCATGAAATTTGCGCTCGGTCAAAACTTTGAAATTCTCTTATTCTTACCGGAATTAATGAGGCGAATGAAATACAAAAATTATTTATGATTGAAGCCAATGGTGTCAGCAATTTTTTTGATTTAATAGCAAATTGCCAATTTTGGCTGAAAATTTTGGAATTAGAATATTCTCTGGGTTTTAAGTTTCATATTAGGAATAAATTAAATTAGCTGCAACTTTATATATATATATATATATATATATATATATATATATATATATATATATATATATATATATATATATAAAGGATTTTACCCCAGAATTCTCTGCTAGCTTTTGTCCATTCGAAGATTAAACCTCTACCGGAGGTATTCCGAACCTCTTTTCCTTCCCCCTGGGTCTGTGGTTTGATCGTGACTCAAAGGGTAGTGCATTCAGCTCACATCTGAGGAACTTGGGTTCGATCCTAGCCACAGATGAAAAATTTTGAGTATGTTTACTTACACCTGTTGCCCCTGTTCACACAGCAGTAAATAGCAACCCGAGTGTTAACCAATTGTTCTAGAGGATTAAATCGACACCAATGGAAAATAAACCAGATACAGTGGCTTTAATGGAAATGAGAGAGACCAGTGGATTATCATGGGTTTCTAACCCTCCAGGCTAATAATCTAAATATAATTTTTCTTCTTCTTTTTTTCTTCTTGTTCTTCGTTTCCTTCTTCTCCTTCATACTTAAATACCTTCCATTCCCCAGGTGCTGTATTACCCCCTACACGTTTAGAGTTTCTCCATTATTTCAATAATAACACTTTGCTGCAGGAAGGTCACAGAGTTAGGACCTCGCTGAGGTCAGGAGGTCAAGCGTTTACATACTCATTAACTCAGGTCTTTTTACCCCTTATGATTTGGCCATGGAGAATATATAATATCTCTTTAGCAACGTAAGTCCTGCAACCTGCACTTAGTTGTTCAGTTTATTTGAATAAACAGGATTGCAACATAGGTCAGTCAAAATGCAACTTGCAATATAACAAGATAGTTAACTTGTTTTACATATACGTTTTTCTTTTGTCTCTACAAATGTTATTTAGGTTAAATTAAACCAACAGAGTTCTTCACCGGTATTAGATCAAGTCCATGTTAGATACCGGTGAGGAACTCTCTTGGTTTAACTTAGCCTTCTAGAGACATACAAAATAAGGAAGGCATAAAACAAAGACATAAGGAAAAGTTTTCCTCCACAGTGATCCTCCTTTACTTGAGTGAAGAGTCAGCGTCTTTAAGGATGACCCCCTCAAGATGCCAATAAAATATTGATGCCTTTGATCGACAGAGGAAGAAATGTGGGAGAAAACTCGTAAGTATTTGTGATGCAACAGAAACATTCCAAAGACATATTTGTGACGTTCTTTTGACATACAACTGACATATCTGATACTTGTTTCGAGGGCTCTTGTGCTCTCACATCTCGGTCTGACCAACCAGGCTGTTGCTGTGTTGAATGTCAAGAATGCGAACAAATATGGAAAAAGAGAGCACTATGTACAGAGCAAACCTTCGCTTACAGACACCATTGCGCCCAAATATTAACTGGCATTGTAAATCTAGATGAAAAGAACACATTTGCAACTAAGAAGATATTTTATGGCAATGTTTAGCTTTGTCAAAGCAATACAATCAGTTCAAGAAAACACACACACACACACACACACCACACACACACACCACACACACAACACGTACACAATATATTATATATATATATTATATATATATATATATATATATATATATATATATATATATATATATATATATATATACAGACAACACAATGAGATGATAGAACAACAGCAACTACAATAATATCTCGTTAGTTGTATGTGTGTCACTTTTACCTAATACACTGTCTGTTATTCTGTGAAAATTATCATGACCTGATAAAGTCCCTGCGTGCCTTTCCACCAGGTTGTTACTACTAGCGCCCCGCGGGTCTAACATAACGCTCACAGCCTGTCTCGTTTGCCACTTGGGCAACGTAGAGTCCCCTCTCCTTGCACGAAAATATCCATGTATTTTGTTTTAGTCAGCCACAAAGGTAATCTTGAGGATGCTGTTTTCGAAGCACCGATATATAATAAATATCGGAGACCCATACTTTATGCTGTGTGAGAAAACACAAAAAATATATAGAACACAAAGACATAGTACCGTAACAAATAATGTCGTCGTAAGCGGGTTATTTGTGTATATAAACAATATTAATATACATTGTACTTAGAAATGCTAATACACACTGACATGTTATTTGAAGTGTCTCCTCTGAGAAGTTCCAAGATCAAAACTGAAGACAAACTTGGTCATCTTTCAAAGATTGCTTAGAGAGGAAAGAATATTATCTTAGACAGAATGCGGCAGGACATTAACCTAGGAAGGAGTAGACAGGGCATTATCCTGAGCAGGTGTAGACAGGAGATTATCCTAGGCAGGAGAAGACAAGATATTATCCTGAGTCACAGTAGACAGGACATTATCCTAAACAGGAGTAGACAAGACATTATCCTGGGCAGATTATTATTATTATAATCAAGGGGGAAGCGCTAAACCCGGAGGATTATACAGCTATCCTGGGCAGAGGTAGACAACATCATCTAAGGCAGAAGACATCTTCTTCATGACAGGTGATAGGGCATCTTCCAAGACAGGAGAAGGCTCAGTAACCAAGGGAGAAGACGAAATAAATATTCTAGGTATGAGAAGACGTGTTATGCATTTATATTACCCTAGATAGGCTAGGACACTACGTTATTCTAAGCAGAAGAATTATTATAATCATGGGGAGCGCTAAACTCGTAGGATTATACAGCGCATAGGTGTGTGTAGGGGAGGGGATGGAATTATTCCAGCTCAATTCAGGGATCTGGAGCACAGATCTAATTCCCTAGATCAAGAGCCCCTCACTAGCATCAAGGAACCTCCCTTGAGGGGTAAGCAGAAGAAATCATCCTTGACAGGATAGGCAACGCCATCATCCCAGACAGGGTATGAAACTATGCTATCCTAAACTTGCTGGTCAACATCATCCTAGACAGGCTAGGACACATCCTATATATTCAAAGACACATCATCCTAGACAGGCTAGGACACATCCTAGATACTCAAAGGCACATCATCCTGAACAGGCTTGGACATCCTAGATTCACAATGACAAATCATCCTGGACAGGCTAGGACACAGCCTAGATACTCAAGTACACCATCCTATGCAGGATGGGACACTACCTATGCTTGAGACGACATATCTTGGCGTGAAGTGAGAGACAAGAAGAGGAACGGGAGTCCTATTTGATCCTCTAAGATGGGGAAATGAGTAGCGGGGTCATATAGGGCGAGGAACTTAGTGAGGGATCAGCTGGCAGAGACAAAACACGCACACTGATCACCACGCTTGTTTGAACCTCACCACTGGTGCCGGACGTCATTAAGACGCAGTTCAAACACGTCAAACCCGAGACAAAACAGCAGCTGCAGTCCTGCAGCAGCTGCTTGCTCCAAGGCTGTTGCTGCTGCTGGTCGCTGGTTGTAGGTGGTGCTAGTGAGGGTATGGTTGGTGGTGGCGGTGGTGTGGTTGGTGGTAGTATGGCTGCTACGCATTGGGAGGAGGTTCAATCACATTACTGAATTGTTACAATGGACTGTTACGAATATTCAGTACACACACACACACACACACACACACACACACACACACACCGCACATACATACACTAACACACGCACAAAAAAAGGGACAAATGTCTATCGACAAGTGCCTCTGACAAATGGTAAATGTTAGTCAAGACATTCTGGGAAGATGGTAGGAATTAAATCTATGAGTCACAACAAAATGAACTTAGAAAGAAAATCTTTTTGAACCAGTTATTATAGGGTTGGAAAAGTAGTGATGGGATGGTGTAATAATAGCGTAGTGGTGGCAGGGTAGTGATGTAGTGGTGGTAAGGTAGTGATGTAGTGGTGGCTGTCAGCACCCCAGGTGGAGAGTGGTGTAGTGATAGTCATTAATGGGGCTTTGTGCTTGTTATGCAGTCTGGGGTCCGGCTGTCTCTAACTCTAATTAGTGCTAAGGAGCTTTCATATTAAGAATATTGAATACTTGAGCGAGAGATGAGCGAGTAGTGGAGATCGCTGGCTGCCAACTACACCAGCTTACGCCAATACACATCTCTACACACATCATATCACAATACACAAATAACCTGCACATAAAAGAGAGAAGCTTACGACGACGTTTCGGTCCAATTTGGACCATTACAAAGTCACACTTTGTAAATGGTTCAAGTCGGACCGAAACATCGTCGTAAGCTTCTCTCTTTTATGTGCGGGTTATTTGTGCATCGTTCCAGTCACGGTATTGTGCCTTTTTTTATCATCATATAACAACTCTCAAAGAGAATCGGCATATAACATTTTTGTTTATTCATGGAGAGGAGACAGATGGAAAGGAAGGGAGGGGGGGGGGAGGAGAGAAGTCAATGATTTGCACATATTCCTTCACCGCTGGTCTTGAAGACTGCACTATCCCATCTCCGTCAGTGAGGTCTTGACGACCAGGTTTGTGTATCTCTGAATCTGCCTCACCCGTTGTGGTTCTCACGACTTGGTCTGTGAATTTTGGTTAATACTGGTCCACCAGTGTGGTCTTGATGACCAGATCCTTGCACGCATTTCACTTCCAGTCTAATATCAGGCTGTCTCCCACCTTTAACGTCCAGACTAATGACTGTCTCTCACCTTTAACGCCCAGACTAATGACTGCCTCCCACCTTTAACGCCCAGACTAATTACTGTCTCCCACCTTCAACGTCCAGATTAATGACTGTCTCCCACCTTTAACTCAAGACTGTCTCACACCTTTAATGTCCACACTAATTGCTGTCTTCCACATTTAACTTAGCGATTATATATTATATATATATATGTCGTGCCGAATATGTAAAACTGGTCAATTAGCAAGAACTCATTTAAAATTAAGTCCTTTCTAAAATTTTCTCTTATACGTTTAAAGATATATTTTTTTCATTAATGTTAATGTAAAAATTTATAATTTTGCACCAAAAGAATCTTAGAAAACTTACGTAACCTTATTATAACAAGAGCAATTTATTTTAGCCTAACCCAACTAAATATATTTTAGATTTGTTTACAGTAATTTAATACTAAACAAACACAATCAAATATATTTTTTTCGTTAGGTTCAGAATGATTTTGGCGAAATTATTGCATACACAAATTTTCGCTTGTCCTATATGGCAAGATGAGCGTTGCTATTTAAGCCAAGATCCCCAAGTTCTGCCTATTCGGCACGACCATACATATTATATATATATATATATATACATATATATATATATATATATATATATATATATATATATATATATATATATATATATATATATTGTCTGAGGTGCCGAAATTAATTGCCTTATAGTGAGAAAAATTATATATCTGACAGAGTGAACATTAAAATGGTATAAAATACCGTTTCAGACTATGGGACAATACTCTTCTCCAGACTGAGGGACTGACCACCTCAAAACTTTAAGAGTGATGGACTGATTACATCGTTTTCAAGTATCTTCTGCTTCTATCAACTTTTCTGTACTCGACTGAAGAAGGCTACTGTGTAGGCGAAACGTTTCGAAATAAAGATACCTAACTGTTGCATATGTGTCTTATCTAACAAAAATTATGTACAAGAGAATATTGTGTGCACTTATATGGCAGACATAACTTAAAATTAAATAGAAGTTTAAAATATCTCTGTCGGTCTTGGGGAATCGCGGAAATCTTTCTCTTCACGTAGCATTGTATGAATTTTGTTTCATGTGAAGATCTTAGCACACGAACCATTCACAGAAAAGGGCGATGGAAGCTCGCTCCACCGCGCGTTAGCAGCCAGTATACAAGGCATCAAGTTTTACATTCATCACTAGCATCCCAGCACAATAACCTAGTTTAAGTTATTCAGCCATTCCAACAAAATGTGGCATAAATCTCCCATAATGTGAAAACTTTATGTACAAGTGTCTATTGTTTACTTTGGATTAATCCCCTTCGAAGGTAAGTTATCCCTACTGAATGATGTGTGAAAAGCAAACCATTTTTGCGAGGGATTATTTTTTTTTTTTGTATTTCAGGGGTAATGCAGCGCTTCAGCTGAGAGGAAAGTGGCTCGAATTCCTTGGATTAAAAGTCCTTCAGCGGCACCGAAGCATCTGTGTGGACAAGTAACAGCGAGGACATCACAGCGGTATTCCAATGTCAGCGTCAGATTCAAGCGTAAATTTCTGGTTACATCCCCTTTAAGCTTTGCACAAAACCTAATTATTATTCCCGTAAAAGAATAATTGGGTTGGTCTCGAAACTTGTTTAGGGTCAACATACTGAGAGTATGATATGCAAATGCATACTCAGCAGCGTGAAAAACTCGCATGAACACAACCACACACACACAACCACACACACACACACACACACAACCACACACACAACCACACACACAACCACACACACAACCACACACACAACCACACACACAACCACACACACAACCACACACACACGATAAAGCTCTTGGAGCAGGGAGAGTGTGGAAATAGCAGCGACCAGCGAAGAGGCGGGGCCAGCAGCTATGACTCGATCCCTGCAACCACAAATAGGAGAGTACAGATAACTGAGTATATACACACATAATGTGGTCTCACATTTCCATCCACAGTAATCATTAACCTAAATGAGTGCTTAAAATCACAGTTCTCTACAAGTAAAAAAAAAATATATATATATACATCAGCTATAAATTTTGAGAACAGAGGAAAGCTTGCAAATGTGTTGAGGCCACAACAGTATATAAACATTGGGAAACAAGCGAGACTGAGAACTTTAATGAACGTTCAGATTTAACAGGTTGCTGTCCGAGTCCCCTGAACAAGGCAGAATTCCCTAGTGCAGTTATTCTTAGCTAAGAGCTTGGTTAGACAGGATTCGCAAGAGTGGATATTCTTAGCTCCGAGTTTGGTTTGTTGAAATGTTTCTTTGATGCTGGCGAGGGATGGAGGGAGGGGTTCTTAATCCAAGTTACTGGAGCCACCTTTTCTGCACTGTATCAAATATGGTTGCCTCCTGTTCCCGTGACTGATTAACTATTAGTGGCTAATCTCTTACCCATAATAATAATAATAATAATAATAATAATAATAATAATAATATAATATAATAACAATAATAATAATAATAATAATAATAAGTGTTTAAGTCTATCGACTGCATTAAGGGTGAATTTCAGTGTGACCCACAGACTAGAAATTGCATTAACCCCCAGACAGACAGGTGCGTGGGTGGATGCAGGAAGGGATGGAGAGGCACTGATGATGATGATGGTGGTGGAGTGGGTGGTTGCGGCGATGCTGGTTGGGGGTGAAGGTGATTGAAGTGAGGGAGGAGGGTAAGCAGGTGGGGCTACATAGATTGAAAAGGAGCGGAAAACAGGGAAAGGAGTATAGGATAGAGGGGGATCTCTGAGGTAAGGGGAGTAGTGGACACGAGTGAGGGGACTGAGAAGTCGAGGGTAATGGCAATCAGACGAGGGGAGAGGCGAGAGAAAAGACTATGAATGGGAAAGTAAACTAAAAGAGCCGTTTTCTCTGTCATTTGAAACAGAAGGTTACTGTGAAAATGTTGATAAAGAGATGCGGATTTGTGAGGTGAGAGAGAGGAGAGAGAGAGAAAGAAAGAAAGAAAGAAAGAAAGAAAGAAAGAAAGAAAGAAAGCAGTGGTAAGACTGAATGGGAGAATGTTGGAAAACGAGGATGAGGTTCATATCCTAGGGGTGAAATTTGATTCCAAACTGTCTATAAAGAATCAAGTGGTAAATCTTACAAGCAAGACAGCAAAGATGCTAAGAGCACTAAGGCTCTTAGCATCGACAGTAGAGGCTGCACAACTCTGTACGAGGCATAAGTGTACTCATTCCTTGAGTATGCTCCACTGTCTTGGATTGCCTGCCATCCCCGTCCCTTCCTGTTTCATCTACGACAGAATAGAGGACCGAGAAGACGATTTATCTATAGTCTAGACCCTGCTTAGATAGACCTATCATTCCAGCATAGCCAATATTGTCCGCTTCGCGGACAGTGAAAAGATAACTTCTATACAACAAGACGGGCAGCAAACAGCAACTACACTCTGGCTGTACCCTTCTCAAGAACATCATTTCATCCGAGATCATTCATTCCTGGAATGACTCGAATCTGGAACATGTTCGTACGGCTGACCAAATGACATCTCTGATCCACAGGCGGCTCCACCTTCATCCTGTTCCCTATTTATATATTTTATAACAATAAAAAGGTTTTGAATGAGCCGAGGTTGGTAACAACTTTTAGTTTGCAAATAAAGTTAGGAAGTCTTAATCTAACCCTGTAAAAACAATTGTGTAAATAAGAGAGAGAGAAAGAGAGAGAAGAGACGAGAGAGATGAGAGAGATGAGAGAGAGTGAGGTGAGAAAGATGATAGGAGAGAGAGAGAGAGAGAAGAGAGAGAGGCTGAAAACATCTATATTTCCTGTGCCACTTTATTCAATTTTTACAGAAATCATTTGCCAATTTTACAGGCATAGGAAAACTGAGGATCGCAAGCACGCGCGCGCACACACACAGTCTAAAGTTGCAGATTGCAAACGGAGGATCGAGTCTTGTTCACTCCTTGCGCTGAGTTAACCATACAAGTTCAATCCTTTATCAAGAAGAAGAAGAAGAAGAAGAAGAAGAAGAAGAAGAAGAAGAAGAAGAAAAAAGAAGAAGAAAGAAGAGAAAGAAGAAAAAAGAAGAAAGAAAAGAAAGAAAGAGAGAATGAAGAGAAGAAGAAGAAGAACGAAGAAGAAGAAGAAAAAGAAGAAGAAGAAAAAAGAAGAAAAAAGAAGAAAGAAGAAGAAAAGAAGAAGAAAGAAGAAGAAAGAAGAAGAAAGAAGAAGAAGAAGAAAGAAGAAAGAAGAAGAAGAAGATCGGCTGTCTGGCATTATTGGATTATTAAATTCACGGAAAGTACTGAAAAATGAGTGGTCACATCGCGCCTGTGTAATGGGAGATAATGAGGGCTGATCCGAGGAAGGGGAGAGGGTAACTTTCAATCCCATTGATTAAGAGTCTTTCACCAACACCTTTCACCTAACCTAAAATAGGAAGCAGAACAAATATTTTATAGTACATGAAGTAAAATTATATTAATTATTATTATTATTATTATTATTATTATTATTGTTATTATTATTATTAAGTGTTGTGGGTGTATGAGGCATATAATGCATTGGATATGGGAGGAAATCAGGTTTGATAAGAGGAAATGGCGAGTATTTTCAATTCATCGGATCAAGAGCCCTTAGCCATCATCAAGGACTCCCACTCATTGTAATTAGCATGCAGTCTAACTCATCAATATATCGTACTGAAGACAATAGCGAAGACAATTTTTTTTTATAGCGAGATTTTGTTTCGCTTTGTGTGTTTTACCCGTTCTTCGTTTTCTTTGTCAGTGACTTATTTAATGGTTTCCAGAAAGTTAAACCAATCCAGGTGACGCAACTTTTGTCATATCTAATTAATATCCCGTTGTCGTCAGCCACACAGTCAACGAGGAGCTGGTAAAGGTATTTACATGAATGGCCACCGACAAACTTACTCTCTATATTGACAAAACTTTCGCCGTTATTAGGTTAGGTTTATCAGGTAACAGCACAAGTGTTTCCTGACGCGGGTCTTAGTGATATGATGACCCGACGCAGGAGCTTTTGGACATATGACCGAGGCCTTCCGTTGGCTTACCGGTCCACCCCTTTAAAAATAAGAGTTATAATTATAACCATTTATTTTCGACGTTATTCAGGAATCATATTAACCTGCGTAATAAAGCTCTCACCGTCACTAAACTTAACAGTTTAGTAAAGTTTACTACAGACGCAGTAACCCAAAACTTGTTCCACCTCAGTATTAACCACTACAAAAGTAACTTGTTATACAAGCGTCATTAATCGTAAGTCCAGTTGTTACAGTTTATAAAATGTCATAAGTTGCAAACCAACCACGGAACGGGTGGGATTTTAACCCATGGCGAGTGTGTCGTGAAACTCCAGGTCATGGGTTCGAATCCCACCCGTACAGTGGCTTGTTTGTAGTCGTGGTATTACAATTTCTTGAGTTATATTGCACACCATAGCATTCTTGAGAAGTACCCTCATTGTATAATTCTGATTATACATATAAATTTTTGACTGCCCAAAATGTTCTGCATAACAAGATTTTTAAGTGGTTCATACGTGTTATATAACTCAATGTCAATCGTGTACCTCGCTTTATCTAGTAAACTTTAAACCACGCAAGTTTCCCCTTACAGACTCACTCTCCATCGTGTCTCCCTGGGTGTACATGTGCACGTCTCACCAGCAAGATAGTGTGAGTTGTGTGAAAGGGGTGCCGAAACCCTTCTATATATATATATCTCAAGGGAGATTGCGCGTAGAGGAGCCTGGCCATGTACACTTGTTCAGCTTGAACCAGGTGAGGTGTGTATGTTGCACTGTATAGTGTACACACACTGGATATGTTGCACATTGCAGTGTACACCCACAACTCTTCAAACATTTTAGTTTGTTAGTAGTTCAAGTCACAGTAGAAATACATTTGCTGCAGAATAAACCTTTAAACCAAGTGTACTCGAAGTTACATGTGATGTAAATTGAAGATTTCCCCAGCATCAAAAGTCTCTCTAGTATTTACTGTACTAGGCCCTTTAAGGATGACTAATTTGAAAGATTTTAATAATATGGGACGTTTGCTATGTCTATAGTTTTTTTTATGGCTGCTTAATTGGTGGATCAGCGAGTTTTTTTTATGGCTGCTTAACTGGTGGATTAGCGAGTTATTTTATGGCTGCTTAACTGGTGGATTAGCGAGTTTTTTTTATGGCTGCTTAACTGGTGGATTAGCGAGTTTTTTTTATGGCTGCTTAACTGGTGGATTAGCGAGTTTTTTTTATGGCTGCTTAACTGGTGGATTAGCGAGTTTTTTTATGGCTGCTTAACTGGTGGATTAGCGAGTTTTTTATGGCTGCTTAACTGGTGGATTAGCGAGTTTTTTTATGGCTGCTTAACTGGTGGATTAGCGAGCTTTTTTATGGCTGCTTAACTGGTGGATTAGCGATTTTTTTTTATGGCTGCTTAACTGGTGGATTAGCGAGTTTTTTATGGGTGCTTAACTGGTGGATTAGCGAGTTTTTTTATGGCTGCTTAACTGGTGGATCAGCGAGTTTTAAGAGCGTGTGTGATACAGCCTATGTCAAGGCTGTCTAAATAGGATACTTCAGACAAATGATTATATATATATTTATTTTTTTTTTTACAAATTTGAAATCCTTTTCCATATTAAGTTTTGTTTGAATGCATACCTCTTTGAGTGACTTACTTTAGTTCTTATACATACGTCTATATTGGTTCACTGTATCTAAGGATTTAAGTAAACTCTGTGTATATACACTAAATGATATACACTTCTCTGTATATATACCACAATGAATGCAATTAAATTTTAAATTATGTTAACGGGGAAGAGTCTGGGCAATGAGAGGCAATCAGGTTTGATCCAACGAAGGGAAGAAAAGCTCGAATACATTGAATCAAGAGCCCTTCATCAGTATTAAGGTGTTCATTTTCCTCCCATGAACTGATAAGAATATCAAAACTCTGATGAATACATATGGGAGAATTCTTTGCATATGTGAATATAAGAACACAAGTTAAAGAACCCTTAACAAATGTATGACTGGGAAGTAAAATCCCTTAACAAAGGTACCAATGGGCAAGCAAAAACCCTTAATAAATGAGTGAAAAGTCATAAAGGCCCCTAACAAATGTACCAAAGGACAAGGAAAAGCCCATAACAACCGTACTAATGGTCAAGTAAAGGCCGTTAACAAATGCACCAGAGGGCAAGCCAAAGGCCTTAATAAATATATCACTGGGCAAGCAAAAGCGAGAATGTGTAGACTGCAGAGGGTTGGGGGAGGACAGAGAAGAAGGACGACTAAGTGAAAGGGAACACAGTGAACGGGAGGGAGGGAGGGAGGGAGGGAAGGAAGGAGGGAGG
The DNA here is from genome assembly GCF_026875155.1 of Cherax quadricarinatus. Lineage (NCBI taxonomy): Eukaryota > Metazoa > Arthropoda > Malacostraca > Decapoda > Parastacidae > Cherax > Cherax quadricarinatus. The sequence goes on along the minus strand of NC_069439.1, from coordinate 19,245,306 downwards.
GAAGGAGGGAGGGAAGGGAGGGAAGGAAGAGAAATAAACGGTCAAGCAGAGGTAAAAAAAAGTATTCGATAACTCTCCTTCCTCAGTGTCTTGACACACTATCTCTGACCAGAGTATTGATCTGATGGAACTTTTATCTAGAGTTATGTGAGTGGTTTTGCTATGTTGTGTGTTGGGCTTTGTTTTGTCTTGTATGACTTTTGTTATGTTACTTATGGCTTTGTTGTTCTGTGTATAACTCTGATTATGTTTTGTATGGTTTTGTTGTTCGTGGATGTGCTATGAAGTGCAGTAGTTTGTTATATTTCTCATGGTGTTATGTATTGTATTGTATCTTTATGTTGTGAATGGGCTACTCATTCGTGATGGTGGCCATCAATCACAGAGAGAGAGAAAAAAAGAGAAACAGAGAGAGTACATGAGAAGAAAAGCACCAAGGATGAGGGACTTGTCTGCTGTATCACTCGATTTCACACCCCTGGATAAAGCTATTCAAAAAAGAGTGATGGGCTACGTCAAGAGAGTGAATACGACCGTGTGGACTCTAAGAAGGTTTGAGAGAGTTACTTTGTGCCTGAGCTTGGGTACTGGTCAGCTTACCCAGTTGGTCAGTGGAGTACTTGAAGTGGTGGGGCGTGGACCTACCTTTCCTCCCCTTCGCCAGCACCACCAGCAGGAAGCACTGGACGGTGGATGGGGTGAGATAGAGAGCGAGAGAGGGGAGTGTAGTTACTGTGGCCGAGCAGGGGTCCAGCTAGAGGGGAGAGAGACGAGAAGGGTGAGTGTGGCAGAACACAGTTGCTTGCTACAGCAGTGTGCACATGGGGGTGTGCTGCGTGTAATCGCTGGTAATCAGAGTGGACGAGGACCTTGTGGAGGGGTGCAGGGATGGGGGAGGGTTAGGGGTCGGGCAGCGAGGGGTGACACTGCCTCTACACTCGCTCCTGCTTGTTTAGGGGAGAACAGTCAGCCTGCAAACACAGTGTGTCACTAGCGCCCAGACCACACACACACTTACACCTATTCACAGTGCTCGCCAGGATGTATCCCACAGTGTTACTGCAACGTCAACCTCAGTGCCAACCACAGTACCACCTTCAGTGCCAACCTCAGTGCTACCGCAGTGCCAGCCACGGAACTATCTACTACTGACACCAATTACTGGTCTGTAGAAACCTCGCTAGTTGATATTTTGTCTTTATCTGTTGTTGTAATACTCTCAGCTATTAATACAAACACCCAAACACAAACATGACTCAGTCCATATCTTTATATATATATATATATATATATATATATATATATATATATATATATATATAT
>NC_069439.1:19228983-19241483 GCF_026875155.1 Cherax quadricarinatus | reverse complement strand
TAATCCCAAACTTTCAAGTTGATGACAGTTTACCATCTCGAAAACTCAAGACCAGATACCTGGCTTACCTTGAAATCCTGCATATATAAAACCATGATCACCAATTTCCCTGAATCCCTTCATACTATGCTCTAAGTCCATCAACACGTCAAATCCCACAAAACCCACTTTTCTTCACACAATCCCATCTAAAATGCCTTATTTTATCCTCCTGTCCTTCCAATTCATCAGGTTTATATACCTTAATGGACCTATCTTCAGTCGTTTTACATGTTTGAACTGTCCCAACAATCCCTCATATGATAAATAAAGCACTTGTACAACGTTTGAGATTCTTTTTTTGTTCCTGGAAACGTTTAGCTAACCTGTGACTTCTTCAGTCCAATACAGAGAAACTTTCAGTGGAAGATGAGGAGGAGTTTGAGGTGATCATTCCCTTAGCCTGGAGTCAATGTGTTCAGGAATAAAGATTTTTCAAGGTTTATGCAAGAGTCTTATTTATCATCTTGCTTTCTAAATCATTTATTCACATCCTTCTTTTGACTTTTGAAACATATCTTTACTTTCCAACACCGTCTTCATATTTTTTAATTCCTCATTATCTTGATAATATTTACACGATACGATTAATATAAAGTCATAAAGCCGTGGCTGAAACAATTCACTAATATACCTCACCCGCACTCGGCTTGACAATGGTTAAGGAAGGACCGAAACGTTTTCATAGTTTCAGTTTCCCCATCTTTCGATGCATTCACAACCAAACATTTAAATGCATTCACTTCCTCCATACTGCATTCTGGCACTCTGACCTCCAATGTTTCATTCTCTAATTTTCTACTTACTCTTATCATCTTGCTCTTTCATTCATTTACTTTCACTTTTCTTCAACGCAATTTTTCAAACACCTCCATCAACTTCAGCAGTTTCTTTGTTTTTAGATTTTTTAAAAGCACTGTGTCATCGGCAAACAGCAACTGTGACACACCCAACTTCAAATAAGATTTATTATCATTTACGAACACATCTATAACACTATAATTGACTTCCATTACAGCCCTTTCTATCAAGATATTAAATAAATGCGGTGACGTCTCACGTTTCTGATTAGATCCCACTTGCACTGACAACATTTCTTTTCTATATACTTACCCAGGGCTGGATTAAGAGCCTACTGGGGTATAAAATTTCCGATGGGCCTACGCAACTCACTAGTATCTAAAACAGGTTTTTCACGTTTTTTGTACTTATTACAATAAAAACATCTGCATTTTAACCTGAGATACTTCAGAATGTTTCTCAAAAATATTTGAATATAGTGAGCTTACTCATGCGATAGTCTTGAGACTCACCTCTGTAAGTCTCCTTAATAGGCCCCTGGCAGGTTAGGCTATGTAACGTACCTTAACCTGAATTTCGCCCTGATAAACAATACACTAAACCAGTTTGGGATCCATCAGCACAGAAGGCAACATAAAAATAATATCATTAATTTGTAGTTTAAACTTTTTCATCTTAGACTAACTTAACAACTGAAATGAAAGACAGGTAGTAAATCAAACACTCGCAGACAGTGCCAACCTTCATTAAAAAAAAAACGCGTTTAGCTCACTGAAAACTTTATCAGTTTGTTAAAGCTATCACTTGGCTCTCTCTATCTACACGTCTTTGATTTATAACCTTCCACTTGTTCCCTATATTTACAACATTACCCAGATTGATCTACTTTCCAACATTATGTGTGTATTACACACACACACACACACACACACACACACACACACAATATATATATATATATATATATTATATATATAATTATATATATATATATATATATTATATATATATAATTTTATATCTATATATTATTATAATTATATATTAATAATATATATATATAATAATATATTATAATTTATATAATATATATATTTAAAATTGTTATTTCTCAGGAGTATTATTCCATTAAATATTAAAGAGAGGAAGCTGAAGGGTAAGCAAGGTCAAGAATGATCTTAAGTTCTTCACGTCAGGAATATGAGTTTTCAAGGAAAGTTCTATATCTTAAGACTCAAAAGGAGCTTTCATTTGGTTTTATTTAATAGTGTAAATGGGTTTAAAAGGTAAACTACACACACTAGGGCCGATTAGTGCACGTAACCTTCTCCTACCACCTGACAATGAATATACCCGTGTTTTCCTAAAACATAGATTAAAGTATATTAATCACTTACTGTAAAATACTTAAAGTACGCTTCCGGTTGTATTTTGGCGTATGGTAATAAAACCTTTATTTGATACGACATACATGGTTTAGAAGAACTGAAAGCAAACACTAGATATTTTATCAGAGAACGTTTCGGTACTGAGACTTGACTCACTACTGAAAGTGTATCAAGGTCCTGTGTTATCTTACGCATTTTTCTAACCATATGCGTATATACAGTATCATTAAAATTCATTTAATGGAAGAGAAATAAAAATTAACTTGCGCAGCATTGCCTCATTATAAAGCGTATGGTAGACCTGCATAAACTTCATTATAGAGTATATTATCCTAGCATAGGATGACTTTATTAAGCGTATATATATTATTATTTCATACTTCAATATCAATATGTAACGTGACGCTACTATAGCGTACTTTCCTTGCGTAACGAGATGTAATCATGGCTCATATCGTATATATTATCTTGACGTAATATATCGTTATTATAACGTATATTATCCTTGAGTAAAGGGTAGCTATTATAGCGAATAAATTATTGTTACGTTAGCATCATTATATTGCACATTCCGAGAAGAATGATGTCATTATGATGTATAATATCCCTGTGTAAACTGGCAGCATCATCACTGCCTATATTCTGCGTAGTGTGCTGTGATCTATAATAGCGTATAAAGTCAGGGATATCGAGAACCAATCGAACACTTGTACTGAGAGAGAGAGATGTAAGAGCCGTGGGGGTGTTTCTGAACACGGGGTTTTGTTCTGCGGGCACGTGTGACATGGCAGTGGCCCCTCTGGTGGCCCTCAGGGCCGCCGTCAGGGTGGGAGTGGCCCTCAAGAATTCATGCAGTGGTCATGAAATTCGGAGACCAGGCGATGTTAGGTGGCGGGGCCAGGCCTGCTGGGACTTGGTGAGGTTGCTGTACCTAAGGTGCTCGCGTTGCATGTTGTAGTGAAGTGTGTTACCACCAGTAGGGTCATGGCACCACCACCAGCAGGGCCATAGCACTATCATAAGAACATAAGAAAGAAGGAACACTGCAGTAGGCCTATTGGTCCATATTAGGCAGGTTCTTTTCAAACCCAAACCCACTAACAAAAATATTTGCCCAGCTCATTGTCAGTGTTACCCAAAGAATAAAATAACACTGTTAAGTCATGTGTAAGTCCCAGTCAAATCCGGTCCCTCTCACTCGAGTATTTATCTAACCTAAATTTGAAGCTATCCACGGTTTTAGCTTGAATAACCCTACTAGGCAGCCTGTCCTACTCATCGATTTCTCTATTTCCAAAACAGTCCTTTCCTATACCCTTTCTAAATCAAAACTTATCCAATTTGAATCCATTCGAGTTGTTTCTTGGAAGGATATCCTCAGGACTTTATTTACATCTCTCGTTAGTGGGCATCTTCCATTTATGGCAGTTCAATCATGTCTTCCCCTCATTCTTCGCCTTACAAGAGAATGTAGTTCAAGGGATTTCAATCTTTCTCTGCGTGGTAGATTTTTTATGCAATGGATTAATTTTGTCAGTCTTCCTTGAATGTTTTCCAACCAGTGCCATGACACCAGTAGCAGGGACATGGGTACCACCATAAGCAGTGCCACTCCCTCACCAGGGTTTATCTTATGCCCCGAAGTGATAACCCAGGAGTAAGAGGGCCAACTCTGCCTATTCCCAGTACTAGTACACCTCGCCTGGGGAATGGGAGGCTATCAGATACGATTCAAGGAAGGGGAGGGTAACCCCAATTACTTGGATCAAAGCAACCCTTTCCCCTTGAAGGGACATCTGCTACCTGATCGCATTATCCCACAGAGACCAACACCATCTGAGCTACAGAACCAGCGACACCTTTTTAAGAAACATTTAGGTTAAATATTTTGCGCGGGAATAATTTCAATCTTCGTATGGTAAAAACAACAACAACAACAACAACAACAATAATAATATTTTATTATTATTATTAAAAATTCCACCAAAAGTTAACAACTATTGCAGTCGTTTATTTTTTTCTCTTTCAATATTTTTCTTTCACGGTTTGAATGCGTTAGCTTGATAATGCCTTTTCTGATAGGTTTTAAACTTTCAATAGTAATAAAACTTACATATGACTCAGGAAATCTTAATTATCAGCGTTATCGAATTGTGTAGAGGCTAATTTTACTTGAAAATAGTTGGGATATTAGTTGCCTTGCGATAACTGGAGAATGCTTCTTCTACTAGGCTTCAAACTTTTAAACGCTATTACGGTAGTACAGCAGCACCATCAGGATCACGAGAAGATCAACAAGGGTAGGACTACACTATCAGATTATCGAAAACAAACGCCTGAGTAGACTATCAGAAAAGCAATAGAATTTGATACCATCAAAACCACAACTGTACCATCAGACTGCTAGTGAACCATTTGACCATCAGAGTTATTATAAACCCTCAGACCATCAGACGACGATCACATCGGCTATAATAATTATCAAAGCTGCACTGTTGTGAGAGAGAGAGAGAGAGAGAGAGAGAAACTGGGGTAGGTAACAGCTCTTAGCTTGTAAATAAAGTTAGGAAACCCTAAACCCAGCGTTGTAGATCCCTATGTAAAGAAAAAAGAGACAGACAGAGACGACAGCTGTTCAGCTTTCTAAGATACACCACTAAACCACAGCACCACCTCTACTGTCAACACCAACATTGCTTCTCTGCAACACGAGCCTCTAAATTGCACTTACCGTTCACAGCAAACATTAGCAATGTGCATCACTTGCCACTGTCAAGGTCGTAGCTTCCACCTGCTGATCACAAGCCAATCCCCCCCACCCCATCCACACATCCCATCCCCCATTACTACACTTCCACCCACCTAACATTTTTTTGCCAGCAGCTCCATGAATGAATCGTCCCATGAATGAACGTAAGCGCAGCATTTGAATGAAATACGAGATATAGTACCGAGCAAAAGTCTAGGGTGAAAAAAAAAGTTTTACTCTACACAGGAGATCAAACTGCGTCGCTGAGGGAAATACTCAATGCCTTTATGTCGGGAACACAACAATTCTCACTCTGTTTCGTTTTATTTTTATCCGGCGCTCTTGTACATGCAGCTTTAACTGGGATACGCAAAACATTCAGAGTTTTGACGACGGCAAATCAAGTTTATATATTTTGACAAAACCTTGTTGTATATTAAAAACGCCAATAATTTATGATTTTAAATATTTTAAATTTTAATATATATTTATTATTCGAATATAAGAGCTGATTTTTACCGGCGATAATGGTAATCTAACTCAAAAATATTTTTGGTGTATTTAATGGGTAAAAATATAATGTCCCAAAACTGATAAGAAAATTGGCAGCAATGGAAAAAAGCAAACTATTATGAAATGTTACGTGTTGAAGAAACAAGAGAAAGAAAAGCAGAGGCAGCCGGGCGCCCTATCGAAAGATTTAAGTGGACAGAGCGAGGCTGCATTCACAGGCAACAAAGCTCTCTCAGAGGCCACAGCAGTGCAGCTTTAAAAACATTTTGGTGTGTGTGTGTGTGTGTGTGTGTGTGTGTGTTGTGTGTGTGTGTGTGTGTGTGTGTGTGTGTGTGTGTGTGTGTGTGTGTGTGTGTGTGTGTGTATGTGTATGTTTTAACACAACTATTAGTCAGCTGAGTGGGACTCGTGTTACTGGGGCCACCATGTTTGAGCTTCACTGGTCACTACCAGCTGTGGTTGTAACGTGTTAGAGAATATTTTCCTTTACTTTATGTTTCTGTTTGTGCGAAGTTGAAGAGCATGTAGTGTTTGTATGTCAAGGAATCTACGACAACGTATATACACTGAAGGATGTATCTCGGTAAATATATATACAGTGAAGGATGTATCTCGGTAAATATATATACAGTGAAGGATGTATCTCGGTAAATATATATACAGTGAAGGATGTATCTCGGTAAATACAGTGAAGGATGTATCTCGGTAAATACAGTGAAGGATGTATCTCGGTAAATACAGTGAAGGATGTATCTCGGTAAATATATACACTGAAGGATATATCTCGGTAAATATATATACAGTGAAGGATGTATCTCGGTAAATACATACACTGAAGGATTTATCTCGGTAAATATATACAGTGAAGGATGTATCTCGGTAAATATATACAGTGAAGGATGTATCTAGGTAAATATATACAGTGAAGGATATATCTCGGTAATATACATTGAAGGATGTATCTCGGTAAATATATACACTGAATGATGTATCTCGGTAAATATATACACTGAAGGATGTATCTCGGTAAATATATACACTGAAGGATTGTTCTCGGTAAATATATACACTGAAGGATGTATCTCGGTAAATATATACACTGAAGGATGTATCTCGGTAAATATATACACTGAAGGATGTATCTCGGTAAATATATACACTGAAGGATGTATCTCGGTAAATATATACACTGAAGGATGTATCTCGGTAAATATATATATACTGAGAGTTTTGCATCTCTCAGTGTGCACTGAGAATTTATTTTAAACTCTGATAATGGGATTATGGCATTCTTAATTTTAGTGAATTTCAACCATACTAGCCCATCTGTAATCAAAAGCATCAACTCAAACAAACACACGAAACAGTATATGTGAGTATAGTTGTTTTGTCCCCGTGACCTGGCAGGCAAAGCTCTCGCTTCACACACAGAAGCCGGGTTCGATTCCCGGCGGGGTGGAAACATTTCGACACGTTTCCTTACACCTATTATCCTGTCCACCTAGCAGCAAATAGGTACCTGGGTGTTAGTCGACTGATGTGGGTCGCATCCTGGGGAACAAGACAGAGGACTCCAATGGAAATAAGACACAGTCCTCGATGACGCACTGTCTTTCTTGGGTTATCCTGGATGGCTAAACCTCCGGGGTTAAAAATCCGAACGAAATCTTACCTGTCGTTGTAACTTTCTAGATTTCTATACGCATTTTTAATTTTCTTGTTTTAAATCAGGAACTGTGGTAGCAAAATTTTCATTATTGATTAGTTACACAAATAAAAAAAAAAAACTAATGTTTACCCTCACTGCAAATTTATTTTCTAAACAAAAAAAAATCTAGGTGGGTGAATAAAGCATAATCTTGTTAGTATCTGAGAATCACTTCTTACATCTGTTGTGATCAGTATATTCAAGGACACTAGTGATCGTTTATTTTTAAACGAGGGAAATATCAAAAGCGTTCCACAGGATGCCTAACCAGTGGTAAATAGCGCTGGCAGGTCACTTGTTACTTAGTCACAGAAAAGGTAGTCATTGGTTATTTAATCACTGGTACCCTGCACCGGTGTGATTAGTTAATTCTCCAAGTCCGACCGAAACGTCGTCAAAAGCTTCTCTCTCCCATGTGAGGGTTGTGTATTGTTCCAGTCACGGTATTGTGGCTTTTAGTTCTTTATGCACTGGTAAGCCAGACGATGCTTAAATCACTGAGTTGGTCTTCAGCTGGAGGAGACCAGTATCGGGAAACGCTTTCTAATGATCGCTAACTGGATTCTGTCTTATAATTATTATTGCCTTGACTACGACCATCATCACTACCATCATTATTATCCCCATCACCTATCACTAGCACTCCCAAGCTCGCCTATACATATTCACTCTAACCATCACCTCAACAGCATCATCCCCAAATCATCTCCACAACCACCCCACCATTCCCTCGCCTCCACATCGCCAGCATCACCCGACTTACTCTACTACAGCACCAACACCAAGAGATGTAATAACTACTTTTGACGTTATAAAAGAACAAGAAACAATAGATAATGAAGATCTTTCATTACCTACAACAGGAACAACAAGAGGCCAATTTTGTAAATTAAAAAAAAAAGTCGAGTCGAAGGGATACAATACTAAAAGAGCAATGGAAAGACTTTAAATAGGAAGTATTAAGTGTTACAATCATATTAAAAAAAACGGGAAAAATCACTGAATATGGGAGACCACGAGCATAGTTATGCTAATATAGCTACAGGTAGCTAATTACAAGAGTGTAAATACCAGCATTCCTCCCACAATATAATTATCATAATCATGGGTAGCGCTAAACCCACAGGATTACACAGCGCATGTGGGGGGGGGGGTGGAAGGAATTCAGGCTCAATTCAGGGAACCAAAGTACAGATCCAATTCTCTGGATGAAAAGCCTTTCACCAGGGTCAAGGCACCTCCCTTGAGGGGGGCCTCCCTTACAATACCATAACCACCCACCTTTCTCTGCCAGTCACTCTTCCGCAAAAGAGACACCAGAAAACATATTTACACACACTAAAAATCATCTAAATAGCGCAAAGAACAAAGACTATCTCATTTGTCTTGGTATTTTCTTGCAGAAAGTAACAGGTCCCGAGATTCTACGGATGTTGTATAACTGTTGAAGCAGGAGTAAGTCTCCAGCGAAGTGTAAGTAGAGTACGCAGCGTACTCTGGCATTCCCAGGCTGTTACTGGTGTTGTAGTACCGATAATGAAGATGGTATATGGTAACTGAAGGAGATGGTACGCGGCCCAAGTAGACTTATGGTGAAGGTAGGTACATAATAATAATAAGAGTACTTCATGTTAAGAGCTAAACCCATGTGGGTCATTAAGTGCAAGATGTGGAGGCTTGATCCTCCGTCTGCTGAGAGTGCGAGACAAACGCTCTTCTTCGTAGGTAGGCACAAAACGTCAACACTGATCGCCACGGGAACTAAGCCAAGGACAACTCCACTGTAGCTTCAACTACTAATTCAGTCCCTTCCTAAACCCTCACGATTAGCTGACCTAAGTCTTATCCTGTGGGCTAGAGGTACGTTACTAAAAAGACTATTCGGAAAACAAAGGCTAAAGGCCCTAAAGAAAAAAAAGAGAGTGATAGGCTATATTCAATTGATCTTATTGAAATCAATACTGGTAACCAAGTATTAACAGACAAAAGATGTTAAAAACTGTTAATATATAAAAAAAAAAGAAAGCTATCAGGAGCACAGGGAAAATAAAGGACTAAAACAAGGCAAGACCACACGTAAAAGAAAATATGAGAGATGTAAAGAAATGCTTTCACGTTACTAGGGAAATCACCGCGAGTTAGGAACTTGGCTCTTAAGTAGCGCGGATAAACACATTCCTATAAGAGAAACGTAAAAAATCCAAAGCTCAAAATACTAAAATGCAAACTTTTCCCCTGACCACAACAGAGGTTCGAATTGCACAATGTGTCTTTCTGCGATATTGTTTGTTAATACGAGAGAATATGCTGTTTATTGTATTTATTGAGAGGATGTCTAATCAACCAGTGCCTTGGCAAAGTCCTTGGTGGGCGAAACATCTTCCCAACAAAACACCATATACCATATATTGTGTCCTATTAACATGTCGACATGTATATTCTACCACAGATCTACACTCTATCATAACTGTCACCAGTCCTGATCTTCACTATTCTTTGTATTGGACTGATAAACCCACTATGTGGCGAAACGTTTCCATAATAAAGATACCCAAGTGTTGCACATTTGTCTAATTTATCTGTAACTGCCATCCTTCGCAAAAAATTACCACCATCGTTAGAGTTTAACAGCACCTCAACAACAACAACACTCCTTCCCACTACCACCACTTCTAGCGCTCGTCGTCTGAAAGCCAATGGAGTGAAATGCAGAACATAATTTTCGAGGGGCGACATGACACAAATGTGTGAGGTGACGGAGTAGTGTTGACCACTCTTCCATTATCTTAGCTGCTGCAACAGCCATTCCCTTAAACTTGCTGCACCTCACCTCCTTATCATTATCTTCACGGGGAAGCGCGAAACACGTATGGTTCATCATGCAGCTCCTGGGAATGAGAAGATATTAAGCTTTTTAAACGTTCTTGGATCATAAGCACTTAACCAACATCAACGGATACCCCTTTGGGGTTAAGTTGATATTATGTGCACTTTCCGTAAATGAAATATATGGTCGAGAGAGGTGTTATAGTGTGGCACTCTGGATGACATGAGGGTTGGCTGAGTTCGTCAGGTTAAGTAGTATTAGATGTGGATTCTGGCTGGGCAGGTGACCAGCAACTTTGCTCTTGCTCGAGAGAGTACTTCTGTCGTTACCACCGCTCTTATTTTTGAAAAAGAGTAAGAACATATGAAAAATATGTACTTACGAATGTGTTATATATATATATTATATATATATTATATATATATATATATATATATAATATATATATATATATATTATTGTATGTATGTATGTATGTATGTATGTATGCATGCATGCATGCATGCAGTCAGTTATGGGACTCAGTTACTTATACTGTTGATGAATAAGGCACATGCACACCTGGCTTTTTCAATCCAACACAGATGTTGGATTGAAGCCACTACTGGGCGAAACATCTTCATGAATATTCCCAGGTGGCTGTACATGCGTCTCATTCATCAAATTGTCAGCACCGCATACTGTTAATGCAATAAAATATAATAATTTCGTTATACATGTGCTTGGTTAAAGACAAAAAGCGAATTACAATATTTCAAGAAGAAAGACAATGGCTTAGCTGGCAAATGGTTACTTTAAAAAAAATTTAAGCGTAATAAAACGTCACTTTCACCCCAACTCGGGTGAAACATTTCAGGATTAAGCCTCTCCAACCAAAACGTGCCTTTAAATTTCCCTGTCTCGGAAAGTTTTGGTCAGTTAGTGACGATGAGGATAGGATTACAATTAGGGAGGATATGGAATAGCTTACGGTTAGAGTGTCAAGATCGGGCGTGTGTTTGTGCGCAACGAGAATACCAAACAACCGGGGCTGGAGAGTGCAAGTCCAGTTATTTATGCAGACGCCATACTCGAGGCGGGAGGCATACCTCCGTATCACTACGACGCTACTTCCGGCCTCACTAGTGAGTTGGTAGAGCCAGCCGTTAATGTAGTCTGGGAAAGGGAGTCATTAATGTAGTCTGGGTAGGGGACCTAGTAGTGTAGTCTGGGAAAGGGAGCCATTAGTGTAGCTTGGGAAAAGGAGCCATTAATGTAGTCTAGGAAAGGGAGCCATTAATTTAGTCTGGGAAAGGGAGTCATTAATGTAGTTTATGAGAAAGAGCCCTAAGTGTAGTTTGGACTATGGGCTATAGGCACTTTTGGAAAGAGCCATCAGTTCACCAAAGGAAAAAATGATCAATGCACCGTGGAAGGGCCTCAGTGTGGGGGTTTTGTGTTGTGTGTGTGTGTGTTTGTCTCAAATTTCCCCCATCTTTTCTTTTTTTTTTTTTTTCTTTTTTTTTCCGGTTTCTTTTTCGGGCTCTTCTCTTTATTTTAAAAAAATTTTTTGGGCCCTTTCCCCCCCTTGGGGTTTTTTTTTTCGGTCCTTCCCCTCCCTTTTTCCCCTGTTTAAATTTTTCTTATCTTTTTTTTGTCTTTTTTTCCCCTTTTTTTTCCCGGGTCCCAAAAAAACTTAAATGCTCCTTTTTTCCCCTTTGGGGGGGGGTTCTCCTTCCCTGCCTTTGGCCTCCTTTTCCCTTTTTTTTTTTCTTTTTTTTTGGGGGGGGCCTTTTGTTTTTCGGGGGGCCTTTTTTGGGGGCCCTTTTTTTTCCTTTTTTTCTTTTTTTTTTTTTCCCCTTTTTTTTCTTCTTCCCTTTTTTTTTCCCTCAGTTCCCTCTTTTTTTTCCCTGGGGGCCTTTTCCCCTTTTTTTTGGTTTTTTTTTTTTTTTTTTTTTTTTTTTTTTTTTTCCTCTTTCTCTGATTTAGTAAAATTTCAGTTTTACTAACCCCTTTTTTTTGGATTTTCTCTCCGAGAAGTTTTTTGGAGTGTGGTTCAGGCATTGTAACGCTGTAAGGGAAATAATTTCAGACACAATTTCTTACAAAGATTTTCTCAATTTGTCCCGAGGAACCCCGAAAGTTCAAGTTTATTAATAATTACTATACTAAATAACATGTAAATAAAAATAATTATATATACTGCTATTAATAAAAAATAAAAATGATAAAAATAACGATGTGATGATGATGATGATGATGAGATTCTAACGGCTTTAATGGCATTTTTTGGGAATTTTTTACCTCATCCATTCCGAGTAACCCTTTAAAAACCAGAAAAGGATTATACGGGCCCGGGAGTAGTCAGATGTGACCCTGGGAAAGGGGAAAGGGAAAGGGGCAAAGTACATTTCCCTTTGACAAACCCATGCGGGAAAACTTTCTTTTTCCCCTGTTGTTTGCGTTTCACGAAAGCTAAACCCGTGTGGGTAATAG
>NC_069439.1:19216483-19223983 GCF_026875155.1 Cherax quadricarinatus | reverse complement strand
ATCTAAATCCTCTTAGCCACAATCAGATCTTAAGAACAGGCAAAAATTCACAAAAATAATCTCATACAATACAATTCCTTGATTCAAGAATCCTACACAATACTTATATTCTGATAACCTTAAGAAATAATACTTCCAGGGAGACACAACTTAACACGAGTGCTCCTCTCAGGAAAAAAATATCAAGCGTTAGTTTATAAACAGCTGACCGAGATAGTCATTTCCATATAAACATTATTATTTGTCATGGTTGGCAAAAAAGGTATAATTCTGTTAGATAGGCTGAAGCTGCTGTTTCCTGCATGGTTACTGTTGTGGTGCTATTATTCATTAAGTAAAGTTTTAATCATTAGAAGGTTACGTATGATAAGAGAACTGCAGTAGAGTAACTGGTCCTTCGATGCTATGAAGGGCCTGATAAGAGTGAATGAGTTGAAAGGAGACAGAGAGAAACAGAGACAGGCATACAGAGATACAAAGAGAGAGAGATACATACGTACAAAAAGGCAGTCATGAAGACATACAGCAAGAGAGAGAGAGAGAAACAGAGACAGGCATACAGAGAGAGATACAAAGAGAGAGAGACAGAAGTACAGAAAGGCAGTCATGAACACATACAGCAAGAGAAAGAAAGAGAGAAAGAGGCAGACAGACAAAGAGTAACAGACAGACACAGAGAAGAGAAGGCAGTGTTTGTGCCTACACAATGTTTATTGCTAAAAAAAAAAACCATATAAAATTTCCTTTAAAAACCATTATTAATTTGCAGGTTCAAAAAAAATTTAAATAAATTCCCTTGTTAAAAATTAACCAAAACTTTTTCCCTGCCTTGGTTATTTGGGGAACAAATTAAAGTTTTTAAAAAATATTAGGGTTATTTTATAAAAACTGAAGGAGAAGGGCCCTTTCCTATAAACATAATTTTTTTGAAGGGTTTGGGAAAAAAGGAAAACGAAAAGGGGCTAACGTTTTTTTCCGAGGAGGGGTTAATTACTTAAAAAAGGGAATCTTTAAAAGGGACAAAAGAAAGGAAAAGAGAGAAACGGGCGGCCTTCGAGAGGGGGCCGGGAGTGGAAAAATTTTACGGGATCTAAACCCCCGCAAGAGGTTTTGGGGAGAAAAGGCGACCGCGGGAAAAACCGGGCGACACGAGAATGAGGAGGAGGGCCAGTTGGTTCTTTTGGCCTTTTCCCCTTTTTGCCCCCTTCCACTTGCTTTTGTTACCCCAAAACATTCCAATTTAAAAGGAAATTTTCCCCCCTTTTGGGTAAAAGGAAAAAAAACCGGGCGGCTACCTTTCAGGGAAAAATTAAAGGGGTTTCCCTTCTCAAAACTAAAAGGAAAACCAAAAAAAAGTTTGGCACCAAAATTAAAAAAGGAGGGGAAAAAACAAAAGGCCCCAGTCAAACCTTAAAAGTTTAAAATTTCGGCTGGTTTCGGGTCCCAAGAGAATAAGGGCCATGCCCTACACCCCTTTTTCCCCTTCCATTTCTTTTCCCCCCACACTTTTCCAAAATTTTAAAAACTTTTTTCCCCAAATTGTTTTTTTTCAACAAAACCTAAAACCTTGGGGTTTTTTTTTAATGTTTTCAACCCTTTTCCCCCCTTAAAAATTTTCCCCCAATTTAATTTTCAGGGGTACAACGGCCGATTTTTAAATTTTAAACGGTTTTCCAAAAGCTGCGCGGGGGTGTTGGGGGTTTTTTTTTGGCTTTTAAAACCCCTTTTTTAAATTTGCTTACCCGGGATCGCTTTTCATTTTTTCTTTTTTAACCCTTTATTTTATGGAGGGGTTTTGCCCCGGTTATTTGGGGTTTTTTTTCTTTCGGGTTGGGGGTTAATTTTTTTTGGGTTTTTGTTTCCCGTTTTGTGGGGGGATGGTTTTTTTTTTTTTGGGGGGTGTGGGGTTGTTTTGGGTGTTTGGGGGTTTTTGGGGGGTTGTTTATCGGTTTGGGTGTTTGGGTGGGGGTGGGGCTGTTGGGGGGTAGTTGTGGGGTTTGTGTTTTTGGGTTTTGGGGTGTGGGTTTTGGGGTGTGTGGGGGGGGGGTGTGTGGGGGTGTGTTTTTGGGGTGTGTGTGTGTGTGGGTGTGTTTTTGTGGGTGTGGTGTGGGGTGTGTGTGTGTGTGTGTGGGTGGGTTTTTGTGGGGTGTGTGTGTGGTGTGTGTGTTGGGGGTGGGTGGTGTGTGTGGTGTGGGTGTGTGTGGGTGTGTGTGGGTGGGTGTGTGGGTGTGTGTGTGTGTGGGGTGTGGGGTGTGTGTGTGTGTTGGGGGGGGGTTGGTGTGGGGGTGGGGGGGGGTGTGTGTGTGTGTGGGGGTGTGTGTGGGTGTGTGGGGGGGGTGTTTGTGTTTGTGTGTGTGGGGGTGTGTGTGTGTGTGGTTGTGTGGTGTGTTTTGTGTGTGGGGTGTTGTTTGTGTGTGGGGGGTGTGTGGGTGTGTGTGTGGGTTGTGTGTGTGTGTGTGGTTGGTGTGTGTGGGTGTGTTGTGTGGGGGTGTGTGGGGTTTGTGTGTGTGTGGGTTGGTTTGGGCGTTGGGGGGTTTTTTGGGGTTTGTGTGTGGTTTTTGTTGGTTGGTGGGGGGTGTGGGGTTTAGTTTTTGGAGGGGTTTGGGGGGTTGGTTGTGTGTGGGTGTGTGTGGGTGGGTGTTTTGTGTGTTTGTTTTTGGGGGGTGTGTGTTTTTGTTTTTTATTTGTTTTGTTTTTGGGTTTTGGGGGGGTTTGGTGTTTTTGGTGTTGGGGGGTGTTTGGGGGGTTTGTGAGGGGGGGTTTGTGTGTTGGGGGGAGTGTGTGGGTGTTTTTTTGGGGGTGGTGTTTGTTTAGGTTGGGTGTGTGGGTTTGGGGGGTGTTGTGTTTGGGGTTTTAGGTTTTTTGGTGGTGTTTGTGTGTGTGTGTTGTGTGGGGTGTGGGGTGTTGTGGGGGTTGGTTTTGTCTTGGAGTGTTGTTGGTGGGGTGAGTGGGGGTTTTGGTTTGAGTGGGGGGTTGTGGGTTGGGTAGGTGTTTTGTGTGGGTTATAGTGGGGTTGTTTGTTTTTGGGTTGATTGTTTGGAGGGGTTGGGTGTGTGGGGGGTTTGGGGTTTTGGGGGTTTGTTTTTTTTTTTTTTTTGTTTCTTTTTTTTTTTTTGTTTTTTATTGTTTATTTTTTTTTTTATTTTTAAAATTTTTTTTTTTTTTTTTTATTTTTTTTAAAATCTTAATTTTATTTTTTTTTTTTTTTTTTAAAATTAAAATTTTATTTTTTTATTTTATTGTCTTATTTTTTTTGTTTTTTTTTTTATTTTTATTTTTTTTTTATTTTTTTTTTTTTTTTTTTATTTTTTTTTTTTTTTTGAAATTTTTATTGTTTTTCAAAATTTTTTTTTTTTTTTTTTTTTTTGTTTTTTTTTTTTTTTATTTTTTTTTTTTTTATTTTTGTTATTTTTTATTTTTTTTTTTTTTTTTATTTTTTTTTTCTTTTTACATTTTTTTTAAATTTTTTTATTTTTATAATTATATATTTTTTATATTCTTATATATTTATATATTTTTTTTTTAAATTTTAGTATTTTTTTTTAATATATTTTATTTGGGTTTTTAATTTTTATATTTTTTTATTTTTTTTATTGTTTTTTATTTTTATTATTTTTTTTTTTTATTTTTATTGGTATTGTTTAATTTAATTTTAAGGGAAAAAAATTTTTTTATATTGTTTTTTTTGTTTTAATTATTTAATTTTTTTTTTAGTTTTTTTTATTATTTATTTTAAAATTTATTTTTTGTTTTTTTTTTGTATATATTATAAAATATTTTTAAATTTTATATTTTAATATTTATATATTATATATATAAATATAATATATTATATATAAAATATTTTTATTTTATTATAAAATTTTTTTAAATATTATATATTTATATTATTTATATAATTTTTATTTTTTTTAAATTTTTATAATTTTATATATATTTTTAAAAATTTATATATATTTTTATATAATTTTTATAATATATATTTATTTATATTAATATATATATATATAAATTTTTTTTTGGGATATATATATATTTTTAATATAAAAATTAATATATTTATTTTATATATATATTTTATATAATATTATATTTTTTTAAAATTTTTATATATATTATATAAAATTTTAATTATATATAAAATATTTTTTATATATTTATAAAATATATATTTATATATAAATATTTATATAGTTATATATATATTTAGTATATTTATTTTTATATATTTTTATAAATATTTTTTTAATATTTTTGTATATATATTTTTATATTTTTATATATTATAATATAAATATTTTTTATATAATTTAAAATATATATATGTATTTATTTTTAATAATTTTTATTTTATATTATATATATATTTTATTTAAAATTATATATTTTTATATATATATATTAATATTTATATATATAAAATATACATTTTTTATATATATTTATTTAAAAATTATATATATATATATATTTTAAATATTATTATATTATAATTTATATATTTATTATATTTTATTTTATCCCATATTTTATATATACATATTTTATTTTATTTTTTTATATATATTTAAAATATATATATATAAAATATTTTTTTAATATATTTATATATATTTTATATAAAATTTAAAATATTTTAAAATATATATTTTAATATATATTTATTTTAAAAATATATTATATTATATATAATATAAAATTTTTTATATTTTTATATAAAATATTTTATAATATATATATATTATATATTATATATATATATGTATATATATATATTTTATGAAAAAACCAACCACTCTGTAGTGAGGGGCTGGCCGACCCCTTATATAGTTTCCCTTTTGGTTTGCTTCACTTTCATATTTCCCTTGAAAAAGTGATTAGTCACGAAAGCGTTTGGTTTTTTCTCTATTCTTTCAGAGTGGTTTTTTTTTGCATATTTTAAAATCACCTGTTTACTGTGTTCTTTTTGATTTATTTATATATAATTTATTATTTATATATATAATTTATATATTTATATTTATTTTTTATAGTTATTTTTTTTTTATTTATAAATATTTTTATATAAAAATTTATATATATAAAATTTTATTATATTTTTTTTTTTTATAATATAATTTATTATATATTTTTATATATATATTTATTTTTTATTTTTTTTTAGATTTTTATATTTTATATTTTTTATATATATATTATATATATGTATATTTTTATAATTATATTTTTTAAAATTTAATTTTTTATATATAATTTATTTTTTATAAGTTTTATATTTTAATATTTATTTATTAAAAATATATATATATATTTATATATATATAATTATTTTTTTGTTTAAAATAGGGAAATATATATATAAAAATATATATATCATTATATATTTTTATATATATATTTTTTTATATATTATTATATATATAATTATAATAATTATATATATTTATTTTATAATATATATATTATATATATGTATATATATAAAATTTATATTTCCCTTTTTAATATTTATATATTTTAATTTTTTTATACATTATATATATATATATATATATATAAATATATATATATTTTAATATGTTATATATATTATAATATATATATACATTATATATTTTTTATATATATATATATATAATTATTTTAAACCATATATATTTATATGTATATATATATATATATATAATATATTTTACACATTTAATATTTTTTTAAAATTTATTATAATATTATACATTATATATATATATTTTTTATATATATTATTTACTTTATATTTTATATATTATATATATTTAATATATATATATATTTATTTTATATACATATATATTTTATGTATATATATATTTTATAAATATATACACAATATATTATATGTATATATATATATATATTTTATATATATATATATATTTTTATTTTATATATTTTATATATATATATATATATAATGTGTGTGTGGTTTTAGAAAAAGAAAAACCCAACCACTGGAAAGAAAAATTGAAATTCCAAGCGCTTTCGTGACTCTCCTTTATAAAGGTTCCTTGAAAGGTGACTAGTCACAAAAAGGCGTTTGGGAAATTTTCATTATTTTTTTCACAGGGGTTTTTTTTGGCATATTCTGAAATCCCCACACAAAACATTTTTATATTTTATTTATTATATTTTTTAATATTATATTTTTTATATATATTTTATAATATAATATTTTTATTTGTGTGTGGTTTTGGTTTTGTGTGTTACTCCCCTTTGTTGTACTACCCTAGTTGAGGTTGCGGGGGTCGAGTCCGAGCCCCGGGCCCCCCGCCTTTTTCACTGACCCGTTACTGGGTTCACTTTTCCCTGAGCCGTGAGCTTTATCATATCTCTCCCTTAAAGCTTTGTATGGATCTGCCCCCCACTACATCGTTCCCAAAACTTTTTCCCTTTTAAATGACTTCTGTGGCTGAAGAAAAAAATTTCCCTAACTTTCCTCGTGATTTCATCTGGTCTTAAAGCTTCCAACTGTGCCCCCTTGTTACTGTGTCCAATTTTCTGGAACATCCTGGGGTGTGTGTGTGTTGTGTTGTGTTGGGTGTGTGTGTGTGTGTGTGTGTGTTTTGGTGTGTGTGTGTGTGTGTGTGTGTGAAAAACAAAGCGCTTAAAATCCGTGCTAGTTATTCAGTGCAATGAGCTGTAGAGGCTCGATCCGCTGTCCAACTATAGCAAAACAGAAGGGCAACATACACCGCGAGTGAATAAACACACAGAAAGGCCAATAAAGCCAAATTGGCGTTTCCTCCTCGTAAATATTAGCTTGTAACAAACGAGTCGAGAGGGAAAATAATAAGAGTGAGAGAGAGAGTATGTCAGCAGGTGGTGGTGGTGGTGGTGGCCAGCCAGCACCAATCACAGCCACCAAGCTGGAATAAAAGTTATGGGGTTGAAGTTAGTGTCCCGGTGTGGGCAAGCCAACGAGCTGCGGTAAAAGCTAATCTATGTTAAATATCAGACACTCGGGGAATTTTTTTTAGGTGGGAGGGCGGGGGTAGGGACGACAGGGGAGTAATATAGCGTCTGAATAGGACGATGAACTGGGGTCATTTTCTTTTAGCGCATTTTCTGCTGTCGTGTTTGTGTAGTTGTTGACATTATTTGCCGTGTTTATTAGTGTAATTGTATAATGTTTCTTGTTTTTGTGTATGTATTCTTACGTATGTTTCCAGCTTTCTTCTGTGTGTGTGTGTAGTTGTTGCGATTATTTGATGTAGCTGTTTTGTTACGCACGTTTCGTGTTTCCTTGTGTACGACTTTGTTCATCATTGTTCTCACGTGTGTTTCTTGCTCTCGTGTATGTGTAGCTGCTGGGATTAGCTGTATTTGTGCATCAGTGTTATGTATATCAGTCTGTAAAGGGCTGACAAGGTAATTAATTTATTTATGCTTCAGCACACCTGCATGTGTTGAGGTATCTAGTGCAGGCAACATTTGCACGGTTTGAATCATCTTGTGCAGGCA
>NC_069439.1:19156483-19213983 GCF_026875155.1 Cherax quadricarinatus | reverse complement strand
ATTGGTAAGCACTAGATCTACAGGCAAGGCCACTCATTATTATTATTATTATTATTATTATTATTATTATTATTCAGCTCTAAATATGCACGCAGGGCCATTCAGAGAGAGGGATGGGGGGCAGGAGGGTTATTTGGCCAGGGCATCAGGCTCAAAGGGGGGCGCATCCTCATATTTTTTAATTTATTTTTGTGTCAATATTTATTTATATAATCTTTGATACGTCTGACAACTTTGTAATACTGACTTTATAATTTCAGGTGTTACACGCAGGTTCGAGTCACGGTAACTAATTTACTCCATCAATGGATGTTTTTGGAAGTTCAACAGTCTGAATTACGTTAGGTCAGAGGAGACATATTGGCAACTAATGAGACATTTCGTTGTGGTTATGTTTCGCTCTCGAGGAGATTTGACTGATCAGAGCTCATAGATAGCGAAACGTAGCTTAGATAAAAATTCTTGTTAGTTATGCATGTCTCTTTGTGCCTAACATATTGTTGGTAATCAGAGCAACTCTGTCACTGTCTGAGTAATGAAGAGTTACGTTCAACAGCTGAACAAATGCAGCGATAGTACAGTAATGGTGCATGAATAGAGCTCTTTGAAGAAATGTTCCTCAAGATTCAACAATCTCTAAGCTGGAATGCAATCCACAGCAGTTTTTTCAAGAAGTACTTGAACTTTCAGCAGCTTTTCCTCGTATCCCAGTTGCAATATTCTTGTCAGTTTACCAGTATCCGTGCCTTCAGGTGGACGCCCCCTTCAATGTGCTGTCGCAGGTAAAGAATTATCACTGATCTTAAGGGTCAAGAACGTTTGCGACGTATTTTTGTATAAGGTCTGGTATATACGAGGTCCTGTCACATGCCTATGCTTTAGACTTGAGGGGCTGGCCACCTCCTACCAAGGTTGACGAGGCTGATCACATCAAAACTACTGTTTCCAGTGTTGTATTCGCCTGTATTCGACTCAGGAAGTCTGTTGTCCAGGCAAACGTTTCGTTAATAAAGATATCCAAGTTTTTTCACGTGTCTTATTCATCATCAAGCGTAACACTGTACGAGATCTAGATTCCATCCGTATTACCAGTGCCTTCGGAGAGAGAGCAAGAGAACCCATGACCAGTGAATAAAATATACAAATGATGTCTCGTTTTTATTTGCTGTTGCATTTAGTACTCACGATCAAAAATTTCCACGGGCAAGGACCTCAGGGGTAAACAATGGTCCGTGCCTCTTGGATGTTCTGTCGGTAGAAGTCCCTTGGTGCTTGGGAGTGAGGAGGATGGGAAATGGGAGGCAATACGGTTTCATCCAATGAAGAGGAGGTTAGCTCCAGTTTCCAGTTTCCGGCATCAAGGCACCTTGAATTATTTTTTTCCAGTCATATTCTATTTAATTAAATCCTCATATCCAGCATTTGTGAAGGTGTTCTTCATGATCAAGGGCTCTTAATCCAAGGAATTAGAGCTGCCCTACCGTTCCTAGGAAAAACCATTGAGAATAATATCTGGTGTAAAAGAGCAGAGTTATAACTTCAGCTCAGTGTTGTATTGTTTGATTATTGCTGTCAGTGGGGAAGCGTTAAGCCCGTATGGGTCATACAACACCTGGGTCATGAGAGGAAGTCAAATTCAACCGAAGGCAAAGGAGGATAGATTCAATTCCTCGGATCAAGAGCCCTTGGCACAGCATTTAGGTGAGGGGAGAGTATTGCTTGAGTTCCCCTTGCTAGACCAGGTTATAACCTTACGTCCTTCCTCGGGGCGATCACCACACACTCCTAGGGATGCTGTGGGATGCCATGAGATGCCGAGTGATGCTGTTGGATGCTGTGATATGCTGATTAATGCTGAATGATCCTGTAAGATGCTAATGATGCTGTGGGATGCTGAGTAATGCTGTGAGATCTTGAGCGATGGTGAATGATGCTGAGATGCTGTGAGATCCTGAGTGATTCTGTGGGATGCTGAGTGATGCTATGAGATACAGTGAGATGCTGTGAGACGCTGAGTGATGCAGTGGGATGCTGTGAGTTACTGTAAGATGCTTTGGGATGATGATGCTGTGAGACGCTGAGTGATGCTGTAGGATTAGTGATGTGAGATGCTGAGTGATGCTGTGGGATTCGCTGAGTGATGCTGTGAGATGTGAGATGCTGAGTGATTCTGTGGGACGCTGAATGCTGAGAGATGCTGACTTAAGCTGTGCGACGCTGTTTAAAGCTGAGTGATGCTGTAAGATGTTGAGAGATGCTGAGTGATGCTGTGGTAACTATTAAAGTAAGTAATAGTGAGGTTAGTACTACTAGGGTGAGTACAAGTACGGAGAGTACTACTGGGATGAGTGGCGCTGGGGCGAGTACTACAGGGGTGAGTACAGCCGTGAGCGAAAGTACTGTATAATGCACAATGCACCACTGTAGGCCACCACTGGAACAATGGTACTATATAGGGGAGGAAAGACCCCTTTCTCCTCCGCAGAACACGTGTCAACACTATACCACTATCTCTACACCATACTTCTCTCCCCGTACACAACACCACTCTTCTCCTACACCATACCACTCTCCCCCTACACCATATCACTCTCCACTACACCATACCACTCTCCACTGCACCATACCAATCTCCACTACACCATAAAACTCTCCACTGCACCATATCACTCTCCACTACACCATACCACTCTCCACCTACACCACATCACTCTCCACTGCACCATACCATCCTCCATTTAAACTATATCACTCTCCACTGCACCATACCACTCTCCACCTACAGCATACCACTCTCCACTGCACCATACCACTCTCACTGCACCATACCACTTTCCGCTGCATATCACTCTCCACTACACCATACCCCTCTCCACTGCACCATACTGCACCCCACAGCACCATATCACTCTCCACTGCACCCATACAACTCTCCACTGCACCATACTACTCTCCACTGCACCATACTACTCTCCACTGCACCATACCACTCTGCACTGCACCATACAACTTTCCACTGTACCATACCACTCTTCACTGCAGTATACCACTCTCACTCCACCATACCACTCTCCACTACACCATACCACTCTCCACTGCACCATATCACTCTCCACCGAACCATGCCACTCTCCACTGCACCATACCACTCCACTGCACCATACCACTCTCCACTGCACCATACCACTCTCCACTGCACCATACCACTCCACTGCACCATACCACTCTCCACTGCAACATACCACTCTCCACTGCACCATACCACTCTCCAATTGCACCATACCACTCTCCACTGCACCATACCACTGTCAACTGCATCATACCACCTCCACTGCACCATACCACTTTCCACTACACCATACCACTCTCCACTGCACATACCACTCTCCACTGCACCATAACAACTCTCCCACTACACCATACCATTCTCACTGCACCATACCACTCTCCAATTGCACCATACCACTCTCCACTGCACCATACCACTGTCCACTGCATCATACCACTCTCCACTGCACCATACCACTCTCCACTGCACCATACCACTTTCCACTACATACCATTCTCAACTGCACTATACAACTCTCCAATTGCACCATACTACTCTCCACTGCACCATACCACTCTCCACTACACCATATCACTCTCCACCGCACCATACAACTCTCCACTGCACCATACCCCTCTCCACAACACCATACCATTCTCCACTGCACCATACCACTCTCCAATTGCACCATACCACTCTCCACTGCACCATACCACTCTCCACTGCACCATACCACTCTCCACTGCACCATACCATTCTCCACTGCACCATACCACTCTCCACTACACCATACCATTCTCAACTGCACCATACCACTCTCCAATTGCACCATACAACTCTCCACTGCACCATACCACTCTCCACTGCACCATACCACTCTCCACTCCATACCATTCTCCACTGCACCATACCACTCTCCACTACACCATACCATTCTCAACTGCACCATGCCACTCTCCAATTGCACCATACCACTCTCCACTGCACCATACCACTCTCCACTACACCATACCACTCTCCACTGCACCATACCACTCTCCACTACACCATACCATTCTCAACTGCACCATACCACTTTCCACTGCACCATACCACTCTCCACTGCACCATATTACTCTCCACTGCACCATACCACTCTCCACTGCACCATACCACTTTCCACTGCACCATACCACTCTCCACTGCACCATACCACTTTCCACTACATACCATTCTCAACTGCACTATACAACTCTCCAATTGCACCATACTACTCTCCACTACACCATACCATTCTCAACTGCACCATGCCACTCTCCAATTGCACCATACCAACTCTCCACTGCACCATACCACTCTCCACTACACCATACCACTCTCCACTGCACCATACCACTCTCCACTACACCATACCATTCTCAACTGCACCATACCACTTTCCACTGCACCATACCACTCTCCACTGCACCATATTACTCTCCACTGCACCATACCACTCTCCACTGCACCATACCACTCTCCACTGCACCATAACACACTGCACTACACTGTAGCATTCTCCACTACACCATACCATTTTCCACTGCACCGTACCACTCTCCACTGCACCATACCACTCTCCACTACACTATACCATTCTCCACTACACCATACCATTCTCCACTGCACCATACCACTCTCCAATTGCACCATACCACTCTCCACTGCACCATACCACTCTCCACTGCACCATATCACTCTCCACTGCACCATACCACTTTCCACTGCACCATACCTCTCTCCACTGCACCATTCCACTCTCCACTGCACCATTCCACTCTCCACTACACCATTCCACTCTCCACTACACCATAGCACTCTCCACTACACCATAGCACTCTCCACTACACCATAGCACTCTCCACTACACCATAGCACTCTCCACTACACCATACCACTCTCCGCTGCACCATATCACTCTCCACTGCACCATTCCACTCTCCACTACACCATTCCACTCTCCACTACACCATACCATTTTCCACTGCACCATACCACTCTCCACTACACCATATCACTCTCCACTGCACCATACCACTCTCCTCTTTATTCCCTATAAACATCTCATAAACATTCTCTGCAAACTGCGTTATAAACAACACGTTATATACTTGACACACAAACAGATATATTTACACCAAGTAAACAACGTAATATTTACATCAAGCAGGCAAGCCTAACGCTAACGGAACGCAAGCAACAATGTTTATAACAAGCAGGCAACATAATGTTTTTCAATAAGCAGTCAACATAATAGTAACAACTAGCAGGCAGCATAGAGCTAACAGCAATCAGGCAACATAATGGTAACAGAAAGCATTCAACGCAACGGTAACAGCAAGCAGGCAACATAGCGGTAACAGCAAGCAAGCAACATAACGGTAACAAAGCATGGAACATAACAGTAACAGCAAGCAGGCAACATAGCGGTAACAGCAAGCAAGCAACATAACGGTAACAAAGCATTGAACATAACGGTAACAGCAAGCAGGCACCTTAACGGTAACAGACAGCATTGAACATAACGGTAACAGCAAACTGGTAACATCTCATGGGTTAAATAACACATCGAGGACTTGCAGTTTACCTCTGACATTTACTGGTTAAAAGACCTTCAAAAAACTACCAATTTCTTGCAGTTTGTTTATTTTTGAGATGATAATGATGAATATGTGTATATTTGACTGGGTTTAGCATTTGTGTTGAATTGAGTATGATAGAGAGAGAGAGAGAGAGAGAGAGAGAGAAAAGGTAGCGGGTTATTTGGTGAGTGGGCGTGTGGGTGTGTGGGCGTGCGGGCGTGTGGGTGCTTGGGCGTGCAGGGAACGACTCAAGAAAGCTCTCTGCTAGTTATGCGGAACCACGCCCACCAACACACTTGAGCCAATCATCGCTAAGCGTCTGAGTGACGTCACGCTACTCTGGCCTCTCAACACAAGTGGAAATTATGTGTAAGGGAAATGTGAAATAGCGTCCACACAATATATTTTATACCCTCTCCATCACTAAAAAAAAATCCCATTGGGGAAAAAAACATTCATAGACAGCAACATTTTGTCTATAAAAAAATGCTTAAGATTTTCGATAAGGATTAACTAGAAAAAAGATGTCTTTCCTATTTCTATATTTGATAACTTTTCACTACGTAAATATATATGAAAAGTCCATTAAAAATCTATAAGATTAGTTACTTTCAATTTGAATTAGTCTTTTTAGCCATAAATATCTTAATTTTAGTGGAAAATATAAAGCATTAAAATCATTATAATAGGAGGTAGGCAGAAGAAAAGGGAAATATTTGAATAAGATTGATAAATCTGCCTCTCTACGTGTCTAAGAATGATGACGGGTTGCTAGGCTCTACCCACTGATGCCTCTACTCTCACGAAGCTTCAGTACCCTCAGGTGGTCACTCCCGCTGCCTCGCCTGTTCACTTATAAAACGTACACACACACACACACAGCAGGCAACATAATGGTAACAGCAAGCATGCAACATAATGGTAACAGCAAGCATGCAACATAATGGTAACAGCAAGCATGCAACATAATGGTTACACCAGGAAGTGGAACAATCAGGAGAGTGAAGTAGTGGAGGCAGGAGCCACACATAGCTTTAAGACGATGTACGAAGGCTCTTGTAGTAGCGATCGGCGAAGAGGAGGGCCAGGAGCTGTGAGTCGACCCCTCAAACCAAAAATAGGTGAGTGCACACTACATTTAGCACCATCAACTTGGTGATGGTGGAACAAGATACCCAATTGTAAAATGAGAAAAGAGTTGCATCGAATAAAGAAAACAAAATATGTCTTCACGTATAGACTAATACATCACCGGAAGGTAACCCAGGACAGGAGGAGGTAGTATATACTACAACCACTAGGAATTTACATCAACTTTCAATAGAAATTACTCTCTCTGGACGAGATAATTCTCCCGTAGCTACAGATCACTAAACAAAATTAGCCTATGACACAACGTAGCACTTTCATGCTGTTCAGGGTGTCAAAGCAGAGAGAGGAACAAGGGAAAACGGCATATGTATATGGTTCACAGAGATTTCGAAAGAGCAGATAGGGACAGACTGTTTGAAATGCGAGGCACAGGGGCAGAAGGGCCTCGGCGGAGGATAAAAACACTGATGAGTCACAAGGCTTTTAGGAAATTCTTCAGTCTTTCGATGGTAAACAGGTGGAATAATAAAAGGTAATATATTAATTTCTGCAAAGCATTTCGGGCAAATTAGGTCAGTTTTGTCCCAGGATGCGACCCACACCAGTCCACTAACACCTAGGTACCCAATATTACTGATGTGTGAACATGGACAAACGGTGTAAGGAAACACGCCCAATGTTTACACCCCTTGCCGGGAATCGAACCCAGACCCCTCACCGTGTGAAGTGAGAGCTTTTGCCACTAGGCCACGGGGCGCCGTAGAATGAAGGTAAACAGGAGACAAATCCAACTAATAAATCATTTTACTGTGGTAACGTTACAACACTGTCAAGCTCCTGGAGAGTGAAAAGTTGCCACAATAGAGTGCTACATAAGTTGCTTCTGTGTCCTTTTACCTCATATATTGTCGGTAATTCTATTATTAATTCTAGGTGGAATGAACTTAATGAAGCAGTGGTAACCTTACACAAATAACCCACACATGGAGAGGAGCTTACGACGACGTAGTGCGGGTATTTATGTATTGTTCCAGTCACGGTATTGTGCCTTTTGTTCTTTAGTGGTAACTTGATTTCAAGAGTAGTTATGACAGGGCCAGTGAGCCAAGGAACCAGCGTATGCAGGCCAATTTTTAAAATTCAGAAGCGGGACCAGGAACCGAGTCTCAACCCTCCCCCTCTCCAGCAAACACCATACAGTGAGTGCTGCTAGGTGAGTACTTCTTCTTTTGCTTTTGTTTCGTAAATCTTTAAAGCACGAGATAAATCTTACAAACATATACGTATATATATTCAATATGCATACTTACCTCTGCTTTTCTTGTTTCTTAGTCCCGTAATAATTTTTTTCCAGTTTATGACTTGGTCAGAGAGCAGCAGCACACCGAGACGATGTTTCCTTCAACCATTAGCAGATGTACAAAGACCAGCATACATTAACAAAACATGCAAACTGAGGAGCATAGACTAAATCTTTTACTTTCAGGACCAATACATTAACAAAAGGATACTTACATATTATAATTCACAGAGAGATCAAAATTCGTGTGGGAGAGAGAGAGAAAGAGAGAGAGAGAGAGAGAGAGAGAGAGAAAGAGAGAGAGAGAGAGATAGATAGATAGAGCAAAACAAAAATGAAATTACACTGGTAAACAATAACAGAGGCATGCGGAGTTAAGGGCATATACACACCCAAGTTCTTCACAAAGCCACTGAAACGTAACTAAATATCACATTCCCTCAATCAGTGATTTCACTTATAAAAGCGGAAACCAATCGGATTCAGCATCCATAAATTCCTTTGTGAACGCCACGGTAAATCCTAGCAATAAAAAAATGATGATTTCGCCAGCTCG
Organism: Cherax quadricarinatus; assembly: GCF_026875155.1. Lineage (NCBI taxonomy): Eukaryota > Metazoa > Arthropoda > Malacostraca > Decapoda > Parastacidae > Cherax > Cherax quadricarinatus. The sequence continues at coordinate 19,205,386 of NC_069439.1, read as the reverse complement.
TCACAGCCTTAGAAATGTAAATAGGAAACTGCAGTGCGAGGCATTTGTGTGCATTTGCAATATTATATGTTCAAGAAAAAGTACAAGGGAAAACTGTAGGTGGTGTAAATGCCGCTTTTAAATCAGTTAAAATAAATTTGCCACCCTACGGTTTTTGAGGATAACTTACGAACAATGCTACAAGCAAGGTTAGTTGGCGGGTTAAGGGGGAGTGATTACAGCCAGTCTACCACACGAGGGTTACTAAGGCTGCATGTTGCCTGTTCACCACCAGTCAAGAATAATTTAATCCTTAAAATAGGAACTAAAGCAAATTCTGTATGTATACACAGAGACATACACCTCTCTGTGTATATAACCTATGTCAAGTAAGCTTCGTCTATGGTACATAAAAACAAATATTACCTCTCATATTCTTCAGTAGCCAGAACTCTGGCTTACAGAAATGCCCACTTATTCATTAGTTCTGATTAATCATTTGTTGCTCTATCACCCGCAAGGGCAATTCCACCGCCTGGGGAGCGGGAGGAAATCAGGTTTGTTACAAGAAAGCGGAGAGTAGCTCCATTTCCTTAGCTCAAGAACTCTTCGCAATTATCGAGGCGCTCCTATGGAAGGGGTGAAAGGACGAAGGTGAGAAGTAATGAAGCAAGAACTCTACGTGTATATCCAATCAAGGAGTAAATTAGGTGCAGCTTTTGACGAGGCATAAAGGAGTGAGAGACCTGGCAGTTCCCCTTAACAAAGGTGGTGTTACCACCCAGAGGGTGCAGTCCCCCCTTGTTTTAAGGGGTCGAGTGCCCCTTAACAAAGCGATGGTGCCACCAGCTAGAACGGGGGTACGATTCCCCTAACAATGGTGGTGTTACCACCCAGAGGATGCAGCCTCCCTCTTTAAAGCCCAGTCCCCCCAACACAGTAGTGGTGCTACCAGTCAAGGGCCCAGTCACCCCTAACAGTGGTGCCACCAGCTAGAGAGACCCAGTGATGCTACCAGCCAAGGGGTCCAGTCCCCTAACAAAGGGGTGGTGCCACCAACTAGGACGGGAGTAGTCCCCCCTTATTAATACAGCGGGGGTGTCAATAGCTTTGTTTGACCCAGTCCCACTACCAAAGCATGGGTGCCACCAGTCTGGAGTTCCAGTCCCCCTCTCACAGCAATGGGTTCACCAGTGCTGCATGGTCAAGTCCCCCTAATACAGTGGTGTCACCAGCCTGCGAAAGCTAGTCCCCCTAACATAGTGGTGGTGGTGTCACCAGCCTGTGAGGGCCAGTCTCCCCTCCCTCCTAACACAGTGGTGGTGCCACCAGCTTGAGGGGCCCGGCGCGTCACACCAGCAATGGAGACTGCGCACTTCGTCTCTTCTACCTCCACAAATGCCCTAATTAATCAAAAGTGACAGGCAATTAACGAGTAATCAGATTTAATTCCACGCCGGATCTTTAAGATTGAATCGAAGATTGTGCTCCATACCCTCCCCTCAAAAATCGAAATTATGAGAGGAATTCTAACGGAAGACGCCCCGTTTCTTGAGCGCAAAATTAAGATTTCTGACATTCCAAATCTCTTGTGTGAGCTTACAAAATGGCGGCGATGGATCGAAGAGGCGGAGAGCGCCTGGAAGACCAGTCTAGAGGGGCTCCAGGCGTCTCCTGTCCACCTTTACCCTCCCTCTCTGCCTCCTCTTTACCGCTCTTCACTGCATACTCTTTATCCTTCTCTGCTTCCATCCCTCCTCGCTACCCTCCTCCTCTCTCTCGGTCTCTCGGTCTCTCTCTCTCTCTCTCTGCCTTTGCTTTGCCAATTCTTTATCACTAGTCGAGAACTAGTGCGTAAATCGTTAGAGATTCTTCAGTTTCCTCATTTCTCTTTGTCACTCCTCCCTGCCTTTCCTTCACCACTTCTCAGTACCTCCTCTTCACAATTCCCCGCTGCCTTCCCAACACCTCGCTACCCTCTCACTGTCATTCGTTTCCTACTCTTTACTATTCGTTTCCTCTCCTCTTCCTTCTTCCCATTATCCATTGTCACTTCTTACATCATCCATGTAACGTGTTCTTTATCAGTGATAACAATTTCCCTGTCGCTTCTTCTTCTTCTTTATCAGTGCTGATTATTACTTGTCACTTTCTCTTCATGACGTTTCTCTTCGCTTTTCACACACTTCTTTTACTTCGCCGATATAAGCAATTGCATTTTTTTATTTTTTTTATTTATTGTGTTATTTAAATTATTCAATTTATGCACAGCGTTTTTTTATATTGTTACCAGTTAAACTATTTATTTGAGAAGCAAAGTTTTTCATTGTTTATAAAGTCCTGTGAAATATTTAGCTTTCTGTCTGCTTAGACAATTATTCTTAAATAAATTTGGTTTAGAAATGGATTGGAATACCGCTGCCTTTCTGAACATTGCTGCCTTCCCTGAACATTTCTGACTTCCCTGAACATTAATGCCTTCTTGGACACTGCTGCCTTCCTTGAACATTGCTGCCTTCCCTGAACATTGCTGCCTTTCCTGAACATTGTTGCCTTCTCTGAACATTGCTGTCTTCCCTGAACTTTGGTACCTTTCTAACAACAGCTGCCTTTCTGAACACAGCTGTCTTCCTGACCATGCTGCCTTCCTGACAAACACAGCCGTTTTCCTGACATCCGTGACTACCTTCCTGAAGTACAGAGCTGCCTGCCTCTGTCTGTGTCTCCCTCTCTGTCTCACTCTTAGTGATTTATATTTTATATGCAGTTAACAGAGCAGCGCCTAGTTTGGCCCAGTAAGCCTACTGCCCTGTTCCCTCATTATGTTCCTGTAATGAATTCAGAGTTTTTAGATTGTTTATATTATAACATTCAGAATACTGAAGGAAGAATGGCTGCGAGTTAGTAATCTAAACTATTACTTAGAACCGAATGGTTAAAATACTCTTGATTGACACCCAACAAATATATTCCTGACTGATACCTAACAAATACATTCCTGACTGATTCCCAACATATCAGTTTTGACTAACATTCATCGAATACACCTTTGATTGATACCCAACAAACACTTCACTGGGACAAAAACACCCTTGACTGACACCCAACAAACACAGTTCTGACTGACGCTCGTCAGACAAACTCTTGACTGGCACCCAACAAAGACAATCCACAAACGCAAGGACACTCGACTGCGCAAACTTCTAGCTTTAGTCTGATTTCCCACAAAACCTCCACAAGCATCGCATAGAATCCAGTTCTCTAATTTTAATAACCATTCATTCATAAATGACCCCACATTTATCATCACCTTTTCATCACATATTTTTGAGTCATACCAATGGGTAATAATTTTGCCTTTGGCCTCAAATTACCCTCCAACTGATTCAAAGTGCTGCTCTCCACTGAACAAAAATGCGTCGGTTACAAGAGGGACTTAACACAATGCTAACCTCCGTGATTACATATGCTAGACGAACCAGGCAATTTTACGCACGTCAATACGCCTCCTCAATCAGGACAATTAACCATTTGATTACAATTACCCTAAACGCAGCTTAAATTGATCACAATTTAATTACCACCAGCTAGGTGATTCTTCGCTATCCCGGAGAAGTGAGAGGAGGAATTCACGCTGAAAGGGAGAAGCAGGATTTTGGCTTTGTGGTGGTAGGATTATGATTTTTAAACAGGAAAAACAGATTCTGATGATAAAGTACATGGGAAAACATACAATGCAATACCTTATATCAACAAGGCAGTCTGATGAGGATAAGCTGTAGTCTAGTTACATCAGTTGTAATTCTGTATTTATAGATAAGGATAATAGGGAGAGAGAGAGGGAGAGGGAGAGAGAGAGAGAGAGAGAGAGAGAGAGAGAGAGAGAGAGAGAGAGAGAGAGAGAGAGAGAGAGAGAGAGAGAGAGAGAGAGAGACGTTAGAACAATTAGAAGTGTTTTAGTTCGGAATTCGTAGTAACTAGATGAGAGGTCGAGCAGCGCTTTGATTGGTGGTTAAAAATTCAGGACGTGATCTAATTGGCTGATTGTAGTCACCTTCACTCAAGCTTTAATCCGAACGTGAGTGTCTCGTGGTGGCTCCGGATTACACGGATTAAAATGAAGATTTACCGCAATCCGTATGTGGATTAATCGTAGGCAAAGGATGGATAGGTGGCTAGAAAATGAGGTCATATTGACGTCTATGTGGATTTGTTATAGTTATTGTTATAGTTATTGCTTATGTGCTTATGATGTTACTTATAGATTTTTGCGATGATTATTACCATTTCGTGTTTTCCAGTTTTATTTATTTCCGGACATGAAAGTAATTATGTGATTATTAAATTTCCTCTTATGTATTTTCACATCAGCGTATGCATATACGTATACATATGTATGATTTGCGGACACACGTGCGTATTAGTGTGCGCATATGAGCCCTTTGCTTGAACATGCGTGTGTACTCGAGGCGAATTTATGTGTTTATATGTGGGCTTATCAATGAATACTTTTTGGGCTTATTTGCATGCACACGTGATATCAATTAACAAAACTCCGCAATAACACTGTGAAAGCATCACTGGGTGTGACTGAAGTCCCAAACGTGTCCAATATAGATTTACTGTGTGTAGCCACCTGTGTCTTTCCTTCTATAGCGTCGGTACCAATTTACCTTCAAAAACTCTCGAGAACACGAATCAATCTTCTTTCAAAAAAAAAAAAAACTCTCAGGAACACGAATCAACCTTAAACCTTCAAAAAACTCTCAAGAACTCGAATCAACCTTCTACTCTCTGAAAAGCTCTCAAGAACACGAATCAACCTTCTACCTTCAAAAGCTCTCAGGAGCACGAATCAACCTTCTACCTTAAAAAAAAAAACTGTCAAGAACACGAATCAAGAGATTCGTCTACCTTCTCCTCCCCCAGCATTAACACATACCAACACTGGTGGCATAAAGTAAGCTTCTCTAGTAGAGGAGGATACGGCACGTTACTACAGGCTTGTATTCAATGATTCGAGGATTTCATTGTGAGATTATACACCGTATAAGATTACGGAATATCGGGGGAATGGTTACAAACGCACACTGCACACTAATGCTGCAGGGATTCAACTCTGTTAACATTTCTGTTTTGCAGGATTTCAAGATAATACTGGAAAATTACTCAATATGATTAGACAGCAGAACCTCGTGATTACTCACCAGTATGCCAAGACTATAAGTTACATTACTTCAGAATTTTATATATATATATATAATATATATATATATATATATATATATATATATATATATATATATATATATATATATAACAATATGTATAACAATTTCTCTACATTTATAAGGCTGTAGAGACGCTTAGCAGATTCATCATTAGCAGTTTAGTAGTCGAGCAAACAACAGGAATCACACGGCTGAGGAACAAGCTTCCATGTTATTGTCTTTTTCAGCTGCAGCTCCAGAATTGACATAGTTTCTGGGCAGTTTGTGTTTTCTTGGCTGTTCGTTTCACTACTTTGATGCTAATAAAGGTTTTTTTTTTTCATCCAAGGAACTGCAGCTACCTGTCCCCTTTGAGTTAATGACTCTTCTTCATTCCCCTGATGCTGTGTGATCTGGTAGTACGTTCTTCTATTACGTGTGATGAACAATCACAACAAAGCTTGATAGACTTAGGACCGTTTAATATACTACTACTACTACTACTACTACTAATAATAATAATAATAAATGTTCTATTGTTCTACTCCACGAACCACTTTCTGTTTCCTGGTTATTTGTTCTCGAGCGGCAATCAGAGTTGCCAAAACTCAGCGATCTGAGCGGCAGCCAGCGAATCTGTTAAGTACCTGAATAATTACACAGCTGTGAACGCCGCGAGCACCGTACTTAGGTGACTGTTGAGTATAAATAGTGAAGTATGTTACGTAACGCAATCTACGTTGCCTCTACCGTGTGTGTGTGTGTGTGTGTGTGTGTGTGTGTGTGTGTGTGTGTGTGTGTGTGTGTGTGTGTGTGTGTGTGTGTGTGTGCGCGCGCGCGCGCGCACATGTGTGTGAGTGTACTTTCCTGGTTATAATAACCTAAGCTATTGGTAATGACGAGGGCCGAGTCTAAGCTCCTGGTCCCACCTCTCAACTGTATATGACCGGTTTCACTAGTTCCCTGCCCTATTCATACTGTCGTACTTTTTCTCAAAACTGTGTATAGAATCTGCTTCAACTATTATTTCGACACTTTTAGCCTCAAGAAGTGCTCATAGAGGTCCCTGAAACTCATCTGAATCTAAGCTCAGCCAACTCTTGAGTATCCTGTTACCAGAGTATCTTGTACGTTCCTATCATATCTCCCCTGGACCATCTGTCGTCTAAGCACTTATATATGCACATCTCTCTCTCCATATCTGTTAATTCCTATGGATATAATCAAGCATAATTTCTATAAATCGTTTTTAAATAAATCTGTTCAAAATAAACCCATCCTACATAAACCTGCTTCAAATAAATAAATTCTAAATAAAACAGCTATATATAAAATCCGTTCTAAGCAATCCCGCTATACGGAACACTTTTCTAAAATAATCCAACTCTCTTATAGCCGTTCTGTCAGTACAGTAATGGTATTCAATACCAAGAGACGAGGAATCATCTTAATTTCAATATGTATCGGTAACCAGTGACTTTTTTTTTTTTTAATTCAGTGGAGATATCCTAAGGAAATCCATTCTATATAAACTGTTTTTAACTTCTTGTAACCAAGCCTGTTTATAAATAAATTCGTTTTAAACCCGTTCTAGTTGAACTCGTATACAAACTTATATTATTTTGTGGTGTTCTTGAGGAAAACTGGAGATGAGTTGAACGAGGTTTGGAAGGTGTTAGCTGTAGCGACTCTGCTCATTATAACTCACTGCGACGGATTTTAAAGTTAGATATAGTGCAAAAATAATGTATTTCGCCTCCTCATTATCCTTCTTCAGACTCCTCCCACCACCCTTTCACTACCCTTCTTCAAATTCTTCCCACCACCCCTTCACTACCCTTCCTCATCTCCCCCACTACCCCCTTCATACCCATCCTCATCCTCCCCACCACCCCCTTTCATTACCCTTCCTTATCTACCTCGACCACCCCTTCACTACCCTTCCTCATCCTCCCCACCACTCCCTTTCACTACCTTTCCTCATCTATCTCATCACCTTCCCTTCCCTACTCTTCCTCATCTTCTCCTACCTCTCCTTCCCTACCCTTCCTCATCCTTCTCCACCACTCCCATCACTACCTTTCTTCAAACTCCCCCATCACTCCTTCACCACCCTTCCTCATCCTCCCCACTACCTCCTTCACTTCCCTTCCTCATCCTCCCCACTACCTCCTTCACTTCCCTTCCTCATCCACTCCCACCTCCCCTTCCCCACCCTTCCTCATTTTCCCCACCACCCCGTTCACTACCCTTCCTCATCCATTCCCACCTCCTCCTCCCTACCCTTCATCTTCCCTACCACCCCTTTCACTACCCTTTCTCATCCACTCCCACCTCCCCTTCCCTTCCTCATTTTCCTCACCACCCCTTTCAGTACCCTTCCTCATCCTCCCCACCACCCCCTTCGTACCCCCCTCCCTTTCGTACTCTGGTTTAAAACAAAGGGATGAACGAGTCTCAAACAGGATGGTGAATGGGAAGGGGTGGTGCGGTTAATGGGAGAAGGGGTAAGAAGGCACCCAATAATGAGGAAAGGGTGGTAAGAAGGGGTTTCGGATAATAAGTGATATAGGAGGGGGTGTTAAGTGAGGGAATGATAGAGAGGGAGATGATAGAAGAGGGAAATGATGAATGAGGGGTGATGGAGGAGTGGGTGATATGGGGATGATTGGGGAATAGGAAAAAGGGAAGGAGAGGGTCACAGGGTGAGTGACAATATACCTAAAGGGGAAAGGAGAATAACAGGGGGTAGTGAAGGGGCATAACAGGGGGTAGTGAAGGGGCATAACAGGGGTAGTGAAGGGGCATAACAGAGGGTAGTGAAGGGGCATAACAAGGAAAGTGAGGAGGCATAACAGTGAAGGGGCATAACAGGGGTAGTGAGGAGGCATAACAGTGAAGGGTGTCAAGAAAACTGTCAAGAGACAGTCAAGGGGATTACGAGGGTGTGTGAGGTGAGGTCAAGAGGACTCAGGCTTGAAAGGAAACGACGATGAAGGAGTGTGAAAGGACTGAAGCTGAAGGAAGAGGGTGAAAGGAGTGAGTAAGAGGGATAGAAGGAGGGAGAAGAGGGTGCGTAGATAGGTGGAGAAGAGAGAGAGAGAGAGAGAGAGAGAGAGGAACAGAAACGCTAAGTCAGGAAAGCGGACGATGTGAAAAGAGGCGAGTTAGGTTGTTTAAGGATGTGGCTACGGACCTGTTAGGCTGTGAAAGGGAGTGGCAGAGACCTGACAAGGCTCTGAAAAGTGTGACAGGGCCCTGACACGCTGTGAATATGTGGCAGGACCCTAACACGCTGTGAAAGGGTATGGTAAGGGCCCATGATACGCTGTGAGTGGGAGGTGGCAGGGACCTTGGCATTTTGTGAGAGGGGGTGGCAGAGGCCCTGACACAATGTGAGAGGGTGTGGCATGGACTCTAACAGGTTGTGAAAAGGATTTGACTGAGAAAGGATGTGGCAAGAATCAGAAAGGCTCTCATATTACTCTCTCCCCAGGCTATAACTACACTGCTTCACATCTCTTCTCCTCACTTCCCCCACGAAGGTATTATGAGGCCCTGATTGAGTCCCTGAGAAAGACAAAGACTTCTACTATTAGGGGTGTGACAGAGATCTGACAAGTTGTAAGCGGGATGTGGTATAGGCCTGAAATGCTGTGAAGGGGTGTGGCAAAGGCCTGGTAGGCTGCGAAGGGATGTGATAGGAATTAGACAGGCTGTTAAAGGATGTGGCATGAATCAGACAGGCTGTCAAAAAATGTGGCATTAAACAGACAGGCTGTCAAAGACTGTGGCATTAATCAGGCAGGTTGTAAGGGAGTGTGGCAGAGGTTTGACACCGTGTGAAGAGATGTGGCAGGCACTAGATAGGTTGTGGCGAGGGGTGGCAGGAGCCAGATTGGCTGTCAAGGGGTGTGGCATGAACCAGACAGGCTGTGAGGAGGAGGCGGCATGAACCAGACAGGCTGTGAGGAGGAGGCGGCAGGCTCCAGACAGGCTGTGAGGTGTGCAAGGAGATAGAAACAAGAAAATTTGAAGGAAGCAAGGTAGGAGGAGAATACGAGTGTGAAAAGTAGAGGTCTGGGGAAGTATTTTATGTGGATGGAGAGGGTGAGAGAGGCACTTGCCAGATTACCAAGCACAGAGAGGATTGCGGTGAAGGAGGGTGCTGAGATAGAAGGGATGCTGGAGTCTAAGCTCACTTCTCTCAAAACTTTTTGGTTAACTTACGCAGGGATACAAAGATATACAGTACGATATAAACCTTGGTGACAGATACCGACGAAGGTTTAGAAAGACATGAATAAATATTTATTTGAAAACGTTTAGGTCCTGGGGCCTTGAATGCTTCTGATCAAGGTCCCAGGACCGAAACTTTTTCTAATAAATATCTCCCAGTATTTGCTCACGATGTACAGTAACTTCTCTTACAGACCTTCATGCAGTGATATCTTTGTTAACTCTATTGAAAAGGTTAACCAAAATCGATTTTTTTGTATAACTAATGAAAAAACAAAAAATTGCCTTTGGAGAAAAAATTATTTTAGTTACTTTGACGCCATTTTTGGTGGCAACACAAATAAATATACGAATTAATAGCTGCTTTAAAATTTCCAATGGCTGTTAAACAGACCTAGACTAAGAATATATACGAGGACACACTACAGATACCTTAAAATCTGTCAGTCTGTGTCGTGGTCTTTTATTAAGGTGCCGCTATTCTGATTTTCTAGAGAGCACACGTAATGTTTGCGCACTCACTGATACATGAAAATTAACTGTTTGGACTGTCTTCGCGAGAGCTGTTCAATGTACGTTTTTCATTGTCAGCTACAATACACATCATTATTTGAAACAAATCTCAGCGTTTCGCTGTATAATGGTTAGTTGTGTACAGGTTTACTGTAGACAAGTCTTTTTAAAATTAACAATATTTTGAAAAATACACTTCTACATTTGTATTTATTTAAACCAGGTAAAAAATGCCATATTATATGGATGTAGTGCAGATGACAAGAAACAGATGATTGCTGATGTTATGAATGAAAAGAAGTTGGATATCCTGGCCATAAGCGAAACAAAGCTGAAGGGGGTAGGGGAGTTTCGGTGGGGGGAAATAAATGGGATTAAATCTGGAGCATCTGAGAGAGTTAGAGCAAAGGAAGGGGTAGCAGTAATGTTGAAGGATCAGTTATGGAAGGAGAAAAGAGAATATGAATGTGTAAATGCAAGAATTATGTGGATTAAAGTAAAGGTTGGATGCGAGAAGTGGGTCATAATAAGCGTGTATGCACCTGGAGAAGAGAGGAATGCAGAGGAGAGAGAGAGATTTTGGGAGATGTTAAGTGAATGTATAGGAGCCTTTAAAACCAAGTGAGAGAGTAATTGTGGTAGGGGACCTGAATGCTAAAGTAGGAGAAACTTTAGAGAGGGTGTGGTAGGTAAGTTTGGGGTGCCAGGTGTAAATGATAATGGGAGCCCTTTGATTGAACTTTGTATAGAAAGGGGTTTAGTTATAGGTAATACATATTTTAAGAAAAAGAGGATAAATAAGTATACAAGATATGATGTAGGGCGAAATGACAGTAGTTTGTTGGATTATGTATTGGTAGATAAAAGACTGTTGAGTAGACTTCAGGATGTACATGTTTATAGAGGGGCCACAGATATATCAGATCACTTTCTAGTTGTAGCTACACTGAGAGTAAAAGCTAGATGGGATACAAGGAGAATATAAGCATCAGGAAAGAGAGAGGTGAAGGTTTATAAACTAAAAGAGGAGGCAGTTAGGGAAAGATAAAAACAGTTATTGGAGGATAGATGGGCTAATGAGAGCATAGGCAATGGGGTCGAAGAGGTATGGGGTAGGTTTAAAAATGTAGTGTTAGAGTGTTCAGCAGAAGTTTGTGGTTACAGGAAAGTGGGTGCGGGAGGGAAGAGGAGCGATTGGTGGAATAATGATGTAAAGAGAGTAGTAATGGAGAAAAAGTTAGCATATGAGAAGTTTTTACAAAGTAGAAGTGATGCGAGGAGGGAAGAGTATATGGAGAAAAAGAGAGAGGTTAAGAGAGTGGGTGAAGCAATGTAAAAAGAGAGCAAATGAGAGAGTGGGTGAGATGTTATCAACAAATTTTGTTGAAAATAAGAAAAAGTTTTGGAGTGAGATTAACAAGTTAAGGAAGCCTAGAGAACAAATGGATTTGTCAGTTAAAAATAGGAGAGGAGAGTTATTAAATGGAGAGTTAGAGGTATTGGGAAGATGGAGGGAATATTTTGAGGAATTGTTAAATGTTGATGAAGATAGGGAAGCTGTGATTTCGTGTACAGGGCAAGGAGGAATAACATCTTGTAGGAGTGAGGAAGAGCCAGTTGTGAGTGTGGGGGAAGTTCGTGAGGCAGTAGGTAAAATGAAAGGGGGTAAGGCAGCCGGGATTGATGGGATAAAGATAGAAATTTTTAAAAGCAGGTGGGGATATAGTTTTGGAGTGGTTGGTGCAATTATTTAATAAATGTATGGAAGAGGGTAAGGTACCTAGGGATTGGCAGAGAGCATGCATAGTTCCTTTGTATAAAGGCAAAGGGGACAAAAGAGAGTGCAAAAATTATAGGGGGATAAGTCTGTTGAGTATACCTGGTAAAGAGTATGGTAGAGTTATTATTGAAAGAATTAAAAGTAAGACTGAGAATAGGATAGCAGATGAACAAGGAGGCTTTAGAAAGGTAGGGGGTGTGTGGACCAGGTGTTTACCCTGTGAAACTATAAGTGAACAGTATTTAGATAAGGCTAAAGAGGTCTTTATGGCATTTATGGATTTGGAAAAGGCGTATGACAGGGTGGATAGGGGGACAATGTGGCAGGGTGTTGCAGGTGTATGGTGTAGGAGGTAGGTTCTGAAAGCAGTGAAGAGTTTTTACGAGGATAGTGAGGATCAATTTAGAGTACATAAGGAAAGAGGGAAATTATTTCCATGTAAAAGTAAGGCCTTAGCAGGGATGAGGTGATGGCACCGTGGTTGTTTAGTTTAATATATTTATAGGGTGGGGTTGTAGAGAAAGTAAATGGCGAGGGTCTTGACAAGAGCGTTTTGGAGTTAAAAGATTTAAAGAATCACCACAAAGTGGGAGTTGTCACAGTTGTCTTGCTGATGACACTGTGCTCTTGGGAGATTCTGAAGAGAAGTTGCAGAGATTGGTGGATGAAATTTGGTAGGTGTGCAAAAGAAGAAAAATTCAAAAGTGAATACAGGAAAGAGTAAGGGTTTGAGGATAACAAAAATATTAGTGATGAAAGAAATTTGGGTATCAAATTGGAGGGAGAGGTATGGAGGAGGTGATGTATTCAGATATTTGGGAGTGGACGTGTCAGCGGGTGGGTCTATGAAGGATGAGGTGAATCATAGAATTGATGAGGGGAAAAGGGTGAGTGGTGTGCTTAGGAGTCTGTGGAGACAAAGAACTTTGTCCTTGGAGGCAAAGAGGGGAATGTATGAGAGTATAGTTTTACCAACACTCTTATATGGGTGTGAAGCATGGGTGATGAATGTTTGCAGCGAGGAGAAGGCTGGGGGCAGTGGAGCTGTCATGTCTTAGGGCAATGTGTGGTGTGAATAAAATGCAGAGAATTCGTATTTTGGGAAAAGTAGGAGAGGTGCGGGATTACCAAAACTGTTGTCCAGAAGGCTGAGGAAGGGTGTTGAGGTGGTTCGGACATGTAGAGAGAATGAGCGAAACAGAATGACTTCAAGAGTGTATCAGTCTGTAGTGGAAGGAAGGCGGGGTAGGGGTCGGCCTAGGAAAGGTTGGAGGGAGGGGGTAAAAGGGGGTTTTGTGTGCGAGGTGCTTGGACTTCCAGCAGGCGTGCGTGAGCGTGTTTAATAGGAGTGAATGGAGACGAATGGTTTTTAATACTTGACGTGCTGTTGGAGTGTGAGCAAAGTAACATTTATGAAGGGTTCAGGGAAACCGGCAGGCCGGACTTGAGTCCTGGAGATGGGAAGTACAGTGCCTGCACTCTGAAAGGGGGTGTTAATGTTGCAGTTTAAAAACTGTAGTGTAAAGCACCCTTCTGGCAAGACAGTGATGGAGTGAATGATGGGTGAAAGTTTTTTTTTTTCGGGCCACCCTGCCTTGGTGGGAATCGCCAGTGTAATAATAAAAAAAAATATATATAATATATATAAATATATATATATATATTTTATATATATATATTTTTTATTATATATATATATATATATATATTATATATATTTTATATATATAATCGTGTCGAATAGGTAAAACTGGTCATTTAGCAAGAACTCATTGATCGATGGCTATTTACACTTTGGAATAGTAATTAAACACACAGTATAAACAATTCTGTGAGAGGCAGTAGTCGCACAAGTACAAGCATTACTGTGAGAGGCAGTAGTCGCACAAGTACAAGCATTACTGTGAGAGGCAGTAGTCGCACAAGTACAAGCATTACTGTGAGAGGCAGTAGTCGCACAAGTACAAGCATTACTGTGAGAGGTAGTAGTCGCACAAGTACAAGCATTACTGTGAGAGGCAGTAGTCGCACAAGTACAAGCATTACTGTGAGAGGCAGTAGTCGCACAAGTACAAGCATTACTGTGAGAGGCAGTAGTCGCACAAGTACAAGCATTACTGTGAGAGGCAGTTGTCGCACAAGTACAAGCATTACTGTGAGAGGCAGTAGTCGCACAAGTACAAGCATTACTGTGAAGAGGCAGTAGTCGCACTGGTATAACACTGCTACGAGAGAGAGGGAACACATTAAATATCTCTCTATTGACTGTAGCTGGTCTCCCTGGCTTCTATTTCCAGCCAGGAAGAGCTGTCCTACCCACGCTCAGATAGGCCTCTCTTAAACCCTGCCCTCCCATTCCCAACAAACCCAACCTTCCCCAGCTCTCTTCCCAACAAATCCAACCTTCCCCAGAGCGCCCCTTTCCCAACAAATCTGACCTTTCCCTCTCCCCTGCTCAACAAACCCAACCCTCCCTACCTAACCTCCTTCAGCAACTCCCTCAACTCATACTACTTCTAGCTATAGGAAGACGCTCCTTCCAGGAAGATGCCTGATGCTGGTGAAAGGATCTTGGTCCAGAAAATTGGAGCTAGAGCCCTCTTCCTTTGATTTAACTCAATTATCTACGGCTTCATAGGCGCTATATAGTTAATTATATAGCCTTCCCTATGTTAATAATAATAATTATAATAATCATACAAATAATAATAATAATAATAATTATAATCATACAAATAATAATAATAATAATAATAATAATAATAATAATAATAATAATAATAATATTGTAATAACAATAATAATAAAGATAATAAAGGAAAAATATTTATAGGTCACCATGTTCATGACACCCGCCAGAACCAATGTTGAGAAAAAAAAATTGCGAACTTGGTAAACTTTTTTTCTTGGACCACAACTGTGGTAGCAACGTTGATATAATTACCGAAATAAAATTTAGCTTAAATCTCAGCCAATGTATCTTAGGTTAGCTTAAATTTATTGTTTACTATCAACGACGCACATTAATTCAGTAATGTTTTGACAAATCTTCGCGATGCTGTAAAATCTGTATTTGCAAATGGTTTGTTGGAAAAAGAGCGATCGTTTCTTCGTATGGGAAAACCGCAAACTTTATTAGTGTTATTGTATTTAAAGGGAAATGCCACACCCGTTAGGGAAGCAATCGGGTTAGATTCAAGGAAAGGGAGGAGAACTTTTCCAATGCCTTGGATTACGGGGCTCTCGCGGGAATCAAGACACCATTCTCGAGGGACAAAGAAAACTGCCTAAAAACAACGATAGTTGGACAATTTTTACCACCTGACCTACACTCGTATATTATTATATTCATTCGAAATGCTAAACCTGTATTGATGATTCATCCTAAGGGTGATGGAGACTGGATCCTTCGTTTGCTAATCTCTGCCAGTCAGGATTTTCAATCTCCATCCTACATGTCTTCTGACCGTTAAAGGATCATGTCATTAAATCAACGATGAACATTCTCTTCGATAACATTTGAACTCATTTCAGGCTTCACTTATGGAAGTCTTACATGTACGCTGCCTGACCTTTAATTAATGAGAGATTGACCTATTAATTCCCAGCGCAGTCCCTCTTCTCTCCACACCGCAGGTCAAGCGTTAAAAAATTCCACCCTTGGCTCGTCACCCTGTTGGTCGTCCCCCATCCGATCTTAAGGCAGGAAAAGTGTGGGGAAAATTTTTTCCCCCAGAGTGGTGTTGAACAAGTGATCTTTCCACTGCTGCTCCCACTGCTCTTGCCTTTTCCCCGTTCCCCTTTCTTTTCTCTTCCCGTCATTATTCACTTTTTTTTTTCGTTAATTTATTTTCCCTGTCAGCTTATTTTTTTCTTTTCCGGGGGCCCTTTTTTCTCGTTAACCTTTTTTTATAAAAATGCCTTTCCCTCTCCCCTTTTAGTTTTAATTACTTACACTTCTCTTTGCCCCCCTTTCCTCCTGTTTTCCTCCCCCTCTTTCGCCCTTGAAACCACCCCCTCTCTTTTCCCCATAAACACTTCATTTCCCTTTTCTCCACCCAACTCAAATAAAACCCCTTTCACATTTTTCCCCCTAACCCCCTCCCTTCCCTTTTGGTACCCCCTCACACTACTCACATCAACATTGATTAAAATTAATACAAATTAAAATCTGATTTTTTTGGAATTAAAAAATTTTTTTTCCGTTTTTGATAAAAATTAGTCTGAAAAAATTAACCTAATACCCCGGTTTTAAATTTGGGGCGTTCAAAAAGGTGCCTTTGAGTCGGACACCCACCGCTGGTAATTGAAATTTTTTAAAAACACTAAAATTTTCCCAAAATTTACTGGGGGGACACAAACCCCCGATTCCAACTGTTGCTCCAAAACGGGGGGTTTTATATTTAAGCAGAAATCAAAAAACGCTACTGTTGTGTAGGCGACAAAAAAACAAAAAGGGGGGACAAAACACGGGGAATTTAAATTTCCCAATTGCATTACCCCCTGTGGTAAGAAAATACACGAGTTTCGCCCCATTTTTTTGGGGAAAGTGTTCAGTTTAAGGAGAAACTTTCCCCCCCCCCCCCCCGGCCCGGTTTTGCTGGGAAAATTTTGCTAAAGTATCCCAATTGCTTTTCACCTGCTTTCTTTAGCTTTCCTCTGCGTAAATTGCAGTACTGGTGGAAAAATTTTTTTGTTTTTTACCCCAAATTTATTGTGCGAATTATGAGTAACTTATTTGCAATAATGTTTGGGCCCTTTCGGACAAACTTTTTTTTTGCGGGGAAAAAAATTTTATTACACGACGTTTAAATTTTTCCAATTTTGTTGAGACCCTTCTTTTTATTAGTTATTGACATTCACAGCAGGGGAATTAAACGGCAATTTTTTCCTGCCAGAAAACTGACCAAATTAACTTTTGAAGCGTTTCATGCTTTTTGTATACCCCCAATTACTTTATTTTTTTATTATATAATATTTTTTATATATATATTTATTATATATATATTTATTAAACCAAATGAAGAGAGAAATTGGGTAGGGGCCCTAAATTGCTAAGGTAGGGGGAAACTTTTAGAGGGGGTGGGGTTTGGGTTAATTTTGGGGGGGCCAGGTGTAAATGAAAAGGGGAAACCCCTTTGTTTGGGGAATTTTGGGTTAAAAAAAGGGTTTAGTTATAGGAAATACATATTTTAAGAAAAGAGGATAAGTATACAAGATTGTTGTGGGCAAAAATGACGTGTTTGTTGGATTTTGTTTTGGTAGAAAAAAGACTTTTGAGTAGATTTCAGGATGTACATTTTTAATGGGGGGGGGCCACAAGTTTTTTCGGGTTTCACTTTCTAGTTGTAGCTACATTGAGGAAAAAAGGTAGAGGGGAAAATAAAAGGGAATAGAAGCTCGGGGAAGAGAGAGGTAAAGGGTTTATAAACTAAAAGAGGAGGCAGTTAGGGAAAGTTTTAAAAACCCGCTTTTGGGGAAGGAAGATGGGCTAATGAGAACATAGGCAATGGGGTCAAGAGGTAGGGGGTGGGTTTGGGAAAAAAATGTAGTGTTGGAGTGTTCAGCAAAAGTTTGGGGGTTTTAAAGGAAAGTGGGGCGGGGGGGAAAGGGGAAAGCGTTTGGGTGGAATGATGTTTGTAAAGAGAGTAAAAAGGGGGGAAAAATTTTGCATTTGGGGAATTTTTTTAAAAGTAAAATTTATGCGAGGGGGAAAGGGTAAAAGGAAAAAAGAGAGGGTTTAAAGAGAGTGGTAAAGAAAAGTAAAAAGAGAGAAAATTTGGGGAAAAGTGGGTGAGAGGGTTATCAAAAAAATTTTTGTTAAAAATTAAGAAAAGTTTTTGGAGGGGAATTAACGTTAAGGAACCTAGAGAACAAATGGATTTGTCGTTAAAAATAGGAGAGGGAGTTATTAAATGGAGAGTTAGAGGTTTTTGGGGAAAGATGGAGGGAATTTTTTGGGGAAAATTGGGGAAAATTTGATAAAGATAGGGAAGCTGTTGATTTCGTTGTACGGGAAAAGGGAAGGAAAAACATCTTGTAGGATTTGGGGAAAAAGCCAGTTGTGGTAGGGGGAAGTTGTGAGGCGGGTAGGTAAAAAGGGAAAGGGGGTTAAGGCACCCGCGGTTGAGGGGAAAAAAAGATAAAAATGTTAAAGCAGGTTGGGAAATAGTTTTGGAATGGTTGGTGCAAATTATTTAAAAAAAATTTTTGGAAGGGGGTAAGGTCCCCTGGGGGAATTGGAAAGAGAGATGCATAGTTCCTTTTTTTAAAAAAGGGGAAAAGGGGGACAAAGAGGGGTGAAAAAAATTTTTGGGGGTTTTAAGTTTTTGGGGTTTTCCGGGGAAAGTTTTAGGGTTGATTTTTTTGAAAAAATTAAAAGGGAAACCGGGGAGATGGGGTTGAGAAAACAAGGAGGTTTAGGAAAGGTGGGGGGTGAAATGGCCCTGGTGTTTACAGTAAAAAACTTATAAGTGAACAGAAATTTAGAAAAGGCAAAAAAGGTTTTTTTGTGGATTTTGGTTTTGGGAAAAAAGGGTATGAAAGGGTGGATAGGGGGGCAATGTGGCAGATTTTTGCGGGTGTATGGTGTAGGAGGTGGGTTTTACTGAAAGCAGTAAAGGTTTTTTTACAGGATAGTGAGGCTCAATTTTAGATACTTGGGAAAAGGGGGAAAATTTTTCCCCCTTTTAAAAGTAGACCTTAGACAAGGATGTGTGATGTCACCGGGGGTTGTTTAATATATTTTTAGAGGGGGTATTTAAGGAAGAAAATTTGCGAGGGTCTTGACAAAAAGGGTGGAGTTAAAAGATAAAAGAACCACCAAAAAGGGGGAGTTGTCACAGTTGCTCTTTGTGAGACACTGTCCCTCTTTTTGGATTTAAAGAGAAGTTGCAGAGTTGGTGGGGGAATTTTGGGTTTGGGGTGTGCAAAAGAAAAAAATTTTAAAAAGGGGAATACAGGAAAGAGTAAGGTTATGAGGAAAACAAAAAGTTTTGGTGATGAAAATTTGATATCAGATTGGAGGAGAGGAGGAGGAGGAGGGGAATGTATTCAGATATTTGGGAGTTGGCGTGTCGCGGTTTGGGGCTATGAAAGATGAGGTGAATAAAAGAAATTTATGAGGGGAAAAAGGGGGAGTGGTGCACTTAGGAGTCTGTTTGGGGACAAGGGAATTTGTCCTTGGGGGGCCCTGTAGAGAGAAAGGAGCGAAAAAGAATGACTTTTAAGAGTGTAAACAGTCTGTTTGTGGAAGGAAGGCGGGGTAGGGGTAGGGCCCAGGAAGGGTTGGGGGAGGGGGTTTTTAAAAGGGGAGGTTTTTTTGTGCGAGGGGTTGGATTTTCCCGCAGGCAAAGGTGAGCGGTTTGATAGGATTTAATGGAGGGAAAAAAGGGGTTTTTTAATTTCTTGGCCCTGCTGTTGGGGGTGTGAGAAAAATAACATTTTGAAGGGATTAAGGGGAAACCCGGCCCGGCGGACTTGAGTCCTTGGGGGGATGGGGGAAATACAGTGGGCCCGCCCCCTTGAAGGAGGGGTGTTTAATTTTTGCAGGTTTTTAAAAAATGTTGTGGTTTTTAAACACCCTTCTGGCAAGCAGTGATGGGTGAATGTGGTGAAAATTTTTTTTTTTTTTGGGCCCCCCCGCCTTGGTGGGGGTTTGGCCAGGGGTGATTAAAAAAAAAAAAAATTAAAAATATATATAATAAAAATTTTTTTATATATTTAGAAAATTTTATATAAAATTTTTAAAAAATATTTTTTAAAATATATTTTTTTTTATAATTAATTTTATTTTTAATATAGGGATTATTAAATTTTTTATATATATATATATTATTAATTTTAATTTTATTTTTTAATTTTATATTTTTATATTTTAAAATATATATATTATATATATTTATTTACAATATATTTAATATATTTAAATATAAAATTTTTATATATATATATATATATATATTTTTATTTGATTTATATTTATATATTTTCGCAATTTTTATATATATATTTTTATATATATTTATTTATATTAAATATTGCTTTTTTTATTTATTATATATATTTTATATTTAATATATATATATTTTAATTTAAAATATTTTAAATTTTTATAATATTTATATTTTTTAATTTATTTATTTTGATATTTTTTTTTATATATTAAAATTTGAATTTATTTTTATTTTATATAAAATTTTTATATTTTTTTAAAATTTTAAAATTTTTTTTAAAATTTATAATATTTTTTATATACTTATATATATATATATATATTTTATTTTTAGCTTATTATTTTTATATTTTAATTATTAAAAATTTTTTTATTAAAAAATTTTTATTATATATATATTAAATTTTTTTATTTTTATAATTTTTTATATATTTTTTATATATTAGAAAAATATTTTATATTTTTTTATATAATATTTCATTATATATTTATATATTTATTAAATATATTTGGGTTATTTTATATTATATATATTTATAAAAATATATATTTTTACATTTATATTTATAAATTTTTTTATTTTAAAATTTATTTTTTTAAATATTATATACATTTTTAAATATAATTTATATAAAATTTATTATATATATATGTTAGTTATATTTTTATATTTATTAAAAAATTTTTTGTATATTATATTTTTTGGATTTATTTAATTAATAATTTTTATTTTTTTTTCATTAATATTATTTATTTTAGGTTTTTTTTTTTAATTTTTTATTTAATATACATTTTTTATATATTTAGATTTTATAATTTTATATATTTATATAAAATATATTTTTATATATTTATTTTATAATATAAAATTTATATTTATATTAAAAATATATATTTATTATAAAAAATTTTTATTATTTATTAAATGTTTTTATAAAAATATATTTTTATATTTATATTTATATATTATTTTTTTTATATATTTTATAAAATTTTATAATATATAATAATATATATATATTTTATATTTTTAAAATTTTTATATATATAATTATAAATATATAAAATAAAATATATTTTTATTTTTTTATTTTTTATATATTTTATATTATATTTTTAAGGTATTATTTTATATTTATAATATTTTATTAATTTTATTATATAAAATTTTATATATATAATTTTTATATATTAAAATTTATAAATATATATATATATATTAAATATAATTTTATAATTTTTTTATTTATTTATATTTATTTATATTATATATATTTTATATAAAAATTTTTCATTTTTTATATAGATATATTTTATATTTAAAATATATTTTAAAATTTATTTATATTTTTTTTTATATTTATATATATATTTTTATATATATATATTTATAATTTTTTTATTTGTATTTTTATATTTATATATTTTTATTTTAAAATATATATATTTTTATATTTATATTATATTTTATATTTTTTATATATATAATATAATATATTATATATTAAAATTTTATATATATATATATTTTATAAAATATATATTATATTTATATATTTTAAAAAAATTTTATTTATATATTTTTATTATATTTATTTTATTTATATATTTTATATTTATATATATTATATAATATAATATTTTTGTTTATATATATTTTATATATTTTTATTTATTATATTATTTTTATTTAATTATTATATTTTTACAATATATTATTTATATATTTATTTATTTATATATATAATTATATATTTATATATATAAATTTTTTTTTTTAAAATATATAAAAAATTTTATTTAAAAATATATATATATATATGAAAAATTTATAAATATTTTAAAATATTTTTTGTATATATATATATATATTTATTATATATATTTAATAATATATATTTAATTATATTATATATATACATATATATATATATTATATATTATATATATATATTATTTATATATTTTAAAATTATATTATATATTTTTACGCATTATATATAATTTATTTAATATATATATATATAAAATTTTAATATATATTATAATATTTTTATATATATATATATAGATATTTATATATATATATTATATATATTTTATATAAAATATTTTATTATATATATAATATATATATTATATATATATTTTATATTA
Source organism: Cherax quadricarinatus (assembly GCF_026875155.1). Classification (NCBI taxonomy): domain Eukaryota; kingdom Metazoa; phylum Arthropoda; class Malacostraca; order Decapoda; family Parastacidae; genus Cherax; species Cherax quadricarinatus. The sequence continues at coordinate 19,183,554 of NC_069439.1, read as the reverse complement.
TTATTATATTATATATATTATAAAATATATATGTATTTATATATATATATAGATATATATATATATAATATATATATATATATATATATATTATATATATATATATATAAATTTTATATATATTTTATATATTGTGGGGTTGTGTTTGTATGTGTGTTTTGTGTGTGTGTGTGTCTGCCGAATATGTAAAAACTGGTCAATTAGCAAGAAACTCATTTAAAATTAGTTTTTTAAAAATTTTTCTCTTATCGTTTAAAGATATATTTTTTTTAATTAATGTTAATGTAAAAAAATTTAATTTTGCACCAAAAGAATTTTAGATAACTATACTACTATTATAACATGCGAATATATTATTTTAGCCTAACCCAAACTAAATATATTATAGATTTGTTTACAATAATTTAGTATAAACAAACACAGTAAATATATTTTTTTTTAGGTTCAAATGATTTGCGAAATTATTGCATACAAAAATTTTCTTGTCTATATGGAAATGTGGTTGCTATTTAATCAATGATAGCAAGTTTGATATTCGGCATGAACATTATATATATATATTATATATATATATATATATTATATTATATATATATATATAATTATATATATATTATATATTATTTATATATATTAATATATATATATATATATATATGGTGTGCGAATAGCAGAATTGCGGATCTTGGCTTAATTAGCAACGCTATCTTGCCATATGGACAAACGTGAAAATTTGTGTATGCAATAATATTCGCCAATAATCATTTCTGAACCTAACAAATAAAATATATTTCTGTGTTTGTTTAGTGTTAAATTATGTATCACAAATTTCTAAAACATATTAGTGGGTAGACTTAAATAAAATGCGCATTGTTTATAATAAGGTTAGGTAAGTTTTCTAGTACCTTTTGGTGCAAAATTAATTTTTACTAACATAAATGAAAAAAATTTATCTTTAAACGTATAATTGAAATTTTGAAAGAACTTAATTTTAAATGAGTTCTTGCTAATTGACCAGTGTTTAATATTCGGCACGACATTATATTATATATATATATATATATATATATATATATATATATATATATATATATATATATATATATATATATATATATATTTATATAAATTTATTTATTTATATAAAATCGAGGATAGGTATCATTTATACAGATAAGATTACATTATATTTGTATAATTTAGCATTATTGCTATTATTTATGTAGATAACTTTATAGAGCTAATAATGTAGTTAAAATTTTCAAAGATAATATTTTTATAGTTTATGTTTTTATACTAACAATTAATATTGCTAATATTTATGAGGTTAACATATCGATAACCTCCTTACTGTTGGCTGACACACATCGTATTCGTGGTTAATCTGTCACGTAATTACAATGAAAGGAGTATTGGTATGCAATATCCAGTTATTGCACACGTGTCTTATCATAATTGCAAGAATGATCATATACATTACACGTAATATATTATTTCCACTTTGAGAATACTGGTAATAGCAAAGGCAAGTATAAAAATCTAAATAATGTATATGAAGAGCAAAAATGCACAATACCGTGACTAGAACACAAATAACCCGCACATAGGAGAGACAGGAGCCTTTGACGACGTTTCGGTCAGACTTGGACCATTGACTAAACACACCGAGACGTCATCATAACCTTCTTTCCCCTATGTGCGGGTTATTTTTGTAAACAATGTATATTTTAGCTCTCACTGCAACAATGTATATTTTAGCTATCACTGCATCATAGTCAGGCGGGAGCGCCTCACACTCTGGTCACATCAACTTCGATGTGTTTACAGGGAAAAAATATGTCTGTTCTGCCTCAAGGCAGTTTATAAACCGAGAGAAGTGCATATCTCTCAATTTGTAGTCACCGAGGATATCTCTCATTCTACATACCCTGAGAGGAGTGTATCTCTTTGTATATACTTAGGTGTGTATTTCTGAGTGTATATTCACTGACGGGTGGAATATAAACAGAGATTTTTCTCTATCAGTGTATACACATCGAGAGGTGTTTATCTCTCGGTGTATATTCACGGAGAGGTGTGTATCACCGTGTATATACACTGAGAGATGTATCATTCATTGCATATTCACCGACAGGCGTGAATCTCTCAGGGAATATTTACGGAGAGGTTCGAATCTCTCGGTGTGTATACACAGGGAGCTGTGTCTCTCTCGGTGTATATTCCCCGAGAGGTTTGTACTTCTTTCAGTATATATTCACCTAGAAGGTGTGTATGTCTCGGTGTATATACACCGAGAGCTGTGTTGCTTTCATGTATATACACTGAGAGTTTACTTCGATCCACATTTTAGGGTTTAAAGTATTCATGGTTGGTGGTGCACAGGTGACATACAGTCTTAATGACTCGCGTGTTGTCGATAGGTTTTAAACCTTGTAAACCAACCAACATGGGCACACTACACAGGCACTTGGTTTATCCAGCACTTGGTTTATCCTTTAACGAAAACTGAAACTCTGTGTCTTAACATCTTGGCTTATTATAGTCATGGGAATTTGCGATGCTAGTATTGAAGGGAAATGGGAGACAATCAGATCCCATCCAAGGAAAGGGAGGGTGGCTTTAATTCCTTGGATCAAGAACCTCCTCTGTCATGAAGGCACTCCACTCCATCCCTCGAGTGTAAAAATTGTGAAGCAGTGAGTAAATAAAATCTACTTAAATGTTTTTATCGCTTATTCGGGAACAGCTCCTGGCTCTCTTTCCAGGTCTTTACTTGGTTTCAACTCTCCCTGGTGCTACTGATGCTAGTTGATTTTAATCTAACTGTTGCTAGTGCTGATGCTAAGGATATTAATGTTGTGGTAGTACTGCTGCTGCTGTTGATGCTACAACTGCTTCAGCAGCTACAGAAAATCGAAGAAGTGATATTTTGAGGCCTGCAATGAAACCCGGTTTTATTCACTTGGATTGCAGATGTGTAATTTTAAGCCATAAATTAAAAAAGTAGTTGAGAAGTGACCAATGCAGAGCGCAACATGGCAAAACCATTAACCTTACGCCACTAAACAAAAATTGCAACATTTCCTAATAACGGAAGCTAACATGAAGAGGGCGGCCCAGGAGTGGATGGTCAATCTTAGCTAACGTCTGATAAAACTAAGATTAGTGTTCATGAATTTCAACAAAGAATTATTCACATTATAGGCGTCATGTGAGGCCCATCATCGAATGAACAGCAGCACAAGGATTGTCTATAATAATATCAGGGAAAACTCAGAAGGTTTCTCCCCCAAAGCTGAGTATTTTTTTTCTCGTAACACACACACACACACACACACACACACACACACAACACACACACACACACACACACGCACACACACACACACACACACCATAAAAAAACAACAACACAAACTCATTATTTCATGATAGCAAGTGCCGAACCTACGAGAAAAACGATTCATTCTCTGGTGTGAAAACAGTTGTCCAAAACCTCATTGAAATTAAGTTCTTTTGACGTGAGGATTAACTGGGCGAATATTTTTTTTCTTTTAATTGAATTGAAGCTCGCAAATAGTCTACACCTGGCCTTTATTTTGTTATTTGTTTTAAACTGAGTTCGAAACTAAATCATTTGTTGTAGCTCTAATTGTTGGAATTAAGAGCTCGTAATTTTATTGTTTCTGGCTCTGAGTAAATATGCCAAGGTTATGAATATATTTATGTTATTATCTGTTTTAATTGCGCTCAGTCAACAGTTTAACGAATGTAGTTGTTCCGTCCGTGATCCACAGGCAAGCTGTTTTTCATGGGTTGAAATAAAACTTTGGTGAGACGCTGTTAAAAGGATACCCAGAAGAACTGTATCTCCCCTGACACATGACGTAAACCGACCCAGCGAACACCAACATTTATATAGACATTAATAGCGAACAATAACATTGATACGAACATCACTAACGAGAAACAACACTGATACGAACATCAATAGCGAACAACAACACTGATGCGAATATCACTAGTGAGTAACACTGATATGAGCATCACTAGCGAACACCAAGACTGACAAACCAAACTGGTGAGCACCAACACGAACGAACACGGTACGGGCGAGAGAGAACACACACGCTGGATTTGCCATGGAAAAAAATACCTTGTGTAACACACATTACACAGTAAGGAGCGGGCGGATAGGTTAGTGTGTGGGCGTGCGGGTGGACGGCCGGCGCCATGATACAAGGGTCTTGCTTAAAACTAGTTAATTAGCGGAAGAATGATCTAATTGCCGTAAAAATGAAATATCTGAAAGAAGAGGCTCTGAAATGGGTTCAGCAGTGAATCAGGAGTTACAGGTTAAGCACGTAAAAGGAAGCTTCTGTTCTGACTGGATTAGAAAATGATTGGAGAAACAGTCTGTTTTAACTGGAAATTTGTGGCGTTCTGAATTCGAGATGTTCAATAAGTTTTGGCTATCAAAGAATACAGTTTGATTGGTTTGATTCATGTCATTATGACACTAAGAATATATTAATAAAACTGGAATTAAAGTACATTTAGTGTACATACACAAAAAAATATATATTTCTCAGTGAGTATAAACCGTATTTAACGAATACAGTATTTACAGTACAGATTGTATATACTATAAGACTGATAAAAAAACAATACCTAACTCAAAAACTAAATAAATGAGGAAGAAACAAAATTTCGTATGTTTTACTGGAATATAATGACCTGTTTGTTTGAAAATAAGTGATTCAGTAGGAACTTTGTAAAAAAAACACTAGCCAGTATAATTCGATACAGATGGCGGTTTTGATACGAACAAAACCCGGCTATATTATTATTTTCGTAAAGAAAAAGCGTTAAGCCAGTAGGGGTTAACGCCTGGGTAACGAGAAGTAATCTGATTATTTCCAAGGAATGATTGGTTAGTTCCACTTGTATACGAGTAGAAAAAAAGAATAAAATGTAAAAAAAAATGAAGAAAAGAAGAGAATGAAGAAAAGAAGAAAAGAAGTGGAACGGATGTAACTTTTACACGAGAGAGAGAGAGAGAGAGAGAGAGAGAGAGAGAGAGAGAGAGAGAGAGAGAGAGAGAGAGAGAGAGAGAGAGAGAGAGAGAGAGAGAGAGAATTACTTATGAATATCAAGCGTTAAATGAAAACAAGAAAATAAAGAAGCACAAGTGAGGGTGGGAACACAGTAGCCACGAGGGCCACACTGTAAATGTGAGAGAGCATTACAAGGGTACTTAGAGTAAGAGGGTGAAAACTGAGGGTGAAGTGTGGCCACTACCCCGGCTCTGGTAACGAGGTAGCGCAAACCACCGCCGCTAAAATCTCCTTTGAAGGCGGGCAAAGACCGATGTCCAGGAGTGCTACTCTCTTGTCACGTTCTGGTAAGACACTTCCTTACGATATCTCCTTCAACTACTTCGTCGCTTTACGAGAGACGTGGTCTTCGTGCAACCCTATGTGTGATTAATGATTTTTTCCTTGTGTGAGTGACGGATGTCAGAGAGTCCTACTGTCTCTTCTGTCAGGTCAGGTTGAGAGTATTCAGGTCCTCCTTAAACTACACCATCGCCCTACAACACATAGCCGCAAGCAACCCTAAGGGTAAATGCTTTAAATGACTTTCCGTGGTTAGGGGAGGTGGCTTGAGTGAGTGATGGTTGGCAGGGGATGTTGAGAGGGGCGCTAGAGCCCCCTCCTCGCCCCTCTTGCTCCTGACAATGCAGCCGGCACCCTACCTGCAGTGGTCAGAGGGTCAGGCCGCATCCTGCATATGACAGGCGAGCGTGACAAAAAATTCGCCTGGCCGTTGCATATTCCCAAGAGTATTGTGAGTGCATTGTCAGCCTCGCACGTTACCCTACCCGTGGTCAGCGCTCTCAGCTGCATCGCCGTCCGCGCTGGCCGCGCCTGCATTGGGTGCCAGCGCCGGCCGCCTTTCCCTTACGGGCAAAAAGTCGCCCCCGCTCTCAGACGGCTGTGGTAGCTTTGTCCCCTCTTTGTGCCCGGGGTCCACGTCGGTAGAAATCCTCCGTTGGTCACTAGATTAATCTGCATTGCCTCAGCTGGACAATGGGTAGCTGAGTTTTTACACCTTGGTACGGTCACATCCCCTTCGCAACCCCTTAGCTGGCGGCCGCGGTAGGACGGACTCTGGCCAGTTTCCTTGTGAGTGTCGTCGGAGCCACTGCAGGTTGGGGGCAGCGGCTGCAGCTCACGAAGCCAGGCTGACAAGATGTAGGTCTAGCAGTAATTCAGGTAAGGTTTTACTGTAACAATACTCACTAACCCTAAAAAAAATCTATAAATACACACACACACACACACACACACACGCACGCACGCACGCAAAAAAAAGTCGTTCCTAACGTTCCTTCGAATTCGCTAATAGCAGACAAGTGCCAGGATGTACAAAAACTGTTACTAATTTATTTTCACGAGGAGCTGTAAATTCATAAAGGATCCTATAGCGCTTTGTGGATGGGAGGTAATCACACTAGATGTATAGCAAGAGAGCGATGCCTGGGGGCCAACCTGGCGTTACACTGCCGGATATGTTAACGCCTCAAAATAAAGGATTCGGCTCACAACTGCCAGATGTAACAGAATACTTGCAGACCTCTAATAAATCATCACCATTCCAATCAACTGCAGTCTCGATAACACCCACAAACAAAAAAAAAAAAAAACCATCCTCTCCATAATCACGGCTCCAGTTACAAGTCTCGGTTCGTTGCAAATTGCGCAAGCTGCTGGCCAGGTCGGCCCGCTGACTTTATAATGAGTACAAAGTCGTGATTGCAGCACCAAGGTGAATCTGAATCAATAACAATCACCGACAAATTCGTTGCGAGTTAATAGGCGCATGCATCACCAATGACAAACGACTGGGGCATTCTTTTAGGATCTATTCCATTACTGGCCTTCGGTAATCTGATATTTCACGTAATTGGAATCGAGCTAACATGAGCGTTCGCCATCTATCATGTGCGCGAGATAATGGCCGTTCTTCACAAAAGAGACAAAAGGTTGGGGGAAACTTTTACCGATGAGTCCTGGGGCATGTGTTGGTGGTGAGAAGAGCAAGGTAGTGAGCACCACCATCACTCCAGCCGTCTCTTGCCTACCCTAACTGTTTTCCATGCACCTTGGTGGATGTAGATTTGCGGTAGACGTGCGCGCCATTGCAAGTACTTGTGTACACGGTTACGAGTTTCAACTAAAAAATTCATATTAGTTGTCACATGTGTGTGTGTGTGTGTGTGTGTGTGTGTGTGTGTGTGTGTGTGTGTGTGTGTGTGTGTGTGTGTGTGTGTGTGTGTGTGTGTGTGTTGTGTGTCTGCGCGCGCGCGCAATGAAAAAAATACAGAAGGAAAAAGTCGATTTACATATGCAAGAAAAAATAATAGTTGATTTCCATAGATTTAGTATGAGAATTAAGAGAAAACTGATTAATAATGCAATGATATAAAGGAACGTGGATGCCCTAGTACTTAATGAAACAAAATCAGAAGAGGCGAGAGAGATTAGATGTAAATTAGGTAAAGTAAATATGTAATGTATAAAAGAAAAAGAGCTAAAACCAAGGAGTAGAGTTAATGCTGAAAGTAAGAAAAAGGAGAAAATAATGAAAAGGGGAAGTGAATATATTCAAAAATTGTGTGAGAATAGAAGTGGGATTTGAGAAGTGGGTAATAGGCAGAGTTTGTGCGAGTTTTGCGTTGTGAAGAATTATTTTCTTAGTAATGCTAAAGTGAGAAGTGAGGTAATAAAGCTTTCGAGTCACAGGAAATAAATGCTACTTGGGAGCCTCTAACTGAATTAAAGAAAAAGAATGGTTAGTGAGATGTATGAGCCTCTGCTGGAAGAAACGGTATCTAAAATAAGAGACAAGGTAATGAACATATAGAGCTGGTGCGTAGAATTAAAAACAGGAAGTGTGAATGTAGCAGAGGTCTGTGATTACATGAAGGTGTGGTGTGCAGGAGCGAAGAAAGATGATGGATGGAAGGATGAGGTGAAAGGAGGTGCCAAAGGAGGAAAAGTTAACGTACGGTAGGTTTTTATGAAATATAAACCGAGGGAGAAAGTGAACTTGGTGGCCGAGGCTTGGGAGACGACCTGCTGGATAAAGACGAAGATATATTGGAAAAACAATGATAAAATTTGATACGATATTGAGTGTAGATAACGAAGGAGGCAGAAATTTCGTGAAGGGAGCACGGATAAATGATATATATTACAAGAGCTGGGTGGAAGTGACCAAGTAAGAAGGTCGAAGGTGAGAAAAGCAGAGAGAATGGATGAGATTACTAGAGAAATACTGAAAGCAAGCGAGAATGAAGTATTAGAATGACAGGCGCTTTTATCCAGTGTATATATGTTTGAAAGGGGTGAGAGTTATACGAGAACAAGCTTGCTGAGTAACCCAGATAAGATTGTGGCTGCATTGTTACAGAACACGATGGTGAAGGCAGCCTTCATGAAGAAGCATATACAGTCACTGAGCGGAAAATAAATAAAAGAAAAACAAATTTGTGTTGTATTTTGTATATAACAGAAAAATGATTTGGTTGTGCTACTACATATAGAATAGATGGTAAAATACTAAAACCTGTATCAAGGTATTGAAAAGACTGAGACTCAGGTTAGGGCACGAGGTGAAATGAGGCACACTTTTCGGTAGAGATTTGACAGGAATATGTCATGAGATCGTAGTTGTTGAAGGTCTTTATCAGTGGAGATGTATGTAAATACTAGTGTTGGGATCAGATGTAGGTCTTCAAAGATAAACAGTCTAACAAACTGAGAGCTGCTACGGCTGCTGTATGCTGATGACGCTGCTTACGTGAGTCTAGAAGAAATTTGTGTGTGTGCGTGTGCGTGTGCGTGTGTGTGTGTGTGTGTGTGTGTGTGTGTGTGTGTGTGTGTGTGTGTGTGTGTGTGTGCGCGCGCGCGCGAGAAAGAATACGGGGGGTGAGAGTAAGTTGCATCACGGCAAATGGAAGAATTAAGGTCACACTAAAAGGAACTGGAATGATAGAAGTGAATTTCTTCAATACCTGAAAACAGGTATTCTGTAGAGGTGAATTCCAGAAAATGTGAAGGAAATAAACAAGCAGAAATGTTAAGATGTAAATTACTTTGTCACTGGATACTAAGGTAGGGATTATATAGGAAAATAATGGTGAAGAAGCTTTAGTAGAAGCATAAAACACCGTCTTCAAATATTGCAAGAACAACAAGGATTCAGAAGACAGTTGTACTAACTCGTATGAGATGAAAGTGAGGTGCGAGTATGATGCTAACAATAAGGGATGAAGAAATTATAGGTGTCTTGAGGTGTGAAAAAATACACTTCAAAGAGCAGAAGAGTTACTAAACTTCCGTCTGTTTGGTCAAAACGTTAGTTTAATAGAACTCTGACAGCGATACATGTGAATCCATGTTGATGTCCAGGAGGTATAAATCAGATTCACTATGGGTTTTCAAAGTAGAACTCCCAAAACCTGTTCCAGGTATACCACAATGTCCAACCATTTTGTTTTATAAACATGTTGTGGTTTAACTGACAATATGATACTTTTAAAATAAAACTGACAGATAAATGAACTCATAAACACAATAGCTAAAAATTCAATAAATTATAAATATGCTAACAACATTGCCTGTAAATAGGAAGATATTTTAACTCTTTCACACTTCCTAAGACCGGCTTTTTCTTTCCAATACTGAGGTGACTAAAATAAGCAATTGCAGAGGAAGTGGAGAGGTAAATATGAGGTGGTCAGTCCTTCAGCCTTAAAGACGTAATTTTGAGGATGTCAGTAATTCAGCCTCGAAGAAGTAATTTTAAGGTGGTCAGTCCTTCAGCCTTGAAGAAGTAATTTTGAGGTGGTCAGTCCTTCAGCCTTGAAGGAGTAATTTTAAGGTGGTCAGTCCTTCAGCCTTGAAGAAGTAATTTTGAGGTGGTCAGCCCTTCAGCCTTGAAGAAGTAATTTTGAGGTGGTCAGTCCTTCAGCCTTGAAGAAGTAATTTTGAGGTGGTCAGTCCTTCAGCCTTGAAGAAGTAATTTTGAGGTGGTCAGCCCTTCAGCCTTGAAGAAGTAATTTTGAGGTGGTCAGTCCTTCAGCCTCAAAGAAGTAATTTTGAGGTGGTCAGTCCTTTAGCCTTGAAGGAGTAATTTTGAAGTGGTCAGCCCTTCAGCCTCAAAGAAGTAATTTTGAGGTGGTCAGTCCTTCAGCCTTGAAGGAGTAATTTTGAGGTGGTCAGTCCTTCAGCCTCGAAGAAGTAATTTTGAGGTGGTCAGCCCTTCAGCCTCAAAGAAGTAATTTTGAGGTGGTCAGTCCTTCAGCCTTGAAGAAGTAATTTTGAGGTGGTCAGTCCTTCAGCCTTGAAGAAGTAATTTTGAGGTGGTCAGTCCTTCAGCCTTGAAGAAGTAATTTTGAGGTGGTCAGCCCTTCAGCCTTGAAGAAGTAATTTTGAGGTGGTCAGTCCTTCAGCCTTGAAGAAGTAATTTTGAGGTGGTCAGTCCTTCAGCCTTGAAGAAGTAATTTTGAGGTGGTCAGTCCTTCAGCCTTGAAGAAGTAATTTTGAGGTGGTCAGCCCTTCAGCCTTGAAGAAGTAATTTTGAGGTGGTCAGTCCTTCAGCCTTGAAGAAGTAATTTTGAGGTGGTCAGCCCTTCAGCCTTGAAGGAGTAATTTTGAGGTGGTCAGTCCTTCAGCCTCGAAGAAGTAATTTTGAGGTGGTCAGTCCTTTAGCCTTGAAGAAGTAATTTTGAGGTGGTCAGTCCTTCAGCCTTGAAGGAGTAATTTTGAGGTGGTCAGTCCTTTAGCCTTGAAGAAGTAATTTTGAGGTGGTCAGTCCTTCAGCCTTGAAGGAGTAATTTTGAGGTGGTCAGTCCTTCAGCCTTGAAGGAGTAATTTTGAGGTGGTCAGTCCTTCAGCCTTGAAGAAGTAATTTTGAGGTGGTCAGTCTTTTAGCCTTGAAGAAGTAATTTTAAGGTGGTCAGTCCTTCAGCCTCGAAGAAGTGATTTACATATCGGATATTTTTCTATCTTTCTCTACACTGAAACTGTTGGAATTCATGACCGGTGGACAGTTTTCCGTTTTCCAGCGCCCTGTGGATTTTGTTTTATATATTAAGTGTATTTTTTTTTCAAAATCTTTGGAGGTAAGTTTTATATTGATTTTGGTGGATATATAATGTGGTCACACACACACACACACACACACACACACACACACACACACACACACCACACACACACACACACACACTATAAGAAAATGTTGAATGAAATATACGCCATTCATAATTAACAATAAATGAAGAACAATGAAATATAAAAAATATCGTTTGGTCAGAAAAAAAAAAATATGTTTGAAAGAGTCATAGAGGAAAAGTTAAACAAAAATAAGACAAAAAAAATTATGTTTGAGATAATTCTTGATGAAAACTGACATATTACATAAAATAAGAGAGGTAAATGAAATTCGGGAAGAGTATCTCTAATTCCTAGGATCAAAAACCCTATCAGCATTTAATTCCTTTCCCCCCATTGGTTACAGAAGAGATCCTCATTACCTCTCAGTTAGTGCTAGTGAGCAAGGAGGTGAATACAAAGAGGTAATATATACATCCTGCTCTTTCAATACAGAGGATCGAGCCTCCACCACTACACGAGTCTGAATAATCCACTGAAGTATCTCATATAATATAATGCTCACTCGTTGTTAAAGCAGGCACTCGTTTCAGAATATAAATGGCTGTAAAACTTTTGATCCAACTCTGAACTGTACAATGAAAACTTTTAGCCCGGGGACGGTGTGAATGTTGACAAGTGTGGCATTAGAACGTGGCCACCGCCGCTGAGTGAATGTTTGCCATGTATATATTTAGTTATTTTCTGCTCGAAGGCTGGCAGATTTATTTCCGACTTTGTTTATCTTAAGAGAGACTGGTGGGATGGGAAAGGTGGCTTTATGACTGACACGTTTCGCTCAACAGTTTTTTTTTCTATCTGCATTGGATTGATAAGGACCTTGGTGTCGCTATTACTAGCTCTGCAAGTACTGCTATTTGCTTCAGTTACTGCTACTACTAGTGTTGCTACTACCACTACTAGTGTATTTTTGCCTATCACTGGGTTTGTAGTAGGGACTCCAGACCCATATATGGGTTGACTTGTAGACATCTTAAACTTGGGGGTGAAATAACGTATTGCCCACAAATAGGAAGATAAGGACGCAAGACTCACATACTCGTAATGACACGATTGCAAACAAACCATACTACTGGCGGGGATAGAACCCGCGATCAGAGAGAGTGGAGTTTTATGACTCTCTGATCGCGGGTTCTATCTTCGCCCGTGGTATGGTTTATAAAAAGACAAGGTGCACAACCAACCTTCGTCGTAACTACGCTTCGTTCTTTGTACAACTTCATCAAGTGCTTACTGGATAAAGATGTACACACAGAGAAGCGATGGCCCAGTGAATGCTTGTATACTCTGAAATGTCATTTCCTTCATCTCATACAAGACCAGTGAGCATCTCTGTCATTGGTCGTAGCCTCGTCAGTCATGAGTAACAGTAAGAAAATTAAGATCTTTCCACTATTCAAAAATATTCTGCTCTCACAGAATCCAATAAGTTTCTTTCATAACGACAATAGCGTACCAGAGTGACCTATGCTTTCTGAGGCTACACAACGAGCGTGAAGCAGACTGCTGTCTAACAGGCTTTAAGGTACTTTTTAAACCGCAGAGAAAAAAACAGTGTATAAATACACTGAGAGGACAACGTGGACAAGATTTCTATATATTTTTACATCAAATTCCGTAAGTACAGTACATGGTGAGGAGAAAGATCACATCGACACTTAGTTGTTCAACCAACCACACCCAAATGAAGACTGAAACACGGATAACTTTTTTCTCGGGGTAATTCGGCCACCAACTGATGTCTACATCAATAGATACAAGAGAAAGGATCATAGTTGGACCTCAAAATAATCCTTTATTACGTGATCCTTTTTCCTTGTGAGATTCTCTATCTCACTAACAAGTGCTCGTTACATTTTTTCGTACAATATATATATATATATATATATATATATATATATATATATATATATATATATATATATATATATATATATATATAACACGCACACAGTTGCAGGGAGGCGACTCTGTATCCTGTTAGGTTAGCATGATCAAGGGTTCAAAGTTAACAAGGGCTTGAGCTGACCACATCTTGTAAATACTCCAAAGCCATTTACGTTGGTTTTATTTACTTCAGCTAAATCTAATGATGTACAGGAGAACAGTGTGTTACACCATGTCCAGGAGAAGGTTTTTGCAGAGCGAACTCTGAAACTTGCTTTTGAAGAGTAACCCTTCACTGTGAAATGTTATAAGCTGGTATTGAAATATGGTTACAAGGGTGGAGCAATTACATTGCTCAGGTGTGTGATGAAAGGTGGTAACTTGTTCAGTTTTATATATTGTTGTATTCTACCTCTCCTCTTCCTGTTACATTGATATTTTGAACACCGACAATGAGACGAATGAGACATTTTTATCAAGGCAGATGGACTGAACATATCGTCTCTAGGCTGAGGGACTGATTACCCCAAACTCTCTCTCCTCACATCTTTCACCGTTTTTATTTTGTATTGAATTGATAAACCCACTGATTGGCATAACGTTTTCACAATGAAGACACACAAGTGTTCCATTCGTCTGTTCCTGTTGTGTTGATGCTAAAGCGAAAAATACTATTATCATCACAACTATTGCCACCTTCACCACTATTTTTACTATCAAACCACCACCACTGATATCACCATCTGCACTACCACCAACACCAATTCTACCATCACCACTACCACAATCAGCCTTACCACCACCATCAACATCACTACACCCATCGTCCACTCACACAAATACACCACCACCCCGAGAGCCACCACTACTAGTAGTACTCTCACTATGATACTACCGCAAAAAATTCCAGCGTATGTATGTGTGTGAGAGTGAGAATTTGTGTGTATGTGTGACAAGCATGACATCAAGTGTGTAGTGAGAGTGAGAGGAGGTGGGGAGCAGGTCCAAGTGTCACACACAACTTGGTATCGGATAAAAAGTGGCAGATGCAGCCTGGCACTCTGGACAATCCACAGTGCCACGGGAGACCAGAGGCAATCACAATTTTCCTCCGTAATTGTGTAGCTGACAGTGATGCCATAAGTTCTCAAACAGAGGCAAAACAACCTTTTTTCTCCCCTCTTAAAAAAATTACCCGAAGCGCCCAAAGATGGAGGGTCTTTTATCACGTCAGACGTCTGCAAATGTACGTATGTCAATCATTTAATGGAATGGTGAAGGGAAAGGGAGCGGCGTAAATGGGTGAAATTTTGGTGGAGGTGAAAGAAGGGTGGGCAGAGGTGGCAACAGTGGAGGCCGAGCTGGAGATAACGCAGCTCCTCTGGGTATAAACATCGATCAAACTTCAATCTTTACTGCACACCACTTTGGCCAGGCCCGTTCTTTTTCTTATCTATTAATTACAATGTAAGTCAATCGTGTTTATCTGACGGTGGCCATCAGAGGAACCTGCAAAGTTAGCACACCTCTGCTCTCTCTCTCTCTCTCTCTCTCTCTCTCTCTCTCTCTCTCTCTCTCTCTCTCTCTCTCTTTCGATGCTTGTTTCTGTCTGTTCTATGTCTATCAGTCTGTCTCTGTCTATCTGCCTCTCTCTGTCTGTTCTCTCTGTCTGTGTCTGTCTGTCTGTGTGTCTGCCTCTCTCTCTCTCTCTCTCTCTCTCTCTCTCTCTCTCACTCACACACACACACACACACACACACACACACACACACACACACACACACACACAGTAAAGAATGTAATTATTGCGAACTTATCAACCTAATGTAATAATTTGGTACGAAAATAACGACGGGGAAAACTGCTAGACTAACATTTGGGAAAATTTAAATCGAATACACAACTCTTTCTCGTCATCGATTTTATCCATTCTACATTTTTAGTAACTATAAATATCAGTAAATTCTGTGAGTCGTATAAGCGTCTTCAATGTATCGTAACATGAATACGATACTGATAATAAATTAATTAACTCTTTGCTATACATATTGCTTCGTATTGTTAATTTTCGCCATCAATATAAACTTACGTTTTGTGGCTGTCGAGGCCAAAATAAACCATTGACGGTATATGAATAATAAAGTTAGTGTCATGTCACCAAATATTCGTTCAATATTTCAGCCGAGAATTCTACCTATAATGGAAGGTACAGTCGGAGGCAAATGTTCAGGAATACATTGATGCAGTCCGTGACAGCGCACTCCCTTAGTCAAGCAATTCGGGGAGTAGAATTTCTTCACCATGAAGCTTATCCTGCCAGCTTATAACGCTGAAACTTGGGCTTTCCTGCTGTGGAGAGGTTCCTTGTGTCTATGCAGAACGGGAGACAGTGTTTGGAGGCCCCTGTGTCTTTCCAGAACGGGAGGCGGTGTTCTGAATCTCCCTTTGTCTTTTCAAGCGGGAGGCGATTGTTTGGAGGCTGCCTGTGTCTTTCCAAGAAGAAAGGTGG
Organism: Cherax quadricarinatus; assembly: GCF_026875155.1. NCBI lineage: Eukaryota > Metazoa > Arthropoda > Malacostraca > Decapoda > Parastacidae > Cherax > Cherax quadricarinatus. The sequence continues at coordinate 19,167,912 of NC_069439.1, read as the reverse complement.
TGTTGGGAGACTCATTACGTTTTACCAGAATCTCGTACATGCAGGCTTCCTGCGTTTTTCCAGAGTCTCCTTCATGCAGGCTCCTTGTGTTTTTCCAGAGTCTCCTTTATCCAGACTTCTTGTGTTTTTCCAGTCTCCTTAATGCAGGCTTCCTGTGTTTTTCCAGTCTTCTTCTTGTAGGCTTCATGCGTTTTTCCAGAGTCTTCTTTATACAGGCTTCCTGTGCTTTCTCAGTCTCTCCTTCATGCAGGTTTCCTGTGTTTTTCCAGAGTCTCCTTCATGCGGGCTTCCTGTGTTTTTTTTCAGAGCGAAAACCTGATGTTTGGGGAGATTCTTGTGTTTGCCCTACGAAGCAGTTTTCCTCTTCTCATACTTCTCTATTCCTTATACGAAATTATCTTCCTCTAGAACGAAGTTCACTACCTCTAAAATGTTTAGTTCTTTTTGTATGTGCGAAGTACCTACATCATTCAATAGCAAGTATGTGAAAAAACGCCACTGAAGTTTCACGTTTAATCTGACGTTTTCGCAGCAGCTGCTGAGTGAAGAAGAAAAACCGAAGTATTCATAAGTTCTCGGTAACAAAGATGGATTAAAAATAATAAAATAAAAATAATAATAATAATATTAATAATAATAATTAAATTGAACAGCTGTTTTAGTAATAACGCCCTTAATATTAATTAATAGCAACTGTTACGTAAATAATAAGGTGGATAACCATAGTACAAAATTATAATTTTTTGTAATTATACTGGGAAAGAAATAATAATAATAATAATAATAATAATAATAATAATAATAATATCAATAATAATATCAATAATAATATCAATAATAATAATAATAATAATTTCGAAATAAAATAACTTAGTTGAAATGTAAACAAAAAAGGTTTTAATCTCCATAAGAAAATATAATTTACTGCTCGATGCCTTTTTATATGAATATAAATCAACATTCAATCGAAATTTAAGACGAGTGTCATAAGTCTCGAGTAAATCTTTATACTTTCGAAATTTTCAGCTCAGAATTTTCTAGAAGCCACTAAGCACAGTTTCATGGAAAGGAAATGCCCTGACGCTACTTAAAAGGCTCCTGGTCCAAGGTACTGGTACTGCCATTTATTAGATCAAACCTCGTTGCTTATTACCCAGGCCTTGCATGACTTCCCCTATGGGCTTAGCGCTTGCATGTAATTGGAAAAGAAATAATTGAAGAGCACATTATTAAATAAATCATTATTCTCTCAGAAAACATTTTAAAACTTGAAAAAAAAAATTCTTGCTATAAAACTCAAATTTTGTTTTCGTAAAAGTTCAGGCAAAGACATAATTTGCAGAATAAGGATTTATTGTGACGACGTTTCGCTCTGCATAGAGGAATATGTTCCAGTGTAAGCTTGTTCTGCACACTGTTTTGCAATCTTCATTCTTGTCTGTAATGCATTGTTTCATTCATTTCGTAAAACATTTCCTACATTGGAATTATAAACCACGCGGAGCATAGAGAACCTATGCATCAAACTACGTCTTGATAAAGCTTTATTATGGGAGAAACGACGCTTAATATAACACTTACTGTAGTACTTCGTTAATTAATCGGCTACATTTTTTTTCTACTACAAATCACGCAACTTGGAAGTTATATCGAAGCGCCAGTAAACAAGTCATACTTTATTAAAGGAAAAAAAATCGACATACATCGCCCAGCTTTCATTTCCTTAACTTTCGTCATATTAGCAAAGTTTCGAGCTTGGGTACGGCTCCCCGATAGCACGTAGGTCAGATGTGCCCCTGAACCATCAACACAGAGTTGTCAAATTTTACTGAAATGAAGCGCCCTGTCTCTGTGGACATACCTGGAATGACAAACTGCATCTACGTACATACCTAGAATGACAAACTGCATCTACGTACATACCTAGAATGACAAACTGCATCTGTGTACATCCTGGAATGACAAACCATATCTGTGTACATACCTAGAATGGCATATTATCTGTGAACATATCTGGAATAGCAAACTGCATCTGTGTACAATACCTGGAATGACTTACCGCTTCTGGGAACATACCTGGAATGACAAACTGCATCTGTGTACATACCTGGAATGACACTGTACTCGTGTTCATTGTTGGAATAATTATTTATGCATCTGTGTACATAACTAGAATGTAAAACTGTATTTCTCTGAATATAACTGGTATGATATTCGGAATATCTGCGTACATAACTGGAATAATAAACTGTATTCATGTGTACACAGCTGGAATGTAGCACAGTAGCTTCCCTTACGTAACTGGAGTGTCCTGTACTTGACAATGGGTAAATGTGTCTTCAGAAGACAGGGCTGCAACTCTCTATTGCAGCGGTCTCTTCACAGTCTTACCCCTGCCTTAATATTACAACAGTAACACCGATAACTGATACTTTTTTATCCCCCCTCCTTCTCTCACCCTGAATGATGAGTCGATGACTGATGTGGGGCTCTCGTCTCCCCTTCCCTTAGTTACTGCTGGGTCCTCTTGCCTCCTCTCTTCTCCTCCCATTCCCTTCTCTCCGCTGCTCCACCCTCTTCCCCCCCCCCTCTCATTATACCTTCTCCTCTCCTTCCACCATTTGTTCCCTTCTCTACTCTCTTTTATTTTCTAATTCTATGCCATTTTCTTTTTCTTTGTTTTTTATCTCTGCTCTAATTCCTTAGATTGTCCCTAAAACTTCCAGAACTTGTTGAAAGCATATGAAAAATATGAAGTTCAACATCACGATACAGACAGAACATATACACAATATTATGTTTAATATCAGAATATATTCCAGATAATACATTTGTCAGAACGTATACAAAATATTACGCAGAACACCAGTACATGCTCCATGTCTTGCATTTAGCACCAGAACACGAAAAATTACGTTTAACGCCAGAGTATACACAAAATATTGCGTTAAATGCCAGAACATTCACGTTTAAAAGCACAAAGTATGGAAAATACTACGTTTATCACCAGAATGTTCACAAAATATTACGTTAAAATACACAGTAAGCAGCAAACACTTCGTTTAAGATCAGAACATAAGCAGTATATTACGTTTAGCAGGGGAAAAGATATTCAAAATCTCAAGTGCTTTTGTAACTTAACATTTACATTACAACCAAGAGCTTCGATTATCTATTAAGATCTTTCAACACTATAATTCAGCTTTACGTGATTGTGAATTTTAATAATGCTACTACTACTACTAATGCCACTACCACCACCACGACTACTACTACTACTACTGCTGCTACTACTACTACTAATAATAAAATTATTATTAATTTTATTGTTATTATTATTTTTATAAAACATATATCACCCACTGCAACACTTTTAGACAGAAGAATTAATAGCAAAAAGAGTAAAGAAGTCGGTTGTGAATTTTAATAATGCTACTACTAATACTAATGCCACTACCACCACCACGACTACTACTACTGCTGCTACTACTGCTGCTACTACTACTACTAATAATAAAATTATTATTATTAATTTTATTGTTATTATTATTTTTATAAAACATATATTACCCACTGCAACACTTTTAGACAGAAGAATTAATAGCAAAAAGAGTAAAGAAGTCGGTCAACAAATACAGTCATCCTGATTCTCCCTCGCAGTCAGTCCTGTAATTAAATATTCTCGGTTTCCGTACAAGTGTAATCGGCTTATTTATGATACAATACACAGGAGACCCATAGTTGCTTTTTACGGCAGGATATATGGGTCACCGTGGGAAAAACCGGCAGCAGTAGTAAAGTAGATACAACAGAGTAGTGTCCAGAGTAAAGAAGAAAATACATCGGCTTTTACCGATATAAAGTTTACTTTTATGGTTGTAAATGGTACAGTGGTACCAGACTGCTGTGGATAAATTCATTTATGTACAGTTGGGGAAATTTAGTAAAATGACTTTTTGCCGTGAGTGGCGGCGTAAGTTTGATGAAAACATTCGTGGCGAAATGTAACCCTTTAATAAATATCAAGTGCTTTACTAAAACGTATTTATGCACAGTTTCGCTTTATATAGAATGTTATAAAGTCAGTGATAAAGCTCTATTAAGAGCGATGCGTAGTCGCAAAACGCAACTTGCTCTGTACCTCTATCGTTTCTTTAGCCAGTGGTAAAGCCCACCATTTTTTTTTTAAAGTTTATCGACTTTTAAATGGCCAAGTGAAAGCAGGTCTTAGACAAAAGATTTTACAGATGTGATTTTTTTCGACTACTGACAAACTTAGAATCACAGGAGAAATAACACAAAAGAGAATTATTTGTATAGTGCATTTAATAAAATGTAATTAATTTTCTATAAAGTAACTGTATAAAACACTGAAGGCTCTCTCCTTCTCCATCTTGGGATTAGCCCTTTAACCTGCAAGGCAGGAGCCAAGAATACCACCACCCGGCCATGGAGAGAAGTGCCTGTTATCATCTCTATATTTGGTTCCTGCGTTTTATTATATGCCTTCAGGTAGAAATCCACAAGACTCAATTTACTGCCTATATGCACCCGTAAAGTTTATTTTTTCTATGATCTATGTAGACAGATATTTTCTGATCATACATTTAACATAGGCAGCATTTTACATACGAAGGTAGTGTTAGTCCAGGTAAATGTAATATATATATATATATATATATATATATATATATATATTATATATATATATATATATATATAATAAAATATATATATATATTTTATATATATATCAACATAGGTGTACAGTAAGTTGAACTTCATGAGGATCTATAGAATGATAATATTACAAACTCTAGGACCCTAAACCGATAAGAAAATATTACGGAAGTAAAATCTATGAAATAACAAAAACAGAGATGAAGGTAACCTATGAGTAAGACCCAAGTGCAGTACCTGGGGAAGATGATTCACCTACACGGCAAATTTTTATTTTTACATCTGATAAAAGGGACATATCGGCGAAACGTCTCTCCAATGGAGATACCCAGATTTGCACCTCTGTCTTATTCGTCAATGGTCTGGTGTTGCATATCCTTTATCAAGTGATCAGTGTTTTCTAAATGTCAGTAATGTCTAAGATTTACCCACTATTTTACATTTAATATGGGAACAGAAATGGTTTATGATCCAGGTGGATGCTTTCTGCATAGCCGCTTATCGAGTAGACGTTTCGCTCTATCCAGAGAGAAAGGTCTACTAAAATTAAGGTGCCTTTCTAGTAAACTTATCGGCAATAATTTCCATCCTATGTACCAGCAATCCTGCCAAAGTGTAAAAATGTTTAACAAGCTTCCGTTTTACCCTCATATAACAAGATGGTTTTACCTTCACGAGTTGTTCCTGTTTACAAATATATTATTTAAGTGCTAGATAAAGCATGGACATCAGTGGATGGGTGATGGTGCTGCAGATTATTTCTCTTGGAGGGAGAAGCGCTGTACCCGTAGGGGTCATACAGCACCAGGTGAATGGAAAGCTGCAAGATTCAATTTAAGGTAGGAAAGCTCCGGTTTTACCAGAAACTCTTCAGCGGCATCAAGGTGCCTCCCTAGACGCGGCACATCGTCTTAGCCAGTATCTTGCTGTTTCAGTGGGCCGACAAAGGCACCAATTAATTTCACTCCTGCCAATTTTTAGTGATTTTAGTTTTTTTTTTAACGGGGTGAACTGATAATTCAGCGGAAGGTTTCAGGATCATTTGAATAAAACTTGCATCAGCTGACAGGTGAGCCAGAGAAAAGTCTCAGTGATAGACGAAAAATGTAACCAAGCCGAAGACAATTACGATGTGTGCTAATCAGTACTCGACGGGTTAAGGCGGTCGTAAATAGTATTTACCACATCAACCTTTGCCGAGGTGAAGAAAAGGAGAAGGAAATTAAACTAAATGAAAATGCGACACTTGACTAACTATATGAAGAAACACACCAATGAAAAATATCAGAACAGAAACACCCGAGTGATTCTAATTGTATTTTGATAATGTAGGTAGTATATTTATTTTTATATATATATATTTTTATTTTAATATATATAATATATATATATAATTTATATATATATATATATATATTTAACAAAAAAAAAAACAATGGTATTGAATCAATAATTAAAATTTTTAAATTTAGATGTTTTATGGCTGTTTTTCATTTTAAAAAAAAAAAAAAAAAAAAAAAGCGAAAAAACAAAATTTGTAATAATTTTAAATTTTAAAATTTAATTTTTTTATTTTTTTAAAATTAAATTTTTTAATATATATTTTATATTAATATATATTATTATTATTTATATATATATATAAAATATATATATATTATATTATATTAATAATATATTATATTATATAATATAAAAAAAAATTTGAAAAAATAGAAAATTAATTTTTTTTTTTGAAATTTACTTTTAATTTTTTTATATTCTTATATTTTATAGTCACGAAGGGGGATTGAAAAAATTTTCCTTTTCTTTCAGGTGCAAAAAGGGCCCATATTTTGAAATCACCTGTTTATTGTAATCTTAGGGGCATATATATATATATATAATATATATATATATATATATTTTATATATATAAAATATATATATATATATATATTATTATATATAATTTAAAATTTATTTATTTGACTTATATGCTGATAGTGGAGGAGGAGGAGGATGTAAGTGTTCCGTATGTCTGCTGAGGCCCTTCGATGCTTTAGCAACTGGATGCCCTAATTTGTGGTGTTGATAATGATTAAGTTCTTTGATCTGTAACATTGATGGTGATTGGGATCTTAGAAGTGTGACACTGAAAGGGCTTTTGGCTTCACTGATGTGTCATGCTGAAAATGATTGGTCTCTGGAGCTCAGTGTTGAGGAAGGAGAAGGGGGTTTGTCAGAGTGAGAACTGCATATGTCCTTCTCAAAATAATCTGTTACATGAAAAGAACATATACGACCAAGCGTCTCCTGAAAAGGATAGTTCTCAGCAGATATTTATCAATAAATATTCCTCATATCTCTCTGTCTCTAATATATATATATATATATGTCGTGCCGAATATGTAAAACTGGTCAATCAGCAAGAACTCATTTAAAATTAAGTCCTTTCTAAAATTTTCTCTTATACGTCTAAAGATGTATTTTTTCATTCATGTTAATGTAAAAATTTTTAATTTTGCACCAAAGGAATCTTAGAAAACTTACCAAACCTTATTATAAAAGAAAAATTTTATTTTAGCCTCCCCAACAAATATATTTTAGTTTGTTTATAAAAATTTTTAATACTAAACAACACAGTGAAATATATTTTTTTCGTTGGGTTCTAATGTTTTTGGCAAATTTTTGCATACAAAAATTTTTCGCTTGTCGTATGTGGCACGATGAGCTTGCTATTGAAGCCAAGATCAAAGTTCTGCCTTTTTCGGACGAATTATATATAAATTATATATCCTCCATGGGAAAGTGGAACAGAATTTTTCCCTCGTAAGCCCTTTGCGGTTGTAAAGAGGCGACTAAAATGCGGGAGCAAGGAGCTATAACTCTTTCTCCTGTAATATTACTAAAGTAAAGGTGAAACTTTTTTTTTCCTTTGGGTCATCGGGATGGATTTTGGCAAAATTTATTCATAATAAATTTATAGCTTGTATTTCTTATACACATATATATTGCTATTAACAAGATCGAATTGTATCTATTCAACGACATTATATATATATATATATATATATATATATTATGCAATAAGATCATAGTAAACAGGTGATTTCAGAATATGCAAAAACAACCACTCTGAAAGAATAGAGAAATTCCAAGCGGCTTTCGTAAACTACTACCAATTTATCAAAGGTAATTTTTATGATGTTCCTTGTTTAATGTATATATATATATAAGCTTGAATTTCTCTATATATTTATAAATGTTGTTTTATATATTTTTCTTTCAACACACCGGCCGTATCCCATCGAGGCGGGGTGGCCCAAAAGGAAAAACGAAAGTTTCTCCTTTTACATTTAGTAACATATACAGGAGAAGGGGTTACTAGCCCCTTGCTCCCGGCATTTTAGTCGCCTCTTACAACACGCACGGCTTACGGAGGAAGAATTCTGTTCCACTTCCCCATGGAGATAAGAGGAAATAAACAAGAACAAGAACTAGAAACAAAATAGAAGAAATCAGTCTGATGCATCACTACATCAAAGCTGGTGAAAGAAATCGTAACTGGAGAGAGAGACTTTTCTGGGGTACTCTCCGTCTGTGGACAGGTTTCTCCAGTCAATATTCAGACACTTGACTGAAGAAGCCTGTCAACAGGCAAAGAATCTCAGTCAAGTTCCTTTCAGTAGTAGCGTTTTTCTTTTTACCTCTTGTCAGCTCTGTCATTTGTCTCCGCCTCATTATGTTAGTTTTGTACTCAAAGTAAAACACTACACCCGTAAGGCCACACCGGGCAGTTTCCGGCACCGTAATTCTAAGCATTCTGCAATTATCCTAAAGACAGTAACTTTAAATTGTAATGATTTGTTTAATAAATTTAATTGGTTAATAATTGCAACGATTTGGTTAAATTGGTAATTATATCGATATTATAAGTGTAACAGTTTGAATAAGAATTCTACTGACTTGGTTAATAATTTTAATAAATTCGATAACTAATAATTTTGATAAGAATTATGATTATTTGATGGTTAATTCATCTTGAATTCTAGGAATCTGTGTCTCGTCCAAGCTTTTTTCTTTCATTTATAGAAATGACTAAATAAATTTATAATGAAATCCATATTTTCCATTACCTCTCTGTGCTTACTGAAATATATACGCATTACACACACACACACACACACACACACACACGTACGCACATACACACGTACGCTTTACACCTCATTTCGCTTTGTCTCGTCTAAATATTAATCTTGGTATGAAGCTTTGATTTCCTCCCGGTTTACTTAGCAATGTTTTAACATTAATATGCAACGTCAACCTGACTGACATTCGCATCAAAATTTTCTCTAAATAAAATAAATCTTACATATATTTTACCTAAAAGTCAGTGAGGCAATCACAGATGACTTTTTTTTGGGTCGGTGATCCAGAGGTAATAGTAAATATGCATCCCAGATATTTGCTGCACAAGGTGACAAAACGCGCAAAACAAGTATTTATTGGACGACGTTTCACTCAGGGGTGAAATTTATTATTTATTGCTCTAAATAGAGCGAAATGTTGTCCCAGTGTAACTTTGTTCTGCATATTGTGTCTTGAAGCTCCAACGTGTTGGCAATACATCCAGCGTGTCCCACGTAAATAAATAAGAGGCAATGTTAAAATCATATAGGTCGATCCATTCCTGGCTGAGTGAGAGAATTATATTTGCACGATGCATCGACATTTATGACACATACAATGACCCGAGAAAATATACACGTACGTGAGAACACGTACAAGTACGTAATAACACAAAATTACCTGGAATTTCGTACACGCGTACGTTTTAGTACATACATAGAGCTGGGAAAATGTACTGTATCGTCTCTCCAGCACGGGCAAATCATATCGTCCTCACTACGATACAAACATATCCTAGTATCCTACGGTCTTATCAGGACGCGGACGGCATTCCTTCACGGCAATGTCATGTCCATTTCAGAGAGTCCCTCTCGACGCCTCAGCTGACCATTTCCTGATTCTTTGCATTTGCTGCCGAAACTACTACTACTACTACTATTATTACTACTACTACTGCCACTGAATTAAACTGTTCCATAATACTGGAGCCTTCCGTGATAATCCACATGATAGCAGTGACTGGTACACAAGTGAACAGTTAATCCAATTTCCAACAACACACATCTTACCTCTGACATGCAACACCTCCACGACTGCCCTTACTAGGTTGTATTCAAACACGGCAAAGTATTTTTTAAGCCTTTAGATTAGCAGTTAGAGTCTTTCTGACGAGTCTTTGTCCTACAGATTGCTAGCAAGAGTGGTCTTCACGACCAGGTTGGGCGTAGTCTTAAACAGGCCAGTTGTGGTGCCTAACAGTTTTGTTGTCTTTCGTTAAACGAGTTGGGGAGGGATACCTTGATGCTAAAAAGCTTTTGGTCCAAGGACTTGCAACTGTCTTTTACTTTCTCAAACTAAATTTGATAGCATTCCATTTCCAGTATGCCTTATGACGCCTGAGGGCTTCGTGCTTCCCCACGAATACTACTACTACTACTGTAGCAACGACTACTACTACTACTGTAACAACGACTACTACTAAGACTACTACAGCTACGACTGTTACTAATAATAATAATAATAATAACAATAAAAATAATAACTTTTTTCTGCAGAAAATTTGGAAATATTTTCCAAAACATTTAAACCAAAACTCATAAACAATCACCAAATGATTTCTGATGCTTGTTAAGTTTGTACAACTTAACTAGATGGCATAAAAGCATATGAAAAGAACATTAAATTCTATAAGATTAGGTACATTTACTATACATTAATTCTTTTTTTAATAGCTTAATTTCAGAGGAAAACTTAAAATTGAATAAAAGTGATCGTTCGATTTAAAGCCAATTCACTACACGGAGGTAATTAAGACTACATAAGTGAACAACACACACACACACACACACACACACACAACACACACACACACACACACACACACACACACACGCACACAGTGTGAAGAGGATCAACAAAAGTGCCAACAAGGTGTGAGGGGTCGAGCTAGCCCCAGGTCATACCCTCCTCGCCTACTCTAACTCACCTGCAAGGAATTGAAACGTTTGTATTGCCAATAAAAAACCCTAACCACTTAAAAGAGAATTTCGGTGGCACCATTGGTTATTGCAAGAGTGCAAGGATGGCCAGAGTTTTATGGGTGACGGAGGGGAGAGCATGGCTTACCAACCTGTCCAGCCAGTTTCCACAGCCACTTTAAGAGACGATAAATGCTGGTTGCTACTCTGTATATGTGGAAGAGTCACAAGTGCAGAGCAAGCTTTTATTTTGCGAACGTTTCGCTCTCTGTAGAGTTATAGAGTTTGATATAGAGCAAAACTTTGTCACAATAAATGCTTGCTCTTCCCATGTGTCATTTGTTCATTGCTGTTGTCAGTATGCCTTTGTGTCTATCTTTGTATGTTTCGAAGCACTGCTTCGGTGTCCGGTTACACTCTTCTTGCTTGTATTCAACAGATTTTTTTTTTACTTATGATTAGATTTAGGAAATCGGTTGGCAGACAGCTACAAAACATTAAAGTCCTACCGTCCTCTCATAACTGTGTGTACCTGAAGCCTCTTAAATGTTTTGCACTCTGTTAATATTGTTTTTCTCTCTCTGCCACATGAATATTTAAGACGTTAAGTAAATCTTACGAAATTATGCTTACGTTCAGTAAATATTTATTACATTC
>NC_069439.1:19071483-19151483 GCF_026875155.1 Cherax quadricarinatus | reverse complement strand
GCCCAATAGATTAGTTGAATTTAATCCATGAGAAAATAGCTAAAATCCCAAGGTCATTCTACAGTTCGATTCATCATTATTAAAGCCTCGTTTAAATTATTCAGTGAAGGTTTTTACTCCATGCTAAAGACTGAATAAAAAAAATACACTGAACACCATGAACAGAAGAATGACAACCCTAAGAATTTTTTCCTATGAAGACAAACTGGGATTCCCGAATTTGCACTAGATTGGAAAAGAAATGACTGATATATACAAGGGAAAGACAGGTATAAATAAAGAAGATATAAATTGGTTACTGAGTATATCTAACCAGGGAAGAAGTCGAAGCAATTATTTCAAGATGGATTAATTTAGATTTACAAAGGATATATAAAAACTTCTGGTAGTGTTGTTACAGATGAGTGAAAAACACTAAAAAATAATGTTAATGGTAAAATAATACTCTTCGTAAAATACACTGTTTTATGAAATAAAGATCAGAATATAGTAACTCTCTGTGTAGAATAAACTTCTGTATAAAATAAATGTAAAATAAAATGCGTATGTTGACACACTGTATAAAACACTAAAAAATGACACACTATCTAAAATAATAAGCTATCTAAAATAATACTAGCTAAAATAACACTCTGCAATAACAATATCTAAAATAACACTATAAAATAAATTATTTAAAACAGCAATGTGTAAAATAAATCTCAGAGTGTAATAACGTTCAGCATAATATAACTGAGCTAAAAATAACGCAATGAACAAAATAACAGTTTGCATAAAATAACAGTATAAAATAACGCCCTGCATTAAATAACGGTCAAAGCAGAGCAAAGATCTTCGTAAAATTACTTTGTTTAAAGCAACGCTTAACCCCAGAAAAATCCCTTCTCATAAAGCGCAGTGGTTAAGGAACTATTAGGTAAGTCGTACGTAAAAGTGGAATAAGGGAACAAGTGCAGAAGCATCAGGAAACAGTGTACAAACACCGCGCACCACGTGTTTTACTGACCTATTTTCTTCTCGCTTGTGGCCACGTTTTTTTTTTTTATTTACTTCCACCGTTTTTTTCACTGGCTTGACAGGGGCGCCGTGTGTGTGTGTGTGTGTGTGTGTGTGTGTGTGTGTGTGTGTGTGTGTGTGTGTGTGTGTGTGTGTGTGTGAGAAATGACCTAACCTAGACTGAAGAGCCTCTTTTTCCCACAAAATGCTGCTTCTACACGCACACATTTAACCTACGTTACTTTATTTTCAAACCATGATTTTGTTTTACTTCTACAGGGCTGTTGTTTAATCTGTTCCACTTGTCTATTCTTCGTGTCACTTGTGTATAGTTTCCATCTATTATCCCTCGATTCTGGTTTTGTTTGTCACTGAAACCCTGACAGAATCTAACTTTTATATTATTCATTGTATCTTGTAAGCTGGCGCTGCGTATTCTCCACTTAGTTTTGGACATGAATAAAGCTTTTGAATGCCACTCTTAAGATTACTGGGGTTTGTGTATCCTTCAAGTGACTAATTTGCTGAAATGCTGACACCAAGATCATCCTCCTTTTGCTTGGGGAAAGGGATATGTGGGTGAGAGGAATCAAAACAGAAGTAACAGATTTGCGTCCCACCTTCAGACAACTGCTATGCATGTCAACTTCAGTTAACAGTTAAGCACTGCAGCTTCATGGACACAGCTAAGCGCCGAAGCCTCAGCTAACAGCTATGCTCTTACACTAGTTCATAGGTCTTTCTAACTGTGTGTGTGTGCGAGAGAAGGCTGGGGTTGAGAGGGAAGGAATCAAAACAGTGGCGCAGCGATTACCAGCAACAGCTAATAACAGGGGGAAGCATCACCGGCGGCAGCACGCTCCATAATCCTCGTCTACCGCACATGCCAGCACCATTACCCACATTACACCAGCACCAACTATCAAAGGCCAGGTGAGAGTATATTTCATGTGTAAAGCATTTACGCCGTTATCAAATCGGAGATTTTACTGATCAAACTGCGAGCATTGCAAGTAATTCGCTGATTTTGGTGAAGGATAAGCGAGCAATTAAAAAAAATTTTTTGGGTTTAAATTTTTCTCATCAAAAAATTTCAAAAAATTAGTTAAAATTTAACTGTTTTAAAAAAGCCAAAATTAAAAATTTTTGGGCGGAATTTTGCAAGGGCAAAAAAGACACTCGCTAAATTTTTTTCTGTTTCCAAAAAGGAAAAACTTTTACAAATTTTCCACCAATTTGCTAATGGGGTTCAAATATAATAATTCGCTTAAACTTTACTAATGAAGCAGGGGGGAATAAAAAAAAAAAACAAAAAAAGGGCCCTTTTTTTTTTTTAATTTCCTCGCATAAATTAAATTCACAAATTTTAAATTTAAAGTGCCCAGAGGCAAAAAAAACTTTGTTTGCCCCCCGGCCGGAAATTTAAATTTTTCAAAAGTAAAAAATTTTTTTAAAATTTAAAATCGGTATTTTTTTTGTTTTTTCCCGAAATTCCATTCCCCGCCTTAAAATTTAAGGTCTAAAAAAGGCAAAGTACAAAACTTTAACTCCCATTTACAAAACTTTTCGTGAGGTTTCGTTTTTTTAAACTGTTGATAGATAATGAAACAGAGCCCACAAACCACACAACACAACACACACCCACACACCAACACGACAAACCCCACAAAAAGGGGACACACACCCAAAACCAAACACACACAACGGGCCCACACACACCCCCACGGGGAAAACAAAAACACACACGGGACACATTTCCTTGGATGAAAGAAGGCTTTTTGACACATTCCCAAACACAAGAATTGGTGAAAAAAAACTGGAGGCCCAAAGCGGGGGTAACGGGGAAAAGGCCACAAACAATGGATCGGGGAATACTTGTCAGGAAGCCAGCAGCGAGCATGGTAGGGGCGGGGTGTCGGGGGGGGCCCGGGGGACCAGGGGGGTCCCGCAGGGGTCAGCCCGGGGGAAACCAGTGCGTTTCGGGGTATTTTTTAAAAGGGACATAGGGAAAAGGAAATTAACTCTGGGGGTGCCCCGGTTTGCAGATGATTTTGAATTTTGATGAGGGGAATACACTCGATCAAAGGGGACCAGGAAAAAACTAAAAAAGGGTTTCTGGACGGGTGCAGAACTGGTCCGAAAATTGGGGGTTTCCCCTGGATTTCAATCCCACCAATTGAAAAGTCATAAAAAGTTTGGGGAAAGGGGCAAAGAAGGCCGCAACGGATTTTACAGTTTTGGGGGGGCCCGATTTTTAACAAACCCCCATTTAAAGGGAAAAAGATTTTTGGGGTGGGGTAAAAACACCGGGGGCAAAATCCCCTAAAGGGGCCACATAAACCCAAAAATTTGTTTGCAGCTTAGGGCGCCAAAGAAAAACCTTTCAGAACAGCATTCCGAAATCTTAATAAAAAAATTTCTTTCCGGGCCCCAGTACACCGTATACGTTAGGCCCAAAATTTGGGAGTAGCGGCACCATTTTGGGAAACCCCACACCCAACCAAGCACTAAAAAAAAAAACCTAGAAAAGTGCAAAGTTTTGGAAACAAAAATAGCCCCAAGCAAAAGAGGTAGGGTTCCTAGGGAGGGGGGGGGGTTAAAGGGGAAAATTCCAACCTCCCGACACTGGGGGCAGGAAAAATTAGGGGGGAAAAGAAAACCCGACATACAAAATACTGAGAGGAATTGAAAAGGGTGGAAAAAAAAAACGGGGGTTTTTTCCGGGAAAATTGGACACAGTAACAAGGGGGGCCCCAGTTGGAAGGGTAAAAAACACAGAAGAATCAAGGGTTTTTTAGGAAGTATTTCTTAAACCACAGGGGGGAGTCGTAAGTGGAATTTTGGGAAAACGATGTTAAATGGGGGGCGGTTTCCCTTTAAAAAAATTTTAAAAAAGGGTACGATTAAAAACTCCGGCTTTAGGGAGAGTGGGCCTGTAAACATTTAGTGGGAAAAGGGGGGGGCCCGGAGCTTTGGGGCTTCCCCAAACCCCCCCAAAAACCCCAACTAGGGGGGGGTAAAAACTAGGGAGTACCCACAGGGCAAAAAACACACACACACCCCACCCACGACCACAGGGGGACACACAACACCCCACACACCCCACACACCCCACACAGACACACCACAAACACAACCCCACAGACACCCCCACACACCACCCGGACACACACCCCCACACACACACACACCAAAAACGACACACACAAACACACACACAACACACACCCCACACACACACCCACCAAAACAGCACACACACAAAACACACACACACAAAAACACACACACACAAAACCCCAGACACACACCCCACACAACACACACAGGGGCACACACACACCCCAAAAACCCGGCACCCCCACAAAACACAGGGGCCACCCCAAAACAAAAACCCCACACCAAAACACCCCCCAGGAAAACACACACACCACACACAACCCCCACAGGGGAAAAACACACAGGGCACAACCCCCACACAACACCAAAACCCCACACAGGGGGGGAACACCAAAAACACCCAAAAAACACACACAACACCAAAACACCACACACAAACACAAACACCAAAACAAAACCAAAAACAGAAAACCCCCCAAAAACACACCACACACCACACAACACAACACACCCCCACACACCCAAACCCCAAAACACACCCCAAAAACCCAAAACCCACACCAAAACCCCACAGCTTCTTTTAAAAAAAAATCAGTTAATACATAAAAAAAGCACCCAAAATCATGACCCAAAGTGAAAATTTTAATTAAAATCCCGATAAGGTTAAAACAAAAAACCCATTGGGAAAAAAAAATTTTAGTTTAAAAAATCCCCGTAATAGATTTAAAAAGGGCACAGAAAAAAAAAAAAAAAAATAATTTAAAATTTTTTTAAATTTAAAAAAAACCAAAAGTATATTTCAAAAAAAGATTTTAAAAAATGGGTTTGACATTTTTTTTTGGGGGAAAATTTGGAGGTTTAAAAAAGGGGCCCTACAAAAAAAAGGCTAATATTATTTTTTTTAAAACGGAAAAAAAAAATAAAAAAAAAGCTGGGAAAAAATTTTGCGACATTAAAAAACCCCCCTGAATTCAACAAAAAATTAATAAAGGGGAAAAAATTTCCCTTTTGGAAGGGGGTTATTTTTAACGCCTGGGGAATTGGGGAGGTAAAAAAAATTTAAACTCCCATGCCTTGAAAACAAAAAACTTTTTCCCGCATCAAGCCCCTTTCTTTTAAATGGGGAGTTAGGGAAAATTTTGGTTTTTTGAACTGCATTTTTCAAAGGAAACAAGCCAAAAATTTTAAAACTCGAAATCTCCAACCGTTCAATAATAAAAATTTATTTTACAGGGAAGCAAAAAAACCCCCCATGGCCCAAACAGCGGCTGGAGGAATGAGAGGTAATCCGAGGAGGTGGAAGGCAGATCCAATTCCCTGGATCAAGAGCCCTTCATGAACATCAAGGTCTTGAAGGATCTAGCACCATCAACGTACAAAATATAAATAATATATTTTCCGTAATTCACAGATAATGTAATTTACAATGACATTGTTAGGCACCAAAAAAGACTAATGGGCCACAATTATATATTTTTAATCAACTGATGTCGAAAAAGACAATAAAACAGTAGATTCGCCGGTATAATCGCCAGGGCCAGGCCTTTTCCAGGTGGCCCGAGCGTTTTCCAGGAGGTGGCCCGAGCCTTTTCCAGGAGGTGGCCCGAGCGTTTTTGTAGGTGGCGGCCCGGCTGAGTGATAGAGTGCTGGAGTTTTATCCAAGTGGTGGTAGTGTATACTATAACCACTGGAATATTTAACAGGTTACGTAGGAAGCTGATTCTTACGGTGCATGGAAGCAATAAGAGAAGCCTCGTAAGAATAAAAGAGGGATTTAAAATAAGGAAGGACATTAAATCTCTCTATCGTTATGTGGCTGATCTTATTGTTAACAAGCTATATAACTATGTAAACACTCGATTTGGAACACTGCATGTAGAGCTGTGTTGTTGTAGCTACACAGTAGTAGTCACACCGTGTAGAGCTGTGTTGTCGTAGCTACATAATAGAAATCACACCGTATAGAGCTGTGTTGTGGTAGCTAAACAGTAGTAGCCACACTGCGTGTAGAGCTGTGTTGTTGTAGCTACACAGAAGTAGTCACACTTCGTGTAGAGATGTGTTGCTGTAGCTACACAGAAATACACACACTGCTTCAGTAAATGCACTCAAAATAATGCGCATAAAAGAAGCTTTTCCGTATAATTTTAATCTTATATTTAAATAGCAAAACCGACTTTTAGGTTATTCTGACACCTCAGCGTAAATTTTTTATCACCAAGTTCGTTCTCACGCTCCCAGCAAAAATGCTTTCACCTCAAACTTACTTCCTCCCTCTCTCCCTCCCTCTGTCTCTATCTCTCTCGCTCTCTCTCTCTCTCTCTCTCTCTCTCTGTCTTCCTGTCTCTCTTCTCTGTGTTTCTATCTGACTGTCTGTCTGTCAACAAGCACTACCATGACGTATCCCTTCGCTTCCCACATACCTCTACCTCTCACCCTTTTATTTCATGGAATCTGAGAGTGACCTGTAGCGGGACTTGTGGTGTCAAAACTCCATAACGAAGTCATGACGACAATGACGGGGCAGTAACGGGTGTCTAATATTGTAGAGTAAACGAGAGGGCGGTACTAAGCGCGACACATCACCCCCACCCTCCCTCAAACGATGATAAAGAATTCTGGTCCTTGTCGTCATGTAGTATGGAGGGGAGTGCAGGATTCCCCAGTCGGCATTTTTAGTGCTCTCAAAGTCCGCAGTAAGTCAGTATTGGAGCCATGCGCTACGTGTTATACACTTTATATATATATATATATATATATATATATATATATATATCATGCCGAATAGGTAAAACTTGCGATTTTGACTTAAATAGCTAAATAGAAACGCTCTTCTTGCCGATTAAGGCAAGGGAAAATTTGTGTATGCAATAATTTTCCAAAAACCATTATGAACCTAACAAAAAATATAAATTTCAATGTGTTTGTTTATTATTAAATTTTGTAAACTTACCTAAAATATATTTAACTGGATTAGGCTAAATCAAATTGTGCTAGTTATAATAAAGTTAGGTAAGTTTTCTAAGGTTCTTTAAGTACAAAATTATTAATTTTTATATTAACTTTAGGAGAAAATTTTAGAAAAGACTTAATTTTAAATGAGTTCTTATTAATTGACTAGTTTTACCTATTAGGCACGACCTACATATATATAATGTTATTAACACTTCGGCCGTCTCCCACCGAGGTAGGGTGACCCGACAAAGGAGAAAATATCATAAGTGTCACTCATTCAATCACTATCTTGCCAGAAGGGCGCTGACATCAAAATTCAGATGACACTCGGAGCCCCAACATTCCCATCCCTCCTTCAGAGTGCACGTCACTGCACTCAAGTCCAGCTAACAAGGTTCTCGAATCCCTTCACAAATGTTACCTTGCTGACACTCCAACAGGACGTCAAATAATGCATGTAAATATTTCTGAAACAGAAATATTTACATCGGCGGGACTGGTAAAAAAATAATTAAATATTGTAAAGCCTTAAAACAGAATAACAACAGAGGATTGCTGCAAATTTCTCACCTCCTTTACAGTTCAGGGTCAGCTGGGATTTATTTTTTTTAACATGTTAATAAATATAGTAATGGCGTGCGAACGTGAATCGTTACTTGCATATTTTGTTCACTTGGTATTTTGCCGCGTTATGGTGTGTGTGTGTGTGTGTGTGTGTGTGTGTGTGTGTGTGTGTGTGTGTGTTGTTGTGTATGTGTGGTGTAGTGGTGTGTGTGTGTGTGGTGGTTTTTCTGATTGAATATTAGGGCACACTGAGAGTTTACTTTAATCCCTAATTTTCTGATTAATGTATTTTTCACCCGTCATGAACACGTTATTTGCAGGCTTAATAAGTATCATATAGTCGGCAGGCTTTAAACTTCATTAAAGATCATTTTAATCATATTTAATCCCCCCACACACACACATATATATTATATATATATATATATATATATATATATATATATATATATATATATATATATATATATATATATATATATATATATACGTATATATTAATAAAAATGTATGGAGGTACCACCTCTAATTTTTGTTGTGGATATATTTTAATCCTTGTAACATCACCAATAAAAGTAATATGTGAATTGTCTATTTATTATTTATTTTAGGTACACTCAGAGCCATGACTTAGGTTCTGATTTCTTTATTAAATTTTGTACTTATTATCTCTATACTTGTAGTACTTAGTACTTCGTTTTGTGTTTCATTAGTGTGTGTGTGTGTGTGTGTGTGTGTGTGTGTGTGTGTGTGTGTGTGTGTGTGTGTGTGTGTGTTGTGTATGTGTGTGTGTGTGTGTGTGTGTACAACTTTTGTTTTTGTTAGTTTCAGCCTGATATTTGCCATTTTTTGTATGGTCTAATCTCTGCTGAACCTGGCAGGATGAGGAAAATGTTAATCGCAAAAGTCAGTCCAAAGAAGGAATTAAGCGCCTCCAACTTTCTATCGCTTGGTTCTAAAACAAGCACACATTACTAATGATCAAAGAACCTTTCCTCTCCCGGCCTTTGACTCCAGCTTCTAGTTATATGTGTTGCTCCCTCCTCCTCCTCCTCCTCCTCCTCCTCTTTCTCCTTCTCCTCTTTCTCCTTCTCCTCCTCTTCCTCCTCCACACCCATCCTACCTCTAACTCCTCCAGGCCCCATCATTTCAGAGCTGGAAAGAGGACTACCTCTGGAGTGTAGGGAGGAGGGGAGCCATGATTTATTCAAGAATTTAATGCATTACGAGGGAATGTAATATCTCAAAACATGCTTCACGAAGGAGGCGGAGGTTGAGGCGAAAGCAATCCGCAAGAAGTTTGGATGATTTTCTCAGATGGCGCTGGCTCAAAGGAAGCTCCCTGATTGGTCGTTAGAATTCCCTCGCTGAACTCCCATTGGCTGAGCGAAAATCTGCAATAAATACGAAGAACATTATTGGAAGGCCGTTGAAATGGATAATGTTTTTCACTCAACATCGTCCATCTAATTCTAACTCTTGATATAAGTTCAGCAATCTACATACGAAGTTAGAGGAATATGGACTAGAATTGCCTTTGGCTGGCATCAATATACTTAGTGTTTGTTGGTGCTGGGAATGCTGACGGCTCCTTCAGATTGTGATCTTTAGTCGCCCGGGGAAAGGGGGAATTTTCCTTTACATCCCAAACGCCCAGTAATGCCAACGGTGCCCTTGTTATTGTCTTGAAACTCATTAGTCAGTCTTAGGATCAAGAAGACCCAGTTAAAATATACAGAAATGGTGCCGACTTCTCCTTGGGATGTGAATAGCCAGATTTCAACCTAAGACGAGTATTGTGAGCCCTGGATGATAAAGACAGATGTGGATATAAAGGAAGGATTTATAAGTATTAGGACAGAGTGGACTTGCCTTCAGTTGAACATAGTGGAGAGGTTCTCCCTCCCTCTCTCTCGTAGATTGTTGTAACTCTGTCGGGTTCGATTTATCGCCCCAAGGTAGTTATAGATGTCTGATGTTGTCATTGATTGTCGTTATGTATTGTTAATGGGTTCAGCTAGTGTTGTTGCCAGAGTAAAGGAGGGTGGGTGCCCAGGGCTGTCTGTGAGGGAGGAATGAGGTGGTCTTATCGCTCTCAGTTAAGGCTCTTACTCACGCTGGCTGCAGAACACTTGTTCTCCAGGTGTAATGTTTCTCTTCCTCGATGTAATGAATCATTCTCTTGGCATGGTAGTTACTGCTGCCATGCACAGTGGAAGCCGTTGCTGTTCATTACAACATGACAACAGCGTCAAGCTTCATGACAAATACTGCCATGCTCTAAGGACATTGCTGTTATACAGTCATGTGCAATAATAATAATTGGCATTGTTATGGGTCTTAACATCTGTAGTTGTGAGCCATAACAATTATTGTGATGTATCAAAACAATTGTCAGGCACCATAACAGCCACTGTCACGTGCCATAACAACCAGTGTTGTCACTCTACTACTACTACATATTCCAGCGCCCCATTTCCACCATCACCACCACCACTCTTTCCATCACTACACTGCCATTCTTACTACCGCAAAACCATTCTCTCCACCACTACACCAATATTCCCACCCCAGCACTGCCATTTCCACCATCACACTACCCTTCTCACCACCAACACACCACCATTCCCATTCTAATATCATCATTCCCACCTCATACCACCATTCCCACCACCACTCCATCTTCCACCACCACCCATCATTCCCACCATCCACAAACCTTCTCACTACTCGCCCAACATTCCACCATCACACTACCGTTCTCACTATCACCACACAACGAATCACCTAAGTACACTATTCCAAGCTCCACATAACCATTCCTAACACCATTCAACTATTCCCACCACAACATCATTCCCACCACCAAACCATCATTCCCACCACGTCACCATTTCAACCATCACCGCAACACTCTCAGTAACATGGCTCAATATTTTTATGGACTATGAATATACAAAAAAAAAAATGCAGTTCCGAATATTTACAGGTTGCTGTTTAGCCTGCGGGTTCAGATTGACTTTGGAGTCATAATTCTGCACTCTTAGATAACATACTGAGGTGAGAGGTATGGGAGGCTGTGTAAAATAAAGAAAAAAAAAAGTGAATGAGAGGAGCGCCATGGGAACAACAAGAGAACACTGTATCAATATCCGTGGTCCAAGAGTATTGAACATCTTACCAAATATCAGACGCCTTGTTGGGACAAGTGTAGAAGTCTTCAAGAGGAAACTGGACAAATATCTCCAAATGCCAGATCAACTAGGCAGTGATGGATATGTGGGTCAACAACAACAGCCTTGTTGAACAGGCAAGCACCAGACGAGCCTGGCCCAAGGCCGGCTTCGGGAGTAGAAAAACTCTCGAATCTCATCAAAGGTATATCAAAGGTTGGCCTGCAGGTTGTAAGACGTTAGTGTCAGTTTAACCTGCAAGATGGAAGGCTTACATAAAGAACAGTTTAGCATGCAGAACCTAAGACTGATATACACATAATTCAGCCTGCACAACATAAGACTGATATTTACACTAATATAGCCTGCAGAGCATAAGACTGACATCAATTTATCCTGCAAAACGTAAGACTGACAAAAGCATCAATTTAGCCTGCAGAAGATAATGACAAAAAGCATCAATTTATCCTGCAGAAGACTGACAAAAGCATCAATTTAACCTGCAGAAGATAAGAATGACAAAAGCATCAATTTATCCTGAAAAACATAAGACTGGCTCACATTACCATGAAACATATCCAGATTGTGGCGATACTGAAGGTGGAATACTATTGTAAGTGGCTTTCAGGCTTTTATCAGAGTGAAGGCATACGAGCCGATAATAATAATATTGTGTGTAATCATTATCTAGTATTCAGGACATCACTGACTTCGTAATCGTTATCATATTCCAATATGAAAATAGTTATGCTGCTCAGCGAAGCTAAATTATTATTGCTCTTGATATATATCCTTACTAAACTCAGGTGAGAAAGTGTATTGTGTGTGTGTGTGTGTGTGTGTGTGTGTGGTTGTGTGTGTGTGTGTGTGTGTGTGTGTGTGTGTGTGTGTGTGTGTGTGGTTGTTGTGTGGTGTGTTGTGGTGTGTGTGTGTGTGTGTGTGTGTGTGTGTGGTGTGTGTGTGTGTGTGTGTGTGTGTGTGTGTGTGTGTGGTGTGTGTGTGGTGGGGTGTTGTGTGTGTGTGTGTGGTGTGTGTGTGTGTGTGTGTGTTTTGTTGTGTGTGTGGTGTGTGTGTGTGTGTGTGTGTGTGTGTGTGTGTGGTGTGTGTGTGTGTGTGTGTGTGGTGTGTGTGTGTGTGTGTGTGTGGTGTGTGTTGTGTGTGTGTGTGTCTGTGTGTGTGTGTGTGTGTGTGTGGGTGTGGTGTGTGTGTTGGGGGTGTGTGTGTGTGTGTCTGTGTGGTGTGTGTGTTGTGTGTGTGTGTGTGTGTGTGTGCTGTGTGTGTGTTGTGTGTGTCTGTGTGTGTGTGTGTGGTGTGTCTGTGTGTGTGTGTGTTGTGTGTGTGTTGTGTGTGTCGTGTGTGTGTGTTGTGTGTGTGTCTGTTGTGTGTGTTTGTGTGTGTGTGTCTGTGTGGTGTCTGTGTGTGTGTGTGTCTCTGTGTGTGTGTCTGTGTGTGTGTCTCTGTGTGTGTGTGTCTGTGTGTGTGTCTGTGTTTTGTGCTGTGTGTGTGTGTGTGTTCTCTGTGTGTGTTGTCTCTGTGTGTGTGTCTCTGTGTGTGTGTCTTCTGTGTGTGTGTCCTGTGTGTGTGTCTCTGGTGGTGTGTGTCTCTGTGTGTGTGTGTCTCTGTGTGTGTGTCTCTGTGTGTGTCGTGGTTCTCTGTGTGTGTGTCTCTGTGTGTGTGTCTCTGTGTGTGTGTGTTGTCTCTGTGTGTGTGTCTCTGTGTGCTGTGTGTGTGTTCTCTGTGTGTGTGGTGTCTGTGTGTTGTGTGTGTCTTGTGTGTGTGTGTGTGTTCTGTGTGTGTGTGTGTGTGTTCTGTGTGGTTGTGTGTGTGTGTGTGTGTGTGTTGTGTGTGTGTACTCACCTAGTTGTGGTTGCAGGGGTCGATTCACAGCTCCTGGCCCCGCCTCTTCACTGGTCGATACTAGGTCACTCTTCCTGCTCCATGAGCTTTATCATACCTCTTCTTAAAGCTATGTATGGTGCGTGTGTGTGTGTGTGTGTGTGTTTGTGTATGTGTGTGTGTGCGCGCGCGCACGCGCACTCACCTATTTCACCTAATTGTGGTTGCAGGGGTCAAGACTCAACTCCTGGCCCCGCCTCTTCACTGATCGCTACTAGATCCTCTTTCTCTCTGCTTCCTGAACCATGTCATACCTCGTCTTAAAGCTATGTGTGTGTGTGTGTGTGTGTGTGTGTGTGTGTGTGTGTGTGTGTGTGTGTGTGTGTGTGTGTGTTTGTTTGAAGTCCCGTACTTGAAGTAATTATATCTAACCCACAAAATGTGCCATATATATATATATATATATATATATATATATATATATATATATATATATATATATATATATATATTATATATATTATATTAATTTTATATAATATTTATATATATATATATATATATATATATATATATTTATAATTATATATTATTTATATATATATATATATATTATATATATTAATTTATATATAATATATATATATATATATATATATATATATATATATATATTATATAATATATAATAATGTCGTGGCGAATAGGCAGAACTTGCGATCTTGGCTTAAATAGCAACGCTCATCTTGCCATATAGGACAAGTGAAAATTTGTGTATGCAATAATTTCGCCAAAATCATTCTGAACCTAACGAAAAAAATACATTTTACTGTGTTTGTTTAATATTAAATTATTGTAAACAAATCTAAAAGATATACAGTTGGGTTAGGCTAAAATAAATTGTTCTTGTTATAATAAGGTTAGGTAAGTTTTCTAAGATTCTTCTGGTGCAAAATTAAAAATTTTTACATTAACAATAATGAAAAAATATATCTTTAAACGTATAAGAGAAAATTTTAGAAAGGACTTAATTTTAAATGAGTTCTTGCTAATTGACCAGTTTTACATATTCGGCACGACATTATATATATATATATATATATATTATAATATATATATTATATATATATATATATATATATATATATATATATATAATATTAATTTCCTGCCAGGCATGTTAGTTAAGCATGAAGAAGAGTGTTAACATTTCTTCCGTGGTGCTACAAGAGAACTCTAGAAGCCTGTTGCAGCCAACACAACACTAGGCTCGACCTACGCTCGATTCAATAGATGTATTCCCGTATTGCACAATCCTAGCCCCTTGTAGAGCAATACAGGCAAAGGAATAGTACGGTGTGTGGCCTGCGCTGAGCATTACAAGTCGGTCAGAAAACGCATTCATGTGTAATCAGTTGCAAACCATTATTACAATTTCTTCATAAAAGATTTGCAAATTGGCACCTACTCAGTGACGAAACAATTTCGCCTTCCACTACCTTTCACCAACTGAAAGTCTGAAGTCAAACAGAAAGAGGCATTTTGTAGTTATCGCATAGAGACCAATATCTCAAAACACTAATCTTAGTTTTCCCCATTTCTTCAGTAAATAAGATGCACCAGCGTTCACGGTTTGAAACCGATCAAAAGAACTATTTTCCTGTTATTGCATGATTAATTTAGTTAAAAATCGTATAGTGAAACGTACATATCTAGAAAAGAATGCGACGCTGCTGTCGAGAAAAATCACATGAGCATTACAAGTTTGAAACCGACCAGAAGATGCATTCTCCAGTTAATCTACAGAATCCAACGATTCCAAAACTTCATTACACTACCAATAAACACTGAACATAGAGTTTCATCTCCCACGTATAAACACTTCCACGTTAATAGATTAAGGGAAAGGTAAGCAGAACTTTGTTCGGTTCTGTGGAGCTAAATCAGTATTCAGATGACGTAGTTTTTTTTTCGTACTTAAAACGAGTTGTCGACGTCACTGTTACTACAGCTAACTCAGGCCGGGAAGAAGGTCACTGGGCTGAAATTCTACACAGGCAACAATTTTTGCGAGTGAAAAACACGGACGATCTCTGAAGTGAATATCAATGACATGACTCCGTGTTTGTCTTTTTTATTATTTCCGTATATTCAGGGTCGTGTGAGCACTCTGCCGTTAGTCCTGAATTCAGATTAATTTTCAATAATACAAGTAATGGTTGTTTGACAGTGGCTGCGAGTTGTTTTTAGTCATATTTGGCTTGAGTCTCCCCTCAACAATGAAACTTGAAAAGGGATAGAAATGAAACCCTATTTACCTTTTTTCTTAATTCCGTTAGACAACGAATCCAATTCTAGACACGAAAACACCTCACTTCCGTACTTAGGAATTAGGACCTTGCAGTACAGGCACATACGCACCAATTAGCTAGACGATATTGGGAATACCAATGAGGTGTTTAAACCGCCAGAAACACACACACACACACACACACACACACACACACACACACACACACACACACACACACACACACACACACACACTAAAAATACTACCGACAGCCTCGCTTCAACTTTTTGTACACCACGTCCTGATAGGCACTTTATATCGGGTTAAACAAAGTGGAAGACACCGGTACAGTAGCGCCCTCATGAATATTAATTAGACAGGCAACAAATATTAATTGGATATGAATGCTTCACTGAATATTATTGGAACCGACTCCTCTCCGACGCGCTTTGTAGACTGCTTGGTATGTCATCACAACAGCAGAGCATTGTGAGTATTGTGAGGGAGATATTGACAAAGTGAGCAGAGGTGTATTTTCTAGCCACCTGTACCTAATCCGTAGTGACCTGATGTTAACCGCTGCTTGCCAGGTCAGTGTACTTTTACCTGGGGATCAGTGCATTGTTAACTACAGGTCATTACACTGTTACTTGAACGTAAATATAGTGCTACCGGGAGATCAATGCATAGACATCTGAAGGTTAATGTATTGTTCCCTGAAAATCAACACCCTGTCACCTTAAATATATGTACCTGAAGGTCAGTATATTGTTAACTAAAGGTAGATACATTTTCACCATCTTCAACGTCTTGAATCTTTTTTTTTTTTTTTTTTTTTTTTAGAATTATTTCCGAAAATGGTTAATAAAAAAAATCCCCAGTTTTTCTTCTGATTGGTACAGTTGGTTTAAGGATTCCATAACAAATACACACACAACACACACCACACACACACACACACACACACACACACACCTAAACATGGTATATCAATATATTTTATCACTTTTTTCAGAAGGAAACCCCAGCGTACTAAATGAATAGACATAAGATCATGGGACAGTAGATGGCAGCATTACGGTCCTGCACTCCAGCGGGATCGCTCCTGTGGTCATTCTGTCTTGCTGCCGAGGTCCCACTGGGTCGGTCCTATCGTTCTGCTGTCTTGCTCGCAGAGGTAACAATGGGACGGTTCTTTCGAATTACTGGCTTGGTCCTGGGGTTCGACTGGGTTAGTCCTTTGATCCCGTCAACACGATGACGCGAAGAGGTCAATCTACAAAAATGCAACATGATATCTGGCCACACCAGAAAAAAAGTATAACGGTATCCGGCTACGCCGGAAGAAGTGTAGCATGACATCCGACCACAGAGATAAAGAAACACAGAGCTATGAAAAACAAGTCAATATGAAACGAAAAGAAGCAAATGGGAAGAACACACAGATAAACAGGTAAGTGTTTGTTTGTATTCCCCGTACTCTCACATCAGTGACTTAAAGAACAAAAAAACACAATACCGTGACTGGAACAATGCACCAATAACTCACAAATAGGAGAGAGGAGCTTACGACGACGTTTCGGTCCGACTTAGACCATTTACAAGCGACACTGACCTAAACAGCACCTGTGGGAGAGAACTTACAGTACAGAAAAACCAACGTACATAGGTCATAAATTCATTATTAAAATGCCAGTTATGTTCGTCATTACAACGTTTTGTCAACAAATTATCAAAACAGAACTTACATGAGCTTAAAACGCATTTAGTGCTAAATAAAATGTCATATTCATTTTTTTCGTTACATTCAAACTGACTTTTCGCGGAATTATCGCATGCACGTATTCTCAGTCTGCTTATTAGGCAAAATCTCCGTTGCCATGTTTTTTTTTACAGGAAATCGTGATTTGACTTAGACAGACAGACAGACACACACACACACATACATATATATATATATATATATATATATATGCAATAAGATCACAGTAAACAGGTGATTTCAGAATATGCAAAACAACCACTCTGAAAGAATAGAGAAATTTCCAAGCGCTTTCGTGACTACTCACATTATCAATAATGTGAGTAGTCACGAAAGCGCTTGGAATTTCTCTATTCTTTCAGAGTGGTTTGTTTTGCATATTAATATATATAATATATATATATATATATATATATATATATATATATATATTATATATATAATATTATAATTATAATATATATTGTCGTGCCGAATAGGCAGAACTTGCGATCTTGGCTTAAATAGCAACGCTCATCTTGCCATATAGGACAAGTAAAAATTTGTGTATGTAATAATATCGCCAAAATCATTCTGAACCTAACGAAAAAAATATATTTGATTGTATTTGTTTAGTATTAAATTACTGTAAACCTATTTAAAATATATTTAGTTGGGTTAGGCTAAAATAAATTGTTCTTGATATAATAAGGTTAGGTAAGTTTTCTAAGATACTTTTGGTGCAAAATTAAAAGAAAATAACATTAACATTAATGAAAAAAATATATCTTTAAACGTATAAGAAAAATTTTCAGAAAGGACTAAATTTTAAATGAGTTCTTGCTAATTGACCAGTTTTACATATTCGGCACGACATACATACATATATATATATATATATATATAATATATATATATATATATATATATATATATTCAAACAGCTCCGGGGAGAACCTTGAGTTTTCTCTGAGGTACGTTTATTGTCTTCTCTGAGGATGAGGGTCCCCATTCCAGCTATAGAGGTGGTACTTCCCTATATATATATATATATATTCCATCAGAGTTCTATGCAGGTTACTTGGTGCTCAAGTGCCCAGAGGGTTAGACTGTCGAGGGATCAGTTATACACTGAAATTCCTCTTTCATTGCCTTCGCTATTGTCGGCCAGCGAGCCTTCAGCTTACAATAAACAGAACCTATTACCGTCATTTCACCATTTACAATTATTGTCGATACGTGTGTGTGTGTGTGTGTGTGTGTGTGTGTGTGTGTGTGTGTGTGTGTGTGTGTGTGTTAGAACCGTCACTAGCCCTTCATGATCTGAGAACGTGCCCTGATCAGCAGACGTACGATAGTGTGACCACGAGGTGTGACCACGAGGTGTAACCACGAGGTGTAACCACGAGGTGTAACCACGAGGTGTGAGCGCAAGATCTGAGCTCAAAATGTGAGTACTCGTACAAAGTGTGGGCAAAACGTGTAAGCAGATGTGACTACGAGGTGTGTTTACATGGTTACAAAGTGTGAGCAAATGTTCACTGTTTACAACAGGTGGTCCCAGGCTTGCTTCACAATTACAACGAGGGTCTTAGTCTTGCTTCACTTCTATAACGAGGCTATCAGCCTTGCTTCGCCGCTTCAACGAAGCTTTGCTTTTCTTCCATAGTGAAGCTCTCAGTCTTGCTTCAATCTTATAACGAGGTTGTCAGCCTTGCTTCACCTCTACAACGAAGCTGTC
This sequence comes from Cherax quadricarinatus, assembly GCF_026875155.1. Taxonomy (NCBI): domain Eukaryota; kingdom Metazoa; phylum Arthropoda; class Malacostraca; order Decapoda; family Parastacidae; genus Cherax; species Cherax quadricarinatus. The sequence goes on along the minus strand of NC_069439.1, from coordinate 19,133,064 downwards.
AGCCTTACTTCACCTCTTCAATGAGGCTGTCAGCCTTACTTCACCTCTACAACGAGACTGTCAGCCTTGCTTCACATTCAATGAGGCTGTCAGCCTTGCTTCACCTCTACAACGAGGCTGTCAGCCTTGCCTCACCTCTTCAATGAGGTTGTCAGCCTTGCTTCACCTCTACAACAAAACTGTCAGCCTTGCTTCACCTCTTCAATAAGGTTGTCAGCCTTGCTTCACCTCTACAACGAAACTGTCAGCTTTGCTTCACCTCTTCAATGAGGTTGTCAGCCTTGCTTCACCTCTACAACAAAACTGTCAGCCTTGCTTCACCTCTTCAATGAGGTTGTCAACTTGCTTCACCTCTACAACAAAACTGTCAGCCTTGCTTCACCTCTTCAATAAGGTTGTCAGCCTTGCTTCACCTCTACAACGAAACTGTCAGCTTTGCTTCACCTCTTCAATGAGGTTGTCAGCCTTGCTTCACCTCTACAACAAAACTGTCAGCCTTGCTTCACCTCTTCAATGAGGTTGTCAACTTGCTTCACCTCTACAACAAAATTGTCAGCCTTGCTTCATCTCTTCTATGAGGTTGTCAGCCTTGCTTCATCTCTTCTATGAGGCTGTCAGCCTTGCTTCATCTCTTCTATGAGGCTGTCAGCCTTGCTTCATCTCTTCTATGAGGCTGTCAGCCTTGCTTCATCTCTTCTATGAGGCTGTCAGCCTTGCTTCATCTCTTCTATGAGGCTGTCAGCCTTGCTTCATCTCTTCTATGAGGCTGTCAGCCTTGCTTCACCTCTTCAATGAGGTTGTCAGCCTTGCTTCACCTCTACAACAAAACTGTCAGCCTTGCTTCACCTCTTCAATGAGGTTGTCAACTTGCTTCACCTCTACAACAAAACTGTTAGCCTTGCTTCACCTCTACAACAAAACTGTCAGCCTTGCTTCACCTCTACAACAAAACTGTCAGCCTTGCTTCACCTCTACAACAAAACTGTCAGCCTTGCTTCACCTCTACAACAAAACTGTCAGCCTTGCTTCACCTCTACAACAAAACTGTCAGCCTTGCTTCACCTCTACAACAAAACTGTAAGCCGTGCTTCACCTCTACAACAAAACTGTCAGCCTTGCTTCACCTCTACAACAAAACTGTCAGCCTTGCTTCACCTCTTCAATAATAAGACAATAATAATAATAAAGTATTATTACTATTGCTAAGAAGTGCTAAACCCGGTGGGGTAATATAACCCTCTGGAAACGAAAGGATTGCAGGTTCAGTACAATAAAAAGGAGGACAGCTCCAATTCCTTGGAAGAAGAGCCCTTCACCAGTATCAAGATACTTCCTTCCCCCCACCCTTCCTCCTCGGTGAAATGTCCTATAAAAATGATAAATAAAATCCAATTCATAATAATAATAGTAATAATAATATTATTAATAATAATAATATTATTTAAAATAGTAAAAAGATTGAATACTTAAATAATGAATCATAATTATTTTATTATAAATTATACAGCTAAGTAATTTTATATTAAAATATAGCTAATATATATATATATTTTTTTTATTATCACACTGGCCGATTCCCACCAAGGCAGGGTTTCCCGAAAAAGAAAAACTTTCACCATCATTCACTCCATCACTGTCTTGCCAGAAGGGTGCTTTACACTACAGTTTTTAAACTGCAACATTAACACCCCTCCTTCAGAGTGCAGGCACTGTACTTCCCATCTCCAGGACTCAAGTCCGGCCTGCCGGTTTCCCTGAATCCCTTCATAAATGTTACTTTGCTCACACTCCAACAGCACGTCAAGTATTAAAAACCATTTGTCTCCATTCACTCCTATCAAACACGCTCACGCATGCCTGCTGGAAGTCCAAGCCCCTCGCACACAAAACCTCCTTTACCCCCTCCCTCCAACCTTTCCTAGGCCGACCCCTACCCCGCCTTCCTTCCACTACAGACTGATACACTCTGATTATAATTATTATATATATATATATATATATATATATACATAGTGTTAAATGTATGCAAATATTATTGTTGAATATTTTACTTATAAATTATATTAAATATTTTTGCTTAAATATTATATGGCTAAATATTTTACTTTTGAATTATATGGTTAAGTCTTCTACTTATAAATTATATGGTTAATAAGCTACTTATAAATTATATTTTGAAACATTCTACTTAAAATTATATTTTGAAACATTCTACTTAAAATTATATTTTGAAACATTCTACTTAAAATTATATTTTGAAACATTCTACTTAAAATTATATTTTGAAACATTCTACTTAAAATTATATGGTAAAATATTTGACGTATATATTACATTAGCTATGCAAGAGGATTCACTCTTAATATTATTTTACTATTTCTACTGTTTTTACTAATGCTATTTTTATTTAAATAATCACTATTAATGTATTCTTGTGATTTATTATAATTATTATTATCATTATCATCATCGTTGTTGTTGTTGTTATAACTACCATTTGAAATTATATTAATATTACTGTTACTAATGTTATTCCACACCTGGCACCGAATAACCCATGCGAGTTTAACGCTCCACATAAACATCACAGTACTGTAAATCACGTCGCTGTCGCTTTTGTAAGAACATTATAAAACAATATCCACTTTTAATGTGATTTTGTTTGCTTTGTGTATGTTTTGTTTTTGTTTTTGTCTGTGCATTTTGTTTTTGTATTCATTTGTGACTGCATTTTTTTTGTGGATCTATTCTTCTTCTCAAAAGCATGAGTACTCTTGTATTTTTCGTGTATTAATAATAAAAAAAAATTATTGAAGAGAATACAGCGGCTGGTGGAATTGATAAATCATCCGCACTTAGGAGAGGAAACGTCACAAACGAGAGAAAAAACAGAGAAGGCAAGAATACAGTGTAGGGAGAGAGGAGGAAGGAAGCGGTGGAAGTAGCGATAGTAGTGGCGGAAGTGTTAGCAGTGGTAGTTGAAATTGTAGTCATAGTAGCAGTAGTAATGGTTACAGCAATAGTGGTGGTAGTAATGTGGTTATTGGTGTTGGTGGTGGTAGTATTAGTAGTAGTAGTAATGATTGCAGCAATAGTGGTGGTAGTAATGTGATTGTTGTTGGTGGTAGTATTAGTAGTAGTAGTAATGATTGCAGCAATAGTGGTGGTAGTAATGTTGTTTTTTGGTTGGTGGTAGTAGTAGTAATGATTGCAGCAATAGTGGTGGTAGTAATGTGGTTGTTTGGTTGGTGGTAGTAGTAGTAATGATTGCAGCAACAGTGGTGGTAGTAATGTGGTTTAGTTGGTGGTAGTAGTAGTAGTAATGATTGCAACAATAGTGGTGGTAGTTATGTGGTTGTTGGGTTGGTAGTAGTAGTAGCAGTAGTAATGGTTACAGGCAATTAGTGGTGGTAGTAATGTTTTTGGTTGTGTTGGTAGTAGTTGTAAGTAGAAGAATAGTGTAGTCAGTAATACGATTAGTTAAAGAACTGGTGAAATTAGTAGTAGTAATAGAAGCAGCTATTGCTGTATATTAGAACAAATGGGTAGTAGTGATACAGTAATGAGAGGAAATTACATTTCAAGGCGAAGTAGATCAAAGTAATTCAACACTAACATTTATCAGGGAAGCACTGCAGTTGGCCAACTGACCCGTGCTTGAAAAAAGAAAGCAAGAAAATGGAGAGTGAGAAGACAGGAAATGCAAAGGAAATACCGAAGACAGGTCAAGATGAGAGGAGGAGCAGGAGGAGGTGGTAAACGTCAGGTCAGGTCACGAGTGTTTTGAAGATTAGAGAATTTGACAGTGTCTTATCATCTGGTCCTCCCTGTTTTTCTGACTTGATGACGGTTCTGGTTGAACCGAAACTCAGGGTTGTTAACATGGCAGTAAGTTACTGTTAAAGTTTTCGTCCCACTTAACTGACACAGAGTGTCATGCAGCACCTAGGGACAGAGAGGTAATCAGAGAGTGGAACTCCATTTCCTTGAATGAAGACACCCCTCACCATCATCAAGGCGCCCACCTCTTCATCAATGAAGGGTATAAAACTGTTCAGAGGGTATCAAAACCTTCCCGGTAATAAAGTAATAAGAATTATAGGAATAAATGAAAAGGACAATCTCAAGAAGGAACTGAGGGAAGATGAGAACTGAGGAAGAAACTTAATCTTCTTTCTTGGGAGGGACTCACTGCATTTATATATATATATTTATATATATATATATATATATATATATATATATATATATATATATATATATATATATATATATATATATAAAACAACACACTACTAGCCGAGGACTCAAACCCAAGTCGTTTTGGCCCAACTCATGGTGAGCGAAAATCACATGACGTTCTATCCCACTGGACCACTCATTTCTACAAGAATCACGCATCCAACATAGCTAGGGGTTTTACCGAGATCCGAGGACATACGGTGGTTTTGTTGCCTCTGAGCTAATTTCATTCTACTCCCCGTTTGGTGTACTAGCTTCCACGAGCAGTTAATATATTATTGTAATCACGAGCGAGTGGTATTTAATCAGTAACAACACTGTATCTAGGAGGCTCTTTTTTAAGAGATACCAAAGAAAAAACAATTGAAAGAATAACTTCAAACTTCATGAAGCTACAACTGAAACTAACTATAACTATGTGAAAAGATAGCTTCAGGTGAGCTACTGGCTTTCAGTTAGCTCTCATTCGAGGGGTGAGCCTGACCTTGGCTCTATAGCGATCAAAGTGGGGTTACTATGGTCCAGACTATCACCCTTAAAGTGTCGTTTAATTTTCGCGTTTTAGCCTCGGAGCTGTTGTGAAGAAATAGGGTATATACATGCGGCTATACGCTTACCTATATACGCATATGTGCATATTCAAATGCGTAATTGGATGTACATGGACATGCAAGTATACACACATGTATGCACACATACCAGTATGCATACATGCATACGCTGAGCAGAAATGATGTTCTCTTCATTACTCATTATATTTTTTCTTTATTTACACACACACACACACACACACATGAAAACGACATACAAATACTGAGGGGAAAATTTGACAAGGTGGACAAAGACAGGATTTTCCCAGAGATGGGGACACAGCAACAAGGGGACACAGTTGGAAGTTGGAGACACAGATGAATCACAGGGATGTTAAGAAGTATTTCTTCAGCCACAAAGTAGTCAGGAAGTGGAATAGTTTGGGAAGCGATGTAGTGGAGGCAGGATCCATACATAGCTTTAAGCAGAGGTATGATAAAGCTCACGGTTCAGGGAGAGTGACCTAGTAGCGACCAGTGAAGAGGCGGGGCTAGGAGCTTGGACTCGGCCCCTGCAACCTCAACTAGGTGAGTACAACTAGGTGAGTACAACTAGGTGAGTACAACTAGGTGAGTACAACTAGGTGAGTACATACATTTGCACAAAAGCCTCCAACCGTAAAAACAAAACAAAAAAACAAAAACGTAAGCTAGAAAAAACGCACAGACAAAAACTAACAAGCAAACATGAACACTACACAAGCACACTCCTGTTCACCCTCTTCCCCCTGAACCTTGTCTTCCCCTTCCCTCCTGTCTACCCTCCCCCACTCCTCTCTCTCTTCTCCCCCCCTCCCCCCGGCTTCTAGTCCTAAAGCCTGAATACAAATGATATTTGTACAAGTCTTCTCACCGCAGCGTAAATCCCCAAACCTCTCCATTTTTTAACTAAAAGTTTGCGTCCTGTTCCCGACTCGAAGATTTAATTACTCTGGAGAGTTTTAACATGATCGGTAAATGCATTCTCGGCTAATTGGGAACTAGAGGAGAGCAAACCACAGCATCCCATATCACGCCCGCCCAGCACTGGAGCACCGGGAAGAGGAGAGTTCCTCCCATTATCCCATCTCCCCATTTACCCTTTAATAGACGAGGTGCGACACGTTATTGAGGATTATGTACAGGACAGCTGTACTTTTATGGCCGCTGGAAAAGTTAAGTCGACACTGGTGGCACTTGGTGCTGCTACAACGAGTGTGATTATGAAGTCACCGGTCGTTACCTCCGGGAGCAGTGGGTCTGTAACTAAGTGAAATAACCCAGTATACTGCTTTACATTCATTGTGGATCGCCAGTTACGTTAATTTGGCGGCGTTTAAAATGCATTTTTGGTGTGATTTTTATTTACTCGGGTGTGATTTGAGGCTCGTATTTTCTCTCCCTTGCCTTCACTGTGCTACATTTGATGAAGAGTTGTGGATGTGTCTTGTTTTGTCATGTTCAGCGAGTTTTGCCACTCATTGTTATGTTAAAAATATTTAATATGTTCTATCTAAAACAGTACATGGAAATAATGTGTTGGACGCGTTTTTATCTCCATTTTTGTAACTAAACAATTTTGTTATATATCAATAGTTAAAAAAAGTTTCTTTACATTATTTTGTACTTGTTTGTGCTGCCTTGGAGAAATGTTCCCACTGATGTTCTTCAACAATTAACTTACTGTCGCCTCTATTTTACTTCTTTATTTTAGTTGAAAGTTTCTCAACACAATTTCGTTCGGTATTCATCGTTTTTTTTTATTTTACTTGTTGAAACATTTAACAGGAAATGTTTCATTTTTATATTTGTACACTAGAGGGAGAGAGAGTGAGAGGGGAGAGAGAGAGAGAGAGAGAGAGAGAGAGAGAGAGAGAGAGAGAGAGAGAGAGAGGGAGAGCGCAGAGTTCTTGTCAAAAAAATATTGTTCTTAATATTGTCTTTGTTTTTTGTGTGCGTGTTTTATTGTTTTTGTATGGCTATGAGCGTCGAGTAACCACGAGGTCAATTTTTTCGGTAATGTTACTACTACTTCTACCCTAATACTACTTTATTTATGTTTTTACCACTACTACTCCCTTTAAAATTGTGCTCTAAGCAAAATGGGGACTATTTCTGTGGCTTGTTGCTCAATGGTAGTTTCTTCCCACTTATAACCGAAGGACAACCTGTTGCAGGTTGCATTAGCAACTCTCCTTACATCTATTGCCACTGTTCACCTAGATACTTGAATGTTAGTCCATTGTTGTGGGAAGCATCCTGGGAAAGGAGGCTGGTGACGTAACTTAAGATAGGACTGGGATTTAAAGTGAGTTGTGGGAGATAACTGATCTTATCTTGTTTCTTCGATAACACTGACAGGACAAACTACAGTCTGGATAGCTCTACTTTCCTTGTGTAGATGAAAGATAATATAACAGAAACTCATTTTTAGCTATTAAAAAATGCATTTACCTTAACTGCAACATTTCACAAAGGATTTACACTTGAGAAATTAGTATGCAAGTGAAATATTTTATTTTTGTCACTCGTTTTTCTCCCAAATGCAAAAAAAATTTAAGCCACACTCCCTCTTTCTCCTTACTCTGTTCAAGTCTGACTTCCTCCTTGTTCTCAGACGCTAACATGACTCACGAAATCGAAATGACACGATTGCAAACAAACCATATAACGGGCGGGGATAGAGCCCGCGATCAGTGTGTCTCAAAACTGTGGTTAACGCGACGGTCTGAAGTTTTGAGACTCTGATCGCGGGTTCTAACCCCGCCCGTGGTATGTTTTTTTTTCTCAGACGCTGTATGACTTTTACGGGCTTAACGCTTCCCAATGAAGGCAATCTCACATCAAGGTATACTTTAAGAGCTTACTTGACCTGGTACTTGTCTTTGGCATCCCTTTTCCTCTTTTGGTTCTTCCCACGCAAATCCCTATACCTACAAAAGCCGTCATTATAAAAATAAAAAAATTATGATAACGCCTGCGTTTCATCATATTACGCTAATTCATCTTCACAAACATGTATGATAATTTAGGCTCATATATGAAATTTTAGTCTATACATGCAATGTAATTTCTCTTTACATATACATGATTATTAATGTATACAAATATGTTTTCAATTTACAGGTACAAGATCATTCATGTTTTACGCTTACAATTTTTTACACAAAACGTTAATTTGTATTTTTCATACGTACATGATGATTACCTAGACACATAGGCGATAATATTCAAGACATTGCTTGACTGTTTTCACCTGTCTGTATAACACACGTTTTCCTTGACTCGTACAGAACTGATGGGAAACATATCGACAAGCATGTGAATAAGACAGAGTGTGATGAGAAAGACATGGGCAACATTAGGACAAGTAGGTAAAGTTTATTTAGACACTGATATACACAAGTACAATTATCATACAGAGTGTAAATTGCCCAGGATAACACCAAAAGGGCAGTTGCGTGTTTTTATTACCGAATTTTCTCGCCTACGCAGAATGCTTCATCAGTCAAATACAGAAGTGACTAGATATGGAGAGAGCAGAAGCAGTGGTCAGTCCCTCAGTCTTGAAGTATCCACAGTACAAAATAAATGTTGCCACAATACACAATAAACGTTGCCACAATACACGATAAACATTGCCACAATACACAAACGTTGCCACAATATACAAACGTTGCCATAATTCACAATAAACGTTGCCACAATATACAAACGTTGCCATAATTCACAATAAACGTTGCCACAATATACAATAAACGTTGCCGTAATTCACAAACTTTGCCACAATTCACAATAAACGTTACCATAATATACAATAAACATTGCCACAATACACAATAAACGTTTCCCCAATTCACAATAAACGTTTCTACAATTCGCAATAAACGTTTCCACAATTCACAATAAACGTTGCCACAATACACAAACGTTTCCACAATTCACAATAAACGTTTCCACAATTCACAATAAACGTTGCCACAATACACAAACGTTTCCACAATTCACAATAAACGTTGCCACAATTCACAATAAACGTTGCCACAATTCACAATAAACGTTGCCAAAATACACAAACGTTACCACAATTCACAATAAACGTTTCCACAATTCACAATAAACGTTGCCACAATACACAAACGTTTCCACAATACACAAACGTTTCCACAATTCACAATAAACGTTGCCACAATACACAAACTTTTCCACAATTCACAATAAACGTTACCACAATTCACAATAAACGTTTCCACAATTCACAATAAACGTTTCCACAATTCACAATAAACGTTGCCACAATATACAAACCTTTCCACAATTCACAATAAACGTTGCCACAATACACAAACGTTTCCACAATTCACAATAAACGTTGCCACAATACACAAACTTTTCCACAATTCACAATAAACGTTGCCACAATTCACAATAAACGTTGCCATGGTTTACAAAATGTAAATCAAAATCAAGAAGGGGTGATTGTATTGATGCCGGTGAAAGACTCTTGATCCCGAGGATTGGAATTACCCTTCCCTAATTCTGATAAAACCTGATTACGTCCCATTCTCTAGACGCCCTGTGACCTCTGCGGATTTAGCGCATTCTCCTTTTTATGCAATAATATTAATTTATCAGAAAGTTCCCATTTGATCCAAAACAGAGGATCGAGCCTTCAGTAGTCCTTTCTCTTAATAATTCACAGTGGTTTAATAATGTATTCTACTTTCTATGATATCCACGGTGCCTCATCTATTTCGCTACTTATTTTTTTTAAATGTTGGATTTCCCATTGGGGATGTTCTGTTGGCGTTCTGTTGGCGTTCTGTTCAGTGTGTCCTGTTGGCGTTCTGTTCGGAATGTTCTGTTCAGTGTGTACTAATGGTGTCATTTTGGGGTGATTTGTTACCATTATGTTGGGTCTCCTGTTGGTGTCGTGTTAGCTTTACTGTTGTCTTGATATTGGGTCTCTGTTAACGTCACTTCTGATTGTCTGTTGGTGCCATCTTGGTTTCCTTTTGTCTTGATGTTTGGTCTGTTGGCTCCATATCTGGTTTTCTGTTGGTTTTCCTGGTGGAGTCATGACTGTTTTACTGTTAAATTTACGAAAGATTTCCTTCTGCCGTTATGTTGGGTTTCCTGTTGTGGTCATATCGCTTTTATGTTTGTGTCGAGTTAGCGTTATGCTGGGACCCCTATTGACGTCACTGTAATCTCCGGTTGACGTCATGTTGGTCTCCAGTTAGCTTCATAAAGGTCTGTTGTTGGCGTCATGTTGTTCAGCTGTTGGTATCATGGCGTCATGCAGGAGGATGACTTAATGCTTGGGATCTGAGAATACACGATGCAAGAGCATAGCTCATTACGTGTTTATATGGCTTACATATAAACACGTAATGAGCTGCTCTACTTAGTGTTGTATTCTGTGAAATCGAAGAACAAAATGGTTACAGTACAGTGGCTGGAATACAGAAAAACTCCCCACTAAGAAGAGTAGAAAGTAATGACGACCTTTTTCTTGTGGGTTATTTGTATATTAAATAACAAAAAGGCACAATACCGTGACTGGAACAATATACAGATAACCCGCACATAGGAGAGAGAAGCTTATCTCTCCTATGTGCGGGTTATTTGTGTATTTGTATATCCTCTAGTAATGAATGTTTTCCAGATTCCCAAGAACAGTAATCCACTAATCCGTCGTACAGTATTAGAATTATCAAGGCTTTGTATTAGATTATTTTGTAATTACTCAGCGTATTTGTTTTAAGCAACACGATGGGCTGTCGTATATTACTATTCGAACTGAATTGTATCCAAATCTCGGATGTTTTCCGTGCTAAACAGGTTGAGTTGCATTTTCCTCTGTCCTGTGAAAACAAAGCGGTGATGACTGTTGCCCAAGCGGCCTGGTGTTTGAACAGAATAAACCTTACTCTTTAGAGCAGACAGAGAGATCCCAGACTAACATCTGTGGCACTCATATATAAAGTCTATTTACCTTTAACAACAACAACACAGCATTATGTTTATTCATACACATAACCCAGCTGAAGCGATGCGGCGAGGAGGCTCAGCTCCAGCGGCTGGCCCTTCTCGCCGTGGGGGGAAGAACAATATTTACTCTCTCTGATGACCAATGGCGAGCTGCAGCAGCACTTCCAGGCAAATTGAAGTTTGCTCTACCCTCCTCCCTCGCCGACTGTTCTTGTGGTCCATCGGAGGCAAGACGGTCCTCCTCCTCTCTCGTCTCGTTGAGGTCACATTTACCTGCTCCACAGATGCGGTTTCCGACCTAATGATCATAGTTCTTGCAGCCCCTTGTTGCGCTCAAGCCTTTGCTGCTGGACGCAGAGTTGGTTGGTTCCTTGAGGCTAATTTGGCCACAAGACTTGGCTTCTGAATGTTATTAAAACAGAAATGGATGCAGCGTTCGCTCCTCCTCTCCGCCAAGCCGAGCTGCTGAGAGATGAAATGGTATTCTGAATGGCCAGAGGATAGACTAACTGGAGAACCCCTTTGGCATGTACGACGGAAGACCGATTTCCTGTTGCTTCTTGCTGTTCCTTCAAGGATAACGAAGCCTAAAGGGCGTAAATGATGACGCACTGAAGTAAGATAGAGGCTATTGATATCGCAGACCAGGTGAAATGTCACCCCAACTTAACTGGTGCGTCTTCCAGCTCTTCCAAGCCATGGACGCCACGCGTATCAGTCATTCTACAGTGACACTATTCTCCTCTTGTTGCCAAGGAAACGTTTGGAGCTCTTCCTCTGATCCGTCTGCCATTTTCTTGCCTCAATTTAGCGGAGAGTAGCCTTCAAAAACATTTCAAAATCTTTCCATTAGAAATCAGTAATCACAAGAATAAAACAGCTATTGATTATTTTGAAACGAGGACTTTTACTAAATGCTCAAGAATGACTTACATTGCATTAAAGTTGGCAGAATTACCGACAATATGTTAGATAAAAAGAACTTGTGTCCTTTTATCTAACATGACTTACATTATACCTGCACTGCATCTGCCATGGCTCCTCCTCCTCCTCTCAGACCTTTGCTAATGTTCTTTGATCCCGTTTCCTCTGTCCATTCTCTCTTCATGTCTCTCTGTACCATTATTCGTTCCTGCTTTCGCCGCCTTCTCGCTGTCTTCCATCTCTCGTTTCGTACACGAATCTTAAATTTTTTTCAGTCGAGATTGTTGCCTTGAAGGGCAATACTGTTCATGAGTAAAATTAACTAAGGTCTCTAGAGCTACTGGCGCGCCTGAGTGGTAAATACAGGCCAGTTCGGATTTAATAAATGTAATATTTTGACTAATCTAATTATCATTATTATTATTTCAACGTTATTCGTAAAAGTAATAGCAACATTAAAATTATTATTATAATTATTATTATAAATATTATATAATGCTCTTATACAATACAAAAGTAACATACTAAATTTAAGAGAACGATCACTGATTAGACAATACTGAGTGAAAATTTTAACAATATTAATAACAGTAGTAGCCATAATAAATGCAGAAACGTAAATGATAATAAAAACCTTTCTTTAACAACTATTAAAAATAATAAACAAAATGATTGTAAAAGAAACAATGATGATAATCCTTCAAATAATAATAGGAAAAGTAATTTTACTAATGACGTAATATTGCTAATGATGATAATGATAGCTGCAAATGGTAAAGAAACGGCTTTTGATGTGGAAATGGAGTATATAGGTACGCGAGGGAGTGAGCGAGAGAAGATAAGGGTGAATATTAAAATGGTATAAAATACCGACAGGTTGTTAGGTGAGAAACATGTGCAACAGTTAGGTATCTTTAGTAGAAGCAGAAAAGATGTGAAGACGATGTAATCAGTCCATCACCCTTGAAGACGTAGTTTTGAGGTGGTCAGTCCCTCAGGGACTGACCTAACGGAAAAAATATACCTAATATAACAAAATAAAGATACCTAACTGCTGCATATGTGTCGTACCTAACATAAGTAACGGTGATTGAGGAGAAAGTGAGAGTAAGAAGGTGAGGATTTATGAGGGTGAGTGAGGGGAAGTGAGAAAGTGCCGGCGGGGTGCCACAACTGGAACACTATGGCAGAATATATGGCACTGAACTAAACTAGGTGTCGAAGTTGCCACGTGCGTGGGTGCGTGCGTGTGTGTGTGTGTGTGTGTGTGTGTGTGTGTGTGTGTGTGTGTGTGTGTGTGTGTGTGTGTGTGTGTGTGTGTTCACTGTGTCCTGGATAGTTACCTCGTGTGGTTGGTAGTTACCTCGTGTGGTTGGTAATTATCCATTGTGGTGGATAATGTGTGGAATTAGGTATAATAACGAAAAGGATAATTAAGGAATGAAAAAAATACGAAATTGGTAATAACGGCTAGACCTGCCAATAATAAAGAATAACGCATAGTAATGAAAGGGGGGTAAATAATAAAGACATTAAATAACGCAGTAACAATCGCCAGGGGCCGTTGATGAGTCTTCAGTGATCACTGACACCTCCTAATAACCACTAACAATTCCTGACGCCCGCTAACAGTGCTGACAGAAGGAAGCTCAATTGCACCTGACTACTGATAGCCAGTGACCCGGCCGATGGACCCTGACGATGATGGCTGACGACTCTTGACAGGCTAGGAATGACCTCTGACGACTGTTTAAAACCGCTGACAGCTAATACTCATCTTACACACAGGCACATCAGCGCTGACATCTGCTGACGACCAATAAACGCAAACCACCATCGCTCGCTAACGACCTATCATGATTTATAAGCACGAAGCTGCTGGAAATCTTTGTCGACTCCATGACATAACGTACCTAACCTCTTCTAGAGTATGATGCTTTGATGCTGCTGAAGACCTCTTGATACGAGGAAACAGTTTGATATTCCTCGTAACAAACCCAAATGTCTCTCATTCACCAGACTCTACAACTCCTGGTTTACGAGGCCTGGTCATGGACCGGGTCGCTGGGGCGTTGACTCTCTCAAACACCCTCTGGATATACTCCAGGTATGAATATTATACCAAACTAGACCAAACGAACCTTTATATTACATGGTGTTAGTATAATTAGTATAACATATTTTAAGCAGAATAAGCCAAACTGGCGAATTAGCCCCAAAAAGCAAGGGTCGTCTCTACAGAATAAGAAAAGTGATTTTTTTATGCCATAATCAATCAGAACATAATGAAAAAATATGAATCTCACTAATTTTAAGTCAGTTTAAATTAATATATATTTAGTAGAATTTGGCTAAAATAAATTACATTAGGGTAGGTTAGGTGAGGTTTCTAAGTAAGTTTTGGTCAAGAAATCATTGATTTTGCATTTGTTAATGCAAAAAAAAATTGTCTCTTCGGGAAGTTCGAGTTGTAAGGCATTATATATATATATATAATAATATATATGACTTCAAGATGACTTCAAGAGTGTATCAGTCTGTAGTGGAAGGAAGGCGGGGTAGGGGTCGGCCTAGGAAGGGTTGGAGGGAGGGGGTAAAGGAGGTTTTGTGTGCGAGGGGCTTGGACTTCCAGCAGGCATGCGTGAGCGTGTTTGATAGGAGTGAATGGAGACAAATGGTTTTTAATACTTGACGTGCTGTTGGAGTGTGAGCAAAGTAACATTTATGAAGGGGTTCAGGGAAACCGGCAGGCCGGACTTGAGTCCTGGAGATGGGAAGTACAGTGCCTGCACTCTGAAGGAGGGGTGTTAATGTTGCAGTTTAAAAACTGTAGTGTAAAGCACCCTTCTGGGAAGACAGTGATGGAGTGAATGATGGTGAAAGTTTTTCTTTTTCCCGGGGCCCCCCTGCCTTGGTGGGAATCGGCCAGTGTGATAATAAAAATAATTAAATATATAATATATATTAATATTATATATATATATAAAAAATATATATTATATATATATAATTAATATTTTATAATATACACCATGCCTAATAAAAAAAAACAAAAAACAGGAAATTGTTCATATGTTTAGATGTCGTAATAATCTCTGACGAGACTACACGACTGATCCTAGAATGTGATAATAAAAAACTACCAGCAATGCACCAGCAATAGGTAATTAACTAGAGATGACTATATTGTGGACTATGATATGAGTGACGCTCCCAACGTCCGCTTAAAAAGCTCGACGACTCTGGTTCAAGTGACGGACACGGCCAGTAACTGAACACTGGCGACTACATCAGACGACTTGGAGCAACCATAATTATAGGAATCAAGGGTAGGGGTGTTGGGGATATGAGTATGAGCTGGCGAAGAGGATGGCCGGATGATCGGAGACCAACTGAACCGGCGGTGAACCCGGTCACCGGCCGAGTGATGCCAGGTCGACTCACCCTGGGATTATATTGCTCTCTCTCTCTCTCTCTCTCTCTCTCTCTCTCTCTCTCTCTCTCTCTCTCTCTCTCTCTCTCTCTCTCTCTCTCTCCCCACTGCCAACACTCACACTTTTATTACGATGGAGTGATACTGTTTTTGCATATACGTTCCTGACAAATATTCCATGCTGTTTCTGTTCATTAGTTACCAATGCCGGAATATATTTGTCTGGCGGTAATGTGATATTATAAATGCTATAGAAATAAATTCAGGCAAAATGTAGAAGATGCATTAGCAATATTATCATCTCTTACCTCTCATATGTATTTTACAATATACGCTGCACACATGGACAAGTGTCTACGATATAAATTTATATAAACCTGCGAATATATGAACGAGAGACGGTTATTGGCCTAAAAGATTAAACAAAACATATAATTTTTTTTAGAGTTAATCGATTACACGAGGGTCATTAAGGCAGACAATCGCTTGCAACAAGAACCTTTTAAAACTTAAATGCCTAAGAAAGAGAATAACAACAGTGTTAGTACACTGAGACACGTCTATGAGTATACCTTGCTGGGTAAATATATTAGTCTTTACGTTTATTTATACAGCATCCAGTGTTGGCTGGTAAGAGGCATCAGACGGGATTTATCCTGGCGGTACAATAGGAGCGCCAGGGATGCTAGGTCATGCTACTGGGTTGTAGGGAGAGCAATTTCCTCTAGGTACTGAGGTACGCAGGAGTCTGTGTTGCGGCAACGTAGTGGATCATGTTGCACGGAGGTAGATTTTATTACATTTGTGTCGTACTCACCTAGAATTGTCTGAAGTGGTCGATGTATAGTTCCTGGCCCACCACTTCGTAATTCTTATCGAACGATTTTTACTGATTTTAGGGTCTCAAACGGAGGGATGGTTGTGTTTTGACTAATATATTTGCGATAACTGCTAACCATGTGCTTGTCTTGTGCAGGAACACTTCCTGCAGTGACGGATACGATGTGCTGCATGTATACTGTAGCTTTAACATGTCGTATGTACTGCAGTTTCATGTTGATCTAGGATGGTTGTGATAGTCTGTGGTTACTGTGATATCCTGTGGTGGTTGATATTTTGGGATGCCTGCGATAGTCTGTGTTGGGTGTGGTACTCTGAGGTGAGTGTTAGAGTTTGTGGTGCTGTAACTATGTGGTAGATGTAACAGCCTGTGGTGGTTGTAACACTTTGGGGGATGTAACACTATGGTGAATGTAAAACTATGGTGGTATAAACCTTGGTAATAAATACCGACAAGTTGAGGAAATGGTATGGTGATACCGACAAGATGTGGAAAAAGACACTTATGTACAGGTCAGGTCATTTATTAAAGGAAACGTTTCGCCACGAGTGGCTTCTTCAGTCCTAATACAGAGAAAACTAAGAAAACATACATATATATATATAGTGGCAGGAGTCAGGTGAGTCGACGCGTGGGTAGAGGTGGTAGTAGTAGTAGTAGTAGTAGTAGTAATGGAACTAAGGAGGTGAGGCTAGAGAGGTACCTGCTGGCATCAAGTAACACAAGTTCCCAGGATGGGTAATATCCTCTTGCTTAGTAATTTTGAAATACTGTAACTACCGGATTTTTGCTTTATAGTGTTACTGACAGAAATTAGTGCAGCTTCAATGCATTTTCTCCGTCTTAAGTCGTCTTTTTTAATAACTAGTTTAGCTTCATTGAATTTCATGAGGTGTCCAACATCGTCTCTATGTTGAACACGTGCGTTTTTGCGGTCATCATTTCTGCAAGCATTTTTGTGTTCTGCTATCCTAATGTCCAGAGTTCTGGCTGTTTCCCCTACATATACTTTGTCACACTCCCCACATGGTATAGTGTAGATTTCTGCACTTGTGCCAGAATCATGCTTGGGTTTTTGTATCAGGTTCCTAATAGTAGTTGAAGAGCTGGTAGATATTTTAGCCAGTTTTCTGCCAAACATTTTTGAAACATTAGTGGCAACGTTGCTGACCGGTAAAACGATGTAACTTGGAGGTTTTTCTTCAATTTGATAGGTGTTGGTCTTGCTGAGGATACGTGTCGCACGTTTCCTGCAGTCACGTATGAAGTGAAGGGGAAAGTGTAGTGAACTAAAAGAGTTGGTGATGTATGTACATTCTTCTTCGAGGAACTGCGGACTGGAAATTATGTAGGCTCTCAGAAAGAAGCCAATAACTACCCCTCTTTTAGTTCTTGTGTCATGGTGAGAGAAGAAATGTAGAAGATCGTTCTTGTAAGTAGGCTTCCGGTAGACTTAAAAAGAAAGTTTGTTTTCCCCTGTGCGTAGGAGAACGTCGAGAAAAGGTAATTGGATGTCCTTCTCATCCTCTAGTGTAAATTTAATAGTAGGTTCCAGAGTGTTGATGGCGTTGAGGATGCCCTGTACGTCAAGATTTTTGGGTACAATGACCAAAATATCATCTACGTACCGCATCCATGTAACATCCCTCGTTCAGTTACCGGAAGCCTACCTACAAGAACGATCTTTTACATTTCTTCTCTCACCATGACACAAGAACTAAAAGAGGGGTAGTTATTGGCTTCTTTCTGAGAGCCTACATAATTTCCAGTCCGCAGTTCCTCGAAGAAGAATGTACATACATCACCAACTCTTTTAGTTCACTACACTTTCCCCTACACTTCAAACGTGACTGCAGGAAACGTGCGACACGTATCCTCAGCAAGACCAACACCTATCAAATTGAAGAAAAACCTCCAAGTTACATCGTTTTACCGGTCAGCAACGTTGCCACTAATGTTTCAAAAATGTTTGGCAGAAAACTGGCTAAAATATCTACCAGCTCTTCAACTACTATTAGGAACCTGATACAAAAACCCAAGCATGATTCTGGCACAAGTGCAGAAATCTACACTATACCATGTGGGGAGTGTGACAAAGTATATGTAGGGGAAACAGCCAGAACTCTGGACACTAGGATAGCAGAACACAAAAATGCTTGCAGAAATGATGACCGCACAAACGCACGTGTTCAACATAGAGACGATGTTGGACACATCATGAAATTCAATGAAGCTAAACTAGTTATTAAAGAAGACGACTTAAGACGGAGAAAATGCATTGAAGCTGCACTAATTTCTGTCAGTAACACTATAAAGCAAAAATCCGGTATTTACAGTATTTCAAAATTACTAAGCAAGAGGATATTACCCATCCTGGGAACTGGTGTTACTTGATGCCAGCAGGTCCCTCTCTAGCCTCACCTCCTTAGTTCCATTACTACTACTACTACTACTACTACTACTACCACCTCTACCCACGCGTCACCTCACCTGACTCCTGCCACTATATATATATATATATATATATATTATATATATATATATATATATATATATATTATATATTATGTTTTCTTAGTTTTCTCTGTATTAGGACTGAAGAAGTCACTCGTGGCGAAACGTTCCCTTTAATAAATGTCCTGACCTGTACATAAGTGTCTTTTTCCACACCGAGAAGTTGGTTTAGAAAAACACGTAAGCAAACACTTGTACATATTTATTAGTGATCAAGGTCCTGGGACCTTGATCACTTCTGCAGTGATCAAGGTCCCAGGACCGAAACGTTTTCTAATATATATGTCCAATGTTTGCTTACATGTTTTTCTAAACCAAAACTATGGTAAATGTAACAGTCTGTGGTGCCTGTTAGAGTCTGTGGGGGCTGTAACAATCTATGGTAAATGAAACACTATTTTAAATGCAATAGTTTGTTGTGTCTGTAACAGTCTGTGGTGTATGTAACGGTCTATGGTGCATGTAACAGGCTGTGATGGCTATGACAAATGGGTGGCTGTAACAGCCTGCTGAAACACACTACCGTGCTTTCTCACTCATGGATCTATTTACAATACATTTTTTACTTTTTTCAAATTATTTCTAGTCAGTCATATACATTTACTGTCACCTTCCTGGTCGTTTATATTGAGGTTATTGCTATACAAATTAAAGGCCCGTAATCACTAAATATTAGCTGCCTACAATGGCCCAGTAATTTGCGAGAATGGCTTCCCTTCCAGCATGATACAAAATAATTTCCGAGAAACCGATATTGGGGGCGAAATATTTTGAGTGCAAAGCAAAACGTGACACAAACTTAAGGAACAGACTTATTATTGTTTTCACTGGGAAAACGCTTAAATCCAATGAGTTATGCAGTGTCTACGGAATGAGAGGTAATCAGGTTTGATCCGAGGTACTGATCTGAAACTCTTGATTTGTTTAAATCAACGTGAAATTCTGGAAAGAAATGCTATAAAACACTGTTCCAAGGTTCATGAATAAAATTTCTTATCAAAATTCTCTAAGCATCGAATATATATATCTTTATTAGGTAAAATTGGTCAATTAACAAGAACTTATTTAAAATTAAGTAATTTCTAAAATTTTCTCTTATAGGTTTAAAGATATATATATATTTTTCTATTATGTTGGTGTAAAAATTAAAGATTTTGTACCAAAAGAACCTTAGAAAACTTAACTAACCTTACTATAACAAGCGCAATTTAATTTAGCCTAATCCACCAAAATATAATTTAGATAAGTTTACAATAATTTAATTATAAACAAACACAGTGAAATATATTTTTTTCGTTAGCTTAGAATGATTTTTGAGAAATTATTGCATGCACAAATTTTCGTTTGCCTTATTCGGCAAGAAGAGAGTTGCTATTTAAGCCAAAATTGCAAGTTTGACCAATTTGGTGTATATATATATATATATAATATATATATATATATATATATAAAATATTATATATATATATATATATATATACTTTAAAGGAGGGGTTTGGGATATTGGCAGTTTGGAGGGATATGTTGTGTATCTTTATACGTATATGCTTCTAAACTGTTGTATTCTGAGCACCTCTGCAAAAGCAGTGATAATGTGTGAGTGTGGTGAAAGTGTTGAATGATGATGAAAGTATTTTCTTTTTGGGGATTTTCTTTCTTTTTTGGGTCACCCTGCCTCGGTGGGAGACGACCAACTTGTTGAAAAAAAAAAAATATACATATACATATAAACATGCCTGTTAAGCCACAGCAACCAATTATTTAGATGTTCGTTTTAGCACTTGTTTCAACGAGTCTTTCTGCACGAGCGAAACAGTGCCAAAATCTAGCACACTAGGTTCTCTGGATTAAATTTGGTTAACTAACCCAAATATAAATTAACCTAAACTCACATATAAACACCACAAACTTAAAAAAAAAAATACACTGAGCATGTTACGTTTCGCTGCAACAAATAATAATCTTTCATATCAAGAGAAAAGAACTTGACTCTTACAACGAAGCAAGATTTTTTATTGAAAAAAAGAAAATAGGTGTTTTTTTAGGGAGGTCTAAATGTTATCAAAAAAGAATATATATTTTCTTTCCTTTAATTCGAGTTGTTAATTCATATAAAAGTAATTAATCAATTGGAAATTAACGTAAAACTACAAAATGAAACAAGGGCTCAAAAGACTGAAAAAAATATGTGATGATTAGAAGAGTTGAATGAATAAAAGAAAATAGAGAATAATCAATTTAACAGTCGATAAATGGAAGAAAGCAGGACACAAACCATCAAACAGATGATGAATAAAATAAAACAGAGAACAAGCAATCAAAAACACGATGTGACATAAGCCAACACAAGATGTATTAAAGAAACCATAGTACAAGCCCCCAGACACTCGACGTATTAAAGAAACCATAGTACAAGCCATCAGACACTCGACGTATTAAAGAAACCATAGTACAAGCCCCCAGACACTCGACGTATTAAAGAAACCATAGTACAAGCCATCAGACACTCGACGTATTAAAGAAACCATAGTACAAGCCATCAGACACTCGACGTATTAAAGAAACCATAGTACAAGCCATCAGACACTCGACGTATTAAAGAAACCATAGTACAAGCCATCAGACACTCGACGTATTAAAGAAACCATAGTACAAGCCATCAGACACTCGACGTATTAAAGAAACCATAGTACAAGCCATCAGACACTCGACGTATTAAAGAAACCATAGTACAAGCCATCAGACACTCGACGTATTAAAGAAACCATAGTACAAGCCCCCAGACACTCGACGTATTAAAGAAACCATAGTACAAGCCATCAGACACTCGACGTATTAAAGAAAAACCATAGTACAAGCCATCAGACACTCGACGTATTAAAGAAACCATAGTACAAGCCCCCAGACACTCGACGTATTAAAGAAACCATAGTACAAGCCATCAGACACTCGACGTATTAAAGAAACCATAGTACAAGCCCCCAGACACTCGACGTATTAAAGAAACGATAGTACAAGCCATCAGACACTCGACGTATTAAAGAAACCATAGTACAAGCCCCCAGACACTCGACGTATTAAAGAAACCATAGTACAAGCCATCAGACACTCGACGTATTAAAGAAACCATAGTACAAGCCCCCAGACACTCGACGTATTAAAGAAACCATAGTACAAGCCCCCAGACACTCGACGTATTAAAGAAACCATAGTACAAGCCCCCAGACACTCGACGTATTAAAGAAACCATCGTACAAGCCCCCAGACACTCGACGTATTAAAGAAACCATAGTACAAGCCCCCAGACACTCGACGTATTAAAGAAACCATAGTACAAGCCCCCAGACACTCGACGTATTAAAGAAACCATAGTACAAGCCATCAGACACTCGACGTATTAAAGAAACCATAGTACAAGCCATCAGACAATCGACGTATTAAAGAAACCATAGTACAAGCCATCAGACAATCGACGTATTAAAGAAACCATAGTACAAGCCATCAGACACTCGATGTACTAAAGAAAACAGAGTACAAACCATCAAACACAAAATAAATTAAAGAAAACAGAGTACAAGCCATCAAACACATGACGAATTAAAGAAAACGGAGAATAAATAAAAAATTCATTAAATAAATAATCAAAAGGACAAAATAAAAACAGAAGATTATTGCCTTGCCCAGTTATTTTTCTGTAATGCATCTAACAACATAACCAGACATCATTATTATTATTTATCAACCAATATTCCTTACATTTACAATAATGTTTTGGCGAATAAATAATTACCGACTGCAAAGAAAGTTAGGTTTCAATTATTCTCCATAATTCGGCTTATACTTATTTACAGATGTTTAATATTATGATCTGAAGTTCGTAGAATGTGCAAAACGTCTTTGAATTAATACTGACCCCTCAACAACGTTCACCCCTAAAAATAACTGACCCTTAATGATGACGAACCTTCGCGAGTGTTGACTCCTAGACAGTGTTGATTCTTAGGGAGCTTCTGTTATCTTGGTCACGACTTTGTCGAAACCAAATCTAAGTAACCCTTTAAATTAGATCCCATTTTTTAATGAATTTCAATAAAAAAATTTTCTATTAAAAAGGATATTGGCGATATTGGGACGACAAGACTGCAGGAAAACTAATACAGAGAAGGTGCTGATTTTCAGACATTTCACTCAGACCTGAGCGAAATGACTTGTGAAATAAAGACTACTCTATCGAAAGTGTCTTGAGAGGGCTATAGGAGTGAGCGTGTACAGTATTATGAGAGAAAACGTGGGAGGGAATAATCCTTACATAAACTTGATATAGTCAGCTGGACGTTTGAGCTAAGCCAAGCCATAACACTCAGAAGGGAGCCAGCCGACTCGAGACAAATCACTGGGCCCCGGAATCAGAATTATATAGCATTTGCAGTATTAATGCCGTAATCGGGCTAACGCTGCCGACACCTGCAACGCTACGATATCTTCCTCAAACACTCTGGCCCTTCTCAGCACCATCTTGCTGGGTCTTCCTTGCCCTCTCCATCATGCAGGATCTTCCTGGCACTATTTGTCTTATTGCCTATTCATTGTGCTTTCCATCTTGCTACTCATGCCTTACTCTCTCTTCCTACTTATTTCTTACCTCCTGCCCCCCCCCCCTCTATCATACTTCATCTTCCTTGCCCTCTTCAAAATAACATCTCTAAATTACCCTAGTTATCTTAACATTTATTACCCTGTTAAATTTCCTGTATCTGCCTTGCCTTCTATTTGTTATCCCTTCCATTTTCTCTGTTTTCCAATGCATCGTGAAATACATAGATACAAACACATACAGATACAGAAACTAACACAGATACAAACGCAGATACAAATGCAGATACAAACATAAAAACACAGATAAAAACACAGATACTAACACAGATACTAACACAAATACTAACACAAATACTAACACAAATACTAACACAAATACTAACACAAATATAAACAAATACAAACGCAGATACAAACACATACAAACAGATACAAACGCAGATACAAACGCACACAGATACAAACACAGATACAAACAGATACAAACAGATACAAACACAGATACAGACACACAGATAAACACAGATACAAACACAGATACAAACACAGATACAAACACAGATACAAACAAAGATACAAACACAAACACAGATACAAACAGATACAAACACAGATACAAACACATGTAACAAAATAATTAGAACCAAATAATAAATAACAAGTCAAAAGTAAAAAGAGAGAACACATCAAATTAACTTTGCTGTTTAGCAATGGGAAAACATTTTGGAAAAAACATTTTCAATACCAGTTAGAAATTGCGTATTTTCAAAAGAATTTAGAAGTAAAATATTTCCAAAGTGGAGTTAGTCTCTGGGCTTGAGCTCAATTAAACACACATTGAGTATTAATCCTTTAGTTCTCTATTAAAAAAAAAAAATATTCTCACGAAACATATTTTGATTTTTTCTTTAGAGGAATTTAGTATTTTTTTTTTTTTTGCCTCTCTTTCACTTTTTTTTTTTGTATCTCTTTCTACTCTTTATCTTCTTAATAATTTTACTGTTTTATTTTTCATCTGTCTCTTTCCAGTCTGGTCATCTCTATTTTTTTATTTTCTTACAATTTTCGTTTTCTCTACATAGTTAAGCTCTTTTTCGAAACTCTTCTATATGGTGATTTTTTTCGTAAATATTATTGCAAAAATTATAAATGAAAATTAAACAGTAGTAACTTACGTTCCATGCCCTTTAATTTACGATGGACTTTTTCAGTCTAATTTACGAAAAACTGTATTCTGTATATGAGCTTTATAAGATAACTGATTGTATCTCTTTATTTCTCCATTTTTTAAGACTAATCCTGTTCTATCTTCACTCCTTTTTCTCTTATTCAACAAATTATCTACATCTTCCTACAGTCTTATCTACATCTTCCTACCATCTTCATCTTCCTACTTTCAGCCTCTCCGCTCCTTAAAAACCTTCCAAATGCATCACTGTAAGCATCCAGTAGAACCAGGAGGGTTGTATCAGCTTCCCCCAGCTATCTCTTTCCTCTTCCTTCTATTACCTCTTATTCCCCGTCTCCTAGCTACTGATTCCCTTTGCCCTTAAGTATTTATCTCCTGTCTTCTACTTATCCACCTGACTGGGCGTTCTACGCTTTCTAGGGTATAAGGACCTTTGTCCATCATAAAATGGCAATAATTAGCCCTTAATGCTACAGAGTAGAGTCGGAAATCTGTGAGAAATCGAAAGAGGTGGGTAAGAGGGAGAAGTGATGGCGGGAGCGAGAGTATAGGAAGGGAGGGAGAGAAAGGTGGAGAAAGAAGGGGAGGTGAAGGGTAGGGAAGGGAAGGAAAGATTGGAATTGGAGAGGTAGGGAAGGGGGAGGTGAGAAAGGGAGAGGTTGGTAGGAAGGGACGGGGAGGGAGGGGAGAGGAGGGGAGGTGAGGGAGGGGAGGGGAGGTGAGGGAGGGGAGGGGAGGGAGGGGAGGGGAGGGAAGGGGAGGTGAGGGAGGGGAAGGGAGGGGAAGGGAGGGGAAGGGAGGGGAGGTGAGGGCAGGAGAGAAAGAAGAAGGGAAGGGAGGTAAGAAAGGGAGGGGAGGTAAGGAAGGGAGATAAGAAAAGGAGGGGAGGTAAGGAAGGGAGGGAAGGTAACGATGGGAGAGATGAGAGAGACGTGGGGAGAAAGTGAGGTAAGGTGAGGAAGGAAGGGAGGGTGAAGCAGAAGGAGGAACAACACGCTACTTGCATTAGTATCGTTGACAACGCGTGAGGCTTTACTCAGCCGGGTCGAGTATTACAAGTCTTCCCTCCCGCTGCTCTCTTTCTCGTCCATCCTAAACCAAAATACTCTTTATCGCAGATTTTTTGAACACAGGTCAAACTATAACTTTTCTGCTTTTCTAGCTATGGTAAACTCTCTTCTATATACAGTATGATATTTTTGCAAATGCGATTGAAAAAGTTTTCCCGAAATTTTTAAAGCCTGTTCACATGCCTCTCAGTTTTTAATGTACTTCTTCAAACATATTTAAAAAAAAATCGCACTTTAGAAAGGAAGATTATAAAATTTCAAAAAGATTGTTCTGCATTTTTACAGATTTCATGTACACACAGTGTACATAACTTGTCTGAAAAATTCTGCCAAGATAATCATGATTATAGACAAGTAAAACAGGATCAATACAAATTACATAAACTTATTGAATACAAATACTAATATATAATATATATATATATATATATATTTTATTATCACACTGGCCGATTCCCACCAAGGCAGGGTGGCCCGAAAAAGAAAAACTTTTACCATCATTCACTCCATCACTGTCTTGCCAGAAGGATGCTTTACACTACAGTTTTTAAACTGCAATATTAACACCCCTCCTTCAGAGTGCAGGCACTGTACTTCCCATCTCCAGGACTCAAGTCCGCCCTGCCGGTTTCCCTGAACCCCTTCATAAATGTTACTTTGCTCACACTCCAACAGCACGTCAAGTATTAAAAACCATTTGTCTCCATTCACTCCTATCAAACACGCTCACGCATGCCTGCTGGAAGTCCAAGCCCCTCGCACACAAAACCTCCTTTACCCCCTCCCTCCAACCTTTCCTATCCCGCCTTCTTTCCACTACAGACTGATACACTCTTGAAGTCACTCTGTCTCGCTCCATTCTCTCTACATGTCCGAACCACCCCAACAACCCTTCTTCAGCCCTCTGGACAACAGTTTTGGTAATCCCGCACCTCCTCCTAACTTCCAAACTACGAATTCTCTGCATTATATTCACACCACACATTGCCCTCAGACATGACATCTCCACTGCCTCCAGCCTTCTCCTCGCTGCAACATTCATCACCCATGCTTCACAACCATATAAGAGCGTTGGTAAAACTATACTCTCATACATTCCCCTCTTTGCCTCCAAGGTCAAAGTTCTTTGTCTCCACAGACTCCTAAGTGCACCACTCACCCTTTTTCCTTCATCAATTCTATGATTCACCTCATCTTTCATAGACCCATCCGCTGACACGTCCACTCCCAAATATCTGAATACATTCACCTCCTCCATACTCTCTCCCTCCAATCTGATATTCAATCTTTCATCACCTAATCTTTTTGTTATCCTCATAACCTTACTCTTTCCTGTATTCACCTTTAATTTTCTTCTTTTGCACACTCTACCAATTCATCCACCAATCTCTGCAACTTCTCTTCAGAATCTCCCAAGAGCAGTGTTCATCAGCAAAGAGCAACTGTGACAACTCCCACTTTATGTGCGATTCTTTATCTTTTAACTCCACGCCTCTTGCCAAGACCCTCGCATTTACTTCTCTTACAACCCCATCTATAAATATATTAAACAACCACGGTGACATCACACATCCTTGTCTAAGGCCTACTTTTACTGGGAAATAATTTCCCTCTTTCCTACATACTCTAACTTGAGCCTCGCTATCCTCGTAAAAACTCTTCACTGCTTTCAGTAACCTACCTCCTACACCATACACCTGCAACATCTGCCACATTGCCCCCCTATCTACCCTGTCGTACGCCTTTTACAAATCCATAAATGCCACAAAGACCTCTTTAGCCTTATCTAAATACTGTTCACTTATATGTTTCACTGTAAACACCTGGTCCACACACCCCTACCTTTCCTAAAGCCTCCTTGTTCATCTGCTATCCTATTCTCCGTCTTACTCTTAATTCTTTCAATAATAACTCTACCATACACTTTACCAGATATACTCAACAGACTTATCCCCCTATAATTTTTGAAATCTCTTTTGTCCCCTTTGCCTTTATACAAAGGAACTATGCTTGCTCTTTGCCAATCCCTAGGTACCTTACCCTCTTCCATACATTTATTAAATAATTGCACCAACCACTCCAAAACTATATCCCCACCTGCTTTTAACATTTCTATCTTTATCCCATCAATTCCGGCTGCCTTACCCCCTTTCATTTTACCTACTGCCTCACGAACTTCCCCCACACTCACAACTGGCTCTTCCTCACTCCTACAAGATGTTATTCCTCCTTGCCCTATACACGAAATCACAGCTTCCCTATCTTCATCAACATTTAACAATTCCTCAAAATATTCCCTCCATCTTCCCAATACCTCTAACTCTCCATTTAATAACTCTCCTCTTCTATTTTTAACTGACAAATCCGTTTGTTCTCTAGGCTTCCTAAACTTGTTAATCTCACTCCAAAACTTTTTCTTATTTTCAACAAAATTTGTTGATAACATCTCAGCCACTCTCTCATTTGCTCTCTTTTTACATTGCTTCACCACTCTCTTAACCTCTCTCTTTTTCTCCATATACTCTTCCCTCCTTGCATCACTTCTACTTAGTAAAAACTTCTCATATGCTAACTTTTTCTCCCTTACTACTCTCTTTACATCATCATTCCACCAATCGCTCCTCTTCCCTACCGCACCCACTTTCCTGTAACCACAAACTTCTGCTGAACACTAACAGTACATTTCTAAACCTACCCAATACCTCTTCGACCCCATTGCCTATGCTCTCATTAGCCCATCTATCCTCCAATAGCTGTTTATATCTGTTTATTATATATATATATATATATATATATATATATATATAATATATATATATATATATATATATATATATATATATATTAATTAATATATGTCGTGCCGAATATGTGAAACTGGTCAATTATAAGAACTCATTTAAAATTAAGTCTTTTCTGAAATTTTCTCTTATACGTTTAAAGATATATTTTTTTCATTATTGTTAATGTAACAATTTTTAATTTTGCACCAAAAGAATCTTAGAAAACTTACCTAACCTTATTATAACAAGTGTAATTTATTTTAGCCTAACCCAACTAAATATATTTTAGATTTGTTTACAATAATTTAATACTAAACAAACACAGTGAAATATACTTTTTTCGTTAGGTTCAGAATGATTTTGGCGAAATTATTGCATACACAAATTTTGGCTTGTCTTAAATGGCAAGACGAGCGTTGATATTTAAGCCAAGATCGCAAGTTCTGCCTTTTCGTCACGACATATATATCATTTAAACGGAAAAAGTATACTTATATATCATTTAAACGGAAAAAGTAAAGACATTTAACAAAATTAAATCTGTGATGAAGAAATATAATTATGAATGACTTAAGGGAATGCAAATGCTCTCGCTGGAGTATTTATCATAACTGTATTAAAAATTATTATTATTATTAATTTTAATTATGTTGTATTAACTGGAAGCTTTAGATCCGTTGAGTCATACAGCGCCTGATATAAATCTATAAATTTCGAGATATCCCAGACAATAATGGTTTATCGGTGATATCTTCAGTGAGAATAAGAGGCCAAAACTTGACACGACGTAACGTGGTTGAAATATATTCTTAGAAGAAATAGTTTGCGCCATAATCAATGGAAATTTTAAAAATTTTACCAATAAATCTGTAGCTACTAAAATTAGGCAATTGCAAATACATACACACACACACACACACACACACACACACACACACCACACACACACCACACCACACACACACACACACACAAGCAAGCAAGCACTGATAGATGTGCACGCATACAACTTTTCTCGTCCCCTCATCCATTCACCATTTCGTTAAACTACTCATCCTTCTACCCCTCACCCTCAGTACACTCTCTGTCCTCCCTTACCCTTACTCTCCTTTCCTACTACACTCAAGCTCCACCTTTTCATTTCCCCTCACTCCCCTTGAAGTACAGAATCTTCCTTTCTTCCACCTTCGGTTCCCCTTTAGTCCCTCAGCCTCGTCATCTTTAGCATATTCCCCCATTTCTTATTCTCCCTCCTCCCTCACCCTGCACCCTCCATCAGTCTTACACACTTCTACCTTTCTCTCCTCATCTGCAACGCATTCTGCTTCTCTTCCTCCTCCTTACCTCTCCTGAATCCCCCTTCTCCTCCTCCTGCTTCTAGTTCTGCTAGTCTTCCTCCTCCTCCAATTTTCCTATCCCGTTCAACGCCCTCCTACTGCTGCTGCTGCTGCTGCTGCTGCTGCTGCTGCTACGCGTCTTCCCCCTCCTTTCCCCAACCCCCGCTGCGCCTGGGCGTTGGGGGTCACAGACGCAGCAGACAGCAGCCTGCAGGAAGGACTCAGGACCCGCACCACCTAAGACAAATCTGACCAATACATCTGAAGACAGTTGTATTGATAATGACATTCACCCATTACAGGCTCTACTGTAATGGCCGGCCAAAATGATTTCTCGAATTCTAGATGTCAAATGATTTCTCTATAATGCTAGATTGGTCCTTCCAACCCCCCTTACTCTCCCTCTGATCATTAGAAGGCACTTAGCGGTTTATTGGAGAATACGGCGAGCCATGTCTCAGTGCTGAAGGACAAAATAAACACCTGCAGAAACTTAGAGTTGAGAATTTTATTGAACGTTTCGCCATTAGTGACGCTTTCCGTCCAGTGCATCTGCAGTTTTTTCATCTTGTCGGTGTCACCCCATACTTCCACTGGCAGACAAATTGCCTCTCCATCGTGGCGGGTGATGTGTGAAAGGTTCCACACACGGAATATGCTTCATTATGACTCACGAAATCTCAATAACACAATTGTAAACAAATCACAGAACGGGTGGGGTACTGAACCTATGCCAGACGAGTCCCATGAGGTTTGGGACTCGCTTTCCGTGGTTTCGAAGCATCATACTCATCCCATATGGCGGCAAAGAATACATGCACCGAGAGTTTATATCTCTCACTGCATACACTCAGTATTAACATTAATCCCAATTTTAGGAACTGAAGAGTTCTTAATGATCCTCGTGGAGTCGACAGGCTTTAAACCCCATTAAATAGCCAACCATACGGTGACCCTATATGGCATACAAGGAATTATCAACAGAAGCATTATATCCCATAACAGAGAATTCGCAAGTGAAACGAATTGACCCTTATTGTTCATGCCGTTGCTAAACCTTCCGTTGCTACTCTTGCCGTTACTGCCACTACTGTTGTGAGTTGTACGATTATTATATCCACTACTACTACTGCTTCTACTGTTACTACTACAGCTGTTTCTGCTA
This sequence comes from Cherax quadricarinatus, assembly GCF_026875155.1. Lineage (NCBI taxonomy): Eukaryota > Metazoa > Arthropoda > Malacostraca > Decapoda > Parastacidae > Cherax > Cherax quadricarinatus. The sequence continues at coordinate 19,102,407 of NC_069439.1, read as the reverse complement.
TTACTAATACTATTACTACTAATAGTACTATTACTACTATTACTTCTACTAATACTACTCAAGGGAGGTTTCTTCATGCCGGTGAAGAGTTCTTGATCCTAGAAATTATACCTGTCCTCCTAGGTGCTGTACGACCCGTACAAGTTTAGCGCTTTCCCATAAATATAAATTCGATTTGAAATGAGCCGATGTTTGTCATTTCTGAAAATTGCGTTTATTGGGAATGATAATAGTCCAGGAAGGACCTAAATGTCGTCTGAAGAACCGAATCATCATATGGGTCGATCTGTCGTCTAAGGATCAAAACATCGTGTCAGGACCTAGACATCTAAAGACTAAAATGTCGTCTAAGGACCGAAATGTTGCCTACTTTTGAGCTCCATTATATGGATTAGTTTTGAATTGTTTCACGCACAGTGTTGTGACTCTGGAGCTCAGAGAAAGGAACGACTAGCTAGTGATACTGACTCGAAGACGACGGAGAATCGAGCCTTCACCATTTCTTGCGGTGCGTGGCCAGCCGAGTTTAGCGTTTTACATAAATAATAAATTACTGGTAAGATGATTAATTAATGTGGCAGTTCCTCCCTCCAGGAAGCTGACACTGCTCTGACACCACTCTCACCGACACCGCTCACACTGACACCGCTCACACTGACACCGCTCACACTGACACCACTCACACTGACACCACTCACACTGACACCACTCACACTGACACCACTCACACTGACACCACTCACACTGACACCACCAGCTTCGTTCCCTCACTTTACCTCACCAGAAGGAAAGCTGACCTGTCTCCTTATTGAATAATCAGTGAGAATGGGCTTCTCTCTCTCTCTCTCTCTCTCTCTCTCTCTCTCTTCTCTCTCTCTCTCTCTCTCTCTCTCTCCTTTCCATTGGAGCTTCCTTCCTCTTTCCATAAGTGAGATTCACCTCCCCTCTACTCTTCTTCAATCCTTTCCAATTGTAGGGACGGTGGACCTTCCGTCATCCCTCCCAGAAAGGGACAGTCAACGTTTCGTCATCTTTCCCACAAAGAAGGGACGGTCGACCTTCAGAGTATCTTTTTTCATCTCTAAACTCGGGAAAAATCTTTCATCAAGGGCTCTAAAGTACAGAATGTTTTAAAAAAGATGGACCCGATTTGTAATATATATATTTCTCTAAAAGTGGGTCCATTGTATATTCGTTTTTCCCTTCGTTGTGGCCCATTTTCTGGCTTACTAGACTAGTGTATGGCCAGGTGAGCCACTATGGCCCGCTGGACCATCATATGGTCTTCAGGTTCATCCTACACACACACTTTTTCGGCAAAGAATGAAAGAACAGTTCATTACACGTCCTCGCTAAACCGCTAAACCCGGAGGATTATACAGCGCCTGGGGGGGGGGGATGTGGAAGGCATTCAGGGTAAATTCGGGGAACTGGAGCACAGATCCAATTCCCTAAATCAAGAGCCCCTCACCAACATCACTGAGAAGAGAAACATTTTGACGACGTATCGGTTTGTCTCGCAAGCTTCTCCGAGTCACAGTGGTCCGGGACGGCTCGAAACGTCGTCACAAGATTCGTTTCCTAAATGCGGGGGTTTTGACGAACCCCTTTAACTTTGCTTCATCAATACCTTCCCTAGTCTTTGCCTCCTTTAACCTCCACTAGTCCTTACCTCCCCTAGTCTTTGCTTCCTTTAACCTCCCCTAGACCATGCCTCCCTTAACCTCCTCAGGATTATTTTTTTTTCATTTATCATTGGGTAGGGATAAGGGAGGGGTGGAACAGGAGTGATAGGAGGGAGTGGGGAAAATCAACTCCCTTCCCCCCCTCTCTCTCTCTCTCTCTCTCTCCCATCACCCACCTTCGCAACAAACCAGTGTGGGGGGAGGGGAGAAGAGGGGAGAGGAGGGGAGGGGAGAGGAGTGGAGAGAAGAGGAGGGGAGGGGGGGAAGGGCGCGCCGGCCGGACACCCAATCTCAGTCCGTCATCAAAAGTGAATTAAAACGGTATCGCGTCGTGTTCCGCAGACGACGCTCTCCCTTGTCCGACGCGCACGGAATAATTGCAGATGTAATTCAAGCCAACTGACCGTCCCTCATCCTTTGTCGGTAATTCACTGGACTCCCTTCCTCCCTATCCTCCCTATCCTATCCCCCTGCCCCTTCCCACGACGGCTTAACTCAACCCCAACTTTGCAAGACAGGAAATAGAGAAGCATTAGGAGAAGAGATACCACACCGGCGAAAGGAGAAGGGTGAGGAAGACGCACAAGAACAAACAGAAAAGGAAGAATAGGCCACGTGGGAAGAGGAGCAGGATGCGTTGGAAAAATGAAAGGAGAGAGACGAAGCGAGAAAATGAAGAGAAGTTTATGTAATGTAGAATGAAACGTTTTATAAAAAATTCAGAAGATAATGAAAATAATAGAGTAAGAAAATAAAGACAAAAAATAATTGTGAAAACTACGGGAGAGAGAGAGAGAGAGAGAGAGAGAGAGAGAGAGAGAGAGAGAGAGAGAGACAGACACAGAGAGAGAGGAGACAGAGAGAGAGAGAGACAGAGAGAGAGAGAGACAGAGAGAGACAGAGAGAGAGAAGAGGAGAGAGAGAGAGAGAGGAGAGAGAGAGAGGAGAGAGAGGGAGACAGAGAGAGAGACAGACAGAGACAGAGAGAGAGACAGACAGAGACAGAGAGAGAGACAGAGAAAGAGACAGAGAGAGAGAGTTATGTTGGAAATAATGGCTTGATATAAAGAATTAAGCAAATTAAGGAGGACTAAAATAAAGGAATAACATGACGGCAGGAACAATAATTTGTAAAGAAAAATAATATTATATATATTATATATATATATATATATATATATATATATATATATATATATAATATATATATATATATATTATAAAACCCTCAGATATGTTAAAAATAGATAAGACGTGTATTCTAAAAATTTTCTTTTCGTTCCTCTTAGAAAAATGGAACGGAGAGAGAGAAAAAAAGATAAGGTGTCCACTGTAACATAAGGTTTCGGACGACAGTTCACAGTTATGGTCACCAGTAACGAGAAATAACTCGCGATGTTTATGTACCGTCCTCTCGCTGGTCCTTTCCCTCGCGAGTTTACCCTCTAATGCTCATAATCTTCAAAGAATATCATTATAAAGGGAAAATAAATTATGTGTGGCGTACCTTTGAGGCGAGCGAGGCGGCGTTGATAATGAAACACAAGACTGGCTGGCAATCCTCCTCACTGTAATTCACTACATCCAACACTTTTCAGACGCATTTCCATTTAGTCTGCGTTTTGGCAAAGTCCTCCATTCAGTCGTTTGCAAAAGAAGGATTACTTTCAGCATCGCATTGAGGTTTCCGGGGATAAAAATATGTGACAAGTTTGTCGATTTTCGGTCTGCGAGGAGGAGCGACAAGGATGATTTCCAGTGAAATTTGAATACGAAAATGGACATTATTGATTTTCGGACCTGAGGTACGTAATCCTTCATAATCTCAGCACGATTTATTAGCGACTCGCTTGGAAAGATTCAGATTTAAGTTGTATTTAAATATATTGTAACTCTTTAAGATAATTTTATTAAGCTAATTGCTCCCAGGACTGGAAAATTTCATGATTTAGACGAAATTGTCCCCAATATTTCAACCTCAAAATCAGCCGGGTTAAAAAAAAACGGAGAACCCAGACACGAAGCGGCAATAAGACTCATTCTCTTAATAGATAATCAATCAAACCGGACCTTACTGCAGCGTGCTCCCTCGTTCAATATCGCTCCCCGATAACCAGCCATCAGCTAGTAATGACGGGACACAACTTAGGCTAAAATAAAGCCACTTCTTTACTACTTTACGTAGCAGGGCCAAGAGAGGATACCTGAACATGTTAGCTTGGCCAACATGGTGCTATAGAAGCGCCATATTTAATTAGCCTAAATTATTACTCTCGTGAATTTGTTGGCTTTCATTCAATGTTAGTTCATTTTAAAGACTATCCCCTGACTATAATATGCAAACATTCTCCATGAGCAACGGGTGCGAGAAGACTTAACTATATGTCACAACACGAACAGCACTGAACCGGGATCCTCCAGTTGTGAGCCGAATATGGTACCAATGATCTACGAGCTAACTTTAAGTAGGTCGTTGAACCGATGTGGATCATACTGCGATGGAATGATAAAGGCTTGATCTTCCGTCCGCTTAGTCTTCCTCCCTTTGCACTTACCCATTTGCTGTTGTGAGAATAGAGTCTAAACTTGTAGACAGGCCTCCTTATCTGGCCGGAAATGGTTACCATCCTCCTGGCTTCGTGGACTAACGTACGTATTCCTAAAGCAGTGTATAGGATGTATATTTCCTGATATTCTTCATTTCTCATCGTTCGTAAAGTCTTTCTCTGTCCACCCTTAAAGTCATTTCAATACTTTGAAGTCTTCTAGTCAGTCTTCAATCTCCTAGTCAGTTCTCGGTCTTTAGTTGTCGAACCAGCCTGTGTGAGTATATATATATATATTTATATATTTTATTTAATATATATATATATATATATTTATTTTACACTCACCTAATTGTGGTTGCAGGGGTCGAGTCATAGTGTGTGTGTGTGTGTGTGTGTGTGTGTGTGTGAACACGATGAAGAATTGCAATGCAAGGAGGAATGCCTAATGATTTGTGTGAGGGAGGGAAATACGCTAAATTAATTGTGCGGAGAATGAAAATACGCTAAATGAATTATGTGGGGAAAGGAAATACGCTAAATGAATTGTGTGGAAAATGGAAATGCGCTAAATGATTTGTGTGGAGGAAGGTGGCATGCTAAATAATTTGTGTGGGAGAATCTAGTGTGCTCAATGATTTGTGTGGGAGCGAGGCACAATAAATTATCAATGTTGGGGTACCTTACAGGAATAATAATATTATTAAGAATTATATTATTATTTGCTATTATATCTGTTAAAACTAAGAGCTATTATTATTATTTTTATTGTGACCATACTTATTATTACATGTACTTAACCTATAAGGGTTATTAATCTTAATCATTTTTTTTTCACATCGGCCGTTTCCCACCATGGCAGTGTGGCCCGAAATAGAAAAACCTTCATCATTCACTCCATCACTGTCTTGCCAGAGACATGCTTACACTACAGTTGTAAAACTGCAACATTAACACCCGTCCTTCAGAGTGCAGACACTGTACTTCCCTGAATCCATTCATAAATATTACCTTGCTCACACTTCAACAGCACGTGAAGTCCTAAAAACCATTTGTCTCCATTCGCTCTTACCTAACACGCTCACGTAGGCTTGCTGGAAGTCCAAGCCCCTCGCACTCAAAACCACTTTTGCTCCCTCCATCCAACCTTTCCTAGGCCGACCGCTACCCCACCTTCCCTCCACTACAGATTTATACATTCTATTTTGTTCCATCCTCTCTACATGTCCGAACATCCTCAACACCACCACCTCAGCCCTCTGGATAATAGTTTTGGTAATCCCGCACCTCCTAATTTATAACCAAGGAATTCTCTGCATTAAATTCACACCACACATTGTCCTCAGACACGACATCTCCACTGCCTCCAGCCTTCTCCTTGTTGCAACATTCGCCACCCATGCTTCACACCCATATAAGAGCGTTGGTATAATTATACTCTCATTCATTTCCCTCTTTGCTTCAATGGACAAAGTTCTTTTAATTATATTTACTATTATATTTGTTAAACCTGTAAGAGTTATGCAGCGCCGGGAAATAAGAGGAGTAGAGGGGGGGGGGGAATGAGGTTTGATTAGAGGAAGGAGAGATTAGCTGAAATTCTGCCGAGGAAGAGGTTTTAACCAGCTTCAAGCCACCTCTTTGAATGAGTAAGAATTATTAAAAATGATGGTTAAAGAGATAATTTGCTGGAAAAAAAAAAAATCTATTGTGACAACGTTTCCCTTAGTGAAGAGCATACTAAGTCATGGCTTGATAAATCTCTACACAGGGCGAAACGTTGATCCAATAAAAGTTCGTTTTAGAAACATGTTTTGTGAGATATTACAGGGACAACGGACACACTCAAGAAGAGGAAGAGACTTGACAAGGCTCTTGGAGAGCGAAACGTTGCCACAACAAATGTCACACTACTGGCATCTGTGCCCTTTTAACTACCACAGCAAAGGTGGTGTAGCAATAGAAGAAACTCATTGTGTAATGCTAGCCGCTAGCTCTTTTTTTAATTGCTCTCTTCCCTACACCCAATACTCCTGGGTATAGATCCAACTCTTGTCCCATTTAAGTTTGAGATAATCACTGAGCGATTGTATCTAAATCAAAGTACTCGGAAAAAGAGTAATAAACGACTATATCTAAATCAAAATAATAGGAAAAAGCGTAACGAACAGCTATATGTAAATTTATTTGCCCGTCTGCACAATTTTTGTAGAATGTTAACGCAGTGAAAAATAGTGGACGAATTAAGGTATGTGTTACAGAAAGAATACATACCAATAATCTGTGTATTTATGTAGCTTGAAAGTAGAACTGTTTTTACAGTAACTAGAACTGGTATTACAAAAGTGTGCTGCACTTAAACGTTTATTATTCCAAGCGCATCCGTGACGCGTAAGTCAAACGAGGGGGTAAAGTCCGTAGACTTCACGCATTTCTTGGGCATAGCAAAATTAAGCTTCTTAAATACAATAAAGTGTGATTCTCTTGGTAGAGATGTTATTGCTGATATTAGCGGTGCTGCTGTTAGTGGTGGTAGCCGTGGCGGTGCTGTTGCTGCTGCTCCTTCAGTTGCTGGGATGGTGGTGCTGGTGCTGCCTTTGTTGCAACTAGCGCTGCAGATGCTGATGCTGTCTCTACTGCTGCTGCTAAGAAGTGGTTTCTAAAACATGTGATGTGCGTTATGTGATGTTTGTCATGCGAGGTGTCATGTGAGATTATTTATATTTTTTATTATTAACACAACGGTCGTTTCCCTCCAAAGCAGGGTGGCTCGAAAAGGAAAAACTTTCATAATTTATTCCATCACTGTCTTGCCAAAGGCGTTCTTACACTACGCTTACAAAACTGTAACATTAACACCTCTCCTTCAAAGTGCATATATATATATATATATATATATATATAATATATATATATATATATATATAATATATATATATATATATATTATATATATATATATATATAATATATATATATGCAATAATTCACAGTAAACAGGTGATTTCAGAATATGCAAAACAATCACTGTGAAAGAATAGAAAAATTCCAAGCGCTTTCGTGACTACTCGCTTTATCAAGGAAAAATAAAAAGTAATGCATAAAAGGAAGGCAATAAAAGGGCCTAGCCCCACCCCCACTACACATCCCACAACAAAACAACACGCGCGCGCTCATGAAAAAGGGAAAAAAATGCAGAGGCCCCTGGGCCCAATAGACCCCTTCCAAAAACCCACCAACAAACTACTACCCAAAAATTAAGAATTTTAAAATTTATCATTTGTCCAATGTATTATTAAATTTTTCCCAAATTCTATTAAAATATTTTTAATTTATATAAAAAAAACGAAATTTCTATTGTCAAAACTGTTTTTTATGAAACAAGATTCAAATTATATATATATATATATATATATTAAAATATATATTATATAATATAAAATATATATATAAAAAAAAAAGCAAAAAAAGAAAAAAAAAATAATATATATTTATAATATATCACCAGGAGGAAGTAGAAAAAGTTTCGGGCCCCAAAAAGTGCGTTTTTTAAAGGAGGCATTTCCGCAAGCGATTTTTATTCCGCGATTTATTCGCCGTACGAAAATTAATGTAATTTTTGCTTTTATGGTTATTTGGGGAAAAATTTTGACTTGTTACATTTTGTGAATTTCAATTCCTATTATTTGATTAAATTTTGGGAATTTGCTAATCACGTGTGTTGAAATCACCCTCGCTAAGGACTCTTCAATTCTTACCGTTATTTATTTTTGTTTTACTTTTTGTTACTAATTATTTTTTTTAGTTTTTTTATTATTAGTTTTATTTTTGTGTTGTTTATTTTTATGTTTGTATTATTTACCTTTTATTATTTTTTTGTTTTTTTCTTATTGTTACTATTATTAATTTATATTTACCTTTTTTTTTTTATTTTTTACTTATATTTACTGACTATGTTTTATTTTGAGTTATTATTTTTATTTCTTTTTTTTTTATTTTTTATTTGTTATTTTTTTATATGTACTATTTTATATTGTAGTTTTTACTACTTATTTTATTTGCTACCTTTTTTTTACCTACTTTTTTTTAGTTTTTATAATATTTTTTTTTTTTTTATTTTACTTTTGTTTTTATTATTTTTATTACTTATACCTTATTTTATTATATTTTACCTTTAGAATTTACTTTTTTATTATTTTTTTTTTATTTACTTTTTTACGTTTTTACTTTTTATTTACCTATATTTTTTTTTTTATATGTTTTCACGTTTTTTTAGCTTATTTTTTCCGTATTTGTTTTATGTATTTATTTATTTTTACCTTTTAACACTCTATTTATTTCTTTTGGATTTTTTTATTTTACTTGATTACTGTTATATGTTTTTATTGTTTTCTTGTTAGTGTTTTTATTTAATTTTGGTTTTTGAAGGATTTGTTTTATTTTTTCGCTTTTTTCGTTTTGACTTTTTTTTTGTGTAGGGAGATTAACTTGAACACACTTTTACTTTGTGTTTTATTGTTTTAATTTTTATTTTGTTTTTTTTATTTACCTTATTTTTTATTTTACTTTTATTTAATTTTTTTACTATACTTTATTTTATACTTTTTATATTATTTTTTTATTTTATTTTTTTATATTTACTTGTTTGACTTTGTTAACTTTTTTATTTTTTTTTTTTACTATTTTTTATATTTTATATTTACTTTATTTTTATTATTTTCTTACTTATTATTTTTTTTATATTTTTTTTATTTATATACTTTTTTTGTTTTTTTTTATTTTACTTTTTTATTTACACTTTTTTATTAACTTTATTTTTTTTTGTTTTATTTTTTTTTTCTTTTTATATATTTTTTTTTAACTATTATTTATTACTTTTATTTTTATACTTTTTTTTATCTAGTTATTTTATTTTTTATTTTACTTTTTATTTTTTCCCGTTTTATAATTTTATTTTTTTATTTTTTATTAGTTACTTTTTTATTTTTTTATTATTTTTTATTTATATTTTTTTTTTTGTTTTATTTATATACGTACTACTATTTATTTTTTATTTTTTTTTTTTTAATTACCTTATTATATTATTTATTTTTTTTTTTACTTATTTTTTTTTTTTAATTTTTTTTATTTTACAACTATTTTGATTTTTTTTTTTTATTTTGTTACTTATTTTTTTACTTTTTTATTTATTTTATTAATATATATCTTTTTTTATTTATTACTTTTTTTTTATTATTTATTTTTTTTTTTTTTTTTTTTTACCTTTTTTTTATATTTTTTATATTTTTTTACTATATATTATTTTTTTTTTTTTTTTACTACTATTTTTTACATTTTTTTTATTTTTTTTTTTTATTTTACTTTTTTTTACTTATTTTGACTTTATTTTTTTTTTTTATTATTTATTTTTATTTTTTTATTTTATTTTTTTTATTACTTCAGGAATAAATTTATTATTAAGAATTATATTATTTTTATTTGCTATTATTTCTGTTAAAACTAAAGTTTATTATTATTATTATTATTTTTATTGTAATCATACTTATTATTTACCATTACTTAACCTATAAGGGTTATTAATTTAATCATTTTTTTTCACATCGGCCCGTTTCCCACATGGCAGTGTGGCCCGACCGAAATAGAAAACCTTCATCATTCACTCCATCACTGTCTTCCCAGAGACATGCTTCACTAATTTGAAAAAACTGCAACATTAACCCCCGTCCTTCGAGTGCAGACACTGAACTTCCTGAATCCATTCAAAAATATTACCTTGCTAATTTCAACGAGTAAAAGTCCTAAAAAACCATTTGTCTCATTCGCTCTTACCAAAACAGCTCACGTAGGCTTGCTGGAAGCCCAACCCCCTCGCACTAAAAACATTTTTGCCCCCTACCCAAACCCTTTCCTGGGCCGACCGTCCCCCACCTTCCCCCACTACAGATTTTTTATTTTATTTTTTTCCCATCCTTTTACATGTCCGAACATCCTCAAAAACAACACCTCGCCCTCTGGTAATTCCCGCACCTCCTAATTTATAAACCCAAGGAATTTCTGCATTAATTCACACCACACATTGTCTCAGACACATCTCCACTCCTCCAAGTTTCCCCCCCTTTTTGCAACATTCGCCACCCATGCTTCACCCCATATAAGGCGTTGGTATAATTATACTTCCTTATTTCCCTCTTTTCTTCAATGGACAAAATTCTTTTTTAAATTTATTTACTATTATATCTGTTAAAACCGTAAGAGTTATGCAGGGGCCGGGAAAGAGAGGAGTGAGGGGGGGGGGGGGGAATGGGTTTGATTAGAGGGAAAGGGGAGATTAGCTGAAATTTTGCCGAGGAAAAGGTTTTAAAGCTTCAAGCACCCTTTTTAATGAGTAAGAATTATTAAAAATGAGGTTAAGAGTAATTTGTGGAAAAAAAAAAATATTGGACAACGTTTCCCCCAGTGAAGGCATACTAAAATTGGTTGATACATCTCTACACGGGCGAAACGTTGATCCAAAAAAGTCAGTTTTTTGAAACATGTTTTGTGAGATATTACAGGGGAAAAGGACACACTAAGAACAGGAAGAGATTGACAAGGCTTTGGAGAGCGAAAAAGTTGCCCCAAAAATGTCACATACTGGGATCTGGCCTTTTAATACCACAGCAAAGGGGTGTAGCAATAGAAGAAACTCATTGTGTAATGCTAGCCGCTAGCTCTTATTTTAATTGCTCTCTTCCCTACACCCAATACTCCTGGGTATAGATCCAACTCTTGTCCCATTTAAGTTTGAGATAATCACTGAGCGATTGTATCTAAATCAAAGTACTCGGAAAAAGAGTAATAAACGACTATATCTAAATCAAAATAATAGGAAAAAGCGTAACGAACAGGTATATGTAAATTTATTTGCCCGTCTGCACAATTTTTGTAGAATGTTAACGCAGTGAAAAATAGTGGACGAATTAAGGTATGTGTTACAGAAAGAATACATACCAATAATCTGTGTATTTATGTAGCTTGAAAGTAGAACTGTTTTTACAGTAACTAGAACTGGTATTACAAAAGTGTGCTGCACTTAAACGTTTATTATTCCAAGCGCATCCGTGACGCGTAAGTCAAACGAGGGGGTAAAGTCCGTAGACTTCACGCATTTCTTGGGCATAGCAAAATTAGCTTTTTAAAAATACAATAAAGTGTGATTCTCTTGGTAGAGATGTTATTGCTGATATTAGCGGTGCTGCTGTTAGTGGTGGTAGCCGTGGCGGTGCTGTTGCTGCTGCTCCTTCAGTTGCTGGGATGGTGGTGTGGTGCTGCCTTTGTTGCAACTAGCGCTGCAGATGCTGATGCTGTCTTACTGCTGCTGCTATAAGTGGTTTCTAAAACATGTGATGTGCGTTATGTGATGTTTGTCATGCAGAGGTGTCATGTGAGATTATTTATATTTTTTATTATTAACACAACGGCGTTTCCCTCCAAAGCAGGGTCGCTCGAAAAGGAAAAACTTTAATAATTTATTCCATCACTGTCTTCCCAAAGGCGTTTTACACTACGCTTACAAAACTGCAACATTAACACCTCTCCTTCAAAGTGCATATATATATATATATATATATATATTTTTATATATAAAATTAATATATATATATATATTATATATATATATATATATATATATAGCAATAATATCACAGTAAACAGGTGATTTCAGAATATGCAAAACAATCACTGTGAAAGAATAGAGAAATTCCAAGCGCTTTCGTGACTACTCGCATTATCAAGGAACAATGAAAGTAATGCATCAAAGGAAGGCATATAAAGGGCCTAGCCCACACCTCACTATCACATCCCACAACAAAGCAACATCTGACGCGCGACTCATGAGAAAGGGAACACTGCAGCAGGCCCGCTGGCCCAACTAGACAGGTCCTTCACACAACCCACCAACAAACTATTCTACCCAAGAATTAAGAATTTTAAAATTTATCATTTGTCCAATGTATTATTAAATTCTTCCCAAATTCTATTATAAATGGATTTAATTTATATAAACCAAACGAAATATTCATATTGTCAAAACTGTTTTTTATGAAACAAGATTCCAATATTATATATATATATATATATATATATATTTTATATATATATATATATATTATATATATATATATATAATATATATATATAAGAGCGGAGAGAGAAAAGAGAAGAGAGAGAGAGAGAGAGACAGAGACAGCTGCGAATATACGTATTTATTAATATATCACCAGTGAGGAACGTATTGAAAGAGTTTCGTGCTGCCAACAAGTGCGTACTAAGAGAGGCATTTCCGTCAAGCGATTTTATTCCGCTGATTTATTACGAACCAGTCACGTAAATGTAATGTAATTTGCTGTGATGGTTATTATGGGAAAAGTTTAGACTTGATTACATTTTGATGAATTTCAATTCCATATTATTTGATAATTTGGTAATTTGCATAATCACGTGTGTTGAACATCACCCTCGCTAAGGACTCTATCACATTACTTTTATTATGTGCGATGCTATCAAAGATCTTGTTATTTTTCTTTTAATTTTTAATTTATCGTTCTCCTCCCAATTTTATTTATTTGTACTCTATAATTACAATTATTATATAAATCCGAGCTAAAATTCATTGGTTTTTACCTGCAATATATATATATACATATTCTTGAATATAAAACATTGCTATATATGGCATAAATTAAATATATTCCTAACAATAACAAAATTTGTGTATAATAATATTAAAAATATTCGGACTAACGAAAAAAATATATTTCAATTTATATTACATTATTAATATTATTAAATATTTAACACATTTTATTGATTACTAAATTAAATTATTTTATATATATTTAGGTATTTCACTAAGTTATATTTGGTACAAAATTATATATTTTTACATTATATATAAAATGATATATATTTATATATATATATATTATATATATATATATATATGTCTCCAATATAAATTGCTATTTTGCTTTTAAAAACAAAGTATCTTTAATAAGGCAAGATATTTATATATAGAATAATTTAAAAATATTCGGGGCCTAACGAATATATTTCAATGTGGTAAATTAGGAGAATATTTAAAAATATTAGTCTTTCAAAATAAATTTTGCTGATTGTTTAAGTATATTTTTTTCTAAAGTTTTTGGTAAAATTATTAATTTTTGCAAAAAAAAGAAAAATATTACCTAACCTTAGATAAAAAAGACTTAATTTAATATTTTAGCCTTTAACCCAACTTAAATATTTTAGATTTGTTTACATATAATTTAATACTATATAAATATAGTGAATATATTTTTTTTATATATTTGAGTGATTTTCGGCGAAATTAATGGTCATACAAAATTTTAAATTGTCTTTCTATCAAATTTTTATACGTTTGGTATTTTTTTTTCATTAAGGATGAAAAGTTCTGAATTTCGGCACGACTTATAAACCTTATTATAATAAGAGCAATTTATTTTATACCAATAATATATATTTAGATTTGTTTAATATATTTAATATAAATAACACATAATATATTTTTTTGTTTGTGTCTAGTGATTTTGGGTTATTGTAATTTTCGCTTGTCTATATGGCATGTGAGCGTTGCTATTAAGCCAGATCGCAGTTCTGCTATTCGGCACGACATATATTATATGTATATTATATATATATATATATATATATATATATATATATATAATTATATTATATATATATATATATATATATTATAATGTGTGTGTGTTGTGTGTGTGTGTGTGTGTGGTTGTGTGTGTGCGTGCGCGCGCGCTACCGGGTTATTTTTCACTGGTTATTTATTTTAAGGTTATTTTTATTGGAATTATCTTTATTTTTTTCAGATTTGATTATATTCGGTATTGTTAAGACGTTACACTTACAGTCATGTATATACAACCAAAAGTGTCTGTCACTATATATACACATGGAGCTTTGACCATGATTTTATTTATAAAATTATTCGTGAATATAACCTACAAGTAAATTCCATCCATAATAACCAGAGTGCAGACGACGAGACTTAAACTTATCGAAAGAATCTCTACTGTGTCACGACAAACACGAAGTAAACGGAATGCTAAATATTTCAGGCAGTGACGTATGTTAATATGGTGACGGGAACGCACTAAGTCCGTAAGGGTCATGCAATGCCAGAGGAACGAGCTGAGGAACGAGCTAGGGAAGAGGAAGGTGACTCCGTTTGGTAGTGAGGAAGGCAGCTCTATTTTGTAGTGAGGAATGTTAGTTAAGAAAATACAGTTTTATCCTCGAAGCTCTTCAACCCGGGTTGACATTTCCTGCTTTCCTTAACTTGTTTTCGTTAGGTGAAATTGCCTTAAATCTACATACTCATTAACGTCCTTCGGTTTTTGCCTGCTGATCGATATTGGCTGGTAATTTGCAAATTCATTAGCTTCGTTGTTAATTATGTCCATCTGCTTCGTTAACCTCTTACATTCTTTTTTTTTTTTTTGAGATAGAACATGATGTTTTTTAAGGACAAGGAAAAAGCTCTAAGCAAAATATGTTAACATTTAAACCACACGTATTCAGGAAGGAATTAAAAAAAAAAATCTCAAGCCATTAAAAACGTTTCTGAAGAAATGTTTTCTTAACCAACTCTTCATTCCTAACTAAATATTTTTTTCTTTATCAAACTCCTAATTTGTAATTAAATTCCCCGCCTCTTATTATTGAATTACTTATATTAGGAAGTGTGTTGATGTGTGTTTAAATCATATGATCACAAACTTACGAATATTTTAAAAACTGCGTCATCGTTTAAATAGTTGTCCCTTTGATTCAGAAATAGTTGTGGTTGAACACTTTTCGCCGAATTATGGCAACTATTTTTAAGCGCATCATTAATGTTAGAATCCTAAATGTTTATTTCATATTATATATTTGTAATAATATTTGCGCCCCACCTTGCCTATAGGGTAGATGAAATCTTCAAAATCAAGGAGTACTTAAAAATAGTTATATTCGAAACATCGACTGATTTTAAGACAGACAACATTTCAGCCTATACAACAGGCAATTTCGTCTCAAAAAATATTTTCCTCAATATTGTGTCTGTTACAACCCAGTTCACATTAATAAATTTTTAAAAACTAGAGGATCATTATAAAGATATACAACCTACTTAAGAAATTAAATATAATTTATGTGAAGCGCTAGACCTGTGTGGGTCATCCAGCGCAAAGAATGGCGCAGAATCCTGATCCTACATCCGCTAATAAGCCAGCCAGGATAAGGGAAGGAGTATAGACAGCAGCTGTAGTGACGACGCTGTAAAATAGTCTTTAACAGAAACTCTTAAGGTGGGCAGTTAACAGTGATCCGGATGCTGTGGTGGTAGTTTGATTAGCGGTTATAATAGCGAGAAAGAGAGCAGGGTTCATTATAGCAGGTTCTTTATAGCTAAGATGCGGTCTAGGAGCAATGAATCATTTTCCATCAAGACAAATTGGTGAATGCACCCCCACACACACACACGCCTCCTCTCCTGTGTGTGTGTGTGTACTCACCTATTTGTGGTGTGCGGGGTCGATCTTAGCTCCTGGCCCCGCCTCTTCCGGTTGTACTGGCCCTCTCTCCCCGCTCCATGAGCTTTATCAACTCGTTTAATGTGTATGGTTCTGCCTCACTACGTATTTTTAGGCTATCCACTGCCTACACTTATGTACTAAGAAATACTTCAATATCTCTCTGACTATTTGTGTCTTCACTTCCAATTGGGCTCTTGTCTGTGTCCTCACGTGTCCCCTTTCTTTGTGTTGTGTGTGTGTTGTGTTGGTGTGTTGTGTGTGTTGTGTGTGTGTGTGTGTGTTTGTGTGTGTGTGGTGTGTGTGTGTGTGTGAGGTACGTACGTGCGTTCGCACGCGCGCGTATTCCTGCGCGTCAACACCAACTGAATCACAATATAAAACATCACACCAAACCTGTCTGCCGAATCGCAGAAACAGAATAGCACCAGCTGCGTCCGCCAGACTACAAACGTAAGAATGGCTTTTAGCGCTGTGAACAAAGAAACCTTCAAAGCAGGACTCACTTCATATGCAAGATTGATCTGCGAGTACACAACTCCAGTGTAGAGCCTCGCTCCGGGAAAATAAATTTAGTGCCTGAAATTGGTAATGAAAAAAAAAAACTATGAAGAAACGCTTAACGAACTTGATTTTTACGTCTTCTGAAGAACGGAGAACAAGAGGAGACAAATTCACAACGTATAAAATACTCCGTAACATGAACAAGGTGGTCCGACGCAGATTATCCACATATAGGCGAGCACGTATACTAATGCACGCGCGCACACACGCACGCACGCACCACGCACGCCACACACACAACACACACACACACACACACACACACACACACACACACACACACACACACACGCGCGCAACCACACACACACCTGTAAGATAAACTTGTAACCAAAGCTTTAAACAATTTACTACGTTTTCTTTTGCTTGTACCCACCAGCACCCCTCTCTCTTTTTTTTCAGCTGGAATGAACGGTGTGACATTGACTTCTGGTGAACTGGGTCAGTTCCTGACTCGCTTCTCTCTCTCTCTCTCTCTCTCTCTCTCTCTCTCTGTGTGTGTTTTGATTGCGGGGTTCGAGTCTCAGCTCCTGGCCCGTTTTACTCAATATACCCGTGTCAGTCTGTGAATGTCTTTTAATTTACAGAGGTGTGTCTGTGTCAACGTCTGTACGTTTGTGTCTGTGTATGAGAGAGAGAGAGAGAGAGAGAGAGAGAGAGAATCTGTGAGTTACTCTCGCATTTAACAATGAATACAGACATGAAAGCTGTTTTTCTTGAGCAGTGATGGCGGTGCTTAAGATGGCGGTCCGGCTACACCAGCACCAAGCTAGTTATGCTGCCTCCGTCACACAGCCAAGACTCCGAGAGTCATTATGCCTGTGTTATATTCTAGGGATGTTTTCCATTCTTAGAATTTGTAGGCATGCAGACATGGAACAGAATGCAAGGAATAGTTTTCGTTTATTAGTGTGTGTGTGTGTGTGTGTGTGTGTGTGTGTGTGTGTGTGTGTGTGTGTGTGTGTGTGTGTGTGTGTGTGTGTGTGTGTGTAGGTATAATATCGCCTTGAAGTCATCTCTCATGACATCTAATTCCTCCCTCTTGTCTACTGCATCTCTTTTTCCGGCTTTCACTCTAGGATTCCATCTTGATTTTTTTATTCATTTTCATATGTTAAATCTCACCCTTACTGTTATATGTCTTTCAGGTTCTCCTGCACCAGTGTCTTACTTTTCTCTCTGGTAACGTAATAATATTATGCAAATCAGTGTCCTTTGTAGGACAGTATCACACACCCTCTAGAAGTCTAAGAAGATGCGGTCTGCCACTGTTGTGTCATTGCCTGTGTGTAGCTACTCGAGCAAAGGTACACCCGCTGTGTGCTGTCATTACTTGACGATGGTTAGTACAGTCAGTTATATTATTATAACCATGAGGAGGTGTTAAAAATGTAAGGGTTATATAGCACCTGAGGAAGGGGAGACGCTAAGGCTTGATTAGAGGAAGGGAAAGGTATCGCAACTACTTATAGACCCTGTGTTCCACTTTTACCCATGTCCATCACATGACTTTTTTTTATTTTTACTTTATTTCATTAAGTAATAGTTTGCAAGATATTACAGTTAATTTGATAAAATACTTTCGTATCATTCACTATTGTTTCTTGCAGATTATTTGTACATTGGAAAAATTGTGCAGTACGATCCTTATGGCACCAACTTACTTGCATTACACTAATAAAAGCATTGTGTTTATAAGCATATATGTGCTTGCATACCTATATTAAAACTAAATATTATGATTATTATTATTATTAGTAATAAATGTGGCTTTAGGATTTTCAAAATATTATTAGAAATATTTTATGAAACAGATAAAAGGTGGTGATAATGTTTGGAAGCAGCAACCTTTCACAGCTTCAAGATCACAGACTAGAACATTTTTTTTTCAAGCAGTGTATCCTGCGTGTTAACTTACGCTGAGGAAGACTGCGAAGTTCCCTTATCCATGAGGTGACACCTTGCTTATCCCTACACCGCAAGAATATACGACCTTCAGCCAGTGGTTATCCTCGACCGCTCAGTCGAACGCTTCCCACTTCTCTCCCTGGTATGTGTATAAAATACTGTATTTTCTTCTGAAGTCTCGAGAAAGCTTGTAAAGGATTATTTTTGTTTTGCAAAATAGATTCTCTACGTGGGTACCATTAGTAGTACTAATAGTAGTTTCAGTGAGAGTAATAAGAGTAGTGGTAGTAATAGTAGTAGTAGCAGTGGTAGTAGTAGTAGTAGCGTGTGCGTAGTGTAGTAGTAGCGTGGTAGTAGTAGTAGTAGCGTGGTAGTAAGGTATGTAGTAGTAGTAGCAGGTGTGGTAGTAGTAGTAGTAGTAGTAGTAGTGTAGTGCGGTGTAGATAGTAGTGAGTAGTAGTAGTAGCGTGGTAGTAGTAGTAGTAGCGTGGTAGGTAGTAGTAGTAGTTAGCGGTGGTAGTAGTAGTAGTAGTAGCGGTAGTAGAGTAGTAGTAGCGGTGGTAGTAGTAGTAGTATAGTAGACGGTGGTAGTAGTAGTAGTAGTAGCGTGGTGGTTAGTAGTAGTAGTAGAAGCGGTGTGGTGTAGTGGTAGTATAGTGGTAGTGTAGTAGCGGTGGTAGTAGTAGTGGTGAGTAGCTGGTGGTAGTAGTGTAGTGGTGGTGTGTAGTAGTAGTAGTGGTGGTGGTGTAGTGCTGGTGGTAGTAGTGTGGTGGTGAGTGTGGTGGTAGTAGTGGTGGTGGTGGTGCTGGTGGTAGTAGTAGGGTGGGTAGTGTGTGGTGGTGTATGTGTGGTGGTGGTAGTAGTAGTAGTTAGTAGGGTGGCAGTAGTTGTAGTGGTGGTGGTGGTGGCGGTGTAGTAGTAGTGGTGATAGTAATAATAGTAAATATAGTTGTAATAACTGTTGTAGTGATAGATCCTTGAGTGTTACCTTTTTCCTTTCATTATCCGGGTAACTAGTTCTGATCTTAAGACTAACTGTAGAAGTTATTGCTATAATTATTAGCATATTAACGGAGACACTAAGCCAGACACGTTTATGCAGCACCTATGAATGGAAGGTACTCAAGCTTGGTAAAACTGGAGCGGATAACAGTATAAATTTATATATTCCTATGCATGTGTTGAACTATGTTAGAGGTTCTTCATGTTTTCAATATTCCATAAGAGGGATACCAAGGACTGGAGAAGAGATGAGACTAGAGGGAGGACGGTAAGGAAAGGTAAGAAAGGGCAATGGAAAATGTCGTGTGTACACAAAATTATAGAGGTACGAAAAGCGAAGTGACCTGGCCACTTTGGGAGGGACTGAAGGAGATGATTTTTGCCACAATGACAATTGTTTGTGTTCAGATTCGCCCTTTCCATTTCAGAAAATAATGTCTTTAATAACATAGCAACAAATTATCTGCTATATTTGAATATTTCTACAGCTCAACTCTATTTTAAATTACGTTTTTCTGAGGTAAGATGCACACTTCATTCTACTTATCTGAAATATTACAAATTCCGTTGAGGAGTTTGTATATTTCGATTCGTTTAATTTGTGGAAATTTGCAGAAATTTGCCATTACTAATTTTATTACTGTAAAGATATAAAAAAGGACAGATTACAAGGTAAATCGAACACACTATGTCCATGTGAATATTCTATTATATATATATATATATATATATATATATATATATATATATATATATATATATATATATATATATATATATACAACACACACACACACACAAAACAACCACTGTGAAAGAATAGAGAAGTTCCAAGCGCTTTCGTCCAATTGATTTTCAAAAGGTTGAGAAAGTAGTATCAAGCAAGTCCATGGTCGACAGGAATATAATTGAATCTTGTTTCATAAAAAGCAGTTTTGACAATAATATGAATATTTCCTTTGGTTTATATAAATTAGATCCATTTGTAATTAATAGAATTTGGGAAGAATTTAATAATACATTGGAAAAATAATAATTTTTTAAATTTCTTATTTCTTGGGTAGAATAGTATGTTGGTGGGTTGTATGAAGGACCTGTCTAGTTCGGCCAACGGGCCTGCTGTCTCGCGTCAGGTGTTTCGTTGGTGTGGGATCTGATAGTGAGGTGTGAGCTACCCCTTTATATACCTTCCTTTGATGCTTTACTTTCATTGTTCCTTGATAATGTGAGTAGTCACGAAAGCGCTTGGAACTTCTCTATTCTTTCACAGTGGTTGTTTCGCATATTCTAAAATCACCTGTTTGCTGTGATCTTATTGCTATATATATATATATATATATATATATATATATATATATATATATTATATATTGGGGGGGTCCACCTCTGGTGTAAATTGTGGGACCCATAGCCTCGGAGAAGTGGATAAAAAGGCTTCAAGGAAGAATATTTGGATTTCTTCCTGAATCCGTTTGAATATATATATATATATATATATATATATATATATTATATATATATATATATATATATATATATATATATATATAAGCCGAAATCTATTAAAATTTTCGTTAGAATTTTAGTTGAAAAAGGCCTTGTTTTTTTTTAGTTAAGCAGACATTTAAAATGTAAAGTATTTCATCGTTTAAAAACTAAAATCATTAGAAACAATGAGTTAAACAGAAGAATTTTTATGAGATTAATCTCTACCACGATAAAACGCACAAAAATAACATCCCGTTATAAGAGGTGAACAAAGAAACACCTCAATAGTATCGACAGGGCAGTATTGATTACTTGGCCTCAACTCAGCTCAGTCCCAACTCCCTAGCCTTGCCTCCCTACCGCCGCAAGTCAAACACCGGGTCTCCTGGCCCTCCTCACTGGTCTTGGACCCCCGTTCCCAACCCCCAACAAACCTCCTCCAAATCTCGCCCCCCCTCCACCCTTACACCACTTCCGCCCACTCGCAGTCCGCCCCCCAACAACTCACCAGAACGCTGTGTGGGTTAGGCTACCTCCACTACCTACCGTCATCGTCATACTGAAATTTAAGGCTTTCTGTCTGACACTGTTTCGTCTTACTATGGTAGTGGGTTAGCAGTCAGCAATCATCTACGCAAATGCTAACGTTTTCTCACACGTGTGAAAGAAAATCCTGTTAAACGTTTTGTAATCTGGTAGGTAGGATTGGTCATTTTTTATCTCTCTCTCATGAGCATGTAGAATAGCAAGCAAAACTTGCAAATGTATACTTAAACATACAAGTGTCACTTTGTGTTCCCTGTTCACCTGCACCCCGTCCTACCTCCACTATCCCGCACCCTTCACACACCCATATCCCCTCACGCACTCCTACCCTCCACCCTCCTGCAGAACTGTTTGACCCTTTCGGGTTTTGAGCTAAAGTTAATTTAATAATAACTGTGCTTCCTAACAGTTCTTATTCCTATATTTCCTTTCCAGTTTTAAAGACCTTTAACGAGGCCGGGCAGCGGAAACGATGATCTCGTGGAATTATTTACAAATACGAGACATAACTAAAACTAACAGTCACTGTTTCTTCGTTATATTAATCAGATATAAATTATTTTCTTTTTACGGCATAATGTTGATAGAGAGCAGAACCATGCAAGAACCACATCGAAAAGCAATCTGTCTTGTTCATTGCGAGAGTTCTTAAAACAGACGCAAACTAATGTTCACCAATAATTTGTGTATATAAGCAATTCCTCAAACAGAGGCAAATCTAGCAGTGTAAGCACGTGTAAGCACGGCCACATTAGTCATCAAGTTCAGGGCTGCTTATTTGACGCCTTTATGAATTGAAGACTTATAACCACACTTTAAGTGGGCAATTTGGGTTGCAGTGTATGTGGTAGTTTGCCAACTAGTGAAGCCTTGCCATACTGAACAAACCTCATTTTGTTTGGTTTGTTACTACGAGATTTGAAGTATCCACAGTTTGAATCTACGTTTGTTTAACTAATCTCAGTTTACTAGATTTGATACTACGCCTTGTCCACTAACCTCAGTTTGGTAGGTTAAGAGCAACGTGAAGTAACCTCAGCTTTTGGGTTTAAAACTATATCGAGAAAAAGTGGGTCATTAAGGCTGCAATTCACCTGTATTTCAGAAATCACAGTTACTATAAACCCTAATACAGAGATTACAGTAAAGTTGCAATGTATAGTATATTCACTAAGGATGCACACCTGTCTGTTTATACGAAATAACTTGATTGGAGATTCGTCTGTAAAAACTTGCATTTGTGGTCACAGAGGTGCCTGTGCTAACTTTCCTATGGTGTAGAAATATACCTAGTTGGATGAATCTTATTGTGGCTAGCTGGTCTAGTGGCTAACGCGACGGGCTGGAGTTTTGAGACTCTATGACCGCGGGTTCAATCCCGGCCGGGGGTATGGTTTATTTGCAATCGTGTCATTACGATTTCTTGAGTCTTGATTGGTTAGGTTTAAATCCTATCGACTGATTCTGGGTAATGACTCATCTAACAAATAAACACTACCAGTTTTTAAATCTAACAAGTTAAGAATCACATATTCTGAATAATGATAAAAAAAGATACATACCCAGAAATATCTTAACCTGTTCTGCCAAGATAGAAATTTTCAACTAACCATATACCTGCACGGAGAGGTAAATAGCTAATAAACTTAGTGTATAAATAGCTATAAACAGTACAGTATTATTAAATAAAATTATACGAATATAATAATCAGATGTGTTTCTAGACGCGATTCAAGAAAGTTATATCCGTATTCCATAAGTCTAGTTTCCTTCGCCTCAAACATACGAGAAAGGTATCCCTGTATCCCAAAGGCTCATCTCTCCCTATATCAGTGATCTGAAGAATGTATGCCAATATCCCATAAGCCTAGCCTCTAGGTCAATGCACGCAAGAACAGTGCAAAATACGGCATAAATCTCTATTTGCTTGTATCTTTCCCTAGTTGTACACCGGCGTTGGAAATTTGAAGCTGATCGGATGAAGCGTTCTTGAGTTATAAAGGAAAACCTCGGAGACGAAAAAAAATAAAGCAACTATTTAAAGGCATAATACCCTTAGGGGATACCTAGTAATAATGTGATGGTTCACACAAAGTGTATGATTTGGAGCATTATACATGAATAATGAAAAGCTTAATGGTAGATTTGGTTCATCGTTTGGGTGACACCTTTGCTCATGTGTGTGTGTGTGTGTGTGTGTGTGTGTGTGTGTGTGTGTGTGTGTGTGTGTGTGTGTGTTTACACACATTTCATAGTATTAAAAGCTCTTTTATTTACAGGCTATATTTATGTTCGGCCTCCCACATTTAAGGCTTAAAGCCTTCCCTTTAAAGCCTTCCCTTTAAAACCTTCCCTTTAAAATCTTCCCTTTAAAAGAGCGAGGCAGCTTCCCTTTCACCCTCACGTATGAACAACAACGATGATAAATGGAGATAAATATATGCAACACATGAAAGTTCGTGACAGTACTTGACTAGATAGAAATGCTGCTTCTATATGTACCAACTAGAGATAACGTGTTCCCTTAAATGATATATATCATGTATTAGTGACGTATGCAAGGTATAGTGACCAACTACACTGTTTCACACCAGGTATAACAACTAGTCTCACTGCTCCACACCAGATATAGCGACCAGCCTCACTGCTTCACACCAGATGTAAGAACCACCCTGAGAGATTTACACAAGATGTACATTAATCTTCGTCGGCCATAGCCTGTGACAATGTCGGCCATGGGTAAACAACCGCTGCTATCAATATTTAAGGAAGAAGCTTGGAGCAACTCTTGCATCAAACTCCTCAGATATGGACTGCGTTCCGTGTCCCGGTGTTTGACGATTGTTTAACAAAAACATGAAATCTTGAATAGTGTAGCAGAGACATACTGATTTCAGTTTATTTTAGGTACAAGAAGCTATTTCTGTTCTGCCAAGGTACAGAGTCCTTGAGGCTTTGCCAGTGATACAAAATGAAGAGAACTGTTCTTAATTTAGTGCAAACTAAATATAATTGATAGAAAAGAATACATTTTACTAGCATAGTGTGCAATAACCTGTTTATAATTACCTACTGGCAATTACGTAAGAAATATGCTTGAAGTATCTAAGCTTATTAAATGTTTGTATATTAATTCGGTGATTGCAGCACATGCCTTCTCCTAAAATAAATACTAAATGACCATTCGTTTAATTCTAGAATACATTTTTTTACTTGGTAGCTTGTTTTACTTGGAATAAAGATTTTGGATTGTGAATTAATCTCTTTGATAGTTTAGAGTGTTTTTCTGCATATTTTTTTTTAATATCGTATGTTTACCAATTTTCATTTGTCCGTCATTGAACCTGGCAAATGGAATTCTTAAACTTACCCCCCCTCTCCCCTTCAAATAAATGAGGTTCAGTATGGATAGATAAGATCACCACCTTCCTTTAAAACCTAAGGTGATAAGTCGTCAGATCATAGTATTTTTTTTTCCCAATATGCAAAAGTAACTTTTTCGGTTATTGCAGTTTGTTCCATTCCAGTTAGATAATTTATCTAAAGTGATCTCTACTGTAAATTCACTTTGAAACTTCGTGTTTTCTATTTTCTTACTCTGATTTGAAAATTTTCTCGTCATCAATGATACTTTGAATTTTATCCTTCACATACAGTTCGTCTTTTTTAAAATTTAAGGAGATTCTGTTACGTTTTCCTCTTCACTGTTCTTTGAGAAAATTCCTTTCTCATCTCCTGCTTTACAGTAAGAGAGAGAGAGAGAGAGAGAGAGAGGAGACAGAGAGAGAGAGAAGGCACCATCTATAAAGCAGGAACAAAAATTCTGGATGATAAACACCAACCTATCTCTTACTGTTATTGCTATTACTATCATATTACCTAGAGATACTATGCTAGTAGTATGATTACCCTTGAGTCTCTTAACTTGGAGTATGCATTTTGAAGAATCTAGTAAAGTTCTGCATTTCCAAATTTGCTATTCATGCACCACTTTCATTATTCAATATTTAAATTCACTCCAGCGGCCGGTGATGTCACAATGATTCCTTATTCATTATCCTCAATTATTCTTGGTGCCTCGCTCCTTGCCTCATCTGTCATTCTCAGGATCTTCAATGGCGCACGGCTCCTCCACTAATAACATTTGGTCCTTCCTACAATTATTCTCACTTGCACTCTCCACTATTCTCCTGGTTTATCCACACCCGAGGTTTTTATATTTATAGCGTTTGCAACTTTCATGGCGTTACTCCCCCACGCTATCACTTTTTTCATGGTTTTTATTGTGTTTCTTATTTTTCTTATTTTCGTCTCCCTTTCCCTTAAAGATTTCCTTCCTTCCACCTTTTCCTTCCCCTCCTCCCTCTCTTGTTCCTGTCCTTGTTGCCCATCCCTGGTGACTTGTCTCCCATCTCCTATTCCCCCTTCATAACATCACACTTCTCTCTCTTTCTTCACCTTCCCTC
This sequence comes from Cherax quadricarinatus, assembly GCF_026875155.1. Classification (NCBI taxonomy): domain Eukaryota; kingdom Metazoa; phylum Arthropoda; class Malacostraca; order Decapoda; family Parastacidae; genus Cherax; species Cherax quadricarinatus. Next base: position 19,076,605 of record NC_069439.1, on the reverse strand, counting down.
CGTCACATCCCCACCAAAGCATTTTTTATTCTTCTTTCCCCACCCCTCCCCGATTATTCTCTTTATTTTTCCACCCCACTTCGCTTGGTCTTTTGCATTTCCTTCGTTAAGCGAGGTGTAAATCCTTTACCCCATTAATAAATAAGTCATATATTTTGCTTGTTTATTTTAGTTTGTTTCATTGAGACACGAAAAGTGAATCTACTTCTTTTCAACGAGCCGACAAGTAGACAACGAAGGCACACCAAGCTGCCTAAGTTTATATTATAACGACGTTTCGCTCAAAGGATGCCATAAAACTCTTCATGAGCGAGAAGGTAGAAGGTATGATGATGCCCGACAGCACTGATGAAAGAACACAAGTCATACACTACTGCCATCTTCACTGGATACCTTGGTCACTCCGAATGAATTATTTGGAGTGACCAAGCATTATCTTTGACTGGTTGGAAAGGTAAACCAGCGTAAGGAATTGGTCAAAGGCCGTGGTCAAAAGCTAAGCTTAGCCGGGGTCTCCCGACACGCAAAAAATACCACCTTAATTAACTTACTCCAGCCTCACAGTTCCGGTCTATTGCCAGCCAGAGCCACAAATGCTCTCATGTATTTTGTTTCCGTGCCTCACGCCTCATTCGAATCCCTCATTGTCTCTGGGGCGCCATTTATCACTCATGGGGGATTCCTCATTCGATGCCCTTGAGTCAATCATGCCCTCGCCCCATTCCCCACCATTTCTTGCCTTAATCTAACTTGTTCATGTATGACCTCCATTCTGTTCCTCGCCCCCCTCATCCCTATCCGTCAACCTTGTTTCTATCCTTCTGCGCCATTATCTATGCCATACGCAATAATTTTCTGTGCCTTTCGGCCAGTGTCATTATTTGACTAAAGTCATCGTATGCCTTCCGTCATTACATGAAGGGAAATTACATGAAAGGTGTTATTGTTTATCTGGCGTCATGAAATGCCTGTGCCTTTACTTTCATTACATGGCTTTCAATTTAATTATATGATTTTTTGGAGTCATTCTCTATCACTATCAACTGTCCTATCCATCCAATAATTTTAATTCTTCCATTCATATATCATATATATATATTATATATATATATATCTGATCATTTATTAATATATTATATATATATATATATATAATATAGGTGAAGAGTGAAACTTCCAAAACAAGGACTGTGGTGACTCTATACTCCGTCTCCTAATCAAGGTAGAGATAAAGGAAACAGTTTCTGATTACCCAGCTCTCTACCCCAATCCACTGCTCTGATCGCCGCGACAATCCTTCCCTGTAAAAATTAAACAGAGGGCACTTTTCCCCTGATTTACTAACCCTGTTCACTCCCAACAGTTTTAAAGGCGATTACATTGACCGTAGCGATTCTCAACTAACACAGGCAATTACACTGGAATTACTTTTATCTTAGGCCCCTTCAAGGTGGACGGATAGTCTCTGTCTCTCTCTCTCTCTTTCTCTCTCTCTCTCTCTCTCTCTCTCTCGCCTTGATATCTGGTGATGGGCTCTTGAATTAAAGAGCGGGAGTCACCTCTCTGATCAGATCCAATCAGTTTACAGCTTATAACAGCGGAGAAATTGTCTCGTTTCAAGACAAGCATTTATTAAGATTTTTCTTCCTTGGAACAAACCTGATTACCTCATATTTCCAGGCGCTGTGTGACCGACAAGATTTTTAAGCATCCCAATAAAAGAAAAAGGAAAAGAAAGAGAAAAACATTTGTGAATTGTTGCATCCTCGGCTGATACTGATTTGCAACTTATTTTATTTCTGAATTGTTGCATCCTCGGTACTGCAACTTATTTCTGAATTGTTGCAGCCTCGGTACTGCAACTTTTATTTCTGAATTGTTGCATCCTCGGTACTGCAACTTATTTCTGAATTGTTGCAGCCTCGGTACTGCAACTTTTATTTCTGAATTGTTGCAGTCACAGTATTGTAATTTTTGTTTCTCATTAAGAAAGGCTGTTGTTACTGGCACATGTTCTGACCTTCAAAACTTTTTATTCAAATGCTTATTATTTATTTTAATTTTGAATGGTTGAATCGATTTACTTGTTATTTATTCGTTATTTGCATTATTATTATTATGGGAAACACTAAACTAATAGTGTTCATACACCGCCTGAGAAATTATTTTATGAAAACAGGTAATAATTTTGCTATTGCAGTAATAATTCTGTTTTTGTTCAGGCATTAATGATTTAGTTATTGAAGTAGCTATTTTGTTATAGCGGTAATAACTCTGTTATGATGTTAATATTTCTCTTCTTCAAGATAACTAAATTTGCTATTGGCACCAGAAATTATTTTATGGAGACCAGAAATAACTATGTTATAAAGACCATAAATAAGGCTGTTATTCGAGCCAGAAAAAAAATATTTTAGGCAAGAAATAATTCTGCTATTTAACCCAGAAATAGTTATTTAGGCCAGAAAAATTATGGTATTAAATTAAAAAAATCTTTTTATGGGCCCCGTAAAAAAAATTCTGGTACAGACTCAGGAAATATTTTTTCTGAACTCCAAGAAAAACTATTATGGACTCCAAGAATTTGCTTACTAATCAGACTTCATATAACTTGAAGTAACTTTAAAGGAAAATTCTTCAAGGTCTTTAGTGGTAGGCCGCACACCTTTAGTATGCTTCAGGCATTTCCTCTCTGGATCGCAACACTTGAGCCTCTGGAAAGGAAAGCTGGTTGCTCTGGGGTCCTTGGTTTCCCTGGTGAGTCTTTCACTTAACTTGTTCAGGCCACACTTGCCCACACGCTCCGAGGAGTCTCCCAGCCTACAAGAACGATGCTACAGCCTGCTGTATTAGCTCACCTTCAGAGGCATTCTGAAACTGGCGGCACACTTCCCCCTTCCCTTACCTTTCAATTTCAGAGTAAGAAGGTGTCGGCCATCGTAGACACACAGGTGTAGCCCCACACTGTTTGTTTACCATCTTCCCAGCTACTCAACTATTAGTAAAATCCTTCTATGATTACTCACAGAGAGTGGAGAGAGTAAACGGAGCCAATAATGAAAATATGCGAGGCGCTAAACCCACATGGGTTATTCAGCGCAAGCCCTGGTGGAGGCTCCAGCCTCAGTCTGCTCCGTAGTAAACGGCACTTTAAAAGCCTATTTAAAAAATTTCTGTTTCATTTCTAGCAAATTTATTAACTGTAATAATTAAAACATGCCTCTTTAAAAATAACATCTCACGAAGCACTGTAAAATAAAACTTTTTTTAAAGATATAAATAAAGTAATTTACTAATGTGTCAACCGCTACAAAATTATCAGCCATAATGAAATATTCCATCCACAATATAAAGTAATTAAGTCTTATAAATAATTCCTTTAAACAACCAATACAAAATAATTAACTCTCTTCTCATGAGCTTTAAAATGCTCAACTAATTGCTGTATTAAAGAGAATCATTACGATACACATTAAAATTCGTCAGTAATGTTAGTTCCTAAGTAAAGGAAAAAATGTATATTAAATCGGTAAAGAGAAAGATGTATATCAAATCGGTTCTTCCCTAGAGAATCAAAACCAAGAAATGAAAAAGCCACTTGCGTAAGAAAGTAAATAAGTTTATTATTATTATTAGTGTCATTATTTTTATAATTATTATTGTGTTCTTGAGGAAACAGCTCCAATTCCCTGGATCAAGAGTTCTTCACCAGCCTCAAGAAAACCCAAATTTCTCATTTCTTGAAGCGAGTGACCTCGCTGAGTAGCCTGAATTGTATGACCCATGTGTGATGGTCCTAATTCCTTATCTCACATTATTCTGACTAACTCCCTCATGGTCTCTGCCTCTGTCCTGACTGTGTATATATGTACTCCACCATTGCTATACTGAGAGTTCAAGTGCTCTCTCTCTCTCTCTCTCTCTCTCTCTCTCTCTCTCTCTCTCTCTCTCTCTCTTTGTAAACTGTTTCCTCGTGTTGAATATGAACGACTAAATATTTTATCTCCGTTAAAGCCAAAACGAAGCCCCCCAAAAAAAGACGTGACCGGAAATACCGTGTGTCGAGGTTTTCAATGCGTTGCATGACGACAAAAAAGTCTCTCTGCTCTGAAAGCTCCCTATGTGAACAATTTACACTTTGTGCAACAATCATATCCATGGCAACATTTAATCCCTCCCTCCCTCCCTCTCTCTCTCTCTCTCTCTCTCTCTCTCTCTCTCTCTCTCTCTCTCTCTCTCTCTTCTCTCTCCCCCCCTCTCGTAAGCACAAATGTATTACAGTTGTAAGAACAATGATTCTGCGATGATTCTAGAGCCCTGATCCCATTTATTATGTCCTATTACTTCCAGCTAAATTAATATGTATATTACTATTTAATAGATTTATTTCCCTGTTTCTGAAATTCTCTCTTCCCTCCCTCTTCCCTAGCCTCATTAATATATCTGTTCTATTTTCTTATAGAAATTCCTTCACACTTAAAGAATAAATTTTGCCTATTGCATTTAGAGACTTCGATTTCGCGTCTTCGGTCTGCTCCGAAACATCTCAGGTCTGCCCTGAAACGTTTTAGATCTTTCAGGAAACGTCTCAGGTCTGCCCTAATTCGCTTTAGGTCTTCCAGAAAAAACCTCTTAGATCAACTCCAACACGTTTCAACTGTGCTGTGAAACGCCCTTACGTCAGCCAACGAACATCTCAAATCTTCCCATACTCGTCTCAAGGCCTTCTTTACACGTCCGAATTCTCCCTTGCTCCTCCTCAACTCACAGGTCTGGAGTTTCCTCTTCGCTACACTGAAGTCTGAAGTCAAGAGCCCCTCGGAGTCCCTGAAGCTTCTAGTCATCGCCATCTGGGTAGAGCCAGGTAGAGTGTGAGGAGATGAGCCTAGTTGTGTTCCATTAGGACTACCTCAGCAGGCTCATCGCTTCCTTTGTGCCTGAGATAATGAAGGCGATTCGAAAATGAATTAATATCTCGCGGTGTTGCTTACAGAAACTGCTCCTCCTTTGTAGCGAGGATGAGTGGATGGCGGAGCCCCCAAAATGGAGAGATGTATACGTGTGTCTGAGACGCCGGGCGACTCTCGCTCTTAATTAAGAGCGCCGTTAGGGTCGCTTTTGT